>OX104127.1:111380740-112617630 GCA_944470555.2 Heterobilharzia americana | reverse complement strand
TGCATCAGCCAGCTTTTCCCCATTCATTAGACTATAAAACGGAGATATGCTTATCTGTAATCAAAACTGGCTATTTTAAAGTGAAATTGGCGTTCAATTGAGTCAATCGACAGGTTTCCTGGCAGTATCTGTCACTGAAAGGTGTTTCAGATAGGTGCATCACACATTCCTGATATGTGAAGACGCTGATAAGATGAAAATATTTCAAAAGTGTTTCTCACTACCCAAGTCCAAATTGTTGCTTCAGCTATGGTGTGCATTGACAGATTGACTAGAACCGGTGGATCAGTGACGGAAGAAACCTCTGCATGGATACGAAAAGCTCGATCGGTTTTTGCCAACTTGTCACCCATGGCGATGATTATATAACTGACTGCCTATTAAGGGCTGAATATATTGCATAGCAGTTTACTATGCCCAACTTTAGGGATATCAAGCGAAGCCAATAAAAGTGAAGGAGATCGGTTGCCTTAGAGTGACTAATCACCATCATCCTAACAGCACCGCCAGTGTTGTGGAGGTTAGGCGTAGGGTTTTAGGCAGAGGAATAAGTTAGCTGATGCACTTTTAAACTTTCCCCGACTCTAATGGTTAGGACGTGTAGTTTAGTCGGTGTCTACTCCAAAATTCGATGTTAGATAAGTTCAAGCTGCAGAAAGATTGAAGATAGATATACTAAAAACCGTCTTGAATTGACGAAGTCTCTGACTGCTGCTACGAGCTGTTTAGGGAAATATGGACTTCCAGATTCGAGTCAGCATGACAACCGCAATCGATGGTTCCAGACTTCAGGTGACATGGTTTAGAATCGGTCACAGCAGTGTAGATGCATGAGCATTCAATATCCACTCTAACCAACATATTACATTTCGTTACTTGCTTTATCTCCTCCTGTCTTTTCATAACACCCTAAGACCAACATTCCTCTCCATTTCTTCACTTTTTATCTCACTGCTATGTATTTTCATGTACTGATATAGTATGGTAACCTGAACTATTAACTGGTGTTCCCAGGTTCTACACTGATGTAGACTGTGTGACAGGTTTAATTAGCATCCTACAACAGTTAAACTTCACTACTTGACAGAAAGTGACGAATTTTAAAGTGATCTGTTATGGATGAAACAAGGAATGAGCTGACGCATCATAACCATTTCACGATTTACACGAAAAGTCTTAGTTACAGAGGAGCGAAATTAGATCAAATATAAACTGGTAGAGTTTATGTAATGGTGGTGAACATGGGAAGTCAAGTAAATCAAGACAACAAATTATATCAATGATCTAATCACTAGTGAAGCAACTATGAAAACGAATAGAAAACCTTCAGAAACAATTTCATCAACCATAAGTTTCTATTCGACTGCTCTGCTACAGAATGTATGGGGTGGATATCTGGGTCTTCAACTGTAGGAAATTAAGGAAAAACCTAAGCTTTCTGAAACAGACAAAGGTAGATGACATAAGTGTTTGACAATAATGATTGGAACTGCTGATTACTGCATGAGATTGCAACTGGGGTGTGAAAGTCTGACAGGATACCTTGTACCTTGTCTCGACCGATCATCTTCCATATTTCATGAAGGGAGATAAATCTTGAGATAACCACTGACAAGCTAGTTTGATCCACATTATTCCTAAGATTTCCTATTCCATGAGCATTCAAAATCTAATTGGAACAGAAAATCTGAGGAATGTGAACACATTTCAGGCTCTCTTGTGCGTGTATCGGCCAGAGCTGCATCACTCCCCATCACTAGAGTCGTAAAAATAGTCACACCTACCAACATTTAAAATAGCCATATTCCTCAACCTGGAGCGAATATTTTAGGTTCATTGAATGATGAATGTTTTGGCACTGTCCTCACTGGAAAAGTACCCGGTGAACAGATCACCTTATTGAAGGCCTAATAACCGAACACGCAACTGTCATGTCAGAGATGTCTGTCGTGTTCATGTCCATTGAACCTAATCATCTACCTACTTATGGAGATGACTTTCTCGTGATTTCGCACAGACTGGCCTGATGACCAGAGATTCCCTGCCCAACTCGGCGTACACAAAAAACAGGTGTAAAGTCTATTTATTCTCAATAACCTAAGGACTTAGAGTAACCATGAGTGAACCACTGAGTCGCGTTCCTCCTTTATCTGTCAGTGAAACAACAGACGATGGTAATTAAAGTGTTTGAACACGTTGATCAACTCTGATGGGCTATTTATTTACCACACTGACTTGCTAAAAAATGGGCACCAAAGGATGTGCCACTAAGGGTGAGTGTAGGTACATGCTCCTGCCAATCTTGTAGAAGCACTTTTCACTTCAAAAGTGCAAAGAAAATATCATGCTTAGAGATACTGATCGCTAACTTCGATTGACTGCGATTTGAGTAACCTGTTTGTTGCCGCACAATAAAATGGCATCGTCAACATCCTCAACGTCTAAAAGTTTTTCATTTGGGAACAGGTCTACGTCACTACTAAGCACTTCCTTTCGGGACCATCTTTACAAGGTCATAGATGGCAAAGTTAAAGAGAAATGGTGAAATCAGGTAATCTTGTCTAACCTCACTAATGGTTTCGAGGAACGGAGATAGGTGGCTTTGTGCTTTTATCCTACCTAAGGTGTTGAAGAATAGGACTTTCAAGAAGTTAGGAAACTCCTTAAGGACAGCCCTCTCTAATATATATCCCCAAAGCAGAGTATAGTCCAACGAATCGAAGGCAATCTTAATGTTGGCGTAGAGGATAATCGTTGGCTTCCAACCAGTGTGATGGTGTGGAAGGGGACGTGTGATCAATGCATCCACGACGTTAAAAAAAACCTCAACCCATTCCTCACGAATCGGCTTCCCGTGTATTCTGAGGAACCTACGAAACACGTTGCCCACCAATATTTCTGATACTGTTAATAGCAGGCTGATACCTTGATTAGTCTAGGATATATTACATAGACTTCCTTTTGAATGAGCGTATAATAATGGCTTGACTCGAGCGTTCAGGAACACTTTCAGTCTGTCATACCTTCCCAAATAATATATTCAGTTGCTCGACTACATCTTCATCCTCAAAAGCAGTCGATGATAGATTGTTTGAACCATAAACTTTGTAGTGCTTTAGAGCCTTCAGTTCCATACGAACCATCGCTTTGTTCGATGGTTCAGTATAAACTGACCACAGAGCACGAGATAATGACGTCAAAGTTGCTGGAGTAGTAGGTCGTTAGAGCTGCTTTTCAAAGCGCTTCACCAAGTGTACTACGTATCGACAAAAATTGGCGATCGGTAAATTATTTATACTATACTTATCTATACTTTCTCAAGGTCCCATAGATGGCCTTCAATCTAGCTTTTTTGGTATTTAGTCGGAACACTAGATTCAACCAGTTTGCTTACGCCGACCCGTTACGAACGGTTTCGATGACCATCTAAACGCAAGGTGAACTTGGCATTCAATGAAGCATGATCAGGTGTTCCAGAAGAAGCGGCAGTTCCGAATAAACCCACGTCATCAGTGGCTAATTGCAATACTATCTCAGTCCAGGTTTCAGTGGTAGAATGAGGACGCCATGTGGTACAGCAGAAGTGGTCGTGCCCCGAGTTGGCACTGACTAGAGGCAAGTTGTGATCTCCGTAAAGCTGCAGTTGTTCGCCATTGCCTGCCTTGCAACTGACTAACCTCCATGGGTCAACTAAATGATTAATCTTTTGGTATACACGCTCAAACTGCTCATCCACAGCTAGCAATATGATATTCTCCGAGCGTACATGTTCGAGGTCACTCAGTCAATGACAGAACTCATCCTTAACTACATCCAAACTCCAGTCAGTCGGGGCATATGTATAAACGACGAGGAGACATCGTTTCCCTTGTCAGTTACTTCTCGCTGCAATCGGGTCTTCTAGTCTAGCAGCACGGACGACTGTTGATGCGGGTCCATTTGACCAATGCAACTTCAACTCTGGCACCAGCAAGGCAGGTTACTGACACCACAGAGAACACTCTTCTTGACCTGACAGATGGGGAAGTAATTTGAAGCACTTCATTGAGATCTTGCATGCAGGTAACTGGAGATACAGCTTACATCAATAACAAGACCTTCCACAGTTCCGGTTAAACCTGTCTATTGTTCGATATGCATAACAATTCGAATTTCGAGTGGTTCGTGCGGTTTCAGAGTAGTTGTGTAAGATAACGCAATGACGAACAGCTTTTTAGAAGCAACTATTTAGCAAATCAAGACGATGCAGACGCCAGAATTGTAGTCGGTAACAAACAACTGAGTGAAGCAATGATCCAGACAAAGGCATTTAAAAATAATGGCTGAAAGATAATAGATTGAAGGCAGCGAGTAGGACTTCTCCGACAGACGGGTCGAATGAGAGAATTTCGACAGGATGACTGAAGAGTTGACCCACCTTCAACCATGTCAAGGCCTTTGAAGAACACTAGTGGGCGATGAAACCTCTCTACAGATACAGACGTCTCTATAGAAAAGACACAATCAGCTGTTGTCAACTACGTCACCCATAGTATGGATAAAGTATTTTAATGTCTACGGAGAGCGGTGTAATACTCAGCACCACTATCTGACGGAAAGCATAGCTATGGAGCCTGACCAGTATAGGTGGATGCTTGAAGACTTTTGCTTTCGTAACATGTTACATATGTTGCTACCAAGATTTGAGTAGTGAAGATAAGTGAAGAAAATCAGTCGATGAAATTGTAATATTTTACTGAGGTAACCAGGACGCGTGTTACGTATTCCAGTCACTGTATGCCATTAACATGTATTTGTTGAAGTGGAACTGGGCTAGAAAATAACATCCTTGGAATCACTGACTGCTGGTCTTATCGATGTGGAGGAGTATAGTCTGTCTGGTTGCGGTCCAGCAGGCAATTAAAAAGTGTGACTGGAAACTACAATACATTGCAGAAAACATCAGTCTTACTTCCAGTTTTTATCATAAGTCCCAGTTCGTTCGTATCTATCACTTCTTCCCATATTATTTGGTGAACTGTTTTTCGGCCAGTTCATTAGGTTGTGAACGTGCAACCAGTCAGATACTTCATCTGCTTCCACACTAAATGGTGGCAAGATTACAGATGTACTAAACAACACAACAGTTTAGAACGTGATAGGAAATCCTTGGATTAACTGCTGGATCGATATAACCTTCGGAAATTATTTTCTAACTAGGCTACTCTTAACAGCTAAATTTGATCGGTGAACACCTGTAAAGACCTAGTCCAGAAATGACTGAAGTAGCAAAGGCGTATTTACGCTTTGCATAGGTATAGACTATGAACATTGTATTATTTTATTCGAACTAGTAATAGTGGTGCATGATCATACAGTTTAAGTGACATCTACTTGAAGCTGGCTGCACTCTCATTTTTAAAAGTTTTGGATTTAACTTTCAATGACTGGAATTGCCAGAAACCTATACCAACGACACCAGCAGACTGCAGGGTATAAAGGAGTGTGCTACCTTCGAGGCCAAATGTTTCTAACCCCTCCCTATTAGGGAAGCAGCATCAGCATGGCACTGTTGGTCACCCAAGAAAAACATGTTATCGCTATTGCACCCGGATTTAGCCAGCTGTAATACTTTGCTCTCAGGACCGACCACCATAATGTAGCAATCTACACCATGACGGTAACTGATTTTTCTCTCTACTATCCAACAAACTTTTCTGGTATGGTAGAAACTCAAGCAAATAATGCTCCTACCATGATAGCTAGTGGAGTCATTATGATATGCAAGACCGAATACCATGTCGAGGTAGCAGTAATTTGTGAATAAAGCAGAGATAAGCAAGTCAATGTACAACTGCTTACAGAAGTGCATCACATTAAGTTGCCACACATCACAGCAGCATGCAAATAAGAAATGGCATTAAGGTACACAAATGTATATGAGGAGAGAGAATAAACATGTAGAGGCTAATTAAAATACTCAAAACTTCGGAGATGACAAAGTGTAAATACTCTTGAGTCACAGTGAATGAATTTATGCCCAGCCACCAATGATCTACAACCACTGATTCCCGTTATCTCGAAGACCCTAACCAGGCAACCCGTAAACAACGTACATGGGCAGGAACAACAGTTGAAAACTTCATGGACGGGTGCCAGGTTTTCGTCTCGTTGCCCTTGGCTTTTTTCAGCCTAACCCTACTTCGGCTAACATTGCTAAGAAACGGTTTCAGCATGAGAAGCACACGTCCAAGCAACCCAAGTAGGTGAAGCATTACAACTTCATAAATGTACATGCTTCTGTTGAATAATACTCCGCATCTAACCCTGATACTGTTAATATGGTGACTCCACCATACTAGGACAGTGATACGAAAACACCGGTGGTCAAGTAAGCAACCTCTTTATATCTTCTTTCGGGGCTCATAATTAGTGGTATATATTCATAAAACTGACCAGGTTTGTTTCCGAATAAGTTCCACAAACACTCCAGAAGCTTATTTTTCCTAGTATATGGAGTAGGACATACAGCCCATCACTTTATTTCTTACCAGCAAAACGGTGGCAGGATCAGGTGACTCCGTGAAATCGAGCCTAACTCTGCAAGTACTGATGAAACGTATAAACTAGTTTTTCACTTACAACATTTGTTGAACAGCACTGTACAACCACTATTCTGTAAGTATGACGATAATTTATAACAAAATTGATGCTTGGAAATAAGTCACTGCCAAGCAAAAGAATAAGAATGGTGGATGTCAGAAAAGCTCACACTCTGCCAGAGTGGGACCAAAGCGTACTTCATTGGCGTACTCATTTGACTGGGAAAAGACGAAACTCTCGATTGACAATTTAGGAAGACATGTCACAGAAGAAGACAACACAGTAGATCTATTATGGTTTCTCTGAAAATATGGAAGGCAACTAATCATTTGTGAAGTTACCTTAGTAATCCAGGTAACGTATTATTAACGAATTATAGGTTTTAAACCAAGAGTTTGCTTTTGGCACCTTGATAAAATTAGTCCCCACAAAAATGACGTGGTTTCTAACTAGCAAAAGCTAAAAATCACTTGAGCAGTAGCCAAAAGCTACATGATTGCATGGTTTAGAACTACAGTTGGATAATGAAGCTTCTACATCTTTTGAACAAAGAAGTTACTGTGAACTTTGTGAGTTGGTGACTTCAATAAATTTGTTATGGCTTTATGGGACAGTAGTCGCAATGAGTACCAACACTAGTTCCCAGTATTCTACAGGCCCCAACAACTATTTACCCCTGTGTCATATTATATTAAGTCAACCGTATTCAACCTTGAAAGTTCAACAAATCATAAACATCAAATCTGGAATGACAATCTGAATGAAAACTAGTGAGATTCGTCGGACGGTAAGTTCCTGGTGAACCAAATTTATCAGAGAATTGCTTAGTATTAAGATGAGTGACCATCAGGAAAAGTTGGATATGTAACGTACACCATTCTGATAAGTTCACGGTATCAGAAATTAGCAAGCCTAAGGATAATGTTCACTGTATCAAACAAACCAGGCCAAAACTAGGAAGTTACGTCCATCACCACTAACATTTATTCAGCTATTAACCACTTCACTGCTAACAGTTACCCAGGCTTAATAAAATGACTCGACCTCAAGAGACATAATGTTGTCATCTGTTCAGCAATTCAACGAACATTTTCTTAAGAGAAAGTGAACTCTTTTGAGGAATGTACTTTGAATGAATCGAGAATGCAAATCAAATATTCCTGTTATACGGTAAACTCCGATATCGAGTCAAACGGGTAGGAAAATATTAGATAACTGACCTGCTTGTACCTAGCATAGAAGTAAAGTAGCACATTCGGGTCCAGAGAATTAACTAGTTGAGGTAGATGTGCTGCTGCTTGCTCAAAACAACTTTCTGTTGAAAAGATGTCCTGTAGTTCAGCCTAAAAATTTCGATCATGTTAGGTTACTTTATTTGAAAACAACATTAGAACTGCAAGTAATTCATCATTTTTATATTCACTTGAAAAGTAAGTTACGAAGAGCAACTGAACACAATTTTTAATAATATGGTAAACAAAAAGCTCTGTAAAAGGTAGTAGAACTCAATCAAATTGTAATTAAGGCACATCATTTTTAGGAAAATGGGCTTCGGCTCATAAAATAAATACCTGAAAGACTATATAAAATGAGCGGTACGATATCAAAATTTAGTTGGATAGAGTTGTGTGAAAGTAAATATAACTCAAAAAAACTATGGGTTTCCAAGCGTGCATATTTTAAGAGTTATTCGATAACTCTGGGGGTGGAAAAGAAAGTTCAAAGTTAGATTTCCAAAAAGAAAAACTAGAAAATGTAGACAAATCAATAGGTATAACGTCAAATGAAGGGTCGGATAGACGCCCATCGAGTGTTGTTAGTTTTTCTGATGTATGTCTTGAATTGCAATCAAATTCCACTGAATATGAAATTGGCATAGCCTGAGAATTAGAGAGGGATGGGAAGTAGAGGTCTACTGTGTCACTCAACTCTTGGTAAGTTGTACTTCTCAAGCACTGATACTCATTACGAACTTCTCCACGTGGGTTAATTGTGAAAATACGACAAAGCTCAATCCCAGCTTTCTGATATGCAAAAACATCATTCACTTTGTTACCGAATCCTGCATAAAGAGGCGAGTAACTCTTGGGGAAAAGATCGCATACATTCTGCAGACACTGTATTTTAAATACTTCAGGTTTATTGATAATAACCTCTTGGTGGAAAGCATGGAGAAGCGAATTAGGAGACACCAATATAGGTCCATCGGGTAGCCTAGAAGCTGAGTCTTGGACAACTTGCCGTAAGTAGCTTCTGGTTATTCCTGCTTGTCCAAGGGCACGAGCTGACAGATAAAGGAACTGGTAACCATTGTTTCGAATTCGATTGTACAGCCGAGCAACTCCCGAGTGTGTCCAGTCATGGCCCAACATTGGAAGAAGATGTCCAAGCAGATCACTGCGTGTAATAGTGCCGTCAACATCTGAAACAACTATCCTGTCATACCAGTGCCAGTAATAAATAGAGGCTGAACATGTACATGTTCCTTGATATTTCGTAGTTACGCGAAACTCTATGTCGTTCCGACCAGGTTTGAGTTTCAATCTTGCCACTTCATTAGAAGAAAGCCTGTTAACTCCGGTCATTGGTTGATTGCTACTTTCCTAAAATTTTTAATAGAAAGTAAGAGATCAACCTACCTGTATGGGTTCTGAACAGCTGTAGTTGGAACTATATGGTTTATCCTTCTCCTTTTTAGGTTGTAGAATAGGTTCTGGCTCTGTAGCTGCAGTTTGTAGATGACTTGCACCCCAGCAGAACCACGACGTACGCCTAGGCTGTTTCTTAGGCAAATACTGGCTTTCTAATCGTTGTAGTGTTAGATAAGGTAGGTGTGTTTGAAATGCAAGCACACTGACAATAGAAGGAGCAGCAACCTGCCAGTTGCAATAACGTCCATTGAAATATACAACCAGGTTGGGGTTAGATAGGATAGCGCTGGGATTATGTATAAATTCCTCGTAGGAGACTATGTGCTCCAAAAACTTCTCTTCAGAGCAGACGTTTTCTGGAGACAAGCCACCACAAAGTGAGAGTTTAAAACTAACAATCTGAGGACTGATAGGTGACATACTCCTTGGAGAATGCTCATTATCTGATCGATAACCATGGTCAATATATCCACTATCGGTAGCATTGCTTGGCCCATAGCTATGACTTTGATGAGATACACTTCCGTGAGATGGAGGATAAATGTAGGCTTCTTTAATATTCTGATCGACTTCTGCTGTAACTAGGTCTTCCAAGTACAACTCCTTACCACACATTTGGTTCCCATGTTTAGATCCTTGAGTCGTGCCATAATCCCTGTGAGCATTTTCAACAGTATTTGAAGCATCTGAATTGTTACTAGAAGACTGAGACTTTGTCAGACTCCTAGAATCCCAATCCCAGCTGTATTGGCGAACAGCAACTTTCGAACTCTCGTCAAGCTGGCTATCGGAGACGGATTTATTACCGATAGCATTTCGATCCCTTATTGAACCTATCACTGAACTGTTTGGGGATTCGCAATCGGAAGAAATGTCATAATCGTTTATCTCACATGTTTCATCAACATTCTCGTTCATTACATTGGACTCTGTCCCAGGTTCACTCATAGCTGAGTCACGACGGACCTTTCGTGGTCGACGACGCATCGACAGCTCCGACCATGAATCATCAAGCGTGAATCCCCGACAATCAACTGTATCTGATATCAGAAATTCATCCGCCACGGGTCCCGAAGAATTAACGAAGTATGCGTCACCCGCACTTCCCAGGCACATCCGTAAGAAGTCAACGTACTCACCATTAACATACACTTCCACGGTTTTGTCCGCTGGAGAAAAAGCCGTTAACTTCCCGAACCTTACATGGAATGGACCACAGGTGAAAGAGCCATCTTGTTGTTCAACAACAATCACATCGATAGCCCCAGTTAATGTCGCCGGATTTATATCATTATATGCTCCTTTCAATCCCGATAATAAGCGGCTCAGAGATTTCCTACATAAAGCGTCACGACTAAATACTAAAATGACATACCAAGACATCACACGACAGCCTTATTACAGACTGTATTTATGTGAAAACCACTAACAAAGAGGGTATTGTATATCTCATAGAGAGTTGTTTATGGCCCCGTCTAACGCTGAATGATTTGCAGATGGAGCTATAAACAAGCAGAAAATACTGTGGATTTGAACAATTACGAAAACACTTAAGGATAGAAGTGTGAGAACTGTTACCTAAAGAAATGACCTAGGGGAAACAAACTTCCCCCGCGGGACCAAAGTTGCATTGAAAATTGAAGAAACGTTTAAACGGTTGGTAACTGGAGAGAAGATGCTTCTACCTAACTAGCTACTGTGTCTAGAGGCAGTGGACTGCAAGTCCCATCGGTTACTGAAAGGGAAAAATGATGGCTGTTAAAGTAGGAAAAAGAAGTTAGTTTTGAGTGACCCTCAAACCACATCGTAAACAGGTGTCCAGCCGGTCTTTGAGGGATTCAGGCAAAGAAGCCTGAGCTAGTTCTGCAGGAAGAATGTCACACGAATTGATAGCTCTTGGGGAGTAGAAGTTTTGCTTGATATCTAACCTGTCATGTTCTAGGCTTAATTCTGCTCGCATCCTCCAAGTTGGTGTTATGACTAAAGTTAAGTAAGTGATGGGGTGAGTGTCCAGGGGTGTTTACAATATACTAATCCATTACCAAGTTTGCTCCAAGTCTTATGCATTCCAGAGGATATAGGTCAAGCGCAACCAGTCGTTCCTCGTATTTTTTTGATGTGAGTCCTCGGACAGATTTGGTAGACCACCTCTGGATGCGTTCCAGGTTCAGTTTGTCTTCCTGTAGAAGAGGTAGAATCCAAAGTCTCAGGCCACATGAAGCTGCTAAAAATCTGGTGGAAACAGCTACGGTTGAATTGTCTAACACTCCATCTAAGAGTTACCACCACCAAGTTTTATGAGGTGAGTTTCTTCCGCCGTTGGTATGGGATTTTTAGCATTGAGCGACCAAAACTTCCAAATAATCCTCCACCTGTGATGCTCCCAGTTCTATGTCACTAAAGCAGTATACGTGACATCCATCATGTTTAAAATGTACGACCTTGTATTCTTCATGGTTGGATGGAAGCCCACTGTTGACAGCCCAGTTTTGAAGTTGCTTAAAGTCTTCTTATGGAGAAGTGCCATATGCCTGGCTTCTGACTTCTCTCCACAGTTCCACGTCATTGGCAGAAAGAAGGACTTGAGAAGAGAACTGTTGGGGAAAATTACTTCTATAGATCATGAAAAGAAGAGGACACTGTGCAGAACTCTGGAGAACTCCACCTGAACTTTCTGTCTCTTCAGACGTAGAAAAACTTGCTTGGACTTCAACTAAACGGTCACATGTGACGACAAACAGCCAATTACAGGCAGTTCGACCCTGACCAACTTTATCCTATTGTAAAGTCACATACTTCCCCAAAATCAATGGCCTGTGGTTTGACGACATTCAACATTGATGCTGACCTCGATAGTTTAACTGGACTCGCTAAGTTGAAGGTACCCGGCCAAGCATCCTCGCCACTCAGCACGCTGTCATGTTACGCTGCGCTGCTCGTAATCGACTTTCTAGCCAGTTAGTTGGAACGCACCGGTATCTTGGCACAAACATACAAGTATGCTACTCCATCCGACTACGTTATCGTGTTCTTCCTTGGTCTCGCATTCGTGGGTATATAACAATTTCGAATGATTAATGGTTGATCTTTGCGTCTGTCAAGTATGCATCAGGACAAATCCCAAATTGGTGAGCCCGACGTGGTCACATATCCCGACCAGTAACGAATATTGAATCGGTGATTCTGTCCCATTTTATATTTGTATATTGTTTTCATTTCGGTAACACTTATGTACCCATCTACTACACTTTCTCATGTCCGACCCCACCCCCAAGCTTATTCGTATTAAGCCGGCTACGAACACGATCCAACTAGTGCCACATTGGCCAGACAATGCAGAAACACGGTTCCTGTATGCCCAGGCAGATTTTGGAGAACAGGACATCTCAAACCCTCATTCTCGACTTCATGCCGTCATACGTTCACTACCACGGAAACTGGCATGTTACGGCACACATGTTTAATCCTCAAGTAAGTGATCCTTATACACTTATCAAGGCCTCACTCCTCAAGAAAAGCGATCTCGCAGATCGCCAGCACCTAGACGAACTGCTTCGTAGCATCGAGCTAGGCAGCCACTCAGCTACTGAAGTCCCCACACGCATGCGAGAAGTTATGGGTGCACGAACATCCGACAATGGCTTTCTCCGAGAACTATTTCTCTCAAAACTACCACAACCGGTGCAAACCGTGTTGGTGAAACTGCCGCCCATTCCACTCGATGACCTGGCAGCCTCGGCAGATAAAATACTGGAGACTTCTAGCAGGCCCGTCTCCAACGTACATTCTGTCTGAGACAAACCCGTGAGCCAGGATTCAGGGGTGACCAAGCTGTGCAACTCTGTTAAACAGCTGCTACGACCTCGAAGCCCTAGTTCACGTAGCACTTCACAGAAACGCATCCTGGAGCATCGCAGCAACTCGCTTGGTTGCCCCAAAACTAAACCTAACAGGGTGGAAAACCCGAAATGGTGCTGGTTTCATAGTACTTACGGAGACGAAGCCAGAAAATGTCGGAAAACATGCAGTTTTAACGAGCACACAAACTCGGGAAACCGTCATGCCAGCACGTGTTCGCGGCAGCCGTAGCCAGAGGAAACAGCCGTTTGCTCTACTTCATGGATATTAAAACGAACGTTCGCTACCTCGTCGACACCGGCGCAGAAGTTAATATTCTTCCCGCACCGACAAACGAGCGTCATCATGACCAATCCTTCAATCTCCAGGCAGCTAATGGAGAGGCGATAGCGACGTTTGGGAGACAGTATGCCTACCTCAACTTGGGTTTACGTAAACCCATCCACTGGATTTTCCTCCTGTCTGACGTTTCTATGCCCATCACTGTGATAGATTTGCTAAATCATTACGACTTACTCGCAGATGTTCGCCGTCAGTGTCTGATAGATAACAACACAAAGTTATCTACTGGTGGCACCACCTATGTAGGTCTGAGTTTAGCTCTTGTTAGAACCAAACAACCGGGCGACGCGTCCTACCAAGCAGATTTGGAGAAATATCCAGAGTTGCAACAACTGAAGCACACTGTTCCGTGCATGCAATGTTATGAATTGATAGAATCATGTCACAACCACAAGTTTACCTGTGGCGTCCAAAGCGCGCCGTCCAGCCCCCAATAAGCTCAAAATGGCGAAAAGTGAATTCGACCACATGCTCGAACTGGGGATTATCAGACCGTCAAACAGTCCTTGGGCATCACCAATGCATGCGGTTCCCAAAAAGGATGGCAACAACCGGCGTCCAACCGGTGACTGCCGAAGGCTTAACGCCAAAACAACACCGGATTGCTACCCGATTCCTCACGTTTACGATTTGAATACAACCTTATGCGGAATGAACATTTTCTCCAAAATCGACTTGGTCAAAGCATACAACCAGATACCTACGGCAGCAGAGATATCATGAAAACAGTAATTATTACTCCTTTTGGCCTGTTTGAATTCCTGAGCATGCCATTTGGTCTTCGGAATGCAGCACAAACATTCCAACGCTTTATGGATGATGTCTTCCGTGGTTTGAATTTTTTTCATGTCTACATCGATGACTGTCTAATTGTGAGTCCAGATAAGGAAACTCACCTTAAACATTTGGACCTCGCATTCGAAAGACTTAAAAAACATGGCATCACAGTCAACTTACAGAAGTGTGAAATGGGAGTTGAATCACTCAGCCTCCTTGGGCATACCACTGACAACAAAGGTATACGCCCATCGAGAGATAAAGTGGCGGCTGTCACAAACTATCCAGAGCCGACCACTGTGAAGCATCTCCGCACTTTCAGTGACCTGGCAAGTTATTACTGAAGGTTTATCCCCAACTGTGCCTCTGTCATGAGACCACTAACAGATCTACTTCGAGGAACTACGAAGTTCGTGGCTCTGGACAACGTAGCCAGACTTGCTTTCTCTGAAGTCAAGGAAGCCATTTCGAATGCAACCGTGCGTATGCATTACGGCCCCAATGCTCCTTTGAGTATTGCTGTTGATGCGTCTGACTCAGCAATTGGAGCAGTTTTGCAACAATTGACTGACAACCAGTGGCAACCGTTAGCCTTTTTCTCGAGGCGGCCGCATGACGTGGAAACAAGATACAGTACATTTGGTAGAGAACTCCTAGCTATGTACTGTTCTGTACGCCACTTTCGACATTCGGTGGAAGGTCGTGATCTCACTATTTTCACAGACCACAAACCGTTAACCTTTTCCCTCAGCTCGGCGTCTGACAAATACTCCCCTCGTGAGTCACGACAGCTGGATTACATTTCCCAGTTCACGTCAGACATCCGCCACATTTCTGGATTAAATAACTCCGTAGCCGATTCACTATCACGAATAGCTTCGATAAGCCAGATCGACGGCGCTGGTCTCGTTGGACTAGCTCTGCATCAAAAGGAAGACCTTGAGCTGCATCATGAGTTGTCGTCCACAACTCTCTAGCTGCGACTCTGTCCGGTCGGATCAGACAAGGATACAATTTGTGCGATGTCTCTGCCAGCCAACCACGCCCAGTAGTTCCGAAGAGTTGTCGACACAACGTCTTCAATACGTTGCACAAACTCTCTCACCTAGGTGTACGAGCCACCATCAGGCTTATCACACAACGTTTCTGCTGGCCTGGGATGAACAAAGACGTTAAGGAGTGGGCTCAGTCGTGCTTAGCTTGCCAAAAGTGCGAAGTCACGCGGCACATGAAAAGCCTTCTAGACTCATTTCTAGCCCGAGACATGCGTTTCTACCAAGTCCATATAGATATTGTAGGACCCCTACCAGAATCTAATGGATGTACCTACCTTTTCACTTGTGTTGATCGTTTCACACGATGGCCGGAAGCAGTACCTGTTAGGGGAATTACTGCCGAAACAGTTGCTCATGTTTTCGTCGAAAGATGGATCACGAGCTTCGGATGTCCATCTTACGTCACAACCGACCGTGGGCACCAATTCGAGTGTGTATTATTTCACGCTCTAACGGCACTTTTAGGTTGCACCCGGTTCCGAACGGCAGCCTACCATCCACAAGTAAATGGGATGGTAGAGCGTTTCCATCTACAGCTGAAAGCTTCCCTTTCAGCTGCAAACATACCTAGGTGGACCGAGGCTCTGCCTCTAGTCCTACTAGGTATTCGTAACGCCTTGAAAGTTGATGCTGAATGTACCCCTGCAGAACTCGTCTATGGGACCACTCTTCGTCTACCAGGTGAATTTGTTTTCCCTTCAACTTTCAAACATGTTTTCGACAGGACATCTTACGTGACTAGGCTTACAGACGCACTGCGTCCAGTTAGGCCTACTCCTGTCAGACCTCAAACGACTTATGTCTTCATTCACCCTAGTTTACAAAGGATATCACACGTGTTTATTCGCCTCGACGCCGTTCGTCGACCACCTGAACCACCCTACAACGGGCCATTCAAAGTGATCAAGCGACACGAGAAGTCCTACATGATTGAACAAGACGGACGTGAAGATACTATCAGCATCGACTGTTTGAAACCAGCTTATTTCGAAGGCAACCCCATTATAAGTGACGTTTCAGCTCGCTGCAGCCGACCGATGGATACCTCAGTTATCGAAATTCTTGACGACGTGCCTGGTAATGCACAGTTACAACACTCGTCGGCGCAGCAGTAAAGACGATCAGGTCGAACCGCCAGGTTCTCGGAGTATTTGATGTGGTATCCAACTTAGTGGTGTGAAATAAGATTTGCCAACCATATGTTTTTGAATTCCAAAAATTTTTTCAGAGGCACTGTTTTTCTTGTCTACCGGCAATGCAAAACTCCTCGTACATTTTGCCTTTTCATGTCAATTTTTCTTACTACCATGTGATGAAACTTTTTTTAAAAAGCGGTGAAAATAAGCGTTAAATTTTTATTTTCCATATATTTATGTATAAATGATTCCCATTTTTAAGAAGCGTTTTCATGGCATTAAAGACTCTCATTTATATTCCAGTTGCAACGAGCACTGGACAGAACGTCAAAGGAAACTGAGGACTGCGATAGACGTACAATCCGATGTATTGTATTTTATTTTTTCATTCGCCTTGACTCCCTAGAATAAGTTCAGACAACCGGGAGCTACTTCTGGCAGTGAGCCTATCGGAAGTGTTTTATTAGTGGAGAAATACTGGGTTTTTACTTCCGGCTGGTATCGTCTTAGGGTCCTCACGAGCCCACCAGGGGGAGTGATCTGTAGCGTTACGCACTTCCCCAAAATCAATGGCCTGTGGTTTGACGACATTCAACATTGATGCTGACCTCGATAGTTTAACTGGACTCGCTAAGTTGAAGGTACCCGGCCAAGCATCCTCGCCACTCAGCACGCTGTCATGTTACGCTGCGCTGCTCGTAATCGACTTTCTAGCCAGTTAGTTGGAACGCACCGGTATCTTGGCACAAACATACAAGTATGCTACTCCATCCGACTACGTTATCGTGTTCTTCCTTGGTCTCGCATTCGTGGGTATATAACAATTTCGAATGATTAATGGTTGATCTTTGCGTCTGTCAAGTATGCACCAAGACGAATCCCAAACTATCATAGAGGTAACCGTGATTGACGTAACGCTTTGGTAAAGACCGGGTAAATGATGCCAGTTCAGCCTCCACGACTGACGTTGCTCGGCTATCTTTCAACTGCGGCGAGTGGGTTGGCGCTGCAGTAGCACTTTTTTCGAACTCCACTGCAAATACCCCTTTGTGTGGTAGTTCTAATTTGTCTGCACTGTCGTCCGAATTTGCTTCTTAGATGCTTTTTTCCATATGAGAATGATGTTAAACGCTGTATACCGCTTTTTGATGGGATCATCTCGCAGATGGATAGAAAAGATTCGTACTTCACATTCATACTATGACACACTGTGGAGATTCACGTCTGTGTATAACAACCCAGCCATCCGTATATATTTTTATTCACATCGACGCACAGAGTTTTGAGGAGAGCACATACATGACGCAGACCGCCCTCCTCACGAATTAGCGTAAATCGGCTGACCACAACTTTTCAGTTTGTTAGCAAACGACCTTTACTTCTTAGGAATTCCCACAAGGTTTATCTGAAAATTCTTTTTCTTTGTCTAAATAGGTCAAAAGGTGAGTTAAATCTCTGCCCCACTTATTCTATGTCGGTGATTATGAGACCATAAAGTAACTGAGGCCCGTGGTTGTGACCAGAAAGTCTTTCATGATGTCTGGAGGCAGACAGTGAGAGTCGTATAAGACAAGACTTGACCGGACGAAAAGGTGGTGATATCAGTGATCGGTTGTCAAGACTTATTAAGGTAAAAAAAAGGATCCGGAATGCAATACGTACTCCTGGTACATGCAGCTAGGTCTGAAGTCAGTAGACATATCATGAGAAATAAATTTTAGCCGATTTTACCGCCTGACTGTCCACCTGTGTCTGAAGGTTATATGAAACGAGCCCGCATCGGCGTGGCCTCTGCCGAAATCTTCGCCATTCCACATGCACACCTTTGAAGTCGCCAGCTTGACCCTTTCAAGTCAAATAAGTGGCTATTTTTTCCTCATTGACTCCAATCTCTTTCCCGACAGATACACTGCTTTCCCAAGCCTACCCCCTTAGGTCCGTGGTGGGCACTAACCAAACGAAAGCGCAGGATCATTCCCGGCTGTCCATCTGAGTGATCGCGCACTATCTCAGTCCTTTCGTCAAATGAAATAGTAACACCCCGGCCTTCAAGTGACGATTCGTTTTTCTGTAGCGGCCACCACAAGTGACGTGTGAAATCTTTATGCCTCTCCGTGGTCCTACTTTACTTGGATTTGTGTAGATAAGAAATAGGGCAGTGGACCCTAATCGGCCATGATTGAGCATTTCTGTAGTCATGCCAACACCCTCTTATGAGAGAATAGAGAAAGAAGTATGTCCAACCAGCAGCGGTAGCCCCACAAATTCCGGGGTGGTAAATCATATAGCTAGACGCCATGATGAGATTTCCAGCATGCGAGATGAGACGCTGAGGAAAAGTTCGTCACGTAGCCATTTATCTCATCCCAGAGGTAGGTCTTCGTTGGTAACCCGAAAGTACAAGTTTAAGTTCGGACAGTTGTAATCATCAAAATTAAGAGTGAATTCGGTTTGCTATGTTGGAGGCTTCCTAAAATCTGGCAAATTACTGAATGAGGCATTTAAGTAAAAGGGAGGACGTAAACAGAATTCCAGAGCGCACACGCATATAAAATGGTATTTCTCAGACTGGGTGTAAAAGTGCTCGTGGGTTCCGATTTGAACAGGAACCCATATGGCTTCCTGGAATTCGCCCTAAACATTGTGTTGGACAAAATTCCCTGTGCCTAGAATTCAGGCATTTTATCGGTCACTCGGGCCACTTTGGAAGTTTTCGTTTGATCAGCAAGGCAAGCAATAAATGACCATCTATTCCTCCCAACCGCGGGTCCATGCTTAGATTTTCTCAATATTTAGAGCTGCTGAGTCAGATTGTCAGCCAGATAATTTCCTCTTTCACAGCCCGGCGGTCACCTGTAGAGTAGCAGCCCCTGCAGAAAATATAATACGATGACTAGATATTTTCACCTTTTTAGAAAACATAAGGCGTTTGATTTCAGAACCAGAATCACTTTCAATTATCAGTTTCATCTTAACCAAAAAGTAAAATACCGTTCAAACACATCGTGGCGCCGTCATCATTCGAAGACAGCCAAGATTGCCACCTTTCTTTTCTTGTTGAAGGTAAAGAGACCTTGAATCTGGCAAGCTGACCACCACTTTTTACGGCGCCGCAAACGCGTTGGTTGGTCTTGGTAACCAACCACAGCACCAACGTCGTAAATAACCGTTTGGCCCCCAAACGCAAAATGAGAGCCTACAGCGCTTCGTTAGTGGCTTCTAATTTGACTGAATACTACTAAGTCTCCTGCCAACTGTTGCCGAGAAGGGATTCTCTGACATTACACTCAGCAGCCTGGCACGAGCTCAAGAATCGCTCTCATGTTTCAGAGTCCGCTTCACAAATCCGGCCGAGACTGAACAACAATAAATTCCCCGGCTTAGCTGTCTTCAGAACAGATGCCTAGATTCGGCAGACTGTGGCTGCATATGGTCATACTGACTAGAACCGTGGGTGACGCCTACCAGTCCAGCATATTGGTTCTCACATCACTCCTGCAATATGTTTCCTGGTTATTCTCCTGCGATGCACTTTCGTTCTAAGTTTAAGGGAAAATTTCATCCATCCGAAATTGCCTATTTTGCCTGCCTAACTTACAAATGAACCTTGGCTAATTTACTAGCCTGCCGTGAGCCCGGGTAGAGGGGAAGGGTTGGATGTGGGGCTAGCGTCCCTATCTCGGAGAGTCAATCCAATCCCTGAAGAAACTTCAAGGCGCAGAGAGAATATGAAAAATCAAAATAAAGTCATCCCTCGCTGGAATCGGGAGAAGAAATGACGCTGGTTGATGAAAGCCTTCGGGGAGCCAATTGGCCAACCTGTCTCCTCTTTTTCAGTGAAAGCGAAAGTGAGAATAGGGACTTGGAATATCCGTACAATGTTTGAAGCTGGCTATCAAGGCTTCCCAGATTGAAAAAGACATGAGTAGGTATGGCATATAAATTCTGGGCTATTAATCTGCGAAAGCAGATGGAATGCAAGTGGACTCACCAAACTCTCAACTTCAGAGTCAATAATCTACTCCGACAGTCACACAGACGACAGCCACGACTACGCTGAGTTTTCGAGTGGCCATCATGATGTCCTCAACAGCATCGAAGGCTCTCATGCAATGGGAACCAATCTCCTCCAACATCAGGATCATGACAGCGAGATCCAACTCAAGAAGAAGGAAGGTCACAATCATACAATGATATGCTACGCACCTACAAACAACGCAGATCAAGAGAAGAACTAGGAACTCCACAGGCAACTTCGGTCAGTAATGGACAAGACCCCACACCAGATGGTGACATCAGAATCCATTCCAATGGGTGGCATGAATGCCAAACTGGGAGCGGACAACACGGCAAGAAAACTGATCATGGATCGAGAGTCACTCAATGAAAAAATGAACGAGAATGGAAAACTGTCTGCAGACTTCTGCGCATTCAACGATTCGGTGATTGGAGGCGGTGTGTAAAAACACAAGGATATTCACAAAGTGAAATGGATTTCACCAGACAACACGACACAATAAAAACCAGATCGACTTCATCTCAATCTCAAGAAAGTGGAGACACAGCCTACTGGACACAAGACCAGGAAGGGGAGCAGATGTGGGTTAAAACCACTCACTATCTAGTGCAAGAAGCCTACCTTCAAAATCGAGTTGAAAGCCTTCAAACAAGCTGGTGATGATAGACCATAGCTCAAGTTCAACACCCAACACAGAAACTGAAGGATAAAACTACAGAGGACACCTTCACGTCAGTCGGCCATCAGGAAAAAGTAGGAGATATTGGGCAACATCTCTGAAAGATCAGGCGTGAAAGAACACTTGAACTCTTTGAAAGAGATGTGAACGGCAACCTGCATAAACGTGTTAGGAAGGAAGAAGTAGCAGGACAAGACAAGGAATGGACACGGACACGGACACATGGAAGATGATAGATGAGAGGAAGATGTTGAAGCAGAAGATAAATATGTGCAGTGCAGTGCATTGCATTGCAGTGCAGGGATGAACAACGAAAAGAGGAACTGAACACACCCCATAAAACACTACATTGGACAAAGAAGTGAACAACAGTGCGCGCAAAGACAAAAGACACTTCTACAACACACTGACAAGTGAAGCAGAATACGCTGCATATAGGAGAGACAGACACCTGACAACACTATATCAAATAACCAGGTTACTATCTGGGAGGGAAGAGATCAATGCAGATGAAACCAATGAACGATAGTGAAGGAAACCTAGTTAGCAAAGAGGAGAAACAAAGGAAACAATGGGGTGATCACTTCAGAAAGCTCTTGAATGACCACTACCACCACTTGCAACTTATCCAGAAATACCACCAGCAACTGCAGAATTACCAGTGAACACAAGCACTCCGAAAGAAGCAGAATTCCTGAATGCCATAAAGTTCCTGGAATTCGGGAAAGCAGCAGAATCAGATGGAATTCTGCGCTGAAAACGGACACAGAGACAACACCGTACGTGCTCAAACCACACCACCGTTGGAGAATGCTTTTGAGGAAGGAACGAAAGGTACCTGGCAGTCAACCCTCTGCCTCAACTTCAGCTTCATCGACTTCGAAAAGGCCTTCCACAGCGTCAACCGAGAAATAATTCGGCAGTTGTCCCAACGCTATGGAGTTCCACAAATCTCTGTCAACCTCATACAGCCCAGTGACACCTTTGAAGTGGAAGTGAAGATATGAGTCATACGAAGCCGCCTGCTATTACCAATAATGTTTCTATCGTAGTGGGCCGTATCATGCGGCAAACAATGAGGAGCGAGGAGAGGGGCATAAGCTAGACCGATGAAAAGAGCCAAGAGGATTTGGATTTCGCCGGTGACTTGTGTCTTATGTCACACAAACTCGAAGATCTACAGGCAAACACCAACAAGTTAACAGAAGAGACAGGGCAGCGAAGATGTAGAGAAGACGGAGGTGATGAAGTCACCCAACCAACGCCACCACAATCAACAACAAGCTCCAATCACCATCAACAGGAGAAGCTTAAAGGAAGCAGCGTCTTTCGCTTGTCTATGCAGCACCGTTTCAACTACAGGCGGTGCAGACGAGGGCGTCAAAGCCAGGATCGGAAAAGCTTTCACTAACCTGAAGCCAGTGTGGAGATCTGCACTCAGCGTAAAGAACAAGATCCAGATTTCCAACACCGATGCCAGGTCAGTCCTGCTATATGGTTCAGAAGCTTGGCGCAGCAAGAAAGGCATTTGCAGAGAACTACAGACATTCATCAACAGCTGTCGCCTACGCTCACTCGATACTGAAGATCAGACGGCCAGAATAATAAGGATAAGCAGCAAGGAACTCTGACCTGGCGACGAATCAACCAACAGCCTATCACCCAGAAAATGTTCAGAAGAAAGCGGATATGGCTCGGGCATACACTAAGAAGGCCGACTGGGGACATCGTGCGCCAGGTCAGGCCCTCGAGCGGAATCCAAAGGGAAGCGACGAGCTGGGCGTCCGAGGTGAGGGTGACGTGGAGGAGATGGTATGCGAAAGAAGTGAAAGCTTGAGGCCAGTTGTGGAGCAAAGTTGAAGGGACTGCAGAGAAGACAGTGCAATGGAGGCGTGCTAATGAAGCCCCACGTTTCACTAGGAACCCAAGGGAAAAATACCAACAATAGTAATCGGCGAGATAATGAGAAAATCTCTTTGTGATCCACTGGGACTAAGAAGGCACTGCTGTGTCAAATGTGGTATCTAGCCCACATCAGACTATATAGACAAAAGACAATTTTTTGCATGAAGAAGCTGGATGCCAGCTGGCAATGACATCAGCCTGGCTTAAAGATATATTTTTTCCTGCCCTGGGGTTTTGTTTTGCAATGCTGTGTCCTTCCAATAGGCTGAAGCGAGCTCTCTCAACAGTACGGAGACCCTGTGAGTGTCGGCAACCAGCCTTGCTGGTGCCAGAGTTGAAGTTGCATTGGTCGAATGGACCCGCATCAACAGTCGTCCGTGCTGCTAGACTAGAAGACCCGATTGCAGCGAGAAGTAACTGACAAGGGAAACGATGTCTCCTCGTCGTTTATACATATGCCCCGACTGACTGGAGTTTGGATGTAGTTAAGGATGAGTTCTGTCATTGACTGAGTGACCTCGAACATGTACGCTCGGAGAATATCATATTGCTAGCTGTGGATGAGCAGTTTGAGCGTGTATACCAAAAGATTAATCATTTAGTTGACCCATGGAGGTTAGTCAGTTGCAAGGCAGGCAATGGCGAACAACTGCAGCTTTACGGAGATCACAACTTGCCTCTAGTCAGTGCCAACTCGGGGCACGACCACTTCTGCTGTACCACATGGCGTCCTCATTCTACCACTGAAACCTGGACTGAGATAGTATTGCAATTAGCCACTGATGACGTGGGTTTATTCGGAACTGCCGCTTCTTCTGGAACACCTGATCATGCTTCATTGAATGCCAAGTTCACCTTGCGTTTAGATGGTCATCGAAACCGTTCGTAACGGGTCGGCGTAAGCAAACTGGTTGAATCTAGTGTTCCGACTAAATACCAAAAAAGCTAGATTGAAGGCCATCTATGGGACCTCGAGAAAGTATAGATGGGCATCCGCTACGCTCACATAAGGCGGTGGGCCAGGCTTTGGTTTTAAACGGAGTCCTACTGATAAAATTCACCTCTGCCTTTCGGTTTGCCTCAATCCTTGAGATTGTCCCCCACAATACACATTCTCGGGAATTTTAATAGTGTTCTGAGCTAGTCACTTTGTGATGTAGCAACAAAGCGATGGAAAATATCACGTTCGACGGAAGGGGACTTTTGAATGCGCGGACGTATATCCCAGTTTTACTCTTCTTACATCCGTCTCCAACACTTCGCCCGTCCGCCGGCTGAGTGAAGCGTCAGCACTAAACACCTGACGATGATGCAGCACAATTCGACTGCTTCACAGTTTTACCTTTCGTTCCGTGACTCTGAATATCGTTCAGATGTCATAATCATTTTGTTCTAAGACATTGTTTCAGGAGAGAATTTTAAATTTCAATATATCCTGAGAATTTCATTACTTATCAGGCACATTGTTTGGAATAGGGCTGTTATTATTATCGTCAGCCCAACTTTGGGTTGACTTTACTGATCGTGTTTTATCGAATTGTTTGGCCATATTTGTTTTTCAAGCGTTTGTGAGTTCTCCAGTATATTGGTTGCTCGTTTCTTCCCCGTAAACGTTGTTGTTGTGAAGGTTATTTCCAGTTGTTTCTGGTGTCGTGGTTTGTAAGAATTTGTCGGCGTATCAAATTACAAAGTTTGTTCGGCATTTATTTTTTGATAGAGGTCGAATAGCGACTTGATTATCTAGCATTATAATGCTGGCTTCGTTGCACTTGTCATGTTGCTTTCGGCCAAATGTCAGGCAAAACCCGATGTCAACGTGGACAGTAAATTATACCCGAAACGTTACCCAGTGAGTGATACCGTTCAACCGTGTAGTATTCCTACTAAAGGGGCTAAATGGAATTAGGCAACACTTATTCAAACGCTTGTGCAAGTGGTTTACGTGGTTGAAGCGGACTGTTATGCATTTAACAGTTACTGTTATCAACAAGTTCGCCGTCGCTATTTTACGTTGTTAATGGTGTTATCTGAAACAATCCCGAACATCATGGTACGGTATGTCCGCGTTTTTAGAGTCATGTCTCTAGCGTATACCGGTCTACCGATACTTCGTGTTATTGTGTCAGGGGAGGAAGCTGCAACACCAGTATCTGCAGTTATTTCTGAATGGATTCACTGCATGAAACCCGGTAAAGGAAGTCTGGGAGGAGTTGCGGGTGGTATGCAATGCAGTATGGATTATTTTCTTGGAGGCTACAAGCACATATTACGTGGTCGCTAGGTCTAAACGGGATTACGTGGCCTCGTGGGCCTAGCACTACTAGTAGGTAATCTATGTGTGTACCGAAAAAAGATAAACTACGATAAACACCTGTCATTCTTTGAAAGCCCATGAAATTCAGTCGAATAGAATTGGCACTAAAGATGTTTCCTGGTGTAGCATTAAGTGCTGTGGAGGCAGGTTTTTGGTTAGAGTTTTATACTACCCCCATGGAGCCGTTACCATGTTAAACAAAATGTCAATACAACCCATTAGAGGGGCTCCGGAGCAGAACTTTCCACAGGTCCTCATTATGGGAGACTTTAACATCCCTCAACTGTTTGCCACTGGAAGTTCATCTAGCGCTCTAAAAGACTCGGTAATCATTACCAGAAAACTCATTGACTGAACATGTCTCTCAGTGTACTTACTGGGGCCTGACGGCAGGGTATTCCGACTGGATTTTGTTCCACAAATCAGCTCATTGGTGTATCCAACTTGAATGTTTTCAGCCCTCTTGGGCAAATGGTCCTGGTCAGCCACCATTCAGAAATTATAGAACTGATTTTGGAAAGGTCCGGCGGAATAAACTACCGGACACAACCATGTAGAACCCTGAAGGGGGATCACGGGATCCCATACTCACTGATGAAACAGAAGAGAAACAGTTCAGTCAGTATACTGGCCCCCAGTAGTTCGGAGATTCTCTACCCCAACTCCAAGGCAGCAAACTTATTAGCTCATGAATTCCAAACCAACTTCTGTCATTTGGGGGGAGGGACACCCGTGCAGCTGTCGGACAGCCGTGCTACAAAGGGGCTGAACAATATAGAGTTTGAGGGATTTGAACCTGGATTAGTCTCTAGGAACTGGTGGGATTCACCCAAGAATGCTCAAAAAGTGTGCTGCAGTTTTGTGTACCTCACTAGTAAACATCTTCGGATGCTCGTTTCTGGAAGGCAGGTTGCCTTCTGATTGGAAACGGGTGGCCATCGTTCCAATATACATAGGTGGAGACTAACTACTTGCCTTTGACTATAGACCAATCTCCCCGGTCTCTTTAGTTTCGGAGGTTATGGGAAGAGTAATAAGTGGATCATTCCGTGATCACTTACCTAAAAAAACCAATCTTAAACTACTGTCAAAATGGTTTTCACCTGGAAAGTCACGTAACACCCACCTGTTGATAGCTTGGGATAGCTGGACTGTTTCTGTTGGGCAGAAAAACCCCATTCTCTTTGGTTTACTTCACTTTTGTAAGGCCCTTGAAAGGGTAAATCATGATATCCTGTGTAAGAAACTTGGGCTTATGGGTGTACACGGAAAATTAGTAGTGTGGCTTGGAGATTGTCTTTACACCGGGTTGCAGTCAGTTAGAGTTGGCTCCTCTCCGTCTGGTTGGTTCCCGATGCTGAATGGTGTGCCTCAAGCTTCTATCTGGGCCCACTTCTGTTTCTTCGTTTTCCCAGTAACCTATCAGGAGCTCTCTCTTTCAGTATTATGTGCCAATGATGTGGAGAGTCGGAGGGAAATAAAGGTGCCAATGGATATTTCGGTCTTCCAGTAGGGCCTTACGGAAATTTTTAGTTGGACCTCAATTAGAGCAAGCGTCGGACAATGATAGTTGACAAATATAAAGACAGTCGCAGCTTCTGCTCTCAGTAAAATAAATATCTGTCACTCTAGCATAGAACAAGACCTGAGAGTTGCATTAGGCGACACGCTAGTTGCTTCAGTCCACCGTCACCTCGTGGCCAACAAGGCCTATAGAGTCTTTGGGTTTCTTTCGCAAACCTTAGGGGTTCTAACTCCTCCCCCTATCACCACAGTGCATGCCGTGTACGTTCACCCTCATCTAGAAAGAAATTCGCTCGTGATGTCCTCATACTTGAAGAAGGACATAGGCATCCCAAAACGGGTGAAGAGAAGAGCTACAAAGAAAGTAATTGGGTTACGGCACAAACCGTACCCAGAACGCTTAGCTGCTTTTAAGTTGTATTCAGTGCAATACCAGAGGATCAGAGGGGATATGAACGTGATGTGCCACATCGCCCATAGTCCTCTTCATCGCAACAGATCCCCGCCAAGAAGACAGCATGAGGGAGTACGTGCAAAGATCCGTGCCAACTAGTTTGCAGTTGGAGTTTGCAAACTGTGGAACTCCTTTCCTTCAGCAGTTGTTACAGGCCCATCTCCTGTTACTTTCAGAAGGAGGTCAGACGCACATTTTGAGTCCTGCGGTACCAAAGGGGTGTACTGAAGAAGCTTTCTGTCACCTGCAGACGAGGTGCAGTAATATTACCTTCAGACCAGATTGATTAATAGTTGGTTACCTCCACCTTTTCAGGCTGTACGGAACCAGGAAGATAGTTGTAACCATTCCAAACTCAAAGCGTACTCCAACAAGACAGACGTAGAACCCTAGGAACCGTAGTTCACCAATTCTGCAACATGAAATCCGAAGTTTGAAGTATCTTATTTACAAATCTTTGGAAGGTTTGAGCGGCACTTACTGAACCAAACGGTGTATGATTCCCAACTTCAGAAGCCTATCAAACTCCCGTTTTGCCATCCGAAGCTTTTTGGGATCTAATCGTGGAGGATTCAAAGAGACTGGAAGACCTTTATCAACGATATGGTGGGTCACCGTATGCTTCGGCGAGGGCTCCGGTTATTCGTTTGCGTGAGCTTGGGAAGTTCTTGCAGTAGGACATCGGACTCAGAAGTGCTATTTTGGGGGCAGGGACCTGACTTTTAGTTTCCCTATCCGTGACGATACTCGGGGTAGAATATGCACTTTGACGGTCAACCAGTCTGTGGTGACCAGAGTCGACTAACAGTTCACTGCGTTGAGGGAGACCCATGTCGATAATAGGAGACCATATGTCAGCAGAAAGAAATTCTTACTTGAATGGTGCATGAAAACTGAGGACTAGGATCCAAACTCTGGTTTCACACGTGGTAACGGCAGATCTGTTTGCCGCTTGGAGAGCCATGCTAGGGTTGAGATGCCACTTTTCGGAAGATGTGGGTGGTATCACTCTCGCTTCTGCTCCAGCGTCAACCGGAAACTGGGCTCCGCTCTTCTTATCTATAACGCGAAACAAACGACTGCGTTGTTGCATGACGGCGACAGCGGTCGTCGCTGACCACCGGCTGTCCCGTTTCCTAAAAATCAAGGGGTTTTAAAATCTCATGGCAACAGACTATGATATGCTTTATTGTACAGTACTTTCTTGTGGTACCAACAAGTGGTATTTTCGACTCGGTTGCACTTGTGGCTTTATCATGACGGTGAGGTGTACTTCTGCAGGACTTTAGTGGCCGTCTGTGTAATTGAAAAACTATCAGTTGTTCCGTATGTCATTCTTTCTCCCTAGAGCAGCTACTCGGTCGTTCTGCGTTGGTTCATCGGTATCTTCAACCAGTTCAGGCATTCTTTCGTACACACAATCAGTGATATCGGCCAATACGTCGGTGTCAGTGTCCGTATCTACAACAGCTAATATCTGTTGAGTACATGAGGGAAGTTTCCGTTGCCAAAGCTGATACGGTGGAGCGTCTTCTATGTTCCTGTCTTTCAGCAGACTTTGCACACGCCGATTTGTGAAGGTTCTTCGTCACCAGGGCATACACCGCTTAGCAGTTGATCGGCAGCCTTCTGGACAGCTTTAACCACTTCTCGCTTCAGAACATCGTAACGTGTGTCTGGGTGGGGCTTTAGCAGTGTCTCCCTCACTTCTACAGCAACTTCCGGTAAAACAGAGCTTGTGTATCCAAACTTTGTGTTTTGTCAAGCCATATGAGTAACCATGAAGAAATGTTGTAAACGAACAAACACCAGTTGTGGGGCAGTAAACCTGAAAGAAAGCATAGGAAGACTAACAGCACCTACGGACCCTATGTCCAAAAAGTCCTGGTTATAAGTTTAAAGACATCAGCACCGGTACAGCAAAATGTAACAACTTCAAGAATTCAGAATAATATTGGTAGAAAAAATACGACAGACAAAAGCGTAAATCGCCACCACAAAGTAGGTGGTATTATTCTCAATATATACGTCAGTATCGCGTAAAGATGTTAGCAACCGTAGCTGCGGCAAGTGGTTATAAACACTAATGACATCCATCAGTAAAACATCCGAAAGTATGATAACTCTGGGGTCACCAATCCGTCGAGCCGCGATATCTTACTCCAAATTTATGTACGCACCCCGATACATTATCACCTTTCTCTTAACCCCGAAACTGCTGATCCACCGGTGCCAGACAGCGTAAATATGAAGAGACAACTCAAGACGTAAAGCAGGATGTTTTGTCGTCATCCGAGCCTAGAAGAACTTGAAGTCAGTACAATTAAACAAACGTTCACTCTTGAAATACTAAATATATCATAAAAATATGAAATATACGCCACGCTACTGCTTATCCCCATAATTCATTCCATCAGCCATAAAATTTCCCCCAGCACTGAATAGTTAGACTCATACTGCTATTGCAGAATAGATTACACTGAATGAGCACCTGATATGCTTTCGAGGAGCAAGAAAAGCCATATAGTCGGGGTATGCCTATTTATAAACACTCTTTTTATGAGTGCTTATTCAGGACGGACAGAAAACATGCATCGTTACCGGGATATAAGTGGTCTGGCAAAACAACAGGATCATGAAACGTCTCAGCTGGGATGACACTGCATTGGAATGTTGCTTTCACCTGCAACACTTTCCTCATAACCACTATACATTATCCCAGCTTATTCTGTTAGTAGGTGTAATTGCTTTTTAAACAGGCAAGCTTTCCCGCTACTTTCGAGAGGAAATTACTTTACACCACTAAACACCCAGAACAACTTCAGGCTAGAATAACTCAATCCAACATTCCCGTTAATCACAATTGGTCAAACAGTCATCCCACTGCGTTCTACTGCTTGTTGGTGACGAATGACTTTTAAGAAAGCCAGTCTGTAAGGCTAAATGTGTTGTATCACTGACACTTTCACGTAGAGAATAGTCCAGCATGTCATTCTGTTATCATTTTTCAGCGAGAGTGGACCGTCTTGGCTTCGGAACATTTTAGTCCTTTTACTCAAGTTAGCAACTTAAGGAGTTAGTAATCCACTGATTCTACGCTCGGAAGCCAGTTAAGTGAAGATTTTACCCATTCCACCGACAACAACTTAAACCATCCGAACATCGCCTTTTTGCCTCATATGCTTTCGAAGATGTTGTTCAATGTTTCAATGTCCGAAAATCGTCGTACCGAAACGAAGAAGTATAACGATGTGTTGATGGTATAGATATCGATGAAAATAAACTACACTTGTCATAAACAAGTTGCACATCAAAATTAAGCTTTATTTTTGTTACAAACTGTTATATCACCGATAGGTGGACAACCGCATACCATGGATGGTCTTTATTTACTGAGATTACATCGCTATCTTAAAGGGTAAATTACTATCAAAATTATGAGATAGGCTCCCATGAAAACATACGATATGCAAAGCCTGGCAGCAATCCAGTTCAAATCCGGTGTTTTTCTTTTGTTTTAGCCACCTGATTTAAGTCCGGTAGAACTACTTTCGTTTCGCCATTGTTGGATGTTGTCCGGATTATGTTTTCGGATTCTAGGTAGGTGAGTTTGGGAGATATACTTATGATTGTCTTTCCGTTTTCTACCTGTTTATATTTGTGACTGTTCTAGACTGTTTTGTGTTCTTAGGGTACGTCTGTTTTAACTGTCAATGTGCTGAGGTATTAAACTCATCATTGAGTGTAATTCATCCTGTCTTGTGTATTTGCTGTTTCCAGGTTTTTTGCTACTTACAGTGAATACGATAAGTATTTTTTTTATGGAGTTACATCTTGAGATCTTATGGCAGCAAAATCCATCTTTTTCATGGCCCATGATTTAGCGTCTGTCGAATAAAATATGAGGGTTTCGTAGAACCACCATAGTGTTTACAATCATTACTACTTAAGGGATAGAAAACTAAAGTTTCATTATGATATCATCTTAAGCAGGTGGTCATAATACTTTTATTTCGGAGTATTTTTCTGGTCATCGCCTCCCTACTGGCCTTATTGGAAGTGCGCATTAAGGCTTTTGGTCTGAATTATGCTGCAGATATGCAGTCATTGCATAAAAAACCTTAGTGTATTGGTTCTTTATAATCTTAACCGCAGTGCAATATATGATTATCTGAAGTATTAAGATAGCCTAGTGGTTGTTAATCGAGTACTGGCCAGGATTCCAGTGGTGGTTCTTTAGTTTTTCCTTCGTTGGCAGTGTATACTTAACAAAAACGCGTTAAGTAATTTTTCTTTAGTGTAAGTGCACAATAGCAGGAAAGTATTGGGATAAGCTGAAAAACCTAGATTGTCAAAAAAATTTAACGAGTGGAGTATTTTCAAACCAATGTTAGATGGATTGCATCTTCATTCATTCGGTTATCAAAAAGTTTTCAGTAACGGGGTTTGAAAAGTTTCATTCCTTACGGAAAAGTTATTTTTATGTTTATGTTATCCATATCCGACCCCAGCGATATGCACTTTTTAAGCTCCATGAAACGGAAAACAGTGGTTCATGCGTTTTTCCTGTGACCTAGTTCTCCTTTGGTGAGGTTTGCTTTTGGAAACTAAATTCGTTCCGTTGCAATTATAGGAAAGTTCCAAAATGTGGTTTCATACGATAGTTTGTTGATGTATGTGTTAATGTGGTTCGTTAGCTGTTCACTTGGTCCTAGGAAATTAGTATGAAGTAGATGCTAGATGTACTGATTTTGTATTGTAGCTAGGGTTTAAGGTTTCCTCACTATAGCAACAATATATGCTTATCATCGCTATTCATTCTGCCGTTGATTGGATTAGGCACTTAAACGCCACTTATCGAGTCTGGGATTCAGGCTCAACTGTCTCCTTAACCAGTTAGTATAATAAGCTTTCAAGATGAAACTCATAACCTGATGTGTTTATGTACTAGATATGAGTTACATATTGACACATTTGATCATTACGTAGTGAGTCTTTGTCAACATTTGACCTGACAATACGTGGCGCTCGGGTTTACCATTCCTCACATAAGCCCATCAGGATGAAAGGAGAAAAAGGACAATGAAGAAAACGGTAATCAAAAGCGGTATAGTCGCAGAAGGACGGCATAAATGTGAACGAAATCTGTATAATGAGTGAAGTATGAGTGCATAGGCCACCTACATCAATTCTGTTCCATGTCGCCTTGGGTCCCCAACCGCCGATTATGGTTGTCACATTGGTCCTAACCGGATAGTCTTCCTTTATCAGCACCGCTCACACCAACAGTAAAAAGTCGTGAACCGGTGTCATGCTCTAGTCAGGTTGCCTCTAACCTTTTTCCGACCTAAAATTATTTCACTCAACATTAGACCGTTTGGTCATCATCATCATTATCAACATAGGACCAGGCATTACTGCATTACCGTTTGGTAGACGGTGATTAGGTACTGGTAGCATATGACCCAACCATCCGGGATGTTGACTTACAAACAACTGATAGCCCCCCTCTGCTTAAGACTACACGTCTATTACTGAGGCAGCGGTCCCACGACATGACTTATAATACGAAGACAACAGTGACTGAATACATGAAGCCGTCTCATTTCTACGCTAAATGGAGTACACTCGCTCTTTGATAGGCAGTCCAATATCTCGGTGATGCCATGAGTGGCGTAAGGTGGCAGAAGCCAATGTTTGTATCTGTGCAGATATTTCGTCGGTCCCTCATCGGCCAGGGCTGACCCGACTTCCCAAGCAAGTGAAGTCAGTGCGCTCAACCGCTGCAGTTCCTATTGTTAGGTAAGATGCCGACCTCGCTAGGTATTCTGGCACGTCTGCAGGTGTTCGAATGCAGTCTTCAGAAAGGCGTTTTACTTACCGGACATCCCTTTTAGTAAGGGACATTATCATAAAACCTCTCAACCGATGAAGTCAAATGTCACTATCAGTTCAGAAATGCAGCTGATGTTGGGTGTCGGTGGATCTCATTGGTTTAGGCAGTTGAATATTAACCAGTGGGTTACAAGTTCAAACCCCACCACCTGCTTAAGTTTAGGTGGCCAGGTGGTACCATTAGCCCTCACAATAGCGAAAAAAGTGGAACGCACTCAGCTGCCTTATGCACGTCCGTGCAGTAGTCAGTGAGCCACACCTATTGCGTTAGAGCTAGTGATGCTATCCAAGTGCCCGAACCTCTGTAGGTGGAGCGGAGCTAGAGCCTGTGACCTCATAGTTAGTCATCTCCACAAACCACTGAGGCACAGCTCCACCCTCACAATAGGTGTCGTCTATTGCATACTACACAGACGTGCATGTTGCTGACAGCATTTCGGTTTCAGGTGCCGGTAAGTGTCTATCCTAATACCTTTCGGTTGGTGGTTATCTAGTCAATGCACCCAGTACTAGGTCTTCTCGGGTTTGCGAGTCTCAAGCCCCAGTGGGGGATCATATATAATTTCCATACTCTTGCTAACGCCAGTTAGTTTGACTAGTATACATTGACTACCATCCCTAAATGCCTTGGGTAAATATCCCATCTTGCCCTATTGCACTTCCTTTATCCAGGTTACTTAAAGCCTTCTCAACTTCTACTGGAATTGGTACTCGTTAGTCCAGGTTAAAGTAGGTGAAATGGGATTCAAACTTGGGACTGGCTTCATGGAGATAAATGGTCAAACCAGTGAGTATACTTTTCCATGAATCAGTTTAATAAACCGTGACTCAAATTGGTTTTGTCGTAGTTCGATGGAGTAAGATCTACATAGATGCCCGAAGTTATGAACTTAATATTGATAATGTCAATGTTCATAACTATTAAATCACTGGATAATTGGGAAATTAACCACAAAACTGGATTACTGCAATTCGTTCCAAATTGTCTGCTAAAATTTTTAGTTCACAATCTCCATGGCGAAGCACTTTAGAGCTCGGAGGTTTTATGTCTTGTTCTAATCACTTTTGGGAGTTTCTTGTGTCTTCGAATCTTTAATGTCTAGTTGGGTGGTGACCATATATAGACACTGCATGCAACCACTTTACGGGATAAAAATTCGTGAACTGGCTGATTGATTTTGTCATCTTTATCTAATAGTCTGCACTACAACCTACACGTCTAACAATAGGGAGTGGAATGATTAAGAACGTTTATTGCTTCACTTAGCTGGTGAGTGAGTGACCGACAAAATCTCAGCACAAAAGCAAAGAGCTCTCTTGACTTTTGCTCTCTATACCATTTTTTTGCGCCAGCTTAATATCCGATTGCCTAGTAGATCGGAATGTACTACACTGCATTCCACTCTCTTCTACCCTGTGGCTGGATCACGGCCACTAAGAGTAGAGGGCATGAGGACACTTACAGTGTCCGACTACCGTTGACTTCGTAACGTAGACCGTGACGTGGTGTCACTACTTCAGTAGCATGAAACTTAGGTGTTGAGTTCTAGGCAGAGGTTGGTTGATAAGGTTGTGAACTTTCATCGACTGAGGTAGCTGGGACACGTGTTATACATGTCTAGTCACTGTCCACTGCTTTGCGCAATGCTAGCTGAGGTAGATTTAAGCTGAAAAGGGTAAGTTTGCCAGACTGGCGTGACATCAATGTATGAAGTCTTTGACGGTTGATCTAAGCCGCGTAGAAAAGTGTAGGCTTTCCGGTTAGGGTCCGTGTGATAAACGTAATTAGTGATAATATAGCTCCGAATCGACCTTAGCGACGCAGATCTACCAACTAATTTGCTGCATCTTGATCATCATACTAAATTTCATCATTGTCTCATTCCTCCTTGCTCTCTTTTCACGACTGTCACTTTCGACTGCTTTCTTCCTTACAACTTTATCTTCTATGATAATGCATTCTCGCTTGATGTGATGACATGTGGCAACTTACACCAATAAGCAGTAGTGCTAGGTTTCATGATGGCTTTGTCTTTCTTGTGACCTGCAGTGTTAAATGAATTAAGATAAGGTTGGAACGAATTTGAGATCATATCCGAACATGACAACGAAATTGTTAACGGTTCAAGTATGCTTTGTGGTTATAGGTCGTGAAACAACCGAAATCGATGGTTCATGATTCCAGATGGTGTGGCTCAAAGTTTATGTCTGATGCTAACGCATTAACGCCTGTGTGGAAGCCATAATATACGTTATCGTTATTCCTTTAATCCATTTTTGTTTCTGGCTGCATTTTGCGATGTTTGATATTGATTTCGCCTTTTCATTCATTTTATTGGCTCTTATCTGCATGTGTTTATGTTTCAACGTTAGTCGACTGGGACTTCTGGGTTCTGTCCAAGTAGTCTGTACGGCTTAAGCATTGTTCGCTTCGTTTTCTGCAATCCCAACTTATTGGCGTACATGCCTGTCAATGTCCTGACTTCAAGTAGGTGATTGTGGGTTCCAACCCCTTCCAGCCTACTAAAGCTCATATAGGCAGATACAGCTTGGCTTAGTTTTTTACCATATGCTCATGTTCGACGATCAAGTGCGTCAACTGTGGAGTTGAATTGACTTAGCTGATTCTTAGCGACTACTAGTTCCAACTGTAATGTAATTAGTGACATTAATTTACTCTCTCCACGTAGTTAATATATTAGTCTAAGGAAACGCACTGGTATAATCCTGTTTTCTTTAATTCCTACTACTTAGACACGACACGATTTCAGTTTTTGAGTATGTTACATCAAATGCTATAGCATTTCTGGTTGAAATCAGAAGTAAGCCCATGTTAACTTTTCAAGATTCCCGGTTGTTGCGTCTACATCTTGAATACTGCTGTTGAGTAGTGCCAACTTTTTTATGGGTAACTGCCCTGCTAAGCCACAAAATCTAAGTTAGGATTGAATAGCAGTGTGTTGAATCTCTTATGACGTTTAATGCTTCCAGCAGGTTGATAAATATTGAAAACGTAGACTTGACTTTTTAAGTACTGTAGATTTTCATAGTTGGGTGTACGTAATGTACGTCAAACAGTCATGGATGTGGTTTATTATAATTAGTATTTTAGTAGAACCAGTTAGGTTTGAAACTAGGTGAATCTATCATGCAATGTTTTGGGCCGTCGTTTCTGTTTGTCCAGACATCACCTTAAACGATATGTAGAGGCAGGTTACACCAATCAAATGCTCCACAGAATGCCACAGTAATTCAGTATTGATATTTTTATTCTAGAATTCCATTCTATTTTTGTATTTAACTGTAGAGACTTGTTGAACTTATGTTCGAAATAACCTTCAGTTATTTAGTAGATAACCACGATTTTTCTCTGAACTTTCAGTAATTTGGGTCAAGTTTCACTACAGATGATTTTTAAACTGGGATAGCTTTTTGTGTTCCAAGTTGAAGCCACTCTATTTGCTAGTTTCACTACTTTTTTATGTGGTCTAAGACATTCCGTACACATAAGCAATATTATCCTTGTTATTCACTTGGATGAATTAACGAGCGTTTGAATCCAGCTTACGGAATTCTGTTGTTTATAATCTTTGTCATATGTAGTCCCGTGTTTATTGACATCATTTATGATTTGTTTACCAAACCAGCTTTCATTCTTACTGCAAAGTGAGTTTGCAGCTAGTCATTATTACATTTGGATAAAGATTACTTGCAGTTGGTTGGTTGACATTACGATTACTCGGTAGGGTTTTTGTGAGCAGAGTAGTTATGTACTCATTTCATGCCCTGTATAATGAATAAATGTCAAATGTTATTGTCGAGAGTTAAGCAAATGACTGGATAACCTGTCTACAGAAAGCTCGACCGTGAAGCTTCTTCCATAGAAGTTGGTTTCAACTCGATTCTGAGATTCGGCTTTCATGAAATGATTTAAAGAAAGACTGAGAAACTATCTAGTGCATTGTGAGCACTTGGTATCTGATAGCGAGTAACACGATAAAAGTCAGTCTACGGTCTAACGCATTTCAAGCTGCTTTGCCTAGCATATGTCGGGTACGATTCTGTCGTCTTCAAAAATATTCCTGTCCAACTCAACATTGGTTTCAGTAAACGAATGTTTTCAGTTCTCACATGATAGTTACAAGTTCGCATCGAGACAGATACTCAACGCTACTCAGGATATTCTAATTGTCATGGGACTGGTCACCTGAGGGTATATGAAAGTGCATTTCGAAAGTCAGCTTTGCAAATTGGAGGTATGACCAATTGGCCAAACTAATGGCACCATAATGTACACGATATAATCAGTATCAGTGCGTTCATAGAAATAGCCTAGCTCTACGCCAAGATGTGACTGATTTAGATGAAGAAAGTTTGACGATTCAGTATCCGGTCACTCTTGCTTTAAAAGTGTGAAATCGGACAATAGTATTAAATACGTAGTGTTGAGGATAGTGGATTGAAAGTTAATTGTCACATTTTGTTACGCCGTCACGTTTTTTAAATCTTTCGATGAATCCATACGGTATACTAACGAACGGGGTGATGCTCCATCACTAGTGGGAATATTGTGTTATCGAATACCTGTAAGCGTGTCAGGCCTGTGATGAGGTATCAGTTGAGATGTGTGCGTCGAGTGATGTTCGTCCTGAACGTTTACTCCATTTTTGCTTCATCGCAGAGCTTAAAGAAGCCTCTCCTCACCTAACTTTACTGCAATTGAAACATACACAAGACTTGTAGACCTGGAGTAAGTAGCTTACAGTCGTGTTAAATTAAGACGCTGACAAAATACAGTCTTCTGAGTTATTTGAGTGGTAATTTTAAAATGTTTGGGATGCTTTTCTCACTATATAAGTAGGAATTATTGTCTGAGGTTATGGTTGGATTAGTACCTCATCTGGCATTAAAGAGTGAAGTGGTTGAGCGCGTTTATCACTTCATCCGCTTGGACAGTCAGATCAGACCTAACCCTAACCCTAATCGACGAAGTCTCTGCATGGATACGAAAGGCTCTCGGCTTTCGCCAACGTACACCATCTTTGACACCGGTATGATATCCAGCTATCTATTAAAAGTCGAGCATACTGTGCATCATTCTATAAGGTTTCTTAATATTAATAAATCTGACTGGAGTGGCTGAATTTAAGCTTTCCGGTTAGGATTCGTGTAACGAAAGTAATTTGTGGCTGGCGACTGTAAGTGGTACGTCTTAGGAATAATCTAAGTGGCGTAAATGTATCAATACATTACCTCCATTCTAGTCGTCTTATCAAATTCCTTTTCTTTCTTATTTCTTGTTCTCATTTCGCGTCCCTCTACTACTTGCAACTGTATTTCTTTTTTTACCCTGCTGTTTTGTATCTTGATATGATGTTGAGAAGTTTGGCAACTTGCATGGTTTAGCAGTATTGCAGTCTCAATTTAAAACTGATTTGTTGGCTGTTGCGTAAAGTATTATTGCAGTAAATCTGCACTAGTTTTATTCAGGCGTTGTCGAGCGGTATTTTACAGTAGTTGGTGATCGTTTTTACATGTTTATTACATCGTAATATGTAGTGAAATGCCCGTTATTCTCTCTACTCTCAGCGTTGCATCTTATATCATATTCACTACCCTATGCACTTGTTCCTTATCATGGTTAGCACACTAGCAGTTTTTGTTATGGAGTCCGAAGGTGGCGCAGTGAGCATTAAGTGAGACGTGTAACTTTACTTGCAGAATATTGATATTTAAGCCTTTTCCTTTCGATATAGCCTCATGATAATTCTGGGATTTCTTTTTAGATTCTTGTCAACGCAATGAGCTCTGAAGCAAACCTAGATTCTTCTAACTCTATTAAATCAGAACCTCATGCTGCCAAGTCTCATTCGTCAAAAATTACTACCAACCAATTGGAGTATATTAAGAAGGAGGTGGTTGGACGACTATTCAAGGAGAAAATTGTGTGGCCGTTCACTAAGCCGGTTGATCATCAGCGACTAAACCTACCAGTAAGTCCGTTCTAGTGATTGCCCTGATTCCTAGGATTATCCTAAAATAATAAAACATCCTATGGACCTTGGCACAATAAAACAGCGATTGAATCTGAAATTTTATCACTCTTCTTCGGAATGTCTCGATGATCTTTTTACCATGTTCAGAAACTGTTATATATTCAACAAACCGGGTGATGATGTGGTTGCAATGGCGATGAAACTTGAGCAGATCGCTAGAGAACGTCTTAAGTTTATGCCAACTCCTGAAACTGAGATTTTTCCACAAAAAACCCCAAAATCTACTCGCCCTCTTACTGTTCCTATGCAAGTTCACCCGTCCGTTGAACCAATCCATTCAGTTGCTTCAACTAATCATACAGAAGGACTTAATGGTTCAGCTGTATCTTTAGATCAGACCACGTTACCTTTCAGACCATCAGTTACCTCGACATCTACTAAGAAGGCTAGTAAAAAGAAAAACGAATCAACTATAGATGAATTACCTTCAACTCCTCAATCATACGATGATTTATCACGAGATCGTCGTCAAATTAAGAAGCCTAAGCGAGAATATGAAGAACGTAATGTTGGAAAGCGTTTGCGACTTTCGGAAGCACTGAAGGCTTGTAGCAATATTCTGAAAGATATTTCTTCTCAGAGATATCGGGTATGCGTTTTGTTACATTTTGAGTTATTACTTATAGGATCTCAATCACTTTTTCTTAAAACCAGTGGATGTAGTGGCTCTTGGACTTCATGATTACTATGATGTTGTCAAAAAAGCAATGGATCTCAGCACTATTAAAACAAAACTAGAAAGTGGTCAGTATCATACTAAGTATGATTTCGCGGATGATGTCCGGTTAATGTTCAACAACTGCTACAAATATAATGGTGAAGATAGTGAAGTTGCGAGAGTGGGAAAACAACTTCAAGCTATCTTTGATGAAAATTTTGCAAAGGTCCCAGATGATGAATCAGACCAAGCTGCCTCTCCTGAAACTCGTTCAGTTGACCAGAATGTGTATCAGCTTATTCAGAATGCAATCAAAGAACATCAGAAGCTAACGAGCCAATTTCAGCGTTTTAGTGAAGACTTGCAGAAAAGTGCAGCGAATTTGAATTCCATCTTGTCTTCACTAAGTATGGCTGTCAGAAAGGGTAGGTGCTTTGCTTATTATTTATGTTTTTAGCACCGATTGGTCACAACACGCCCCATCTTAACTCACTACCACCTGCTCAAACTGTCACCTCAGCAGTTCCGCGCACTACTATGAATGACATGGATGATTTAAACTCTACTAAGTAAGTAATGTTGCAGATAACCAACTTTACTTCTTTCTCAGGAGGAGTAGACAATCTCAGTCAAAAACGAAGTATCGACAATCAGGTCAGTCAAATATTTTTTTATTTCTTTACACTTAACATACTCGATGATTATTTTTCCGACCTCAGTTTTTGAAACATACTACACGGAATGTTTCATTCGCCCAGTGTATAAAATTGTGCGGGACCTATGGCTCATTGGTTTGCCTTCTAATCAGTGAGCCACAAGTCTGAATGCCGCTCAACCTATCTAGGTTTGGGCAGCCATATAATAGGTGTGGCTAATTGCCTACTGTACAAATGTGTGCAAGTTTGCTGAGAGAATTTCGATTCAGTTCGCGATGGGATTTTCCAGGAGATTTCTGAGTGCAACCATTTTGAAACCGAACTTCATTTTCTAAATTCGGTTATCAACTGACATACTTATCCCAAATTATTTTGATTTACTTGTCATTGATTGTGTAAGTAGTAAGCATGGCTAGTTTACGCCACCTATGTTGCCGAATTTTACTGTGTCATGGTATGCTGTAGCTGACAGTTTGTCATTTACTGGTGCGAAGAAAAAGGAGTTTGTTTGCATTCATTAATTTGGAAGAAGCTGCTGAGATCCAGTATCCCTTTCTAACCACTTTCGACAGTCGGCTACGGTCTCCAAAGCTGTTTTTACAGCAGACTACAGACGGCATCCTTCAAATGTAGGATGATACTCATGGAGAAAGAATAGTTCTTTTGTGGAAGCTTGCCTTTTGGAGAAGTCTTCCCATCTTCGAACAACGTGAAGCGTGTCACGCTTGTATGATTTTGAGATAATGGAGAATATTTGTAGCTCAGGTGGATGGTCTTAGTTGATTGTGTTCTCTGAGCTGGGTTGTTTAGTCATGAAGCGTTCATCGTCTTTCTGGACGACATCATCAGCACTAACTTCAGTATAAAGTTAGTGGGACTGGTCTTCAGCAACTCCTAGTGTAAGGAAGGATAAGGCAGCGAAGTTATTGTTACGTTGATCACTTCTCTTAATCAAGGATTTCCATCGACTCTAATGGGTTGGTCGCCGATACAATTTTAGTTTGAATGCTGTAGGGCTGTATGCCAACTTACACAACTGATGATGCCTATAAGATTTTAGACTTTCTATTTAAGTACACGTGTACTACATAGTGGTCTTCGCTGTCCCCCTATACGGTTGAAGCGACCTATGAAGATAGTAGACAAGAGGTGCCTGTAAGCTTCCGACTATAAATGTGTTTGTAGCATCACACACGTATAGTAAAACTTGTATGCCCAATGCTGAAGTTAAGCAAAAAAGATCAGTTGTCGGTGAAGTTGTTAGCGTTCACCGACTGGGATGGTTTGAATCTGTGTTGCGCATGCCGAAGACCTGCCTACCTTGATACACGGGCTTAGCCAACGTAAATTTAGCTTAGGAAAAGACTGCTGGTTGCCAAACCATTACGTGGTACCGGTGTACAAGGTCTCTGACTGTTATACTGAGATGTATAGAAAGATAGCTACTACTAATGTAAAGAAAAACTTGGGCACTGTGGTAAAGTGGAATTCCAATATATATATATATATATATATATATATATATATATATATATATATATATATATATATATATATATATATATATATATATATATAAGCATTAAATCCTGCTCGAATTGTCATCCAGTTAATTATACTTCCACTGTGTACCATATCAAATAACCAACCTAGTATGGAAGATGGCCGCGAGCTTGACGTGGTGGTCGGGGTTACATATCACAATGGCCCAACGAGCTATGCTGGTGGGAACGCTTGTTCCCCGGAGGTCGGAAACGTGTTGGATAGTGGTAAAACGAAAAGCATTTACCGTTGTGTAAATCACTACACTGTGGTGGGGTGGGGTTGTGAGGGCGAAGTAGTACGGGTGCTAGCTAGATGGAGTGTGACAGCTGTGAGGTGTTTTCCTTGAATGACTAACAGTACCATGCTGATGCTGCCTTCCCAATGGGAAGGGGAGGGGTTAGAAAAGGTTGACCTTAAAAACAGCACACTTCTTGCCCTACGGTCTTCCGGTGCCGACAGTATGGATTTAATCTACCTGGCGTTCGAATAGTTAAATCTCAAAACAACATTCCACAAAAAACCGTATGTGACAGACCTCAAGCAGACATCTCATGGGCTTTTCGGTTTTATGAATATTTTTCTCTTCCAAGTACCTTAAGAAGAAATAACCTTCGACGGTGTGGGCAGCCGGGAATTGTAAACTGCCCACACGCTTCCAGTAGTACACAAGACTCAATCAAACATAAACTATCCTCCTTTTCCTTCTCTTGATACTAATATTAAGCCTCTTACGTCCCGCGCAACTTCTCAATCTGCAACCATTATCAACAATCAAAGCCATAAAAACATGATACCCAACCGCACTTGATTGATAGATGAGAAGGCCAAGTACTCATTTAGAAAGGAGTTAGCTAAGCATTTGTCTGAATGTGACAGCAATGCTCATCCTGAGGAAACCTGTTATGATATTTTTAAGTCTGCCATAGAAACAGCGGTAAAGAGGGTTGGTAACACACAATAAAGATTAGCAAACGTCATTGGATTTCTGCAACACCATCCTAACTGATTGATGTCAGAAGACTTGATTCCAGCTGGATCTGATCACGATAAAGAGCGAAAGCAACTTAAACATAAGTCAACCAAGAATATTTACTTCGATTGCGAGCAGTGGTGGGTGGGCTAGAGAGATGGAGAAGGCAACAGCTTTTGGTAACACCCGCCTACTATTCAGGTTTATTAAGGGTACCAACAAGAAGTTGATGTTGAGTGAAACCATCACCGGAAGGGATGGGACGCTGATAACCTCCCAGGGTAGGTGGCTAGAACGTTAAGCGGAACACTTTGAAGCACAGTTCAACTGACCCTTAGCAGCGCTTCATTTGCCCAACATCTGGAGTAAACCTGAATAAGACGTGGATGTCGGTCCTCAAACTCTCCTTGAAGTTGAGAAAACTTTATTGAACCTAAAACGATGCAAAGCAGCAGGACTTAACAGTTTGCCACCTAAAGTTTTTAAGGATGGGGGTAGGAAATTGCTAGTTAGTGACAGAGAGGTACCAGGTAGTGTATGAGAATCACTGACAGTGTTGTCAGACTTCTCTACTTTACTGATCACTCTAACCTGTAAAAAGAGAGAAACATTCTTGTGAAAACCATAGGGGAATTAGTTTAACTAATATTGTTTCAAAGACCCTGGTGTTCCATAGTTACCCGAAGCCTAACACGAGCTCGAGAACAGCAAACTCGAGAAAATCAAGCAGGTTGCAGAACTGGACGAGGGTACATCGATCAGGTTTTTATTCTGCGACAGGTTATGGAACGAAGGCATACTTACGCGCAACAGACACTTGCTATATTTGTTGACCTGAAGGCTGCATTTGACTCTTTTGGCCACAAGGTGTTATGGCAGTATGTGGCTGAGTACCGAGAAAGTATATAATACTCATCAAAGCTCTATAATCGAACTAACGCCGCCTTGTCTGGGCTTATGGAGGGTTATCATCAGAATTGACAATTAATGCTGTTCTCCGGGGAAGTTCACTGTCACCGTTTCTATTTAAATTCGTCATGAACCTATTAATGAACATAAAAAGTACTTCTGGCCTCACAGGGATTGACTTACTCTTTGAAGGTCTTCTGGTGGACTTGGAGTATGTAGACGTTATTATCTTGCTAGGTGAAGATGCTGAAATATCAAATGTAAGATGATGCTCCAAGACTGGTTTCCAACTACCCTGAGTTTAGTGATCGAGAGTTAAGTGATGGAACATGTCGACCACTTCACTAACTTGGGTAGTCGCATCAGCTCGAGCGGGTTGGTTACTGATGGAATCTTAACTCGGATACAAGAGGTCTGTTTTGCATTACCCAACTTGCGTCACTTGTTGCGCCTGTGAGATATCCGAGTATCTAACAAAGGATGAGTATACTGCGCTGCCTTCCATTCTATCCTTTTGTACGGCTGTGAGATATGGTCGTTGAAAGTAGAAAATATGTAGCGATTACTGGGAATAGATTATAGTTATCTTCGTAGCATTACCAGCCTTTGGTGGAATCACCGTATGGGCAATGGAGAGGTTTGTCAAAGGGAGCTATGCAAGGCAGGCGAGTCGATTGATGAGGTTGTGAACCTTAGTCGACTAAGATGGTTTGGGCATTTGTTGCCCATGCTGATCCACTGCCTGCCTTGACGTGCTGTGATACAGGAAGTTGGACTAGGTTGGAAGTGGGTACAAGTTGGCCAGACCAAAAGATGGTACCAGTCGGTTAAGTCTCTTATTGTTGGTTTGAGTTGTGTGGGGAGATGTAGACTGCCTGCTTGGGGTCTCCAAGACGAAAGGAATAGATGTCTGAGAACTCTTGGTGACATGGCTGAAAATCGGTCACAATGGTGCAGACGTATTCACTCCTTGACATCTAAGCCTTAAATATTTACAATAACCGTTAGCTTGAAATTGTTTATTCTCTCACTCAACTTTGTCTACTTTGATATCACTCTTATTATATCTACCTGTCTTTCTTTACTACTGTGAAGTGTGGCAACTTAAACCGATGCAGTTGTGTGCCTGCTTCGACGTTGATTTTGTCCGTCTGTCTCTTCCATTCACTTTTCCTCAACATATTAATGTAAATTGTGTTAAGTTGTGCCGATGCATTTCCACTATCATCTACAAGTCTGTCTCACGGCAGCCCGGTGGTAACATGGGTCCTCAGTCACCAAGTGGTTTACAGTCTGGCACATAAAATACTAGGTTGTTTTCGATACTGGCAGAAACAGCTAAATCATGGTGGCTCATGGCAAAGTGCATGACTATGCATAATTCTGTTAAGTTGCATCTTATTTCTGTTTTGTTACTGCTAAGTTGTTTTAAGAGAAATCTGCACCTTCACCTATTACGAAAGGATGAAAATCAAATCGGATGGGAGAGGGGGTAGAAAGTTTGGCAGATATGTTGTTGCATAACTGGTTCTAAAAAGCTGTTAACGATATTGGCTTGCGATTTCTAGAATCTACTAGACAATCACTTAGTGTGGTTGCATATTTTTGGCTGGATTATGGTAACACGGTTTCAAAAGGGATTCTCAAGCTGGATGGTTGCGTCATTTTTATTGGAACTCATCAATCAATCAATATCAACATACTACCAGGTATTACTGTGGAACGACTCAAGTCGCTACATTTCATATCAGCACAATAAGGAACAAAACAGCAGGATGAAAGACGAAAAGAGTAAGGAAAATTGGTCAAAACCAATAGAAGACAGTAAAATAGATGAAGAAGGAATGAGAACATGCTGAATTCAGTCTGACAATTAAGATGAAGATAGAGTGTGGAGATGCATTTGTGCCCTTGAAAATTCTAAGCCATATCGTCTGGAGTCTCCAGCCACTAGTTTCTCATGTCCCGCGGACCCCTACCGGCTAGTCTTCATCACCCTACTTGGCTCGAACCAACAGTCAAGGACTTCATGCACTAATGCTATGTTTTAGTCTGACTGCCCTGAGCCTTTTTCTAACCTGAAACTACTTCAGCCGACATTGGGCTATGAGGCAGGCGGTGACGAGGCATGCATAACACGTATCTCAGCCGACGAAGGTTCATGACCTTATCAACTAATTTTCCTCTCATTCCTAAAACTATACACCTGACTTCTGCGTAACTCGCGTAGTGAAACCTCGAAATGAGGCTACGTTACGCTGAAAACGGTGGTGAAACACCTAAAGCTCTCTTACATTTTTTACCTTCAGTGGCCATATTTCAAGGTCATGCAATGGAAACAGAGCAAACTGAAGCACAGTATACTCCACCCTTAATCAACAGTGGCGCTACAGATGGCGTAATTTGGCGAAAGCCTACCGAATCCTTTGTATCCCTGTGGAAATATCGTCAGCCACTAGCCCATCGAGGCTGATGTGATTCCCCAGGTAAGTGAAGTGATCAGCGCACTCAACTGCTTCACTCTCTACCGTTAGACAGGCCACAGCTGAAGACCAATCCTGGAGCAACAGCTTGCATTTGGGTGACAGGAAACGTATCCCAAACATTATCAAATTACCACCCAACGTATCCAGAAGATTCTGCATCTAAACAGCGTCTTCACCCAACAGAACTACGTGATCTGGATACTCTAGATGTATTAAGGATCTTCCTATGATTCGATCAATTTATGTGATGTTAGATGCCGAGAGGGAGACCTCTATAAGAATGTTTATAACGAGATTGAATAGTAATGAAGAGATTGGGCGTCCTTGACGGACGCCACTCAGTGTACGCAGCTCACCTGATGACTCACCATAGGTGCTCGAGTACATAGCCTTCAACAGAGTGATGTACTTACTCGGTACCCTTTCAGTGATAGACACTGTCATAATCGATCGATGGAGTCGAACGCTGCCTTCAGATCGAGATACACAGATAGTGTCAGGCATCAATAAGTGTTCCTATGTTCCAGAACCTGGCGGAATGTGAATATCTGGTCGGTACACCCATGGCCAGGTCTGAAACCTGTCTGGTTTTCTCGGACTTCCTGTTCCCGTGCTCCACTCTAACATATAATGATTATAAAACCTAGAAGACTGGGACGATCAGTGGTTGAGACCGATCACAAATAGGAGTTGACTTCCACACACTGCAGTTAACGTGGCTGAAAATCCTTTACCACTACCCTTAAATAGCGCTGGAGCTAGTCTATCTGGCCCTGGTGCTCTTCAGGTCAGCTGCAACATTCTTGACTTCTGAAAGTGTTGTGAGTCTTATTTTGGTGTTCCGTTCAGCCTCCGACTGGATAGGGAGCAACGAAGTAATAGCTGAAAGCCAGTTGAAGTGTTCCACCCACCGCCCCAGTCACCTCCTCTACGAGCGAAGCGCATACCAATCCTTCCACTCTATCGTCTCACTTACCATTGACCTTTTCGCCCCAGTTTCCTCGATAAGTCTAAATAACTGTCTACTGTTACCTATCATCGCTGTCTTTTCCACTTCTAGCTTTCGCTGCCCGCCACTATTCGTGGTGATTATGCAGACTTTTTGTCAGACTACATTTGAGTTGCGTTTACTCCTGATTGTACTCAAAGCACCTGCAGGTATGCTTTAGCATCCATCCATTAATTCAGAAGAAGCTGCTGATATCCATTGGCTCTTTTTAATCAGTTTGAGAGTCGGCTACTGTCTTTATCACTTTTTTTTATAGCAGACTAGAGATGGTGCCACGCTTCTTCTGGATGAGTGATAGTGTTCTCTTACGACAGCTGTCGAGCCAGTTTTTCAGACGGCTTTCCGATTTCGCTACTCTTATCTAGACTGGCATCAATAGGCTATTGGAGACAGCTCTGAAAGACATGCGTGATGAATGTAGAGATTTGTTACCAGGAGAAGGACTTTGACCTTGAGTATGTAACCGAATATTATGCTGTACAAAAACATTCAGTCCACCCAAATCATAATGAGTGAGTCAACAATTATTGTTCGTGAGCATGCCACATACTTTGCACCATCAACGTGCAAAGTTGAACAATGCACGAACAAAAGCATTTGCAGAATAAAATGAGCTCATTTTATTCCACAGCCCTACATCAGCTGCAAACAGCCTACAACTTAAATGAAATACTAGTAGTAATAACATACTTAAAATATGGAGAAATAAATGGAGATTTGAAATCCAGGATTAACAACAAGGTAGTGAGTGAGTCAAGGAAACACAGGATTGATAGTTACAAGTCTTAGTCAAAGTCAGTGGTAATGCACATCTGGTGAGTTAGAAAATTCTGGAGCTGTGGAGTGTGGATTCGGGGTGGTGGGGGTGGTGGTGGTGATGATGATGGGTTGACAAGAAAGGGAAATCAGTGTAACGGAAGGGACAGTTTAAGGGCTAATAGGTCACGTAATTACAGGAAAAACTTGAAGATCGTTGAGTGATTAATACTCAGTAAGTAATTAATGAAGAGATGATGAAATCATAAAAAAAGGGAAGACTATATACGCATGCATGCATGCATGCATATATATATATATATATATATATATATATATATATATATATATATATATATATATATGTATATATATATGCATGCGTATGCATATGCATATGCATTATATAGACTTACCAAGGTAAAGAGAGGTTAATTAATCTGTTTCTGAGTGCATAGGTCAGGTTGAAAATGTTTGATAGCGAGAGCTTCTGCAAACCGTAATAAACATTGTGTTCTTTGTTTGTTGATTGTCCCGAAGGATTGAGAAACATCTCTTTGATGTCCTGTTTGCATTAGGTGCCTGAGGATTGCGCTTTTAAAGACCTTTCTACCATTTAGACACAGATTTTTCGGAATATGCTCATAGAAGTGCTTCTGCATTATTGGCAAGGGTCTGTATCTGCACTCCATCTTGGAAAAAACTTTTGGAAGCTATGGAAAAGTTTGTTTACACCTGGGTAATTGTTTTAGTACTGATGGGGTTGTGACTTATGACACTTCCGACCGGTTGTCGAAATCCAGAATCTAGTATACACCAACATGGGTTATTTTTGATGCTTTCATGACATCCCCCGTTGCTATAAAAAAGGTTGGGTATGCTGTGTGTCGGTGTGAACAAATCTGTTTTGCACTCATGAAATTGTGGTCTATGTGAGCTGATGATGTTAGATGACTCTGAGCGTCCGATCACGACTATCTACGTAGGATCACTAGCATCTGGTGCAGACACTATATATTTAATGTTATGATGACATGATACATGTTTAGGCGTAATGGAGACCTTCATTCACTGGGTTAGCTTATCTTGAAATACATTTGTAATACATGTTATCCCAGTGAATCTCAAATCGTTGACCATCCGTTCGATCTGGAAGTTGTTAAAAAAGTTGGAGATTCGGTCAGTGTACAATGTGACATCGTGAAATGAAAAAATTGTGTGAGGTAATCATCAGTAACCTGGAACGTTTGTAAGTAAGGTTCAGAATCGAAACCAGTAGCGGTCATGAATCGTGCTTGAGTCCTTTAAGGTTTTTTCTAACTATCCCATATTCATTTTTGTTTCATTTATTTACTGCTTAATATCATGTCTTTGTATTCTCCGAAGTGCTATGTCATCTTGTATGGTGCATCTCTTGGTGCTCATGTTGTTACCAACTTTGTGTTCTAAGTAATACGTACTGTAATTGTATCTTCCTCCAAGACCGTTGCTTTATAATCTAGCCGCACCCCTAACCTACTTCGCTGTAAGGCTTCATAACGTTATTTCCATATATATATATATATATATATATATATATATATATATATATATATATATATATATAACTCAGTGTTGTATTGTTTCTGATTATCGAGACAAGGTTTTTACCATTTTAATGGATTATCATTTAGTATGGGAATAATTCAGTTGTTGAAGATCTACATGAGATCTACATCAGCAGTATTACTGTCTTTTAGCGGTACATGTGTAAAGTTCTAAAGTCTGGAAGTTTTTGCCAAACTAGTGGGTGTTTTGATCTTAAACAAACTTGTTGCAACAAGGGCACCTGAAAATGAGTCACACTACCGATTTTTTGTGCTGATATGTTTTATATTTCCATCGTTTATGCATTTTAAGTTAATAAGGCCTTGAAAAACTTAATGAAGGGGAAAAGCTAAAACAAAAGTTGCTACCTACTGATTATTACTGGATCGATGACACATATTCAGGCTAGTCTGCTGATTACCTCGACACACCATAACGACAGTGTTACATTGTTTTCACTAGGTTTGGTGTTCACGTTTCAAAGATCAAAAATGATTTTCTTTTGTTTACATTTATATTTATCTCTGTGTTACCGCCAATCTGTAGTAGGACACACTGAAGTAAATATGACATCGGAATTCTAGGTATTTCACTTTATTGGCAAGTTGACTGTATTCGTAGATTCTTTTTTGTAGCAGGACTTTACTAATATGTGCGTAGAAAACCCAAAAGAGATGTTAGATTACCATCTTGTTGCTTAGTCAGAGAAAGACAGTTTTAGTAATGTTACCTTATTATCTGTTTAAAATACAAAAATTGGTATATCATGGGCACTAAGAAATATATCATCAGATGTACTAGACTAATGGTTACTCTTATTTCATGGGAGATTACGGCACTCTTTGGCCGCCCAGGTCCAGTTACATGGAAAAGAGTTTGAGCATGGGAACCTGTTTCTTGAAATTCAAGCTTTTAAGCCGATGAACCGCATCTCTGTGGTGTCATATGATGAAAAGGATTGATTCTATTGATCTCTCTTAACTCTTCACAAAGTTATGTTATAAAGTGTTGGGATTTCCTTCAGCCCCGGTGTACACTGAAAGTAGCGATTCCTTAGAAGAACATTGGGTATCGAACTTCGTCATGTCTAAGTATATCTCAAGCTACCTTTACTTTCAAAACATTTACCTTCATGAAATAATAGCTGTTATCGCTCAATGTTTGATCACTATATGTTTTGAAAGGTAACCGAACTACTTCATAAATTTGCATAGTATCCCTTTTGTGATCATTTATGCTTTACAACCTCGTGATTCTCATTTTTGGCATATATTTTTAAAACCAGTTTGCATCTAACATCAATTGCAATAGCAGTCTGATGTTAGTTTTCTCAGAAACACTCAGGTATCCAGCTCACGCTAGGGCTATATGTTAGTCTACATGATAGTGGAATGTTGACGGTAAGGGATATTCAGAGTTGAAAAAAGGCTCCATAGACTTTACACTATGACATAAACACGATTAGATCACTGAATTAGGATGGGAGCTTAACTGTTTGATAAAGCAAAGTACATCCACTCAAGGAACTCGTAGACGGCACCGAACAGTAAATAGGAGCAGCAGACCTGTACAAAGTCTGTTTCATAGCTTCAGTCAATATACTTATTATTTCTTAATAGAGTCTATTAGAGATGGCTGGGAACTTTTTTGTGAATCTACATTTATTTTGTCCCAAGTTTTATTGGAGTTTTCACTCTTAATTAGTTTTTTTTTTTACTGATAAGTGTCAATTCAATATCTTGGGGTATTAGTAACCACGTAACTCTATGAAATATAATGAACCTGTGAACTACTTTGGTGATATCTTACGCATGATTTCATCAGTTGGCAATGCAGGTGAATTGTCGACACCAACAATTGTTTCCTCATTCGTTGGCTGGTAAAACTTTGTGTATGCGAATTTCCACTCAAAACTTGGTTGTTTCCTCTTGGGAACTCCCCGTGCACTTTTTGTTGCGCTATCTCTATAATACTCTAGTTCCATTAATGATGAGCAAACAATCCTATCAATCGCTATTACTATACAGAATAAGTAACACTTGACGATATCTAGTTATCAGTGTCAGGTCGCTGTTGAAGAATTTAGGGGATCATGTTCTCGTTCTTGGTTAAAGGGAATCTGATTTGATTTGATTGGCAATCAAAACAATTTTTGGATAATATATATAGAGCAATAGAAGGTATTAAATTACGGGATTTAAATGCGACCATCCAATTATTGAAAATTGCATATACTTTAACGTGCTTAGTGTTTTTCTACCTGTCGAAAATAAAAAAGTAATTTGTTTTTAATTCCTTCTTTCTCTTAGGACTCTCTTCTGCAGCCCCCGTTCTCAATGCACCAAGTGTTCCAGTTAGCAGCGCAGTCAACATGACCAGCACACATTCCCAACCTATACCTGTGACAGGATACGCTACAGACGAAGAAATGTCTGAAAACAATGTTCGACCTATGACTTACGATGAAAAACGGCAGTTGAGCCTAGATATCAATAAACTTCCTGGGGAAAAATTAGGTAGAGTTGTTCAAATAATCCAGCAACGTGAACCGTCACATCGCGATTGCAATCCCGATGAAATTGAAATTGACTTCGAAACACTTCAGCACACAACTTTGCGTGAGTTGGAGAAGTATGTGAAATCTGTCTTACAAAAGACAAAATCTGGGAGTCGGAAATATGTAAAGAAAGGAGTGAGTGGCTTGCCACCAGGTAAAACACGTGAAGAATGTATGAAAGAAAAAACGGAAGAACTAGAAAACCGACTGAGAGAAATTGGAGGACTTCCACAAGGCGCCCCTGGTTATCATAATGCTCATAATCCAAAGAAAGCACGTGAGTGGATGTTGATTTTTTACTGGACATATTTGTCACAATAATTGACCATCGTAGCAGTCAGTACTACAATAATTTAGTATTCCATCTGATCTTATGCTTTCTATGTTACTTGTTATTGTTTGTGAGAAGATACAATTATTCCCATTTGTTATAAAATGCACAATTCATGGTGTTTTTGAGTTTTCTATCATCAACTTATCTGAAATCAATCTGGTATAAGTTTGTCTGATTACCTGTTTTCCATCAGCTTCAGACTTTCATGGAATCTTATAACAATTTCCACTCACAAATGTTTCCAAGTTCCACGCAATATGATTTTACACAAAGTTTCGGCTTATATTTTTCCTATTCTGGCATGATAATAACTGAACGATTCATAATACACCTGTATTATGTTTTTTGCTATACTTCGTATTTATTGTATGGAGAAGCATTTTCAAATCTCATTGTGATTATCATCATTCACAAACCCGGGCTTATATATCAGGTCAAAAAACGATGTTTCCACTATCCACTATGTTGTGTTTGCTCGTTAGAAGTAGAGAGGCATTACTGATCCTAAACACTTCCTTAATTCACCATAGTGTTCGAAAGTTTCTAGATACAGTTTCAAAGTTAGAACTTTTTCTAAGCATCCTATCGACTGTTTTCAAAGCACATTGAATCCCTCTTTCCACTGAATATTTTCGTCGCAAATCCGTGACTCATTAGATTTGACAGTTCTTAGCTAGTGTGTCACGGGTTTTAATCCTCCTCCATCAACCTTCAAAAATATTTGTGGCTAGTTGCCTAGTATAAAAGCTTAAAGGTGTTGGTTGAGTTACATCGTATATTGTTGTACATTATCACATTGGTTTTTAATGCATCTAACTAGATAACTAATTGGAATTTCAACTGTCACACAAAAATTCTTATATCCTATGAATAACAGTCGTGATGAAATATTAACATCAGACCAGCAACCCAACAGATAGTTTAGATTACAGAGGAAAACGAAAGTTCTCAACAGAACACTAGCTTATCTTCGTTTTAGTTCTTTCACAAATTTGCCTTATGTGCATTACTCGTTACAACTATTCCATCGTTCACATTCATGTAAATCGGTGTATGCAAAATCTGACGCATAGTATTGGACTTTTCCTGTGTTTGGATTGTACTGACCGTTTTAGTGAACAATTTATTATGCTTAGTTGCATCGGTTAAGTGGACATTATTCTCGCAAGTGTATAATGTTTCGTTATTGGCTACTCCATTCATGTAATCCTGCAAATTATCCTTTCATTTGTTTGATTACTACTAAGTGCATCGTTTTTATGAATTTTTTTCAGATGGTGCTAACCGTTTAAGTGCATCCTCATCCAGCTCAAGTGATTCGGAAAGTACTTCGGACTCTAGTGAATCTGATTCTTCAGATTCTAAATCCTACAGTGAGTCCTGATGAATTGCTACGTTTGCAAATTATTCCCACTAAATGAATGCTGTATTCTTTATTGTCATCCAATATTCTTTCTTTTTCTAAGCAACTTTTCTACAGTATGTTTCCATTTTGTAATTTCTTTGAATCCCTATTTACTCAACGTATGTCATTCTTTTTTAATCCTACATGCACCTTTTTTTTACTGCCAGCCACTGTGTGCTAACATCAAGTCAAGAACTTCACTTTTTGGTAAACTGAAGTTGTAAGGTTCATATCAAGCACCAAATGCGTCACCGTCTTATTCTTTTGCCTCAGTGGCTTTCTTATTCCGTGTACATCAATTCTTAATTTCTTCCTATACACCACTATGTCTCCAACACATGGCGTTGTTTTCACCAGAAATTTGTACCTAATTCCCTTTTAATTGTTTGTGGTCCTGTGTATAAAAAGATCATTTAATGCATTTTTGTACAGTTCTTAGCATGTAATTTTCATTTGATAAATTATCTGCTACTAAAGTGAAGGTCTTCTTGATGTTAGCACATTGGGTGGTAGTTTAAGTTAACTAATCAGATTTTAAGGTCTGCCTTCCCGGTATTCTTGCTATAATTTCAGAGGCATCGTCGGATCATAAACAGACCTATGACCAGGTAACTACGACTGGGCTGCACAATTGTTCAAAGTCGGCGACTTCGTTGCCGTCGAATCCAAGCATTGTGAATGTTAAGACACCAGTTAATCAGTCATCTGCAGTTTCTGCACATGATTCGATTACAAATGCTCAATGTGATAATGATATCAGTTACGCGAAGTCATCTGTTGAGCCGAAGACTGAGCAGAATGAGTCATCAGATACGGAGTCTGAGCCGAATTCTCCTCACCAACTACCTCAACCAGTATGGGCGATTTCAGGTTTTTCCAAAAAACCATCCTCTTCTGACGATGGTACATTGAGTAAATCTGTACCTTCTAGTAGTTGTGTTGTAACGTCTGCATCTGAAGTGCTGGCTTCCACGGTTGATATCTCAAAGCCCATAAACCTGTTACCTGAGCCTGTTGAGGCGGATGGTCTTTTGTTGCCGAATTCCCAACCGTGTAAGAATGAAGAGAAAGAAAAGCAAGCAGCTGCTCTTCAGATAATGCGCGAAGCTCGAAGACAGTCACAGTGGAGCTCTCGAGCAGCCGAAGAGAAAGCCACTCGTGAACGTGAGGAGGCTGAGCGACGTCGTCATGAGGCTGAACTTGCTCTTGAGGCTGAGCGAAAAAGGGAACAGGAATTGCGACGTATCGAAGAGGAGAGGCGCCTTCTTACTGAAGCTCGTAGGCGTGATGATATTGCAAAGCTGAAGGTTAGTTCTAGGTAATTTAGGTTTATGTTTTATCAGTTGAGGGTCCTGTATTTTGTCTTAGCCTATGATATACGGCTTGCATGACTTATCATCGTTCTGGCAGTTAGTTTAACTGTGAACAGTTTACGTGCACCAAGTGCAGATATCGTAGACTGCTTAGTTGTGGTATGGTTACATATAGTGATTTATTCCGTGAGGAAATAGACCTTTCCTCCTTTGTCCTATGACTAATTGTTGGGTGGTTTTGTTTCGTGGAATAAGTTAAGTTTCTGACTTTTAATGTTTGGGCTAGCGGCGTTTATTAGTCGCAAATGGTGTACATTCATTAGATGTTCTGCAGTTTATGCGTTAAATAATAGATCGTATTTACTTGGAAATTGTTGTTTCTCTACAACCCATTTTTATTAGGATTTCGATTTGTATAGTTTCGAGTTACTCAGCCTTTCAAAAGTTTTAACGAGGGTGTGTGACTTGTCTGATTTGACTTAGGTTTGAGATCAGAAAGTTTTTTGCATTTTATTTTCTCAATCTTGTATGATAACGCCATTTTTGAGTTCAGACGAGTATGTGTCAAACGTTGAGCCGTTTTTTATAAATTCAAATGTGCATAGTGTAATAAAAAGACGGAGGTTATCTGAGAAATGTGGTGTATTCACCCAATACATTTCGAACAATCTGATCACATATTAACTTATGTGAAAGATGAAAATAGGGTGGGGTAAGATAAGTAAATTAAGATAATACAAGATTTGGAATATATAGGGATAATAAGGAGTAATAATACATGTTCATACCTCACTTGGCATTAAAATGAGATAAAGATTACCAAGGTAAGGATAAATTGTTTTTGAATACACAAAAGGAGTTTGAACTTTCGTATAACTAAGGCTGCAATGAACTTAAGTATACGGTCTTGACGGTTGCTAAAGGCAGTCCTTTAGGAGCATTGTTAGCTGACATGTCACATGTAGAACTTTTTGGCTGAGGATATAATCAAAAAAATCCCTATGGACAGGAGATACGTTGACGATATCTTAGTTATGTGTAGCAAACACGAGGATGTGAAAAGTCTTCTAGATCGACTTAACACCATATACAGCCACATCACTTTATCATGTGAAGCAGAAAATAATAATCAGCTTTTTTTCTTGACGTGTTATTAACTAGTAGGAAAGATAGGTCGCTGAAAAGATCAATGTATAGAAAACCTATGTGGACCGGACATTACCTTAGCTTTCGTAGTTTCGGTCCAATACAGTACAAACGAGGTTTAGTAAAATGCTTATTCGAAAGAACCCAACATATCTACACAACAGATACATTGGAGGAAGAATTCATACCTTTAACAGAGACACATGAAAAACCTATATCCTCTGAAATTCAGTCGCTATAAAAACGTCTCAACGGCGCGATTTAATCGGTATTCTGTCTTGAAGAAGGATGTTTACATCATGCTACCGTATAAGGGCGAATCAAGCTGCATGCTCTTAGGACGAAGACTTCATTCAGTTATTAAAAGCACATGTTACGCTACCAAGCTCAACACTATCGAGAAAACGAAACCTATGCTTCCAAGTAAGCCTCGTCACCACACAGATAATTACGTCACATCCCGCTGTGTATACCGACTTACATGTGTATGTTTTTGGTGATACATACATTGGAAGGAGTAATCGAACTATGAAGTCGAGGGTGGTGGAGCATATACCTAATTGGCCAAAAAAACACAATTACATTCAAATAATCCAATAAATGCAGGGTGTAGACAGACATTGTCATCGACAGGTAAACACATCGAAACAAGTCACAGAATTGACCCCAAAACAACCTTTAGACCATTGTACAGGAGGCATCTAGATCGTGTTCTTAGATTCATTGCAGCCTTAGTTATACGAAAGTTCAAACTCCTTTTGTGTATTCAAAAACAATTTATCCTTACCTTGGTAATCTTTATCTCATTTTAATGCCAAGTGAGGTATGAACATGTATTATTACTCCTTATTATCCCTATATATTCCAAATCTTGTATTATCTTAATTTACTTATCTTACCCCACCCTATTTTCATCTTTCACATAAGTTAATATGTGATCAGATTGTTCGAAATGTATTGGGTGAATACACCACATTTCTCAGATAACCTCCGTCTTTTTATTACATTACGCAAATTCCAATGTCACAGCATATTAATCGTTGGATATATATTTCAGAGAATTGCGTATCTATGTTTGTTTTTGTGACTCTTATACCTGTAGCAGTGTTCATTGGCGTCACATTCTCCGAACCACTTGATGACCATCCTCACCGTAGGTATTCAGTGTAATCCTTCGGGTTGAATTCTTGCCAGTTTTTTTAGACGTTAGTATATTGTTATTGATGTTTACTTTGCCAACTTTTGCTGCGATTGTTATCGTATAGTACTTTACGTGATTAGTTGAGTTGTATATTGTATTTACTAGTTTCTTTCACAATGGCTCTGCCCAGGGATCGACTAAGTCAGACGATTGATATTTTGATTGTGTGGTCTGTATTCAGGACAGATACTACTATTTTAATCTCTAATTCCGAACACAGTACCTTAATATTAGGTTTGACATAAAAATAGAACTTCGTTGCTGAATGTTGTTAGATCTTCATACACTTCTGGTGTTCTTTAGGAGCCTTTTTATATACAAAACATAATACATCGCGAAAGTTGTTTGCAACTGACTGATGTTGTAATTCAATGTATATAACCTAATTTTTTCTTTTCTAACTGAAAATTAGACAATGGTTGGCGCGCCAGAACGTATAAATGCTCATGAATTACTAACTGAATTCGAGAATTCAGTTGATATATCGTCTATTGATGCTTGTTTTGCAATGCGTCACTTCGAAATCAATACTTAGTACTAAATTATGAACTGAAAGGGTATCATTATTTACTTGAACTGAATTTTCAAAATAAATCAAAACAGCGACAAATTTTTCTAGTTCCAACATTTACAAACTTTCTTCTTTCTATGAGTACATGTACTAAACCAGATTACTAAACTCTGAGTGGTTAGTTGATTGGTAACTTTTGACTGTTGTTGTAATTGTACATATTCGTATGAATTTACCATTTCTGATTTGTTTTCCAAACAACTCTGATTTTGTACATTTCTTAGGAGAAAAAGTTACTTGTCAATTTTGATATGATCTGTGAACTGATGAGTTAATACATAAATAAGCATTGGTTGTTCATGTTTAAAAATTTATTTATAAATTCCGTTTTAATGTTCTCCAGATTGATTAATGCTGTTCAACATATTGTAGTTTACATGATTGAATTTTAGTGGAATGCCATCAGAAATTAAGGATCATTTATGTCCATAAATGAGAAGCTCAGTGACGCTTTTGAAGTGAAAACAGGAGTAAAACAAGGCTGTCTACTATCACCCATGATATTCCTGATTGTAGTGGACTGGATCATGCAACAAACAGTGAAGAGCGAGAAGAGGAGGATACTCTGGACTGGGGAAAAGAACCTAGAAGATTTGGATTTTGCCGATGACTTGGGTCTGATGTCACATAAACTTGAAGATCTACAGGCGAAAACTAACAAATTGACAGAAGAGACGGGGCAGCGAAGACGAGACTTCAAGTGAACTTAGAGAAGACAGGTGGAAGTGATGAAGATACCCAACCAACAACAACAACAACAAGCTGCAATCACCGTCAACGGGAGAAACTTAAAGAAAGTAACCTCTTTCACCTATCTAGGCAGCACTGTTTCAACTACAGGTGGCACAGACGAGGACGTCAAAGTCAGGATCGGAAAAGCAAGACAGGCTTTCATCAACCTGAAACCAGTGTTGAGATCTTCTGCACTCAGCATAAAGCATGAACAGCATCCGGATTTCCAACACCAACGTCAAGTCAGTGCTTCTGTATAGTTCAGAGACTTGGCGCGTTACGAAAGGCATTTCCAACAAACTGCAGACATTCATCAACAACTGCCTATGCTCGCTACTGAAAATCAGATGGCCAGAAATAATAAGCAACAAGGAACTGTGGGAACGAACCAATCAAGAACCTATCGCTCAACAAGTATGCACTGGAAGGAAGTGGAGATGGATTGGGCATACACTGTGAAGGCCGATTTGGGACATCATGTGTCAAAGCAGGCCCTCGAATGGAACCCCGATGGGAAGCGACGAGTTGGGCGTCCGAGGGTGACATGGAGGAGATCATGCGAGGAGGAAATGAGAGCTTGTGGGCTGTCATGGAGCCAGGTTCAAAAGATTTCAGAGAACAGAGTTCACTGGAGACGTGCTACTGAAGCCCTATGTTCCATTAGAAACCCAAGGGACAAATAATAATATGTCCATAAAGTTTGAATAGATCAGTAAAAGAAGGGGAAGCAGCCTTTATATGTTAATTTTTTAGGTTGCTTACACAAAATTTCCTTTCGACCGTTTAGAAGTAGATAAATACCATGGTAAATCTAAGTAGAGTTTCCAAAAACAACGCGTGAAGGACAGCTACGGAACAAATCTCATGTGAGATAGTCAAAATTCACTGTCAGGAAAGAATGTAATTGTTGGGAGAAATTCAGGTTTCTTTGTTAAGTTTAGGAGGATGCCGGTGTAACCCACATTCCTTATTGAGCTATGATCTATCATATGATTTTAGAAGTTACGTTGTTACTTTGATAGAGTGATTCAATTGATCGATATACCAAACCACGTTGAAATTTGATCGTTTCAAAGAAAAAGTGTAGTTAAATGGTGTTATTATGGTATTTGTATATTCCAACGACTGAAAATTAAACTCCCTCGTAATGAATACATTAATTTAATTCGAAACAAAGGAGATGATTCATTAAGGATTTGTCACTTGTAAAGTTTAATAAAGTGTTACACTTAGCCATACTTGTCACGTTGAATGACCCAAGATTAAATAATCAGCATTTATTTTGCTCTGAATAAAACTCCAGTTTTATGCACAATTAGCTTTGGATTTTCAACAGGAACGACACGTTTTGGGTTGAAAGATTATTTGTCAAAATGCATTATAATCTTGAGATGTAACTTGAAACACTCTCGTTTTTGCGATCACCTACCAAAATTGTCCAATTGGTTATCCTAAAGGTGTGTGACTTCATTTCGCAGTACACTTGTATCATATCAACATCAATCATTTTATGACCAAAACGATATTCAAGGACGATATCATCGCCAGTTGTGTTATTCTATGTAAGGAAAAAGCATCTATGTGCAATAGAACTGCAGTTTGGAGTTCTATTCATTAACAGTACTAAAGCAAAAATGATGAAGTATTCTGTTATTGTCAGTAATTACTAGGAAGTTTGAAAGCGAATGTTTTCAACCTAATTCATAAAAACTTTCGTCAATTTTTAATCATACACTAGTCAAATATCTATTAGTCGTGAAATTTAATTTCACTGGCCACTTGTATTTAAACCTTACAAAGGAGAATATTTATTAATTTAGAAAAAAATATAATCAGATGTCTTGGAACCAGACATTTTCACGTTTTGTAAACACTACATTGTTTGTAAAGGTTGAAACTGACAGCATTATGGTGTCCAAGATTGATAGTTCACATTGAAGTTTTTTATAAGAGGAAAACCTCATTATTTCTGTAATGAAATTGATGCATGAGCTACATAAGTTTAATTTCCACTCCCTTCAAAAATTAAAATCCTCGGTGGTTGGATTATTCAAGTCTTGTGTTTATGATTTGATAGGCAGAAGCTAATTTTCATATATCAGTCAAAAGAATAAGTTCCCAGTCATCAATGACGCAGTAATGCAAAGATTGAAGGCTTCTATTTCAACTTTGATCAAACCAAAACTTTAAGTCTATTGATTATACTTTCGGCATCATTAGAAGAAAAGAATAGGATAATAATTGCAAATTAATCAACCACGTTTTTCATGACTTCGAATTCGCAAATAAAGAGAAAGCATGATATTAATTTTTAGGTGTTCTACTCAGCAGGATAGCTTAGGGGAAACGGTAAAATCCAGTTTACACGGAACAAAACATGCTACTGAACAACTTAAGTGTCTTCAGACCACTCATGCGTACGAAATGTTGACGTGGACTATAGAATTTGCAAATTGGTCATCCTATTAAGATCCAGTGTATATGAACGGTTAGGCTTTGTGAAGTGCATTTCCCCAGGTAGATTGTTAGTGAGCTTGACCTTGAACGATCGAAACAGCTGTTCTTTGTTTAGATAACTCAGATATTATTCATTGGCTTAGGCAACATACTTTTAACCAGTGCGTCGCAAATGCGAACCCAGCTTCACCCACCGAGGTTTAGGCAGCTAGTTAGTATCATTAAACTTCACACCATATCATTATTACATTATTATTTTCCCCTTGGGTTCCTAGCGGAACAGAGTTCTCCAGTAGCACGCCTCCATTGCACTCTCTTCTCTGCAGTCTTTTGAACCCCGTTACACGACTGCTCACAAGTTTTCATTTCTTCCTCACATGATCTCCATGTCACCCTCGGACGCCCAACTCATCGTTTCCCCTTTAGATTTCACTCGAAAGCCTGGCCTGGTGCGTGATGTCCCCAATCGGCCTTCTCAGTGCATGCCCAATCCATCTGCTTTGTTGTTGGGTGATGGGTTCTTGATTGGTTCGTTGCCAGAGTTCCTTGTTGCTTATCCTTATTATTCTGGTCATCTGACCTTCAGTATCGAGTGAGCGTAGACGACAGATGTTGATGAGGTGTGTTTGTAGTTTGTTGGAAATGCTTTTCGTGCCTCGCCGTTTCTGAACCATCCATCACTTAGAAGCACTGACTTGACGTTGGTGTTGAAAATCCGGATCTTGTTCTTTGTGCTGAGTGCAGTAGGTCTCCACAGTGATTTCAAATTATTGAAAGCCTGCCTTTCCGATCCTGGCTTTGACACCCTCATCTGTGCCGCTGCTGCCTGTAGTTGAAACGATGCTGCTTTGCCTGGGTAGGTTTAGGTGAAAGAGACTACTTCCTTTAGGTTTCTCCCGTTCATGGTGATTGGTACTTGTTGTTGTTGGTTGGGTATCTTCATCACCTCCCTCTTCTCTACATCCACTTGAAGTCCTGTTTTCGCTGCCTTTTCTGTCAACTTGCTAGATTTCGCTTGTTGATCTTCGAGTTTGTGCGACAAGACATAAGACATAAATCATCATCGGTGGCGGCGAAATCCAAATCTTCTAGGATCTTTTCCCCGGTCTACCGTATGTCCCTCTTCTCGCTCCTCACTGTTTGTTGCATGATCCAGTCGACTACAATCAGGAAGATGGTCGGTGATAGTAGGCGGCAGACTTGTTTTACTCTTTGTCTTCACTTCCACCTGGAAGGCCTCACTCACCTTTCCATAGTAGATCACTTGGCATGTGGCGTCTTCATATAGCTGTTGAATGAGGTTGATAAAGGTTTGTAGTATTCCATAGTGTTGAAGCAACTGCCAAATTACTTCTCGGTCGACGCTGTCGAAGGCCTTTTCAAAGTCGATGAAACTGAAGTCTAGGTAGAGAGTTGACTAGCATTCTATACTCTGTTCTATGATGATGCGTAGTGTTGCGATTTGATCCGCACATGATTTATTTTTCCTGAAGCCAGCCTGTTCGGATCGCAATTTTGAATTCAGCTCATCCTTTAGTCTCTGGCAGGATGATGCGGCATAATATTTTGCTTGGAGTGGACAGCAGCATGATTCCGCGCCAGTTCTTGCAAAGACTTACGTCTCCCTTCTTCGGGAGTTTGACAGGGTAGACCTTTTAACAATCGCCAGATACCTTTCCTTCCTTGCAAACCCTCTGCAATAGTTGTGTGAGCGTGTTCAATATCACCTCCGCGTCTGTGTTCAGTGCTTCTGGAGGAATTCCATCTGGTCCTGCTGCTTTCCAGAATTCCAGAAACTTTATGGCATTCAGGAATTCTGCTTCTTTCGGAGTGCTTGTGTTCACTGGTAATTCTGCAGTTGCTGGTGGTATTTCTGGATAAGTTGCAAGTGGTGGTAGTGGTCCTTCAAGAGCTTTCTGAAGTGATCACCCCATTGTTTCCTTTGTTTCTCCTCTTTGCTAACTAGGTTTCCTTCACTATCGTTCATTGGTTTCATCTGCATTGATCTCTTCCCTCCCAGATAGTAACCTGGTTATTTGATATAGTGTTGTCAGGTGTCTGTCTCTCCTATGTGCAGCGTGTTCTGCTTCACTTGTCAGTGTGTTGTAGAAGTGTCTTTTGTCTTTGCGCGCACTGTTGTTCACTTCTTTGTCCAGTGTAGTGTTTTATGGGGTGTGTTCAGTTCCTCTTTTCGTTGTTCATCCCTGCACTGCACTGCACTGCACATATTTATCTTCTGCTTCAACATCTTCCTCTCATCTATCAGCTTCCATGCGTCCGTGTCCGTGTCCATTCCTTGTCTTGTCCTGCTACTTCTTCCTTCCTAACACGTTTATGCAGGTTGCCGTTCACATCTCTTTCAAAGAGTTCAAGTGTTCTTTCACGCCTGATCTTTCAGAGATGTTGCCCAATATCTCCTACTTTTTCCTGATGGCCGACTGACGTGAAGGTGTCCTCTGTAGTTTTATCCTTCAGTTTCTGTGTTGGGTGTTGAACTTGAGCTATGGTCTATCATCACCAGCTTGTTTGAAGGCTTTCAACTCGATTTTGAAGGTAGGTTCCCTGCACTAGATAGTGAGTGGTTTTAACCCACATTTGCTCCCCTTCTTGGTCTTGTGTCCAGTAGGCTGTGTCTCCACTTTCTTCAGATTGAGATAGAGTCGATCTGATTTTTAGTGTTCTCTAGTGTCTGGTGAAATCAAACCCATGTCGCTCGCTTTGTGAATATCCTTGTGTTTGTACACACTGCTCCGAACCACCGAATCGTTGAATGCGCAGAAGTCTGCAAACGGTTCTGCATTCTTGTCCATCATTTCACACTGACTGTCGATCCATGATCAGTTCTCTTCCTGTGTTGTTTGTTCCGAGTTTGGCATTCATGACACCCATTAGAATGAATTGAGATCTCGCCATCTGGTGTGGGGTCTTGTCCATTAACGATTGAAGTTGTTTGTAGAATTCCTCCTTCTTCTCTTCATTTGCATTATTTGTTGGCGCGTAGCATTGAATGATTATGAATTCCCTTTCTTTTTCGGTTGAATCTTGCACTCATGATCCTAGAAGGGATTGGTTCCCATTACATGATAGCCTTCGATGCTGTTGGGGACATCATGATGACCACTTGAAAACTCACTGTGGTCGTGATTGTCGTCTATGTGACAATGCTCGAGTAGATTATTGACTCTCCAGCTAACAGTTTGAAGAGTTCACTTCCATTCCATCTGATTTCGTAGATTCCTAGCACTTCTATGCTATATCTTCTCATCTCTTTCGCAATCTGGGCAGCCTTGGTAGGTTCAAACATTGTGCAGACATTCCATGTCCCCATGTTTACTTCCGCTTTCATCGAGAGAGATAGAGTAGACATATTGCCCAATTGGCTTCGCGAAAGCTTTCACCAACCGGCGTCATTTTGCCTTTCCGATTCCAGTGAGGAATAAGTTTGGTTTTATTTTTCATATTTTCTTTGTGCTTTGAAGTTTCTTTAGCGATTGGATTCGTTTTACGGGGTAGGGTGACAGCCCTATACCCAACCTTCCCCCTTCATTCAAGCTTAGAACCGGCTAGTAACTAGTCAACCAGTTAGCTGCACAAGGTTACCATTAACGGATAGATTAACGCATTTTCTTTTCTGCCCAAAATCAACTTTGAAGGTCACGAAAATGCTCTGAACTTGGCTGGATGAGTTGCAGTCGAAAAGTGGACGTTCGGTCTTCATGGAAGTATTCTTCTTGGAAAGCCAATAACATTATCTGTGCCCAAAACGATGACAACGTGGGTATCTGTGCTTTTCAAGTGGACACAACTTCTAAAAGTGCCGTGTACCACGATAACGATAAACTGAATTATGTTTACCGGATGAGTGTGAATGACGTTCGGTTCATTTTGCGGAAGACTGGGTAGATTCCACTCCATTTACTTATGATCTGATGTTTATATTTACAGCGTACATTTCCCAGTTGTTCATTATTTAATCAGTGGCAACGTTATAAGTTTTCCTTTCACATCCTCACAAGTGGTCAGATATTGTTTTCTACTTTGTGACATGCATACATGTCCTATTGCAACTTAAGTTTCTGTGAGATTTTGGAAACTGATCTTACGCGACCTTGGCAGATCCCATGGCTGATCACTAATTTAAACAATGCACGAACAAAAGCATTTGCAGAATAAAATGAGCTCATTTTATTCCACAGCCCTACATCAGCTGCAAACAGCCTACAACTTAAATGAAATACTAGTAGTAATAACATACTTAAAATATGGAGAAATAAATGGAGATTTGAAATCCAGGATTAACAACAAGGTAGTGAGTGAGTCAAGGAAACACAGGATTGATAGTTACAAGTCTTAGTCAAAGTCAGTGGTAATGCACATCTGGTGAGTTAGAAAATTCTGGAGCTGTGGAGTGTGGATTCGGGGTGGTGGGGGTGGTGGTGGTGATGATGGGTTGACAAGAAAGGGAAATCAGTGTAACGGAAGGGACAGTTTAAGGGCTAATAGGTCACGTAATTACAGGAAAAACTTGAAGATCGTTGAGTGATTAATACTCAGTAAGTAATTAATGAAGAGATGATGAAATCATAAAAAAAGGGAAGACTATATACGCATGCATGCATGCATATATATATATATATATATATATATATATATATATATATATATATATATATATATGTATATATATATGCATGCGTATGCATATGCATATGCATTATATAGACTTACCAAGGTAAAGAGAGGTTAATTAATCTGTTTCTGAGTGCATAGGTCAGGTTGAAAATGTTTGATAGCGAGAGCTTCTGCAAACCGTAATAAACATTGTGTTCTTTGTTTGTTGATTGTCCCGAAGGATTGAGAAACATCTCTTTGATGTCCTGTTTGCATTAGGTGCCTGAGGATTGCGCTTTTAAAGACCTTTCTACCATTTAGACACAGATTTCTCGGAATATGCTGATAAAAGCTTTTGGATGTGTTTGTATATATTCTTCCCTTTTTTTATGATTTCATCATCTCTTCATTAATTACTTACTGAGTATTAATCACTCAACGATCTTCAAGTTTTTCCTGTAATTACGTGACCTATTAGCCCTTAAACTGTCCCTTCCGTTACACTGATTTCCCTTTCTTGTCAACCCATCATCACCACCACCACCCCCACCACCCCGAATCCACACTCCACAGCTCCAGAATTTTCTAACTCACCAGATGTGCATTACCACTGACTTTGACTAAGACTTGTAACTATCAATCCTGTGTTTCCTTGACTCACTCACTACCTTGTTGTTAATCCTGGATTTCAAATCTCCATTTATTTCTCCATATTTTAAGTATGTTATTACTACTAGTATTTCATTTAAGTTGTAGGCTGTTTGCAGCTGATGTAGGGCTGTGGAATAAAATGAGCTCATTTTATTCTGCAAATGCTTGTGTTCTTGCATTGTTCATATTTGTCAAGGGACTAAATGTATCACGATCACCATTTATTTTATCTTGTTATATGCCCACGAGTGCGAGACCAAGAAAGAACACAGTAGAGTATTCAGATGGAATAGTATATTTGATAGAGCGTGCCAAAATGCCGATGCGTTCTAATTGGTTAAAGGATAGCATAGACGCAACGCACCGTAACACAACAATGTGGCAAATGGCATGGATGTTTGACCTTATGCCTTCAGCCTACCGAGTCCGTTAAGACTATGAAGGTCAGCATTACTGTTGTCTCTCATTGAACCCCAGGCTGTTGATCCTGGTGAATTATTTGCCACCACAAATTCATTTCATTAACTGGTGACTTCAGATCAAGAAGAATGAGGGAATATTGAGTTCTATTTACTTTTTATCAAACTGATAACACCAGCACTTTTCATGTGAAAATAATTACATGCCAATAAAATAATTATTCTCCAGTTACAGGAAAGTGCTATGTATCGTAAGTCAGATGATATTTTCAAAATTTGCCCACGTGGTGAGTGGCGCCAGTATTTGCTGGCAATCTTTCATCTGAATTTCCTATCGTAAATTTAATATTGAAATTGCTCGTTTGTTCATTTGGATAGTTTTCATCTGGTAGATGTATGGGACACGTTGTCCAGTACCTGCACTCTTTGTGTAACGTTGTTGCATTCCTATTTCATGTGATGGGCGTTTATCGATGGACAAAGATTCAATAAGCAAGCCCACTCAACCCAACTTTAGCACAGCCACCTTATCCCGCCCCCCTTCGTAATTTATGGCTTCGTATAAGAGTACTAACTGCAAAAGCTCAGTATTTTCTAGACTATTGATTTGAGCTAGGTTTTTATCCTCAGTTTAGCTAAGTTCCTATAATCTGATAATCTAAATTATTCCATCGGCTGATTTCGCCTACATATCTGATATCTGAATCATTACATGGTAAAAAGCAGATTAGATTAGCTCGTCTAATTAGGGCAATATGCTACCTAAACCAACAAAATTTACCTCCAAGTGATTTTGTACGTTTGAAAGCCATTTTAATTACAGCCTATTTGAGAATTCTACTTTAAGATTCTGATATAGTAACACTATAAAAGCCTTGAATTCCTTAACATCTGTGCCACTTTCACCATTTACAATACTATTGCCACTTTTTTTCCTGTATTTTTGACAATTCTTTAAAAAACTATAGAAAATAATTGTTAATTTGCAGTGTTTCCTTTACATTTTTCGACCTTCCATTTATATTCCTTGATTTGCGAGCCTATTTTATAGCTTTAGTGCCTGAAATCTTCACTAAATCTGCTTCAACTGGTATTGAAGGTGATGACCTGAAGTCTAGATATGTTAGCTTATCTTCGTTTTCTGTAAATGGTAGTGCTTAAACCATCACCTGTTAGTAGCAACCCGACACAGGCAGTTACCCCTACTCATTTTCCGAGACAGAAGTGAACTGGAACCTAAGTAAAAAGAAGAACGTGGTGGGTATTCGATATTTCGAGGAAGGTTTATTCAGAAGTTCACCATACGCTTCAACACTCGTCATTCTACTAATAAATGCATATAAGTGTAAAGCTTTGGCACTGCGGCAGAATGCGAATTCCATATTAGATTTTTTCTTCCTTGATGTATAGCACACAGTGATACAATATTATTTACCTGATGACGTTTCGAGCATAAATTATTGCTCATATCATATCGATGTAATCACACCACATCTGATTTTGATAGCCCTATCATCTCATGTTCTTTATTTTTAGTGTTAGTAAGATTTTCCTTATCTCTGGTATAGTTGTCGCATCATTCCTATTACACGTGTTGGGTGTTGCTTCCATCAACGAAGATTCGGTAATCAATCTCTCTCCTCACTTAATTATATTGGACTTAAGTACAGTGGTTTAATCCCACCGTGTTGTGTTATGCATGCATTGCAATAGCTGATTGTTTTTTCTAGATTATTGATCTTACTGAGGTCTGTCATTCTATATTTAACTTAATTCCTATGTTCAACTGATCTAACTGACCCCGACCGGCTAGTTTGACCTATGAACTTGACCTGGGAGTCATTGCATGGGATTTGCTTATTTTGCCTAATTAGTTCTATCGAATCCTTAAGCCGACAAAGCTTATCTCTGAGTGAGTTTGTAGTTTAAATGCCACCCTAACACCGGTTTTGTTGAGAATCCTATCTTGAATTTCTAATGTTCCCTCTTTATAGCGTAATACAACGGAGGCTTTGAACTAGTTTCTACTCGTATTGTCGCTATTATTTACTGTTTTTATTTCTCTTCATATGTTTTATTACGAATTTCCTGATAAGCTGTAGAGGATAATTATTAGTTAGTGTATTTCTTTATGTGCTTCAGTTTTCTTTTCAGGTCCTTGCGCTGACTAGTCAGTTTTCTAGCCCTTTTTCTTTAAACATTTAACTAAACCGGCCTTAACTGAGATTGGATGAGATAATCTGAAGTCTAAACACCTATTAGAATGTGTCACGTTCCTGTAGATGGCAGTACCCAAACCACAATCTGTTCTTCTTTTTATTCTACAATCTAACATAGGTAATTCTCCTTGTTCCTTTTCTACCTCATAAGTGAACTGGATTGCATCCACTACTGGGTTTATATGTGAGGAAGTTGTCAATATGTTCCGATTTCAACACAGTAAATGTGTCATCTACATCGGCTATTCCAATGTATGCATTAACATATAACACGGTGGGATTAAACCACTGTACTTAAGTCCAATATAATTAAGTGGGGAGAGAGATTGATTACCGAATCTTCGTTGATGGAAGCAACACCCAACACGTGTAATAGGAATGATGCGACAACTATACCAGAGATAAGGAAAATCTTACTAACACTAAAAATAAAGAACATGAGATGATAGGGCTATCAAAATCAGATGTGGTGTGATTACATCGATATGATATGAGCAATAATTTATGCTCGAAACGTTATTCACTGGATAGGAATAATCACAGATATCAAACACCTTTATGCACCGTATAACCTCGCCTGGTTAACTAGTTTACTAGTTACTAGCCGGTCCTAAGCCCGGGTAAAGAGGGAAGGTTGGGCATAGGGCTAGCAACCCTACCCCGTAAAACAAATCTAACCGCTAAAGAAACTTCAAAGCACAAACAAAATATAAAAAATGAAAACAAACTTATTCCCCGCTGGAATCGGAGAGGCGAAATGACGCCAGTTGGTGAAAGCCTTCGGGAAGCCAATTGGCCGATGTGTCTTCTCTCGATGAAAGCGAAAGTAAACGTGGGGACATGGAATGTCCGCACGATGTTTGAACCCAGTAAGGCAGCCCAGATTGCAAAGGAGATGAGAAGGTATAACATCGAAGTGCTTGGGATTTGCGAAAGCAGATGGAATGGGAGTGGACTCTCCAAACTGTCAACTGGAGAATCAATAATCTACTCCGGTCACCCAGACGCCAACCACGAGCACACTGAGGGAGTGGCTATCATGATGTCCTCAAGAGCATCGAAGGCTCTCATGCAGTGGGAACCAATCTCCTCCAGGATCATGACAGCAAGGTTCAACTCAAAAGGAAGAAAGGTCACAATCATACAATGTTATGCACCTACAAATAATGCAGAGCAAGAGAAAAAGGAGGATTTCTACAGACAACTTCAATCAACACTGGACAAGACGTCAGTTGGCGATATCAAAATTCTAATGGGCGACATGAATGCCAAACTGGGAGGGGACAACACGGGAAGAGAACTAACCATGGGTCGAGAGGCGCTAGGTGAAATGAATGAGAATGGAGAATTGTTTGCAGAATTCTGTGCATTCAACGATTTGGTGATTGGAGGCAGTGTGTTCAGGCACAAGGATATCCACAAAGCGACATGGACTTCACCAGATGGACACACTAAAAATCAAATCGACTTTATCTCAATCTCAAGAAAATGGAGACGCAGTCTACTTAACACAAGGTCAAGAAGAGGAGCAGATGTAGGTTCAGACCACTATCTAGTGCAAGGAACCTTCCAAATCAAGTTAAAAGCCTTCAAGGAAGCTGGTGATAGACCTCAATTCAAGTACAACACTCGGAAACTGAAGGATGAAACTACAAAGGAGATCTTCAAAGCAGCCATCAAGACAAAATGGGAGACGTCGAGGGACATCCCTGAAGAAACCTGTGTGGAAGAACACTGGAAGTCTTTGAAAGCTATGTGGAAAGAAACCTGCACAGCCGTATTAGGAAGGAAGAAGAAAGAAGACAAGGAATGGATCTCGACGGATACCTGGAAGCTGATAGAGGAGAGGAGGATGGTGAAGCAGAAGATAAACCAGTGCAAGGATGCTCAACGACAAGAGGAACTGAGCACAATGTATAAAACACTGGACAAAGAAGTGAAGAAGAGTGCACGCAAAGACAAAAGACACTTCTACGACACACTGGCAAGTGAAGCAGAACAGGCTGCAGGTAAGAGAGACCTGACGACATTGTATCAAATAACCAGGTTGCTATCAGGGAAGAGACCAACACAGATGAAACCAATAAAAGATGAAGAAGGAAATTTAATTACAAAAGAAGAGAAACAGAGGAAACGATGGGCCGACCACTTCAAGAAGCTCTTGAATCGACCACCACCTGCACTTCGTCCAGAAATACCACCTGCAGCCGCTGAATTACAAGTGAACATAAATCCCCCAACGAAAATGGAAGTCCTGAACGCCATAAAGCTACTGAAAGGTGGGAAAGCAGCAGGACCAGATGGAATACCGCCAGAAGCACTGAGAACAGATGCAGAGACAACAGCGGACATGCTCACACCACTATTGCAGAAGGTGTGGAAGGAAGAGAAGGTACCTGACGATTGGAAGAAGGGTTACCTTGTCAAACTGCCGAAGAAGGGAGACCTCAGTGCTTGCAAGAACTGGCGCGGAATCACTCTCCTGTCCACCCCAAGTAAAATATTAAGCCGCATCATCCTGGAGAGGCTTAAAGACGCACTGGATTCAAAACTGCGACCGGAACAGGCAGGCTTCAGGAAGTACAAATCATGTGCTGACCAAATTGCAACGCTTCGTATCATCATAGAACAGAGCGTAGAATGGCAATCAGCTCTATACCTCAACTTCATCGACTTTGAGAAGGCCTTTGACAGCGTCGACCGAGAAGTAATTTGGAAACTGCTTCAATACTACGGAGTACCGCAAACCTTTATCCGCCTCATTCAACAACTATATGAAGATGCCACATGCCAAGTAATCCACAATGGGAAGCTCAGTGATGCCTTTGAAGTGAAGACAGGAGTGAAACAAGGTTGCCTACTATCCCCCATGATATTCCTTATTGTGGTGGACTGGATCATGCAGCAAACAGTAGGCAGCGAGAAGAGGGGGATACACTGGACGACGGAAAAGAACCTAGAAGACTTGGATTTCGCCGATGACTTGTGCCTAATGTCACATAAACTTGAAGATCTGCAGGCAAAAACTAACAAGTTGACAGAAGAGGCAGCTAAGACGGGACTTCAGGTGAATATAGAGAAGACAGAAGTGATGAAGATACCGCACCACCACCATCAACAACAACAACAAACTCCAATCACCGTCAACGGGAGAAACTTGAAGGAAGTAACCTCCTTCACTTATCTAGGAAGCACTGTTTCAACTACAGGCGGGACGGACGAGGACGTCAAAGTCAGAATCGGAAAAGCAAGACAGGCGTTCATTAGCCTGAAACCAGTGTGGAGATCTTCTGCACTCAGCATGCGGAACAAGATACGGATTTTCAACACCAACGTCAAGTCAGTGCTCTTGTATGGCTCAGAGACTTGGCGCGTCACGAAAGGTATTTCCAATAAACTACAGACATTCATCAACAACTGCTTACGCTCGCTGCTGAAGATCAGATGGCCAGAAAAAATAAGCAACAAGGAACTCTGGGAACGAACCAACCAAGAACCTATCACGCAACAAATATGCAGGAAGAAGTGGAGATGGATTGGGCATGCACTGAGAAGGCCGACTGAGGACATCACGCGTCAGGCCCTCGAGTGGAATCCCCATGGGAAGCGACGAGTTGGACGTCCGAGGGTGACATGGAGGAGGTCATGCGAGGAGGAAATGAGAGCTTCTGGGCTGTCGTGGAACCAGGTTCAAAAGATCTCAGAGAACAGAGGTCACTGGAGGCGTGCTACTGAAGCCCTATGTTCCACTCGGAACCCAAGGGACTAATAATAATAATAATATAATATGCACCGTATAAGAGCTTTGATTTGGCTACAAATTCATTTTTAGGTTCGCTACTGATCTCAAACGTGTGAAGAAGACTTCGCTGAATTGAATATACATCATCCGATTGCAGAATACTTCAATTACTTGACATACTATCGCATGTGTAACAAAAGAAGGAGTGACAGCATATAAAGTGACATTTCATTCTATGAGAACCATTCAAGAAAGTTATATAAAAACATAAATCAACACTTAGATGCTTATTCCAAAAATCAAAGAGTGAACAAAACGGAAATAGATTTATACTGAGAAAGTAATAATAAACGTCATTTAAATTAACATACACCTACCTGTCTATCTTGTGACCGTAAAATACTAATTATACATTCAAATAAACATCAGACGCCTTAATTTTTAATATTTGTTAATACAAGACACCAAAGCTTCCTGAAGGACTATTTTGTAAAAATACTTCCCATGATTAAATTAGTTTTTCGTGTTGGCATGTGATTTCAACTAACGAGTTCACTGAATTACAACGTATCAAGTTAAAAAGAGAAAACCTTTATAACTTTGGTCAAAAGCAAATCGTATTCACTTGCGTATGAAGTTAGTTAATCATGCCTTAGTTTTTATTACAACCACATGAGTTTCGTAGTGTCTATTTGCTGAACTGGATGATTTAATCATGAAGCTTCAACTTTTTTTCCAAATGACATCATCAGCACAAACTTCAGAGACAAGTCAGCTTTGTGAAATTCTCGACTATTGGCTTAATGGTTTATCCTGATGACATTGAGTTTGATCACTTGTTTTTCGTTTAGTGTCATCATTCTCTGCTAAAGTATTCTGATTGACCATCTTGCTAACTTGACAGATCAGGTCAGTGTCAATATGCTTATTTACTGCCAAATGACCTGAGTGCCATGCTTTCAAACATTTTACAGCATTCTTTGTAGTTACTTTATCTAGTTTTCTATAACATCCCAGTGTAGTTCATGTCTATACGCATTGATATGAAGAAAGATATAGGACAATGACTCACTTTCAGTTGGATTTCGTGCAAAACACGAAGAAAATGGCCGATCTGTTTAATGTAGTGTTTTGGAAAATTGCTGTGATTTATTTTATAAACAACGGTGGACTTGTCTGCATTCGCCATACATACTAGGGTTAATATAACATATGGTGATGAAATTTTGCAGGTTTGTAAGTTACAGAGATTTCCAAAGGCCTCAATAACCTACTTGTGATCTCAGACATCTGCTCTGTTCGCTTCTACGGATGACTTTTTGTTTGATTGCAAACTAGACAAAAGTATTTTCATTGAAGTGAATAAATATTTGTTCGTATGAAAAAGTCACCAAATAAACATGTTTTCTTTGTTTGGTTGACAGACTACAATGTTTCTCCTCACTCTTGACCAATATTTGTATACAAATGATTTTGTGTTGCTGATACTGGTCCATGTGATAATTTTTCAAATGCCCAACTGTGGTGTCAACAAAGTTCCCACTGAAAACCATTCAGTCAAGATTACAAGGTAATATCTCTTACACAGAATTGTCACGAACTAAGGAAATATACTACCAAACGACATGAGTAGATAGAAACGAAACTGAATTGCACCCAGTAAGCATGTGCACGTTTCTGCATTGGATAATGAACCACACCTATGGCGTGAAGACAACCGCAATCAGTACTAGACAAGACTCCAGTTGGCGACATCAAAATTCTAATGAGTGACGTGAATACCAAACTCGGAACAAACAACACAGGAAGAGAACTGATCATGGATCGACAGTCAGTGTGAAATGATGGACAAGAATGCAGAACCGTTTGCAGACTTCTGCGCATTCAACGATTCGGTGGTTCGGAGCAGTGTGTACAAACACAAGGATATTCACAAAGCGAGCGACATGGGTTTGATTTCACCAGACACTAGAGAACACTAAAAATCAGATCGACTCTATCTCAATCTGAAGAAAGTGGAGACACAGCCTACTGGACACAAGACCAAGAAGGGGAGCAAATGTGGGTTAAAACCACTCACTATCTAGTGCAGGGAACCTACCTTCAAAATCGAGTTGAAAGCCTTCAAACAAGCTGGTGATGATAGACCATAGCTCAAGTTCAACACCCAACACAGAAACTGAAGGATAAAACTACAGAGGACACCTTCACGTCAGTCGGCCATCAGGAAAAAGTAGGAGATATTGGGCAACATCTCTGAAAGATCAGGCGTGAAAGAACACTTGAACTCTTTGAAAGAGATGTGAACGGCAACCTGCATAAACGTGTTAGGAAGGAAGAAGTAGCAGGACAAGACAAGGAATGGACACGGACACGGACGCATGGAAGCTGATAGATGAGAGGAAGATGTTGAAGCAGAAGATAAATATGTGCAGTGCAGTGCAGTGCAGGGATGAACAACGAAAAGAGGAACTGAACACACCCCATAAAACACTACACTGGACAAAGAAGTGAACAACAGTGCGCGCAAAGACAAAAGACACTTCTACAACACACTGACAAGTGAAGCAGAACACGCTGCACATAGGAGAGACAGACACCTGACAACACTATATCAAATAACCAGGTTACTATCTGGGAGGGAAGAGATCAATGCAGATGAAACCAATGAACGATAGTGAAGGAAACCTAGTTAGCAAAGAGGAGAAACAAAGGAAACAATGGGGTGATCACTTCAGAAAGCTCTTGAAGGACCACTACCACCACTTGCAACTTATCCAGAAATACCACCAGCAACTGCAGAATTACCAGTGAACACAAGCACTCCGAAAGAAGCAGAATTCCTGAATGCCATAAAGTTTCTGGAATTCTGGAAAGCAGCAGGACCAGATGGAACTCCAGTAGACGCAGAAAAGGCTTCCATAGAAACTTAATAATGCCCGCAAAATGGTGTGTCCGTGTATATCTAGTGATAAATATTACTGTTACTATGGTTCAGTGCCGCAAACATTTATCAACTTGACTCAAAAGCAGCTATATGCTTCATGATGCTGCACGACGAGTGATTCACAATAGAAAACTCAGTGACGCCTTTCAAGTGGAAGTGAAGACAGGAGTAAGACAAGACTGTCGCCTACTATCACCGATTATCTCCCTGATTGTGGTCCACTCGATTTGGCTCAACTCAACAGGATCATGTAACAAACTGTGAGAAGATGGGCATACACTAGCTCGACCGATGCGATGAAAAGACCTTAGAAGTTTTGGATTTCGCCGCCACCGCCACAACCACCGCCAACGATGATGATGATGATGATTCATGCCCAATGCGTAATGTCGCACAAACTCGAAGATCTACAGGCAAAAACCAACAAGTTGACAGAAGAGGCAGGGCAGCGAAACAAGACGCGACTTCCTTCAAGTGAATGTACAGAAGACAGAGGTGATGAAGATATCCAACCACCACCACCACCACCAACAACAACAACAAGCACCGATCACCATGAACGGGGGAAAACTAAAGGAAGTAGTCTCTTTCACCTACGCCTACACCTACCCAGGCAAGGCAGCATCCTTTCAACTACAGGCAGCGAAGGCGGTGGCCGTAGCGGCGGCGGCACAGATCAAGATGTCAAGGCGGTCAGGGTCAGAAAGACAGCAAGACAAGACACACCTTCCTGCACTAATCTGAAACCAGTGTGCACATCTGCTGCGCTCCACTCCACTCTACTGCATTGTACTGCACTCAGCATGAAGCGTGAACAAGATCCACCTTTTCAACACCAACGTAAAGTCAGTGCTTCTATGTGATGGATGGATGGTTCAGAAACAAGGCGCGTCACAGAAAGCATTCTCAACTAACTGCAGACATACCTCATCAACACCTGCCGCCTACGCCTACACCTACACCCATGCTCACTCGATACTGAATATCAGATCAGATGGCCAGAATAATAAGGATAAGCAACAAGGAACACTGGCTGGCTGGCTGGCTGGCAACGAACCAACCAAGATAGTGGGGATGGATTGGATTTGACTGGACATACGCTGAGGAGACCGTTTGGGGGGATCACTAGCGAGACCGAGCCAAGCCGTCGAGTGGAGTCCGAAGGGGAGACGACGAGTTGGGCGTTCGAGGGTGGCATAGAGATCATGTGAGGAAGAAATGAAAGCTTGTGTCAGACGTAGAACCAGGTTGGAACTGGTGCAGAGTGGAGTGAAATGGGGTGAAGCCCGATGTTTCACTAGGAACCCAAGGCACTAATAATAATAACCATCTGCTGATGGTAAATCTATTCATCTCCAGCTTGATAAAACTTTCGACGTAACTTTGATTTCTGACAACAATCGGCCCCTTTTTTGTTGCATAAAGATCCAGCCAAGCGAATACACTGCTCGGAATGCCCCGAGAGACGTGTTAAACTTGCTGCTGGGACCAGCGAGAAAGTGAACTTCATTACGTATATTACCTCAAAAATCGCCATGGTTTGGACCCACCCGCTTCTGAATGTCTTTGATGTTCTCCTGAATTCGGTATGTTCTCGAACAGCGTCATCCTCGAATGATGTGGTTTCGTCGGATGTGTCTGATGAGTCTCTACCGGAACGCTTGCTTCACAGGTGTGCACCATTCTGCTTTGTAGCCAACGTATTCAAGGGAAGGGCAAGGGGACGACAGGGGAAATGTTGAATAATATTTTACTACCTCGCCGTAAGACATCAATCCCTTCAGCCACGATCCAGTTATCACCTGCGGAAACTGTATTCGGTTGAAAAGTCAAGACTGTCCTCGACGCCACTAAGCCTCGACAAATAAGGCAGTGGCAGAGAAATCATAATGTGGAAAGCCGGTTCAACACCATAATGGAGCTAAACACCGAGTCTTCACACTGAACCAGAAGGTCTATGTACATGTTTTTCATTATTAGTCGCAAAAGCTGGAGGATGAGAATGCGGTTAGACGTCACTTAAATGTCCTGCACTGAGTGAGGGTTGAAGTACAGACACGAGTGTTGCATACATGCAGCATCTTTTACGATTCGTATCTTGGTTCTTCTTGGCTGTAATTTTCGAGGAAGCATTTTGATGAATTCCTGTGAAAATGTTTTCCAATCTTTGTTTTTTCTATCCGCCTATCGGACCACTCTCTTCTTTTTGAATCGAAGCGTGCTTTCCTGGAAAGTTTGTGAGGTTGGTATCACTTTCTTCGTCGGATATACTCGGAAATTTCTCCTCGAAGTTTAGTGGAAACCTTCGTCATTTATCTCACTGTTTCTTGCCTTTCTGGCTTCTATATAACGTATGTACGCATAGTATGGTCACACTCGCATATCGCATGAACTGTCCACAGATTCCGTTGTGTTCTGTTTCTAGTTTTCTCTAGAATTTACACGTATGGAGTCTCAACTACAGACGCTGCCTTGAAAAGTATGGTGGTCGTACCCCGATGGCCCAGCTCATGAATCCCTGGCGTACGAATTCGTGCACTGGGTTGGATTCTAATCCGGGCATTCTTCACCGACTGGGGTCCAACTACGTTCAACTGGAGCGTCTGAAACAAAACCATCCAGGCCTTCCAGGTTCAGAGGCTAGTCACTTCACACCAATAGTATTTTATTCTTATAATATCTGGAATATCTGGCCAACTACATGGAAGGACCCATGGCAATACTCAATAACATCGGTGGACGAAAATCGTTAAACTTTGCTCATGCCCTGGCTATCCTACCGCAGTGGCATAATACGTAACACTATCATTTGGAGCAATGGTTGCAGAGTTCAAGGATCAGTGGTAAGCTTGTCGCTAACCGGTGTGCAAGCACATCCAACTTCCTAGTTTCAAATGGGGTGATATTTTCGTCCTAGATTTCACGGTCATCTACTACCTGAGACTAATAGCAAAACTCTTCAACGTCGGCAATAATAATCATTTGTTTCGAATGATGAATTGAACGAACACATCCCGTTTTTACAGGCACTAACCGAATTTTATTGGTCCCGGTGACGCTTAGAAAACTTAAAAATCGTCGCATCATATATAATCTGCCAGAGAATGCAATTGTTCAGATATCACCGGTCACAAATATTCGGTAAAGACCCTTTCGCTAGTCAACAGAATAATAAATAAATGAATATTTTATTCTCAGATCAACAGGTTAACGTGAGAGAAGCCAGTTTACAGGCATCATCAAATTGATAATGGTGAAGAAATCTCCAGTAGTTGAGCTGTCCTGAAAGATACAGAAGGTATCGTATCACGGTTTATCATGACTATAAAAGTGACTACAGGTTATGAAAAGAACAGAAAAATATCACTTCACAATGCATTCAGATCGTTTATGAGTTTCGGTCGCCTCCACTCACTATTCTTTTTACACAATAAAGTGACACCAAAATCGTACAAGTGAATAGTATCGCAGATACCGTTACTCAGTGTGAGCAGTGACCCTGCAATAGTGGTTAGACCTCAACACTTCAGTTAATGGATCGCATGATCGGTAAGAATATACAACACGTCAAGTACTGAGCACAGATAAAGCTGAAAACATGAGAAGGTTCAATAAATTTGTGCCGTTTACAGAGAGCGTGAAACGGATGTAGGGTAAAATTTGGGACGTGTATTGCACGCTGTCATGCAACATGTAGCGATTATTGAGGTCTGTTATCAAAACGTCTGTTCAAAAATGTGACTCGAACTAGCAATTATCGTCGTGCCACGGTGGATGATCTGCAAAGTTTCGTCATTAAATTATTCAGTGTCTCCAGGGTCAGCGCCTCATACGAAGCCAGTTTCGGTTCACCTCATTGCGAATTGAGGGGTTGTGATGAACCTGAGAACCTGCATGTTTGGATACTAACGGCATTTAATGCCAACATTTCGAGATGTAATTCCAGCTGCAGCCGTAAATCTGGGCCAAGTGCCAAAATAGTCGTTATGCAGCAGTTGTATTGTGGACTCGTTTATTAGAAAGAAAAAAGAAAGCAGATATGAGCGGATATGGAGCAGTTTATAGTGTACTTAGGCCGATGAAAAGTAAAATGCGAACAGAAAAATTGAAGAAAAGAGACTCAGGTGTGGGGGTTGTTGCACACAGATGATCCATCTTGCCTGCAATAAACTACAATTTTGGTCACTGAATTTTCACCGTGCATTCATAGTTTGAAACGGGGGATTTGGTTCAGGGGAATGTGGAATGGTGACGTTTATGCGGCTGAAGGTATTTGTTGTCGGATAGCAGTCAACCACAATAAGCAACCTCGTTTTGAACGATTGCGTTCACATCCTATTCGAGCCCCCTATCTTTTGTTCCTTGGACATACGATAAACAGAAAGTATAGCGTTGAAACTGCTTGCCCGAACAATTGGGTGTCTCACCCCACATCTTCAAGGAAGGATTTTGGAGATATGGAATAACTGAACGGCATGCAGTCACGCATATATATATATTTATATATATATATATATACGTGTATATTGATAAATAAACTTATTCACACCTGTAAAAATGGTGTGTCAGTATATTCGGGAATAAGTATTATTACCGCCGAATGTGTTTTGACCTGTTCTTGTGATGTATTAAAAAAACATTGACCACCCACTTCGCTTACCTTTATTCAGTTTGCTTGTGCAACCATACTTGACCTCCTGTTTCGATTAGTGCTACAATCGTACTCCATTTTGGATAGAAACTGCAGTACCGTTAAAATTGAAGGTTTGTGACTAAGTTTTGCACATAAATTTTGTTGTAAAGAACAATTTTCTCAGGGTTCACCTACTGTTTGAACATAAATTCCCTTTTTGGCAACCGGTTGTTTTGGATTTGGCCGGTTCCCGCTTTGGGTTTTAGGGACTTTGAAAGTTTGTATCTTCGTTATGTGCTACTCAGTGGATTTGACATAACATAAGTTCTTCAATTTCGGCTGTGCTCATTTAACTGAAGATTTGGTTGGTTCACATTTGGAGGCAAGTTTCAATATTTGGAAAATTCTACCCCTTCCAATATGTCTTCGGATCGCTGATATCGATCTATTAAACGGGTTCATAATGCTGGATCTAGACAGAGGAGGAAATTTCTACCTGAGGACAATAATCTGGAATCTTCTAATGATTTGTGTGTTGATAAAGAAGACAAAGTGAGTGTGGACGATGCTAGTGTGCCTGGTTCATGTAGTATGCCTAATTCCATGAATCACCAAGCACCTAAGTCTTTGTTTAAGGAGAAAAGGTTAGAAAAGGAGTTACGGTCAAACGCAGCATCGTCTGATGATGCAGTAAGGGCTGAGGGTCTGACGAGCAGTCATTCTAGGTCTAGGAATGCTGTAGGATTACCCGAGCCCGTGATATACAATATAACTTTGTGTCAGATTTGATTGTTTGGCGTCGATGATAAACAATATCTCTTTACCGAGGATAGAACTGACGCACTTTGATAGACAGCCAAGTCATTACCAGTTGTTTATGGGTCAGTTCAGAAATATGATAGAGGCTAAACTTACTGACAGTGATCGGATGCTGTCCTATCTCTCACGCCTTTGTAAAGGGAAGGCAAGGGCAGCGATAGAGGCATGTAGTCCGATGCACGCTGATCTGGGATATGACAGAGCTAAAGAAATCCTTCGTGACTTATTTGGGCAGGAGCATATTGTCGCTCGATCGCTTATTGATGACTTAGTTAGAAATAGACAGCAGGTGGAGAGTACTGTCGAGGATTTGAATGATTCCTTTATGAAGCTTAGAAATGTACAGATAATGTTGCCACAGACCGGCTATGTCGCGGATTTGAATTCGCGGTCACCTTGGAGGCTATTGTTGATTGGTTACCTGTGGACTTGCAAGGTAGATGGGCTGACGAAGCAGATAGGATTTTCGCCACTGGGAGGAAACTGGAATTTGAGGACTTGGCTTGCTTCGTTGAGGAGAGAGCCAGAGTAGCTCGGTCGAGATATGGATTAGTGATGAGAGGCGATTTGGAAGGCGATTGGGTGAAGGGTTTTGGCTCACAATTCAGAGGCAGATCGCATTGCAACTTGGTGAAAGGTGCTGTTCATTCAGCAAATGATAGAGCCGCACGTAGTATGAGTTGCGTCTTGTGTTGTGAGCCCCACAATCTACCTGAATGTCCGAAACTCTTGAAAATGCCGACTGACGAAAGGAGATCAGTGGTCAAACAACTTGGTGTCTGCCACAGTTGTTTAAAGAAGGATCACATACTTAGGTTTTGCAATTCCGGACTCAAGTGCAAGTTTAAGGATTGCAAAGTGAACCTTCACTCTTTGTTGCATATGCCGGACACTGGATCCAAAGTAACTGGATCAATAACCCATTTGACGAAGGAAGTAAGATCTAAAATGAATTTAGGAATCGTCCCAGCGAGACTGACGGGTCCAAAGGGGGCATTAAAACTTATGCGTTGCTGGATAATGGATCAGAAACATTGTTGATAGCAGAAAATACTGTCAAGAATCCTGGCCTTATTGGCAGGAAGTCCTCCTTGAGTGTGGCTACGGTCACTGGGAATTACCAGCACAGGTGCTTGAAGTGAGTGTGAAGCCCTGCTCGCTGGATGGACAGGGTTTGGTGAAGGTGCAGAGGGCTTACACTGCTAGCCGCTTACCATTATCAGGTGTGCATACCCTGTCTGAACGGCAGGCTAAGGCCCGGAGCCACTTGAAGGACATCAAACTACCTCGGCTACATAGTGATACCGGTGGAATCCCAATCGGATGTGATGGTCCGGATGCGCATTGGGCCCTGGAGCAGCTTATTGGAAATAGAAATCAACCGTCTGGAGTAAAGGCCCATTTGAGTTAGGTTGTATTAGGTCCGGAGCAAGATAGGTCCTCACGTAAAGTTGCCTTTTGCCGGTGTCCGAATAACTGTAATGTGTCTGATAGTCTTGAAAGGTTGTATGATCTTGAGTTCAGAGATGTTAGTAGCTCGAGTGTAGGGCTTTCAGTGGACGATAAAAGGGCAATTGAAATTGCAGACCGTTTCTCCAGGCTAGTCGACGGGCATTTTGAGGTTGGGGCACCCTGGCGGTTGGACAAGCCCAGTCTACCCGGCAATTATGAAGCGGCCAAACGCAGACTGCAGTGTTTAAGAAAACGATTAACAAAGGACGGCAATCTACTGGAGAGATATAAGGAGGTCATGAATAAGGACCTGAACAAGGGATATATGGTTGAGAGGATAATACTCTTTCTCCATTCGAAAGGCTTCGGTGGTATATTCCCCATCACCCGGTCATAAGCCCCAGAAAACCTGAGAAACTGAGGACATTGTTTGACTGCGCGGCTACGCATCATGGTACGTCACCAAACGAACAACTCCTGCAAGGACCAAACACGTCGACAGTCTGGTTGGGAAACTTCTGAGATTCAGAGCGGGAGCCATTGCTGCAGCAGCTGATATAGAAGAAATTTTCCTACAAGTCGCGATTCCGGAGTGTGACAGATCAGCATTTCGCCTCTTATGGTGAAGGTATGGCGACATAAATCTGGAGGCTACGGAATATCAGCTGACTGTCCATCCATTTGGAGCGGTTTCTTCGCCTTTCTGTGCAAACTATACGCTTAGAAAAACCGTAGACACCTTCGGTTCTGCAGAGTGCAGAGCAATCAAGGAGGTTGTTGATAAAAATTTCTATGTAGATGATTATTTGGCTTCAACGGACAGCTTCTGTGACGCTGTTTCCTTAGTTGGGTGATTACGGAATATTCTCGTGAACTGGGGTTTTAGACTAACCAGAGGGATCAGTAGCTGCCCGTAAGTTATAGAGTCAATACCCTCAAGGGAACGAAGCCAGGCAGTACATGAAATCGATGAAGGGAGGCTGCCAGCAGAGCCCACCTTAGGCTTATCCTGGGACACCAAAAGTGACTGCCTTGTTTATAACGTTAACTTATCCAGTAAAGATGTAACCAAGAGGGTTATCCTGTCAGTGGTGGCTTCTTTATATGATCCGCTAGTACCATTGGCGCCAATCCTTCTCTCAGCGAACCAGTTGCTCCAGCGTCTATGTAAGGCAGGTCTCGGCTGGGACGACGAAATTCCCGAGCAGGAAATCGATCCGTGGAGTAGAATTTTGAGTAACATTCGGAGAATCAATGAAATGACGTCTCCGCGTTCCTTATGGCCAGCGTCAGCCAGTGGTTCGGAGAAAGAGTCACACATATTCTGCAGTACCTCGGTGGTCGGGTACGGGGCTGTAGCATATACTCGGTACGCGCTAAGTACAGCTGAATCCCATTGTCGCATGGTAATGGCTAAGGCTAGGGTTTACCCTATTAAGGTGCAGACAATACCATGCATGGAACTTGCGGCGGCCACTCTGGGTGCCGTCAGTCGTCAGCTGCAGGCAGGGTTAGATATTGAGTTTCCCGAGGTATATTTCTGGACAGATTCAAAAATGGTGTTGCATTACGTCAGGAACACGAGTGATCGGTTCAAGACGTTTGTGGCAAACCGCATTTCCATTGTCCACTGTTTTACTAGGGTTTCTGAGTGGAGATAGGTACCCTCTAAACAAAATGTTGCTGACTACACGTCTAGAGGAATGATGTACCGAGACAGGGATTTTTGTGGATGGCGTGAGGGTCCTCTCTCCCTTAGAGCCCTCAAGACAGAATGGCCAGTCGATGACATGGAAGAGCAACCGGGTCACCACTTGCCAGAGATTAAAGATGTTGCAATGGTTAACATGGTTATAAGGAGTACCAGTTGGGATTCGTTCATTAATTACTTTCCAGATTGGGTTAAACTGCCGAAGGTTGTAGCCTGAATTACCAGGTTCAAGCGCTGTTTCTTGATGGGAAGGGACCGAGAATCCTTAACCTTAGGTACTTTAAAGGCGAACGAGTTACTACAGGCAAGTACGGATGTCATCAGAATGGTTCAGACGATGGAGTTTAGCGAGGAAATTGCAGTGCTGAAGTCAATTTTAAGCGAATTGAGAGCAAGGAACTCGAACTCGCCATTGCCTAGGCTCAACACAATACTGATTTATGGTTTATTGTGTGTAGGTGGCCCACTTCAAGATTCTCCCTGGTCAGTGGAAAGAAAACATCCAGTGATATTGCCATCAAGACACCATATCACCGACCTGATCCTACGGTATTACCACGAGCCAGAAGGACATGTTGGGGCAACTCAGGTATTATCAGCGGTTAGGGAAAGGTTCTGGGTACTAAGGGGAGAAGTGGCCGTTCGGAAGGTCACCGGAAACTGTATTCGCTGTCGGAGGCGAAATGCAAGACCTCAACACAAGCTGATGGCACCCTTGCCTCAAACCAGAGTCAAAGATGGTTTTCCTTTTCTTCCGTTGGAGTAGATTATTTTGGTCCCATTTTAGTCGTGCAAGGTAGAAGCTCAGAAAAGTGTTATAGGTGTGTGTTCACTTGCCTTAAAATGCCAGCTGTTCACCTCGAAGTAGCACACAGTTTTGCAACAGACTCATTCATTATGGCTCTAATGGGGTTCATCAGTAGAAGAAGATACCCAAGGGAGGTATTCAGCGATAATGGATCGAACTTGGTAGGAGCCAAGAACGAGCCGCATAAATATTTGAGAGAATGGAAACAGGGGCGGATTCATGGTAACTCATCCGGTAAAGGAATTGACTGGTATTTTAAACTCCCGGCGGCAAGCCACTGGGGCGGGGTTTGGGAACGCATGATCCGTACAACAAGCAGAACATTGAACGTTCTAGCGAATGAGCAGCCACTAAGGACGAAAATCTTGTGACATTTATGACGGAAGGCTGGACAACCTTCCATTGGTTCCACTTACGTCCGATGTTGAAGATCTAACAGCACTAGCTTCAGCAAGGTTGTTACTGTTAAGAGAAAACTTAGAAGGGCTCGGAGAAATACACGGGAATGATGGATTCTCTAAGAGACGGCGACACGCTAATTATTTAACAGAAATATTCTGGAAACGCTGGCCTGAGGAGTATGTTTCATTGTTACAGCAACGGCGTAAGTGGACGAATCTTGAGAGAAACATTCAAGTAGGTGACTCAGTCATAATAGTTTCAGACATAGAGGATAGAAATAAATAGCCTTTGGGACTGGTACATCGAATAGTGTGCGGTGAGGACGAATTAGTTAGAAAAGTGGAACTGAGAACGGCCAAGGGGACGCTTGTCAGAGACATTCGGAAGGTGTGTCTTCTAGAGGCGTCGGATGGAAGGTAGTGGTAGAGAACCCCCAGACATACTGTTGTAAGTCCTGAGGGTCATCGGGAAGGTTGGTGCAGGGGGTTCCTAGGCGTACTTGTGTAAGCCCTAGGGGCCACTTAGGGACATATGTATGCCTGTGTCTGCCCGATGTGGTAAATGTTATTGGATGTCAATAATTGTGCAAAGAAACTAAAGTTCTTTGGTGGGGGAGTGTTGAATGTTTTGTTAATTTGTTCGTGTGATGTATTAAAAAAACATTGACCACCCACTTCGCTTACCTTTATTCAGTTTGCTTGTGCAACCATACTTGACCTCCTGTTTCGATTAGTGCTACAATCGTACTCCATTTTGGATAGAAACTGCAGTACCGTTAAAATTGAAGGTTTGTGACTAAGTTTTGCACATAAATTTTGTTGTAAAGAACAATTTTCTCAGGGTTCACCTACTGTTTGAACATAAATTCCCTTTTTGGCAACCGGTTGTTTTGGATTTGGTCGGTTCATGCTTTGGGTTTCAGGGACTTTGAAAGTTTGTATCTTCGTTACGTGCTACTCAGCGGATTTGACGCAACAATTACCATTATTATCCTAAATGCGGAGTAAATTTTAGCATGTAGGATTGAGTTAAGGTGGAAACTAGGGAGATCTTGACGTGGGAAAGTTAGCGAAGAATGCTACGAACAGACTGTTTCAAGTAGTGCAACCAAGTATATTTTAACGCCTGTCAAAGTCTAGTGAGTACGTTGCCCACCAGGTGATGGGTGTCCTACGGCGATGACATAGGGCATACATCGGGGGGGGGACGGCTCTCACTGTCCAGAATTGTGAATTATTCAATTCACAAAATAGGAAGAGATCCTACGTGCACTTACCTTTAAGTTGCAATCGGTTTCACCACCGTGCGGATACTAGGGTCCTACAGGGCCATCTTTGGGTGCTTCCGTTGTAAGGCATCCATTCACAAACAGACTACGGATATCATCTGAACCCAAAAGCAAGTTGACATAGCTCTTGGGTTGGGACACAGAAGTATGGCTACATGAAGCCTAGCCCAGATCGAGCTTCAGTATATGTTGAAGAGTTTCCGCCTGACTTATTTATTGCATCTCCCTACCGCCAACATGAATGTACGATTTCTAAAGTGCGTATCTCCAAGTGGGCGAAGAGGAACAGTATGACAGGCCGTGCAAAGTTTTTACAAGAGAACTGAGTCGTTTCAACGTCATAGGATCTCGTATGCGAAATCTGACAGAAGAATTCGAAGATGGATTCCATATGTACAATGCAAGCATAAACGCATAGCAACCGTCGTCCACTGCACGGTGGCTTCAGCTCATGTACTAATAGCCTGGTGCACAACACTGGCATTTGAAACGATGCGTACTGGTCCTAGTCACAGCGGGAAAAACATCAGCGACCGGAGTGCAAGTACATCAAGCGAATGAATGTTAAGTTCCGAAACCCGCAGGCCACAAGTTCCACGGCTAGCCGCTACACACCAATGAGATTTTGTTTGGAAAGTTTTAGCAACATCGAAGCAGAGGAACAGGTGGTCACACGCCAATGATAGCTGATAATTTAGGCCCAGTATACCAGTGGGGAAACAAAAGTACCGGTGGACAGCAACCATTAGACTATATGGAGCTGCTGACTGTCGTAGCTGATAACGCCCCGGCATTTGAAGTGATGTGTACTGGGTTTGACACCCAACGGGAGCAATATTGCTCCCTGTGTTGTTAATTTTCAGCTGACATCTCTGGAATGGAACAAAATGCGCGTACTGGATTCCGGCCTTAACCACCAATCACCAGCTACATGCAGTCCGAAACATTTCAGCAGTTTCGAAGCAGCGGCCAAGGAGCCCATAAGACAAAACCAGCGGAAAAATCCGACCAAGTATTGCAGCTGTTGATCAAATTTTTCAGTGCGCCACAACCCTTACGTTGCTCACAGTTTGTGGTGCCAGTGTTCCATTCGCATGGTGGATAAGAGTTTGTTGCCTGAAACTATGAGTGCGCAGTTCGCCTCCCAGTGTGTCTGACTTCAAACACCAGGGCGTAAGTGCGTCAGTCATAGGAGTCCCAAATAAACGGAATCGCAATTCATGTATTCCACAAGTAACTGCCAGGTAGAATCGAATATTATGGATATCCGCACAAAATCGAGGTATCCATGTCGGAGCCCATTTTTCTACAGCGGTTGAGCAACTAGTTCCAGTATAGAAGCAGGAAATTACAAGCATCAGTGAACAGCAACTTATACGTATCGGAAAACTTGTGGCTCTAGTTTCCTTATGGCTTCGCGTACGGTGCCATGTCAATTGGTAGTGATAACAATCATAACATATTTCATACAACATAAGTTACATGAATACAAACCAGCTTACAGGTTTGATCATTTTGGTGATGAGAAATGACTATCATATACAGTGTTAAGCTGTACACTAGATACCGTTATTCATGGCATATAAAAGGTGTGTTGAAGCAGGCTCAGTTCGAAATTAGCAGTTACTCGGTCATCGTTTGGATCTTCCAATATTCTTGAAGGTGGGCAGCGTCACAGTCATGACCTTGGGGTGTGTGCGTCCATCACAAGGTTTTGATGGCAAGGTGCACACTGATAAATGCAATCTCCAGGATTCCATTTGAATGCGGGACTGGTTATGGAAACCTGAAAAGTGAATAACGAAAGCGAGCAGCAGGCAAAATTCAAAACAGGAACAGAAACATTCGCAGGAGTAGATCAACCATCATACATCTGGGTGAGTTCTTTGTACTGACTACAAAACTTACTTGAAGAAGTATCCAGAACCAACTGTTTAGAGGTAAGCTTAGGTGGGAGAAGATGAAGGTGCACACGACGGTAGTGAAAACCAGTTTGAAGCCGAAGATATCACCACGAAGTAGAGAGACTAGAGGATTTTGGACCAGGTATTCACTTGCTATATACACACGTACAAACGTTTGATGAGGCTATAAACATTTAAGTGAGATTCATGGTTTTTTCTAAGATGTTAACCACCCTTTATCTGGTCACCGGGGGGGATGGTCATGGTGTTGCTTGTTGAGCATTACCATATCGGGGCTACCGAAACATTGTGGTGGTGCAGAGTACTTATATGTAAGCACTGATAACAAAGGGCAAATAATGAAACATGATTACATGCTACGAAAATGCACCGATATACAGTTCTTTTTGTCTTTTCGGGGTAGAGAGATTATTTTAAGGGACAAATTTAGGAAATAGGTGTTAAGTTGTGAGATCAGTTAGGTTATGAAGAAATGTAGGTTACATTAGAGTAGCTACTGAATTCACTGTTGCATATCGTATCGTACTCTGCTTTCTGTTCACTCTTGGTCATTTTTTTAAAGAAATTGGATTTTAGCTTGGCATTTGAAGCAACATGTAGTGGGTTGGAGTCTCAGCGTGAATAACATAGCTTACTACAATGCAAGCATATCCAGCTAACGAATAGCAACTTCAGCTAAACGTGAGTCTCGGACTGCACTCCTAGCTGCCACGTAGACTATCATATCATGGACATCCCCCCAGCACCGGTGGTCTTGCATAGGAGCCCATCTGCTATAAGGGGTCAAGGGGTTCGATCCATCATACGGACGGTAAATTACAAGCACCGACGAACCACGACTGGTACCCGCTGCACAAGCACTGGCTGTCGTATGTCAGCGGCATAGTGGATAGCGCTCTGACAACTGAAGAGATGAGGGTTGGCATCGCTTCTCAGTGTGACAAGCTCACTCATAGTGGTGCATGTAAACCTAGCTGTCAAACCCCAGTTAGGACGAAACGTGCGTCTTGCCTTCCGGTACCATCCGCGGAGTAGACCACAATATAATGAATATCCGGGCGGTATCGTTTAATCCGCATGCCAGCCCATCTACTGACACAGGTCGGGCCAGTCGGCTCAATGTAACAACAGTAAACTGGAAGAATCAATGAAGATGACTGATAACCCTTTCCAAGCTGGTGGTTGTAATGTTCCGGTGACCCGGTGAATAATTCTGTTGCTTTTGACTCCGTGAGCGTCGGACTAAATGCTCAGCGCAACAATGCCACTCGCTAGGGCCCGGGTGTCAGCAGGTGACGGGCCCCAGGAGGCAGTGAACCCGCGCCCTTTGTTTCACTGCTGGCTGCTTAATGAACTACGGTGCAACAGGTATCCTCAGAGTGACGTGGCATCCAAGTAAGAGCCCATATGCCAATAGAGGTCAAGCAGTTCGACTCGATATAGCAAGGGGCAGTTACAAGTATCGATCAACAACGTGTGATCTTTGCATAGTTGGGCGCCCCCGTGTCGCAGCGGCTTAGTGGATAAGGCTGTGGTGTTCAAAGTGATGGATATCGGAATCGAGTCTCAGCACCGAAACCTCACTCACTATGGTGCAAGTGCGTGCAGTTCTCGTGCTCCAAGTGGGATGAAGCATGCGTCCTGGATACCACGTCCAGCAGGCAGTTGGAGTGCAATATGATTCATATCCCGACAGTTTGGAGAGATCTGCGTATAAGCCCATCTGCTAACAGAGGTCTCTCAGATCGACCAAGTACGGCAGCGTGAAATAAGAGGTACGGGTGAAGGACAGCTGATACTCGTTGAGTAGCTGGTGTTGGTCTTGCCCCACTGACCGAATAGGTAACAGTTGGCTTTGTGACGCGATGTGTTATGAGTTCGTTTCTTGGCGGGTAATACATCACCCACCAAAGATCAGGTATATCGAGCTGATGAGTCCCGAATAATACTGAACCCACGTCTTATATTCCACCGCTAGCCGCCAAGTCGTCTTCGACAAGATGAGTATACGGACACTATCGAGGCATTCGCAAGGACGCTCATTCACCAGCAAAGGTCGGACGGTTCGACCCAGTGTAGCCGCTGGAAATCGCGAGTACAACTCGACAACACGTGATGCTCATTGTATAGCCGGATGCAATGGTATTCCTGTGGCCGGGTGAAGAACGCTTCGGCGTTTTGTGGGGTATGAAAAAGATTGGAGACTTAGTGTGGATGTCACTCACGGGGTGGAGGGGTATGCACAATGGACTCGCGAGTCCCGAGTATGACAAATCACTCGTCCTGTATTCCCCGGCAGCCCATCAAGTAGACTAAAAGATTGCGCGTGTATGAGCGATGTCAAGACCTCCACGTAGGAGCCCATCCGCGATCATATATCTACCCGTTTCAATACAGATGACCCCAAACCGTTTCGGCCAAGTCACCACCCAGTCCCGTTTGTCCCAGTGGCCCGCAGACTTTACCCCTCGCGATTCCAATGTGTGCGTTTACAAAATCTTTGGCGACTGTGCTAGTTTTTACACTTTCATCAAAATTCTCAGTAGAAATCTTCAGGGACAAGTGGTTAAGTACAAGATCTTCACTATCTAGTTTAAAATCCAATGGACTTCTCAATTAGCATATCCTCTTATTTGCATTAGTTACCCTGTGAACACAGCAGAACATCGGCGGAAACAACCGTCGACAGACAAACTTTTGCATGCCATTTTACTTACACTGGAGACAGATTTAAAGAGTTACCGACTAGTTTTTGATTAACTGTCGCAACTAATAAATCCCATAAACGTGTAGCATTTATAAACGTTGTTTATGAGAAAATCTTCGAAAGGTAGACCAAACAAATATACTGGTGCACCTTCTTCAAATATGCTTCTCAACCTATTCCAACCCTGAACAGACTGCATCATAAAACCATTCGGTTAAAAAATGGCATTATCTATCGTCGTCTAGGTGGGGATAAAGCCTCTTGTAAGTCAGATTTGGCTTTCAAAAGTTACACGAAATAGAATGTGGTCACAAGTGGGCAGTGGGATAAATATTTTGTGCTTGTGACATCCTCACATTGATGCGTGAAGACTGGATGTGCTCTCTCGTAGCTAATAGGACACCTTAATCTTTGAACGAAGTCGCACTCAACTGGCCATGATCAAAACATTCTCTTTGCTTGGTGGTTATGAGCCCCCGCAGGGCGCCTTTGATGTATTGTAGGTCGTCCACTAGCTAGCTGAGTATACAGAGCTGTGCCACCGTACCCAAGAACTGCCAGTCTGTCCATCCTGGACCATTCATAACCTCTAATAGATGGGGTGGCATCTTTGTCCACAGTTAACTACATTTCTATCGCTCTTGCATCTGGTTTCAAGCACCGAGCTAGGTCACCTAGCTTGGAAGCTCCATTTCTGAGAGTACGACGGTTATGACAGCAGACAACTGAGCTGTTCGCTCAAAGATCTTAGTTATGAATAGGGGCCTCTGAGACACCGATTGTCGGGACCTCGTTAAAGTTGAATTTTTTACTTTTATTTTGTTTCAGTTGCCTGGACCTTTCTCTTCATCCTATCCTCAAAGCGCCGGTCAAGATGCTTGCTATTATCCGCAATCTCCAAGGCTTTCCTGAGGACGAGTTTAGGTTCTTCACGATTTTCCAGCGAACATCTTTCCATATGTCATTTGCGGGCGGCAGCTTCTTCCCCCAACCAAATCCAATGGATATCTGCACGGCAGATTCTGAAGTAGGCGTTAGAGTGTTGTTGCAAACTGGTTTTCTTCTTAAAACAGTGCTTTTAACGCACCGGAGCTTTTTAAATCATCCCCCTCTCAGAAGGTTATATCACATTCTCTGTCTCATATTCGATTAACGGTCCCTTCAGCCTCCATAATTTCTGACCTCTTTACTTGCTTTTGTTGCAAAACGATTGGTAGTTCCTTTGTCACCTGCTCCTCTAGGGACTTCAGCCCACTTTGGTTGAGGTATCCTTGGATAATCTTGGTTTAGTTTGCCTAGCACAGCGAGCGTTCAAGGCCAGATGTTCAGTAGGTCTGTCAGTATATTTTCTGCCCATCTTGGGGTGTTGAAGCAAGTAGACGGAGCCAGAATCCAATTCGACAGCCCTGTTTTCCCCCTCTATCCCAGTATCCTAAGTAGTCCCCTGTTGTCGAGCTATTTTAGCAACAACAACACTACCTATGTCTTCCCCCTGCTTGAAGCATGTCGCGGTGTCGCTATTGGCAACAGTATAGGACGGCCTTCTGGGTGCCACTCTGTCAACAGCTTTTGAGACCAATACTGTTAACGGCTTAAAGTGGAAATAAATGGCCGCAGAGTAACACATTTTTCACACTGCGTACTATCCACTAGTGTAATTCCAGTACATACCCAAAAGACCACTCACCATAGATATAGGAATGGACAACTCACTTATGTTCTGTCTTCCCGATTCAATCAACTTCAGGTAATTAAACGAGTTAATGTATGCGGTCTTCGAAGAGTCACACTTCCAGTTCGTTATTGCAAGCGTAAATGAAAAACCAAGAAAGCTGTTTTTTAATAATTCACTTTGTTCTAAACAGTTTGTGGCACAATTTGGGATTCTCAGCATGACATATTGCAACAGCGGCAAAATATAAGTACATACATACCCTTTCACAACATTTCAAATTGTTTTACCATAAAAGCTTAAGTAATGTGAGGGATATTAAAAACAGGAAAATTCTACATTGTTAGTTGAACTACTGAAATAGGCTTTTAACTGTTACAAAGTTGATGTGTGATTTCTGTTCTAACACTTTTTTTCTCACAAAATATGCGTTCTGGGTAAGGTACAGTCGAATTCTTATACTTAGCTCTAGGAGCATACAGTCTTGCGTGGTTTCTCCTTGTCCTCCCAGAGGAGATACATGGGGAAAGCTGCGAATGAAGTGGATGCTCACTGTCAGTCAGAATTTCTGTAGCTAGTTGCTTGCAGGGATTTATGTGTCTACCGACTACAGTGTTAATCAGCTGAGCCAGAGGCTCACCACTCACCCTACTGACGGCCGCCAAAGCCCTACAAAACATACGATGGTCCTTTTTAGAAGACCAGGAAAGATTAATGAGAAACAATATAGAAGAACAGGTAAAATGAAGGAATTATTAAACCATGGAAGAAGCAGAAAGCCTCAGTTTCTCTATGTAGTAAGCTGAACGAGAGAATTTTTTTAGATGTCAACAAGAAATGGGACAACCAACAAAGGTCAGAAGTAAAACCCAACCCAAGATAGGTCACACTCGATTTACTTCCTGCGGAAATACCATCGATGCAGCAGGCGCCATGGGATTTGAGCGGCTTGTTTACGCCTGGGGATAAAGTTAACAGCCTGACATTTAGAGGGGTTTAGTTCGAGACCATTTGCCCACTTCAGGCAAGAGATCATTTGATTTAGCGCGACCCGAGGAAGAGTTGACTGGAATAGAAACCATCAGGTCATCAGCAGGCTTGATGAAATTAGTTTCAACAGAATAAGGCGAATTGTGCAAAAGACGAAAACAGAAAAGGAGAAAGCACAGCACCTTGAAGCACGCCAGCTTCAGTAAGCAATAAAGTTGAGTGCACCCCTTTATGGATAGTGTACTGCTTCCTTTCAGAAAAATAAGAATGCGGCCACTTTTTAACCCACGGCTTTGTGTGAGCTATGGTAAGGTTGTTTAACAAAAGTAGTCTAGGAACAGAGTCAAAGATTGATGAGTAGTTCAAAAGGGCACGAAGAACATACTTAACACCTTTGTCGAGACTGAAAATAATATTATGATGCAAGAGAGTAACTGCATCTAAAGTACTCCTTCAGTATTCGTAGGGAAACTGTTTTGGATCTCTGAAAGCCATCAATGAAGGCTCAATCACAAGGAGAAGTAATTTCTCCGTTGTCTTCAGAAAAGGGGGAGTTAAGGCGATGGGTCGAAAAGTAACATCTCATCCAGAAGATGACTTATTACAGGTACAATTTTTATCTGCTTCCAAGCACTGGGAATTGTTTTTAGAAAACGATACATTGGACATATCTGTAACTGGATGACATAAAATATCTGCGCATTTTCTGAATATAATACTAAAAACACCATCAGGCCCTAAGATTTGGGAGGGATTCAAGGACTTTAGACATTTAAGTACATAATTCGTATTAAAACCTGGAAAGCAGCTATCCACTTGACTTTGGACATTGAGAGGGGTGAAATTAACCTGCCGACGTAAAAATGACTTGTTTAACCCACAGACATCCGAACGAGTTTGTGTTATCATCTGTTTTTCCTCAGCAAGCTCTTTAAATACTTTCCGTAAATTGAAAGAATTCTCACACGATAGGAACTTCTGGTTGTATATGGTATTCAGACCTAATCAGACAGTTAAGCCTTTTAACTCCAGGGTGATCTCTAGCCTTATACGACCTTTCTTTTTCTCTCCGGGCCTCTCGAGATATGGAGAGGGAAGTCTGTCAATTCTTATGTAAATTGTTTCAACAGGGCAGCAGATATCGAGACAGAATCTGAGATAGCTTGTGATATCGGTGATAGTGTTGTCTAAAACTTCATCGGCAAATATATTGCAGTCCTTTTCTATGGGCATGCTTCTCAAAAGTAATACATTTTCCTGCAAATAGCACCTGCATTGAAACTTCCTGGAAAGGTATCCGAAGGCCCTCTTGTATAATTTGCCGTACACTTTGGACGAAATGCGAACAATACGGGGGTCGGAATTCGGCAGCCGGGCCCGTTTACGGACCTCATATATGCCAGGTTCATCTGTAAATGCAAAGTCTGGTGTTTTGTCAAGACGAGCAGAAAAGTTAACCATATTTTTATGACCCAATGATAATAGAAAACTGCAGTCACATGAGTTAAAATCTCCACAGACAATAGAAAAGGAGTGTCCCAGAACCGCAGCAGCAAACTGAGTGAACTTACCAGCAAAAGTTGACAAATCTGAGAAACTACAGTTCGGCATGACATACATATTTGTTCTATATATGTATTTGTAGTTGCTCAAGTGTTTGGGATGACATTTAATGGTTATGCACCCAATTTTTTCACCAGAGAAGCAGAGGCATACATAGTTGGACGAGGACCAGTTTGCACAAATAAATGCTGCTTCACCACTAACATATTTCTTCTTCGAAAAGCTTCGATCGTTTCGGAGTGACTTTAAACCATCTAAGCAGACTAAATCATCATCATACAAGTTATGAAGCCATGTTTCCTGCAGCATTATCACACCCGTGTTTTGATAAACATTTGTGGACAAGAGTGACTGAAGGTAATAAACTTTATTCGGCAACGACCTGCAGTTCGTGCTAAGCATTTCAGGAATGGTCGTCTGATCTATGGTCATACACTTTAGAGCCTGTTGCCATTTACCATGGTGCTTCTTCCTAAATTTCCTACCGACTTGCAAGGTGGTAAGTTATGGTGGTAGCACAGGATCCCTGCTACTTTTTCTTTCTCGAAAAATGATCACAGACACATAAGAAAATGGAAGAATCGGTTGAGAGGAGAGATTTTTTCGGCAAATTCATCCAACAAGTTGTACAGTTCCATTCATCAATAATTTTTTGCTATAAAGTACAATTTTCTCACACGTGGAAGAGCCTTATTTAGTACGGCAACGAGCAGAATAATACGTATAATAATCCAAATACCGTTTCCATTCTAAAGTAACCAAAATATCTGTGAGTTTCAAAAAGTAATCAGATGGAATCGTGACAAGTAAAGTTGAGGTTTCATGATCTGGATTTGCAGAGTTACTCAGTGAGTATAACTCAAGATGTCATAGGATTTGAGTAGAAGCGATTAAGTTTCAAAAACTGGTTGCGCAACATGACAATATATAATTAATCAGCATTTAGCAAGGCGAGCATAGCAACAGTGAACACCTGGTAATATGTAAGGACTGCGTAAAAAGTAAGGATCAGAAGGAGGCATGTATTGGATCGATAAAAATGACTGAATAAGCAAGGGTCTGACAAGTTTCTTCTTGGGGATTGATCTTACGCGGGCTTGAAAGATCCGAAGGCAAGCCACTAATAATTCCTACTTGTCACATGCCTATGAGTGCGAGACCAAGAAGGAGCACAATACAGTAGCTAGGCTGAATGGCATAATTGGTAGCCAGTGCCAAAATACCGATGCATTCCAACCAACTGACTACAGGTCCACGAGCGGGCAGCACGATGTAACAAGACAGAGTGTTGAATGGTCCGAATGCTTGATCGTGTACTTTCAGCCCAACGAGTCCGCTAAAACTATGAAGGTCAGAGTGAATGTTGAATCTTGTCGAAGCGTGGGCAAATTGATTTTGAAGAAGTATTTGCAGCTACATGTGCACAGCTCCGCCTTCTGCAAGCAAGTTGCTAAATCTCCGATGATTCAGAAAAGGCGGATGCTCACTGACCTCGACAAGTTTCTCCTGACTTTGTAAATAACTAAATAACTATGAAAGAGGCGGTTGTTAAGATTGAGTCGGTGTCGTCAGCGTGTTTCACTGTCACAATTCTCGTAAATCCGCTACTACCTCTTTTAGCCATTCACGATAGTATTTTTGATATCTTTCGTACATGACCTTCGTTGAAAGACCACCATGCTCGGCTCCACAGGAGCAGTTGGGCGGATATGCACAGATAAATGGGCAGGCTGAAAATCTAGTAGAGTTGATGATGAGTGCAAACCTATCAAACAAAACTTTATACGTCCTCATAACATCGAATTTTTACCCAAATATCATGAGATATATACTTATCCGTTTCATAGCAGTATGAGTGTTTCAAGGTGAAATAAATATCTGTCACTCTTGCGTGGCATAGGATCTGGGAGTTACACTAAATGATGAGCTAGGAGCCTCAGTTCACTGTCGCCTTGCAGCCAGTGGGGCTTATGGAATCCTGGGGTTTCTGTAGCGAACCTTAGGGCGTCTAACTCCTTCTCTTTTCATCACAATATACGCTCCGTACAGTCCTCCTCATTTAGAAAAAAGTCGCTTATAATGTCCCCATACTTGAAAAAGGACATAGCCATCCTAGAACGGGTACAGAGAAGAGCTACAAAGAAAGTGATTGGGTTACGGCACAAACCGTACCCGGACGGCTTAGTTGTTCTTCAGCTGCACCCAGTACAACACCGGAGGATCAGAGGGGATATGATCGTGATGTACCACATCGCCCATAATCCCCTCCATCCCAACAGATCCCTTCTAAGCTTCAGTCGGAAATGAGACTCGAGGGGCCACCCTTTAAGAATACAGCATGGGAGCGCACGTACAAAGGTCTGTGCTAACTCATTTGCAGTTAGTCTGTAAACTGTGGAATTCCCTCCCTTCAGCAGTTGTTACAGCTCCATCCCCTGATGCCTTTAAAAGGAGGCTAGACGCACACCTCTAGTCCTACTGTACCGATGGGCTTTACTCGAGAAGCTTTCTGCGGTTCAGATGCAGTAATGCTAACTTCAGACCAGATTCATTAATTAATCGTATCTTCATCCTTTCAGGTTTTTCAGAACCGGGAAGATAATTGTGACCATTCCAAATTCAGAACATAATCCAATTAGGCGGACGTAGAACCCAAGGAACCGCCATTCACTAATTCTACAACACGAAGTTTGAGGTTTTAAGGTCACTGCAACGGTATTTCAAGCTCAGTTCCATGTAACGTTGGACGTTTTAAGTAAGAAAGAGAGGCACTTTCGAAAATACAACACTAGGCGTGTTGGTTTGTATCGTGCAAATAGACATCGGATACTTTATACTGCTTATCTTATTGTCACTAGATGTTTCTAACTGTTTTACGTGATTGTCCATAAAGTTCATTCCTGTTGGGTTCTTACTGTTCTCAACACGCCTGCCGCTTGTTTGTGTTCGTCTTGCTGCATTTTTACCAAGGATTCTCATGTCTTTCCCTTAGGTAAAGTGAACTTTATCTGACAAAGTTTTTGGTCTGCGGGATAGTGTCTTGTTGCTTGTTTATCAACTTAATAATCAGCTATATATGCTTTTTTGGTAGTTTAAACAATTCTATTGGTTTTTAGGATTTGTCCTGGTGCGAACTTGACATACGCAAAGACCAATCACTAATTATTCGGACTTGTTATATACCCACGAATACGAGACTAAGGAAGAACACGATGGAGTAGTCGGATGGAATAGTATATTTGTATGGTTGTGCCAAGATACTGATGCGTTCCAACTAACTGGCTAGAGAGTCGAATACGAGCAGTGTAACGTAACACGACAGCGTGCCAAATGACGAGGATGCTTGACCGGGTGCCTTCGGCTTAGCAAGTCCAGTTAAACTATCAAGGTCAGCATCGATGTCGAAAGTCGTCAAACCCTAGGCTATTGATTTTGGGAAGTGTGTGACGCTACAGGTTTATATACGCAAACATAAATTCATGGTATATCACCTCAATAATAAGTTATGGTTCAGTTTTCATAATGCTGTGTTCTTGTGATAACGTGATAAGATTTTCCCAGTAGGATGTAAACTCGCGTGGTAAACCATCAGTTTGTAATATTTTACTTCCGCTTTTTTACTGATGTTGTAGAAACCTATCAACTGAGTAATGAGTTTAGCAACTATTGACAATATCATACGTGGAGCACGGCTTCAGTCGTCTTCAAACGACTCGAGTTATCAAAATTTTGTTGATCGTTTAGTTATACCGGGAATGGTACTAGAATTATCAGGACCTTCTGACAAACATGTGTCTTGGTCGGTTGGTCCAGGTCTCGTTTGCGTACCAATGTCCAGATTGAATAATGGCATAGGCAAGCACAAGTTAATGGACTCAGTTTTAGTGAGACAGGTTGGTTTATTTTTTCCGTTCATGTATTTGCGAACATGTGAGCCAATGCTACTTTTTATGAAACAAAATTAATTACCTCTATCGCTTATGCCACACTAAACATACAAAAATATTCTTTGAATAATACCAAGAGTTGCACTTGTTTCTATTGTATTTCACTGCTATAATCTATTGTTGTTCACTGGTGTGTTGTGTTCTTAAAAATCTAGCCACCTCGGTCGAGGTTCATGTGTCGTCACTGTACTGAGTTAATCAAAATAGCAAAGGAATTTCGGGATCAAAGTCGACAGGATGATGAAGTGTCTGTTATAACTTCAGTGGCCTATTCGGACTTGACATCTGTGGCAGTTGAGCCTTCCAACATCTTACAACTTGATATAAGCATTTAGATGTGATTTTATACACACCATCCTAGTGAGCATCATGTTTGTTGACGTGTGGTTGTGTGAATGCTTGTTTAATAAAGACTGTAGGTTATTATCATAGTCTGAATATGAGATTTTGTAAAAATTAACGAACAGGCGAATTGGTGTAGAATTTGCCACAGGCGTGCATTATTTCAAGTCGCCACACTTCACATCTCCGTCCAGAGGTCGTTTGAAAACGGTTGACGTTTAAGTTGGCAAAAGTGACTTTGCATACATAACTCGTGTTCAACCCATTTCCATCGGTGAAGGTTCATTTCTTATTACCTAGTAGTCTACACTGAGCATCATGGCTTGGTGATTCCAACACGCACGAGCAGAGCTATGAAAACTTCTAGTCTTAAACTTGTTGGTACGATGATTTCTTAGCCGTGAACTCGCAGCGCAATAGACTTTTTATTTAGTAGGCAAATATCTCTCTAACACTAGAGATGACAAAATTTAACAAGGGCCGAACAGACAAGCTGAGATTTCATCAGTAACCTACCCATCTAGACTGATGCAGCTCCCCGAGTAAGTGAAATGATCAGTACATAATCATAATATGTATGATTGTACACAATAAACTCCTCGTGAGACATCATAAGTACAGTATACTCCTCCACTGTGTATATGTACGTGTAGAAAGCTGAGTCAATTGGAAAAGCATTTTCGAAGTATCCATGGCATTTCATGCTGATGAATGGACAACCACTTGTTTCTGTCTAGCACTAACTTCAAACATAAGGAGAAACAACGTGTCATCGCTTAGGCCGACATCGCATCCAAGATCCCAAGGTCAATAGTTTTCCGATACCTGGCGTGCTAAAGAACAATGAACTCGAGGAAAGCAGTCAGGTTTGTGGTTTGGACGGTGGTACATCGATCAAATTTTCACCCTTCGATAGGTTCTGGGACGCAGGTATACTTACCTACTGGTGGTTAATACTCGTCATATTTGTTGAACTGAAGCGTGCACTCTACTTTGTCGACCGTTAGGTGCTATGGCAGTGTCTGACTGGTAAGGGAGTGCCGTGGAAGTATGTAACGCTAATCAAAGCTCTCTACTCGAACTCCTACAGCCGTTGAAGGGTTCATGGGAAGTTGTCATCTGAATTGACGACAACTAGTGTTGTCCATCGAGGATTCGCTATACCGAATCTCACTATTTTGTCACTCCTCTTTCCTTTCTTCTCATACTTTATATTTCTTTTGACTGCATTCACTTATCTTCATCCTTCACCTCACTACCTTTTTACTTGATGTGCTGATATGAGGTGTGGCAACTCGGACCGTTACGCAGTAATGCCTGGTCCTATGTTGATAATGATGATGATGATGACCATCGAGGATGCCTTCTGCCACTGTTCCCGTTTAATTTCATCGCAGCTGTGTGAATCGAAATAACCTTAGGTACGTCTGACGTCACAGGGTTCGATCTAGTGTCTGAGTACGCAAACGACATTGTCGTGCTAGTTGGGAACGCTAACAAACTCCAGAGTGTTCCGATCGCGTTGAGTGGAAATGTGTGTTTGGCATGTGTTTATCATTTGCTAGATATTCGACTGACCACATGTTAAGGGATGAGTATACTGCGGTGCAGTCCATTCTATCACGTTATACGGCTGAGACATAACCACTGTTAGTAAAAGATATGAAGAGACTTCAAGTTTTTGACCATAGGTGTCTTCGTAGCATTATTGGCGTATGATGGGACGATGTTAGCAGTGTCGAGGTTAAGTGAAGGGCACTATACAAGACAGGCAAGTTGGTCGATGAGGTTGTAAACTTTTGCGATTGAGGTGGCCTGGACATATCGAGACACTGCCTACCTCAGGGTGCAATATTAAGAGTCCGGACTGGGTTGAGAAGGAGCTCAGAGTGGCCAGACGAAGATATGGCATCTGTTTATGAAGTCTCTGGCTATTGGTGTCAGACGTATACGGAGAGGTAAGCTATCTGACTTGGACCCTCGTGACCATAGGAATCAGTGGTTGAGGACTTTTAGTGACATGGCTGGAAATCGGTCACAGTGGTGCACTCTCTGACGTCTTCTAAAGCTTGAATGTTTCCACTAACCTCCATCTTTTAATTGTTTCTCCTCCCATATACTTTTGTCTACTTTGATACAATTATTTTTCTACCCACTCGTTCTTTGAATGTTGCTGGGAAGTGCTAAAGCTTGAACCCATGCACTTGTGTGCTAGGTTCTACATTGGTTTTGCCTGCCCGACTGTAGTAAAAGAACTACTGTGGAAATGTAGACTTCCCTGTTGGGATCCACTTTGCAACCGAAATCGATGGTCGGAGATTGTGTATGATATGACTCTGAGTCGGTCTAAGTAGTGTGGATATCAGACATTATTCATATCCTAACCACCATATTATGTTTGGTTATTTGTTTGAATCCCTTTTCGTTTCCTATGACTTCAATTTTCTCCCAATTTCTCTACTTTTATATTGATGTGAGTTGTGGCAGTTTGAACCACTGAGCAGTGTTGCTGGGTCCCATCGGTATATTGGTTGACTGGCCACGCCAACTCGCCATCGGATTTCCCCGATATTTGCAAGGTGAGTTTTGAAGACTCATCTTATTCGCTTGGTGAGTGGGTTCGGATGAATAACCACGCTTGGATATTGTCTGTTTCTGAGAGTTTATATCCATGTTCTGAGATTCTAGAGTTTTGGCAAGTGGGCCTGTTTTCAGAATTCCTACATGATTCGTGTATTGAGAGCTCCTATGTGATATTTACCGTATGGCTTTATGAGTCTAGAGATGATATTCCGCTGACTTATTTCGTTGGTAATAGTTGAAGAGTAAACGCTTAAAGGAACTGCAAAGGCTATAATTTTGATGACAGGATCAGGCTGTAAAGGTAACGAAAAGTTACTACTGGTAGAGTTTTGTAGTGTCATGAGCATTGCGAGTGTTGGCCACTTCCTGGCTACCTGAACTGTTGAAAGTTGCCTCATCTAGAGGTACCTAGAAAAGAAAGTTAACTGATTTTATTTGACCGTAGTGCCCAAGAGATATCCGCATGTGGCCACTCATACTTCGTTTTTGTTTGACTTCTAACTCTACTTATTGGTTAAACAACACAACCGCTCCGTGTCTTAGCTCTAACCTATTTCCGAATTCATGTGGACTGGAGACACCAGCACTAGTAATTCGGCAGTTTTTTCCTCAGCACACAAATGTATGATACAATCATTTGAAAGTTGGTAATAAGTTCTTGTCGCTCTTTTTATATATTCCAGTTGATTGATTTCTGGAATAACACTTATAGAATTAACCCTTACAATTTAGTATGAATAATCAATTTATCTACTGTTATCTAACATGCTTAATATTTTATCTGTGTTTTGGAAAACATTTACTTCAGCATTTTCAGTCTTCAAGTTCTGTACTTTTATAACTGCGAAACAAAGCCAAGGTGCTATATGCACAATTAGTAATTAGTTGAGTGAACTCCACATAGATATAATATATCCACTTAACATTGCAGTAGATGAATTGTCAACTCATCTAAGTGAATGATAGCGAATTCCTATCTTCTAATCGAACAGAATACTCGAAGACAACAGGACAGTTTTTTTGAAGAATGAAACAAAGATTATTTAGCACAAAATTAACATTCCTATCTCCTAAATACTGGTTTGATTTTAGAACGTTATCAAATAACAATATAAAAGGTTTATGACTATTCATATTTAAATGTTTCCATGCTTTCTTACAGTTTGGGGTTTTGAAATACAAATCTAAAACAGTGGGGAATTCGGAATCACTGAATTCATTCAAGCGTTTAAAATCCAATAGTTCAGCATCAAATGTGGAGGAAAATTTTATTTGGCTTGAGTGCCTAATTTCCACTGGTTCAGTAACTACATTGCTTCCACTCAGTCGTCTCTCATACCGTTGTCATGTGGGTCAATTTCAAAAAGAGGACAAAGTTATCGGTATTGTAACAAAAAGGGCTGGTGAGAATTTCGTGGTCGATATTGGTTGCCCTTCTCCTGCTACTCTCAATTGCCTATCCTTTGAAGGTTCTTCTAAAAAGAACCGTCCTGATATTCATGCAGGTGATGTTCTTTATGCAATGATAACACGAGCTGATAGAGGTGAGTATTTCTTAATCAATTATGTACTTATTTCCTACATGATTCAGTGATGGCTACCATGAACTTAACGTTTCTCTTGTCTACTGATAAAATGAATGCCTTACGGAACTTATGAAATATCTTAACTGATTGCTTTTCCGTGTACAGACTGTCACATGTGGGACTGAAAACTGTTCATTATTTGTAATCGATCACTTCGGTTGCGAAGTTAAACTTGCATCCATCCTATCGTATAATGCCATGAAAACGTTGCGTTTGCTTTAAAGCTTTCGTGATTGAATAAATAAATTTCTTTCCCCAATAATCAAATATGATATATTATTATTTTCATTAGTAGGCCTTTATGACGACCTATTTTAATGTTTAACAAATAAGGTGAAATATTTGTTGAAGTAACTTGAATGGTGCTATGTTACTATTTATTAAGTTAGAACACAAACATCATACAACGTGGGCATCAAGAATGGCACCGTACATACAAAATGATATAACACGCGAAAAAAACGAAAGAAACAAGCGAAAATGAAAATGGGTTGGTCATAAAACAGTTTTACTGATACATTCATAAAAGCTTTTATCACCCTAACTTAGCTTTTCAATAAAACGAAAACAAAAAACTGCTACATGATTACTCTAACCGCATCCAAGGGGTCGTGAGGCACCTACATATGGTAACCTATTACAATTACCCTATATCCCATGGGACCACTTCATCTCCATTTCTCTCAACCAGTCTCGAAAGTGGTGTCATCAGCCATTCTCCGCTTGTACTCACAAGCGCGGAGCAGAACTGTTAGCGCCGAAGTCCTGTACATCCGACATGTGTTACCAAAGATGACATGAATTGGTGTATACTGCTCTAGCTTTCGGTATGCGGTTATAAATTTCATCACATTACATGGATCTAAGTAACAGTATCGATTAAATTCATAGAAAATAGGAGAAAAAACGATCTGATATGATAACGTCAGTTCGTCATGCTTATGATTAAAAGAACAATTGCATTAGGCTTAGGAGTAATAATAGCGATGCACATACATTGGGAGTCATAAGTTTACGGACAGATTTTCTCCAGGGCTGGTGCTCATGTTTACGGTAATCTCTATATACACAACTGCCAGCTTCAGATAATGTCCGTCTGGAGATAAGAACCGCTAATTCTCATTTCTTTTAGTGACTTTTTACTAAGTCAGATCTTAGTGATCAGCTTTATAACTTTGTTAACGTTCCTGGAGTCCTAGTATGTCTTGTGATACGTATAATCGGTTTCAGAGTTCATTTAAACTATTCAAATCGGCAGTTATTCCAACCTTGAGGCTTAAAATCACAGAAACATCAAGATACCTCTGAAGTAGAAACTTCAGCAAACACTGTCGTTTCTTCACTGGTTAGTTTTTGGAATATTATTTATGTAATGAACATCTAGTATACTGCATAATAACTGTGATATTAACACAATATTATCATATTCCACCGGTAGGGGTTTCTGACCCCAAGCTCAAAGAGTCTCTTTTCATCCCAAGTCTTGTGGTTGCTAAACGTTATTGGTTACTGAAACAGATTTACAGAAAATGATCAGTATCACTTATTTTCCTTTAGTTGATTCACAAAAAGAGTGCATAAATAAATAGAACTCTGCAACTACACTGGAAACAAGCATATATACTAGTATAACTTGAGTGGATTAATACGACTAGTAAACCTGACCACCTCGACAAAGTGTCGATTGCCTTCGGTAAAATGTAATTCGGGGACCATGTGTCGGTTTATGTAATTCGCTATGCGAAAAACCTCTTGTGTAAAGGCTAGTGATGCTAGATGGTTACGCAAACTATAGGGTGTAATTCATGAATACACAAAGGTACACACTATTTTTTCTGCACGACTGCAAACCATTCAGATGGAACTATTTCTAAACATTAAAGCATGACTTTCCAAACAAAGCGGCTACAACTAAACTACAATCTGTGTTCCCTTTTAATTAGTATATAAAGTTGATACATTAGTGTTCGTAGAGATGTGTCTCATTTATGTACTTTGTATAGTCTGTAACCGGAGAATACTTTGTTCGGATGGTTGGAGTGATTCGAACAGTTTACAATCGAAAATAAAATTAACTTTAATATAAAACTTTTATTTTGAGAAGAATATTCATTCATTCTAGATTATATAGAGTGTAACTATTCCATGATCCTAGTTAAAAGTTCTCCTACTATTTGCAGAGTTCGTCCAGACATTCTTGGAGGTTTTTTAATGAAATTTTTGCGAACTGTAAAAACTGTCTTAGAGTATATTTTTTATATCTTATTTTACATTTTAAGGAAATTTACACAGTTTGTAGTAGGCTTGATTTGAATGAATTAGAAATTGTTAGGGAATTTCTTTTTCATGTTGTTGCTGTCACACTGTTTTCTTTCTATGTCACATTTTTTTGAAGTAACCCATTCAGTTCATCTATTATCGTTACTCAGTTCACTGTGGTAACAATATGTTTGCATGTGTTATTTCACTAAGTTTTCATTCAGATACTCGATACAACATTGGTCTACGTATGCTGGAGTCATATTTTGATCTGATATTTTTCTCTGCGAGAGAGTTCTTTTAATGAATTTGTTATCATATTCATTAAGCTCATTCCTAGTTTGCTAAGGGGATTTTTGTATGATTCCTTTACCGAACTAAATAATCTTTTGTAAATATTTCCTACATTTGACTGATAAGTTGAATTCATTATGGGGCGAAAAATGTTTAAGGAACCCCATGTTTCCAGTCATTATATTACTCAGGATTTCTGCATAGAGACTACGTAAATTTTATGTTATGAGTGTTTATTCTTGATCTCAGCAGTCACTGTGGAGTGATTGGTATTGTACACGTTCTTGGAGTTGCCTGCAAGTACGGCAATGGTAGGATCTATTGAACTACACGGTACTTGTTTTCTGCAGTTACATATTTCATTACTAAAATGAAACTGTCAGTTAATTGTACCTAAGTTAGGTGTCGTAGGTAGACTTAGTACGACTTGATGATTCTGAGGGATATTCCATTACTAATTTTTATCTTATACTGCTGTGTAGTTACACCTATTATTCAGCCGACCACCGATTGGTTTATATTCCAGCCTTCTTTTCAGGTACATTGTACAAGTCAGGACCTAGTTCCACTTAATGCATATCTGACTGCCTTATCTACTGGATGTATACTTTTTCGTAGTTTTTTTTTAACGATACTTCGATATATCGACCGCTTGAGCAGTTTTCAAATATCCTTTCTGCATCTTGTGATTGTAGAGGAATCTCGCATTTAAAACGTTTAACTTACAGATGTCACTTTAGGTTCCAGAGTGTTTATTCTCATTAAAGTTGATCTGTATGAAATTCGGGCACTATGTTGGAACATAATAGCTTATTGAATGTGTGTATTTGATCTAGCACACAGTGATACAGCATTGCTGAACGTTTCGAGCACAAGTGACTTTATGATCACATCAAAATAATCACAGTATCTAGTTTTGATAGTCCTATCACCTCGTATTCTTTGTTTCCAATCTTATTAAAGATTTTACACATCTCTGAAATAGGTGTTGTGTTATTCTTATCCCATGTGTTAGATGTTGAACTCCTTTTTATTTGTGTTGCAACTCAAGGTTCTTTTTGCGATCATTGTAAGGAAGGAACATCAAAAGCTTTGCGTAGAATTATTAACAAGGCTAGAATTGAAATGGCATTCAAGCTTACAAATTCATCTAGCAATAAACTTTGTCGGCTCAAGGATCCTATAGACCTAATTAGAAGAAATAGTTTGATCTAACATATACCATATAGTGATTGTAAGTTTAACATATAGGCTAAATCAGTCGATTTAGGTCAGTTAGGTATTCACTGCTAAGTAAATTGGCTAAATTTAGAATGATAGTCTCCGCTAAATTCAATGGTCTTAAAAAAACCAGCTGCTGCAATGTAAGAAATGATACAACCATACCGTGAGTTGGATCAAAGTAACTACTAAAATCAATTGTTAGATAAAGGTGTTAATTACTGAATCTTCGTTCATCAAATCAACATATAGGATAGGAATAATGCAACATCTGTTTAGGAGATGTGGAAAACTTTCAATACCACTGGGAACAAAGAATACGAGGTGGTGGAACTCTAAAAATCAGATGTGATTACTTTTATGTAATCATGAGAGTCAACCTGTCCTCGAAACGTCTAGCAAATAATACAATACCACCGTGTGCCATATCAAATAAAAAAACCTAATAAGAAATGGTGTCAAAGTGTATTGTTCCCGTTAGGCTCGCTTAAGTTAGTTATGCAATATAATTAACGCTCTTAACTTATCAGTTTAGGTTAGAATAAATTTACAGTGAGAATAAATGGTTATATGGAACAAGGATGGAGTAATTTGGAAACGAGTCACAGTATCACTGGTATTAAGGACCTCCTCATTGTTATAGCGGTCACAAAAGCTGTACTTCATTCTTTCATGCGACCATGAATTATTGTCTGACATTAAGTTGGGTGCGTTATCTTCTACAGTGATGCGTTAAAAACTATCGTTGTGTTCGTGGTGACAAAAGGAATACATTTAAACATACCTGCACCATTTCAATAAAGAAAATCGTTATCACTTGTAAGCATCAATCAAATTAGTTGTAACCTGAGTTGTTGTTTTTTTACTGATAACAGCTGTTTTTGTGACCTTAGAAACCCACTGAAGGGTGTTGGCTTTTTTCTCTAACACGTGATTATTCTTAGCGTAACAAGTGATGTTTAGGATAGATTTCTTACTGAACTGATTTTTTCATATTTCATACTTCAATTTTCCAGATTTAGAAGTCGAATTATCTTGTACAGATGAAGCGGGTAAGGCTTGCGGAATGGGAATTCTTGGTCGTCATGAGCCTGGAACAGTTGGAAATGCTGGAGGTCGATCTGGTGGCATATTATTACACTGTACTCAAGACTTAATCCGACGACTCACTAATCAAGATGAATTTCCTCTACTCCAACTTCTATCCAAGGTTCGAGTTCATTGCATTTGGTTATTTCGTATTTATAGAGTTTACAAATTTTCACTAAAAAGAACCATTGATGTTAGTTGGTTGGGACAGCTAGCACCCATCAAAGTGGACTGCGACGGTGAGCCCACTAGCTTTGTGGCTACATTGCAAAATGATCGATGGAATTCAGTCAACACTGGAGATTAGTAAAGACGAGATTCCTTGGTCTTATTCTTATTATTCGTCCCTTGGGTTCCTAGTGGAACGTAGAGCTTCAGTAGCACGTCTCCACTTCACTCTGTTCTCTGCAGTCTTTTCAACCTGGCTCCGCGACCCCCATAAGCTTTCATTTCTTCCTCACACGATCTCCTCCATGTCGCTCTCGGACGCCCAACTCGTCGTTTCCCATTTGGATTCCACTCAACGGCTTAACTTGGCGCATAATGTCCCCGAATAGTCCTCTCAGTGTTTGTCCGATCTAATCCATCTCCACTTACTTTCTCTGCATATTTGTTAAGCGATGGGTTCTTAGTTGGTTCGTAGCCAGTCAGCCAGAGTTCCTTGTTGCTTATTTTTCCTAGCCATGTGATCTGATATTCAGTATCGAGTGAGCATGGGTGTAGGCGGCAGGTATTGATGAGGCACTGACTTGACGTTGGTGTTGAAAATAAGGATCTTGTTCACGCTTCATGCTGAGTGCAGTTCAGTGCAGTACAGTGCAGTAGAGTGGAGCGCAGTAGATGTGCACACTGGTTTCAGATTAGTGCAGGAAGGCATGTCTTGTCTTGCTGTCTTTCTGACCCCGACCGCCTTGACATCTTGATCTGTGCCGCCGCCGCTACGGCCACCGCCTTCGCTGCCTGTAGTTGAAAGGATGCTGCCTTGCCTGGGTAGGTGTAGGCGTAGGTGAAAGAGACTACTTCCTTTAGTTTTCTCCCGTTTATGGTGATCGGTGCTTGTTGTTGTTGCTGTTGGTTGGTTGGTTGGATATCTTCATCACCTCTGTCTTCTGTACATTCACTTGAAGGAAGTCGCGTCTTGTTTCGCTGCCCTGCCTCTTCTGTCAACTTGTTGGTTTTTGCCTGTAGATCTTCGAGTTTGTGCGACATTACGCATTGGGCATGAATCATCATCATCATCATCGTTGGCGGTGGTTGTGGCGGTGGCGGCGAAATCCAAATCTCCTAGGGTCTTTTCATCGCATCGGTCTAGCCAGTGTATGCCCATCTTCTCACAGTTTGTTACATGATCCTGTTGAGTTGAGTCAAATCGAGTGGAGTTGAGTGGACCACAATCAGGGAGATAATCGGTGATAGTAGGCGACAGTCTTGTCTTACTCCTGTCTTCACTTCCACTTGAAAGGCGTCACTGAGTTTTCTATTGTGAATCACTCGTCGTGCAGCATCATGAAGCATATAGCTGCTGTTGAGTCAAGTTGACAAAGGTTTGTGGCACTGAAACCGTAGTGTAGAATGAGTTGACAAATTACTTCTCGGTCGACGCTGTTGAAGGGCTTTACAAAGTGGATGAAGTAGAGAGGTGGGGAGTTGCCGTTCTGCCATTTTATGCTATGCTATGCTATGCTATGCTGTGTTCTATGATGATGCGTAGGGTGGCGTGGTGTGGCGTTGCAATTTGATTGGCACATGATTTGTCTTTCCTGAATTCAGCCAGCCAGCCTGTCCCGGTTGTAATTTTGAATGCAGCACATGTTTTAATCTCTCCAGGATGATGCGGCATAATATTTTGCTTGTAGTGACAGTGACAGGAGCATGATTCTGTGGCAGTTCTTGTGTTGACTTGGGTCTCCCTTGTTAGAGAGTTTGACAAGGTAGCCCTTCTTCTAATCGATCAGCAGGTGCCTTTCCTTCCTTCCTTCCTCCCTTTCTTGCAAAGCTTCTGCAATAGTGGTGTGAGCGTGTTCGGTGTTGTCTGTGCGTGTGTGTGTTTTCAGTGTTTCTGGATGAATTCCATCTGATCCTTCTGCTTTCCCGGATTTTAGCACCTTCATGGTGTTCAGGGCTGCTGGTTTTGTTGGAGGGCTCCATTCACGTTCATTTCACGGAGTGCCTCTTGACCCATGATTGGTTCTCTTCCTGTGTTGTCCGCTCCGAGTTTGGCATTCATATCACCCATTAGAATTTCAATGTGTCTATCTGGGGTGGGGTCTTGTCCATTACTGATTGAAGTTGTCTGTCGGATCCCTCCTTCTCTCGATCCCCATTATTTGTAGTCGCATAGCATTGTATGATTGTGACTTTCCTTCCGTTTGATTTGAATCTTGCTGTCACGATCCTGCAGCAGGTGATTGGTTCCCACTGCAAAAGAGAGAGCCTTCAATGCTGTTGGGCACATTATGATACGCACTTGAAAACTCACTGTGGTCGTGATTGTCGTCTGTGTGACAATGCTCGAGTAGATTATTGACTCTCCAGCTAACAGTTTGAAGAGTTCACTTCCATTCCATCTGATTTCGTAGATTCCTAGCACTTCTATGCTATATCTTCTCATCTCTTTCGCAATCCGGGCAGCCTTGGTAGGTCGAAACATTGTGCAGACATTCCATGTCCCCATGTTTACTTCCGCTTTCATCGAGAGAGATAGAGCAGACATATTGGCCAATTGGCTTCACGAAGGCTTTCACCAACCGGCGTCATTTTGCCTTTCCGATTCCAGTGAGGAATAAGTTTGGTTTTATTTTTCATATTTTCTTTGTGCTTTGAAGTTTCTTTAGCGATTGGATTCGTTTTACGGGGCAGGGTTGCTAGCCCTATACCCAAACTTTCCCCTGCATCCGAGCTTAGGACGCGGCTAGTAACTAGTGAACTAGTTACCTAGGCGAGGTTATTTCTATCAGTAGCGTGTTAGTATTAAGAACTTGTGTTTAAGTATAACCTTATCACAGTTTTTGTATATGGTTCCTGTCAACTAGATTTATTTGGAATCATTTTCTACAATTTTGTAGGTTTATCCTTTTGAAGTGTTCATGGGTGCAAATGGACGAATTTGGTTAACAGCTAGTTCTGCCAGGGAAACCATGATTTTAGCGAATGCAATCGCCATTGCTGAACACATACCGGCCAGTGAATGTTGTCAGTTAGCTAAAGAGCTTTGTTAACTGGTTCATCTGATAGATTCTGACATTCAAGTGCTGTATATAACATTTATGCTGTACATTTGTAAACCTCTTTTTTTATTTCTGGAATAAAGTTTGCACTTTGTTATAAACAATTTTATTAAAACTTACACCGATGCCTGTGAACGAATTACTATTTTCGTCACTGGTAGTTCTAGTAGTTTCAGCAACCACAATTTACATGAGTATTTGTATTGTATTTGAAATATGAACACAGTTTCTTGGGATTCATATACTGGATGTTTCAAGTCCCACTAATGATGAAATTAAACTTGTTTATGAGAAAAATTTGCTAAGCAACAAGCAGAGCTTACGGCAAATCATTATGAGAATAGTGTAGTTTATTTTGACGCCAATTGTGTTTTCAGAAATAAGACTCCGATTTTCATGCTAGTTTATTTATTAGATAAACTACAATGATGCGTTGTCATTTATTGAGTAACTCTTTAGACCTACTTCCTTGTCTATCATTACCAGTAACTTTGAGATCATTGTTTGTTATCTACATGGCTTTTAGAGGGAAGCAAAGGGTCTGACTCAGACAAATAACTACAAGCAATACAGCAGAAATTTGAATTTCACAAAGTAACTCGCAAACCAAAGTTGGTGAAGGGAAAACGAATTTCGGTTTTTAATATGATATGCAAAAATAACGCTGTTGCGTAGCTGCTCTTTTAAAACCTTACGAAGAATTGGTTGAATTGGCGTAAGCCACTTTGGTATTCGATATGTAAAGGTGTATCTTGTTTGCTACGTTCACAGGATGCAGCATCAGAGGATAAAAGTAATCATTTTTCGCTTCTAGGCAAACAATTCGCACTAGAAGGAACATGGGTTCACTCTAATGCTTGTATGTTTGGTAACTATAAAGTTGCAGCAAGATATTTCCGCTACTTACAACTAATAAGTAGCTCGAGCAGACATGCCTTAATTTAAGCCTTACTCCGTTTTCCGAACTTGGTCAAACTTCTCGACCTCTTTTGGCAGATAGACACCTATGTGGATGGCTCGTTACTGCTTGAATATTCAATATTTTGTAGTTTAAAAGTTCTTTAAATTAAAACACATTCAGAAAACTACTGATGTGCGTGTGAAATGCATGTTTGAATAGCTCATTTATGATGGATTTGTTTTCTATAAGTATCGATGAGATTTATGAGAAAAAATACTGTTCAAGAGCTCCTGAAGCTGGCATGAACAGCAGTTACCGACTTGATTTGTAAATTCCTTGTTTATACAGGGTTATTAAATGGTCGTTTTGTGTAACTTGCATGTTATTTAGCCCAAATGAGGATCTCACGGGATCATTCCTAAATATAGTTGTTATCACATTCGACACAATTCTGTGAGGAGGTAAGAAGAATTTTATCTTTTACGTGGTCTCAAACATTCCTGAGAGTTTCGGTTGTCCTATAGAAGGCTGTAACTCGGTGTTTTCTTAAAACCCTTTGTAGCTCCAGTTGTACGTTGACGAAATGGTAGGACTACTGTGCTAATCCAGGAATCATCATGTGATTTTTCACTTGAATCCTTCTGCGTATGTTTTTGAATCTTTTGAAAGACGTTCTCTAGACGATTAGTGGAATATTGAATCTGTTATGTTTCTCACTCCCGTTTGTCTGTCATCTTCATTCATGACGAACTTTGTGACCCGCCTGAATAAGTTCAGAGCAAGGGGAAAGTTTAGCACTGATAAGTGTACTGAGTTAAAACCAAGATATCGGTTTTAATGTGCTGGTTTACGATAATTCGGTGAATTTAGACTTTCGTTCCAATTCTCAACTTACTCAACTCAATCAGGTCATATTTCGATCCTGAAGTCTGTAAAATTAACTGTAAGGTTTCATTATATTCATAGATGTACCAGTAAAGCTAAATACCTATAAAATGTGTATTAATAACAAAGTGACTGTTTCTCATTTATTTCTCTACTTGGATTAAACAACGTTGTTGCCTGTATTTTCCCGTCGTTGAGTGGACCGAATCGACCGGTCTCTGTTGGCATATGGGCTCCTACACGAATGCCTCGATGTTGCCTAGTTAGATCATATGTTAATGATCGCTAGCTGTGGAATCTAGGACGTGCGTTTCGTTCTATTTGGGACTCGTCAGCTGGACGTACCTGCCTCCCAGTGAGCGATATTATTCCCACTAGGACTCGAAATCGGAACTGACTGCTTCAAACAGCAGAGCGCCAGATAGTGGCTACCCATTACCCATCATTATTATATAGTTCAAACAGGCAACATCTAGGCCTCCGCGCAGGAACCCATATGTCAACAGAGACCGATCAATTCGGTCCACTCAGCGACGGGGAAATACAAGTTACAACATTATAACTCCCTCAGTCACACAATAAGTGGCTATCGTGACTCGGTGATTCAGTGGATAAAGCAATGGCATTTGAAACGATCAGTCCCACTGCCAGCCACTATCCATCAATAGTATCAAATTTGAAAAACACCTGGAATATTGAGGCATCCACACAGGAGTCCATAAGCCAGTAGTGCCGGATCAATTCAGTTGAACGAACAACGGTGATGCAGTAGCTTAGACATCAAGAAATTATTTGACGGCGAGAAATTGTACGCAAAATAATTGCTAGTGAAAGGTTTCAGAGGGTTAGGATCTTCATGCTTCTGTGTAATCTTATTGTACACTTAGACAAAGTATCAGCAAGCAGTGTCATCCACTATTAGAAGCGTTCCTCGTAAGAAGATATGTGGAGTATCTGGTGAGAACAAAGGCTAGAAAACGAATTAGTAGTTTCGCCGTTTGAGGAGAGGGGAGATTCTACTCGATGTTTAGTGATTATGAAAATGAATATCCGGTTGATGGCACCACCTCAGCGATGCGCAATAAAGATTGCCGGTGAGGCTATTCTCAGCAGCCAGGATCAGATTAATTGCTCTAATTGTGTCATCCTCCCGAGTACGGTTGAAGGACAGATTTCAGCATGTCTCTACAACGCTCTAATTATGGATCCGACTGTTCCTCTCCTCTGAGTCACCTTGATGGTACCATAAGATCTTCGCTGGAAGCTGCTGTGAGGCGTCTACCTGTTTGGTTGAAGTGGGGATGCAGACGTCAACTGTCGCAGAGCATTTACAATTATTTGACACCGACTATCTTGTTGATCAAAACAACCACTTCCATAGTGGATCGTACTCGTATTCTTCCACTGTTCCGCAGGAGACAAGATGTGTCATTCAGAGTCGAAGTGTTATATCATTAGTAGACTATAGCTTTTGACTGGTTTCTCTAATTCCCTATGCTATAACTTCTACTTCCACTCTATTTTCATTAGTTCTTGTTACGTATTAGAATTGCTCACCGAATCAGCTCCAATCAGTATACATTTCAGTTGAACTTTACGATGTGGAAGAATTTTATCCGGTCTTCTTGCCTCCTTCCATGACTCATGCTTACTGCATAGGCACACTGGAGGTATCAGACGTCGTTATCATTCTTGTCATTTTCACTTCTTCCTGCCTCATTTCAGTCTTGTGCTACAAGTCTCGTAATTTACCATAATTTCAGATTTCTAGTTATCTGAATGCTGCACTACAGTCAGTTGGACAACCTTTTGTGCACACACACACTATCTCTTCGAAAATCTACGCCACTGGACATATTTTGTATCACCTGCTGTTTAACTTGATTAGAATTTACATCGTCAAAATTGGTATCCACATTTTTCATCTTCCAAACTTGCAATGCTGCCATTACAATAGTGTCCAGTGACCGTTTTGAATTACTTCCGTAGCTTATTGCAGTGACTTACAACATTTCTGCATTTGAACTATGATGAACAACCATATCAACGACTGACAAATTTCACTCCTTTTGTCACTCTACAAGAAAAAATGTGTTTGGATAAGAGAGAATTCATTTTAAGCTCCATGGTGTAGGAGACAGCAGTTTTTACATAAATGGGTACCCTTTGAGATTCCATGGCATATGATACTATAAACTTTGATGTTCTGTGTCTAGACTACTGTGAGAACTATCTATCACCACGATGAATTGTCGTATACAAACTGCTGTCACAGTTGTCACTTCCTTTAATTGAAAAGAAGAAGAATGTCTGTCAATCCTTTTCAGGAATGATAAATAGCTGGCCGAATTCACCTGTTTGCCTGCATTCACTTAACCACGGTTAGGAATACACTAGCTGAACGCCACTCTACTTGTTGATTTGAATAGGAACAATATCATCTCAGTTTGATTGCCTTCTTTGTTCATCGACACTTCAACGAACTGTTCAAGTATGCAACCGTGTTTGTTTATGGTTGAATAAAATCAATGACGTCATGTAAATACAGTTTATGTATCCCACTATATTTTCCCTTCATCGAATTTGGCGCTCAGTCATTCACCAGAGACATTTTTGGCTAGTTTCTCAGCTGACCACCATTTCACACTTCTTTGGTTGAACCACTTAGACATACCCAAATCTTATTTCGAATTTGAATTTTTGAGGTCGTTTTGTGGTCTGAACGTTCTCAATGATCATTATACCTATAAAATGAAAAGTTCATGTGAATTCGAATTTGTACACTGAAGTGATCAATACCAGTGATATGGATGATATTCATTTGACTGGATTGATAATTGGCGAGATGGATTGTGACTTTTTGCCAAAACAGTCAATCAATTTCTCAACGGATATATTTCAAGATTGACATAGTAAAAAATGTTTGTAACTCAAAACGTGATTCAGTGTTAGCGCTTGTATTACACCGTCGTTGATTGGACCGAACTGATCAGTCTCTGTTGGCATATGGGCCCCTATGCCGACGTCTGGATATTGCCTGTCTTTTAACTATGTATAGTAATGATTGGCAGTGGAACCCAGGATGAGCATTCCACCCTACTTGGGACCCGTCAGCCGGACCTACCTGCCTCCCAGTGAGTGACGTTGTTCCCACCTGAGCTCGAACTAGGAAGCGACCACACCAAATGCCATAGCGTCACCCACTACACCACCGAGCCACGATAGCCACTTCCTGTGCAACGTGTATAGGTTTAGTGTTATTGCTTGCATCCTGGATTCCACTGCTAGCTACTGCCCATCATTACTTTACATAGTCCAAATAAGGTTGCTAGTTATTTTGTGTTCTTCGAGCCTTGAGGCTTTTTCTTCGACTTGTCAACACCAAACTAGTTGACCTTCTTAGCATTTACTTCAGAAAGTTTAGTATACTTCCACAAAATGTTGTAATTATGGATGCACACACATTCACCGATCAATGGCTGTTGACTATGACACTGATTGCCGTATTATCATCATGCATGAAAATTATCACACTTGTCACTACTTCCCATTTACACGTACAATTACTTAAAATGGCTTTATTCTTAAAAGAAGCGAGTCTCAAGAGGTTGTGATAAGTTTAGAAATCAGTACTTATAACTCATTGATAATTTGCAAATATATGTGCTCTATAACTCTGAGACTGTGTTTTGTCTTCAATATGGAATTCATTTTCCCCATATAACCTTATATATTCATATACCTTACCACCCTCTTCATCAGGTTCAATGATAGCAATATTCTTGTTTATTCTTAGCTTTTAAATAGCTTCACGAAGCTCTTTAGTTAATATGCCTTTAAGCGTATTCCTGTTGTTTCTATACTGATAGCAACCATCAACTAAAATCGACTCAAATCTTCCTAGCTCTGTATTACATGAAGCAAATGTCAGTCGTTTGTGAAAAGAAGTGCTCAAACTGTACATCCGAATTCTTTTGAATGACTTGTTTGCAGATGTTACAAAATGTAGGTTCAATAGACGGTACCTTTAGTTGTAATTTATCAAGGATTACATTCGAATAATTGTGAATGTAACTCTCTGGACTTTGTTTTCAGAGTTCGATTGTGAAATTTGATTGATGTATTCAGCAAATTGTAATCTCAAGTCTTCAGGAATATGAAGTACATAAATTTACTGTGATTTGTTTATTTCCAATTGTGTTACATGTAACTGTATCAATTCAAGCTGATTAAGTTAAGACGTGCAATTAAGGTTTTTTCACTGATCGGAATTATGTTTCAAGGTATAGAAGCCCGATAAAGTGTAAGATTATGATTCTTCTTAATACAGCCTTTCACAACTTTGACAGATATTCTTGATTCTGCCAGACTAGCTTTGAATTTTAAGTACTTATCGACTGCCTTTGACTCCGATAGATACTCAGGACAGTTACATGACCTTAGAAACTCAAAGGTTCCCATTTCATACTGTAAAAGTTAAATATGAATTTAGAATTATTTTCAGTGTTGACAGTTTCTAAGATTGAATTAGTTAGCATATTCTTACTACTGAATGCTCGTCAGCACCGGAAACAACGCATGCTAAGGTGTACAAACAAAGAAATCACAATTTCTTCGCAAGGAAGTCTCCCTTCGTTTATCTGTGTACACGGGCTAGATACACATCAAACATGGAATTAGCACGCAATGGTGTACTTCAATGTGCTCCTCTCTTTAATTCCGGTGTTAGTGGTGTATATAGTGTGTTATAGTTGAACTTCCAGTAATCTCCTTTCGAGTCACTCAGGAAATCAAACACGGTCTGATTAGCTCAGTACTGAAGTTCTATCTGCAGCACTCAATTACGTTGGTTTGAATCTCAGAGGGGGTATCAAGTGGATAAATCTTGTGTACATATCTTTCAAACGGATGCTCACATGCACGAATTGTATATGAAGAAGGGGTTCGTGCCAATGGCAGTTGACCACCTAACGCCGATTATAGTCCATCATAGTGCAGATTGATATATATATATATATATATATATATATATATATATATATATATATATATATATATATATATTGTTGATGACTGCCTAGAAGTGCCACAGTAGGTAGAATGGGCTGTCCCTTACTCTCAGTTTTTCAGTCATTCCCTTTCTGGTATCACTCAGTGATGAACACCACCTTGATATCAGTCAGTCAATCAACACAAACCTTGAAACTGTTAATTATTACTTTAAGCTCACGTCTCTTGAAATATTTTTCTGCTCGATAAAAACATTTTCAGGCATTGTAAATGAAATCAAGAAAATGAAGTCTGTATGGTATATACCGAGATGTCTGTATTGGGTTTTTTCTTTTGCCATAAAATGCATTGAACTTTGCATTTCTCATTGTGTTTATGTTTTCCTTCTCTACTAGAAACTGAAAGCGTCTTTCTACTTTTTTGTTTCAATTGTGAAATTGCTCTCGAAAACCAATTGAATATTTCTTTCTTAACTGTTTTAGGAAATATTTATCCACGATTGGAAAAAGAATTCATATTTTTCTGTGGCCTATATCTTAGATATACATGTAAAGGTTGTCAAATTAAGTCTCAGCTGGGCTGTCTCAGTTCAATTTTCTTTACAAAACTTGATATGTGGCTGACAAGGTACCAAACAGAAAGATAGATTTCTTAATGTTATAGGCACCTTATAGTTGGTAAGGATTTCAAGTCACATAAATCCTATCCATCTTCTCATATTCTGAGAACCGTGTACACTCTGCGATGTACTTCTTTTATTTACTGAAAAAATGGTCAAATCTCGAGGTGATTTTATTTTATTGAATGCCATCATTCTACTGTGATAATCATTTCCTCCCTTAATTGAACTGAGAAATTACACGATCAGTACCAGAACAGACATTGTATTGCGAATCTACCTTCAGAATGCATTCAAGGTAATCGACCTCAGCATGTCAAGATCAATCAGGTCATGTTTATACTTGGTAGTTACTTCTCTTCCGCTTTATCGCGATCAAACCTCTAAAATTCGTCTGCTTACAATATATACATTTTTTGGAACTCTGAATACCTTTCTGCCTTCAAGTAAAGCTGTTGAATTATTATACTATTTTCAACCAGTGAATATGTTACAAACAAGAGTAGGTTGGTTTAGGAAAGAGTTGATATGGACAAGTGACAGAGAATCGAAGAAGTATAGTGTGTCACTCACTCTACCGTCATATACATTCGGTGACGAAACCGATTCTGTTAAACACATATTACAAAAGAATGACTGAAAGCTTACTAGGTTCGTTTCTCGACAGCATTGCTACAACCTATGTCATTTGACGGCTTACATATATGAATCGGCTGAGATCATGGAGCCCGGTTACGGTAAATAGCTTTTTACCTATTCTTCATTTCGGAATTGAACCTCTTCTGTCTAACAAACCTCGAAAAACTTGGGAGTTTAATGATCAAGTTACCTGCAACACTGGCGGTTCGTGAAGTCAATTCAAGTGAGTACAATGAAATTGAAAAACTGAATAATTTTTCCAGAATACTAAACGACCGCAATAAAAAACAACGCGCCGAGCAGTAAGCATTCAACAAATGTTGTTACTGTTTCTGCAGTAGCCACATACTTTTTCTTCCCTCTGAATAAATTTAAATGAAGCTAAAAAAATAACCTCCGCAGAGCGGCACTGGTTCCTTTTTAGTTTACAGTTTCTTATCAACTGCTTAGAATAAGAAACAATTTTAACATCAATTCATGCAGAATGTCTACATACTTGAATCAGTTCGGACTGCAAAAGAGATGTCATAAACGTGACCCACCTGAAGAATTACGATGTGAGTGAATGTTGTATCGGAAGTATTCTTAGACTTTTCGGTATACACGGAAGGATTCAACGAATATTGTAGAGCGGAAGTTGACTAAAATGGGGAGATGCAGAAATGTATTCCATATATTAAGGAAGTATGAGTAAAATATGTATGTATAGGTCAGTGTTGAAGGAAAAAAGGTGAATATTCTGGCCATGCCATCAGAAGAGGAGAATGGAATAATGATAAAGGTTCATAAATTGACGATGATGTATCATAGCACCATGAGTCTCTGAAACACAACAAAATATTCTTGATTGTATATGGTGTAGATCGATAAGTTTTTCTTTTTTAATTCACAGGTGCAGTTTTAATCGTTGTGTAACTACCGCTCTAGTGAAGCATAAACAATTTGAGTCTACCTGTCTCTTTATTATTTTAGGTTTTTATTAGACGATAAGTAACCCCGAAATAAAATGCATGCATGCTATTCCGCAGAAACTGATATTCTGGCTCCAATTTTTTGCCCGTTTGATATTATTACTTCTACTTATGAATTTCATCTCCTTCTAAATGATTACTTCTGCATCGATTCGCTTGTTCAGGAGTATATTCAGTGCCTACTCGATATAAATCGACATACCGTATCTCACTCAGCCTCTAAACTAACCAATATTCATTTTCAAATTTTAGGTCTTGCCATAGACTAGTTATATTCATGAAAATGAGCTTACATATACCCACAAAGATGTGAAGTGTACAGTCTGGATAAAAAAGTAATTTTATATTTGACCGATTTGTAATACTGAGTGGCAAACGAACAGATGAACCCATTCAATGAAATTCTGATCACATATGCCTGGATTTGCATATATATCTAGATATATCCTCGGTAACTTCGCCACCACAGAATACAATCCTGAAGAATTCTCGAATAGTTGTCACTTAACATCGTCTAATGTGATTATTCAGTCGTATAATCTCTCTACGAATGTCTCACAGTAGGATCAACTAGTAAGAAAAGTAGATCGATTGTGAGGTAACGCAGTTGCAGTGTTGATTGTAGTCAACGCACGCTTTCCTTCAATGCAGACAAATAGGCACTCAATCTTGTCTGCTACTATTACTACTACTACTACTACTACTACTACTACTACTACTACTACTACTACTACTACTACTACTACTACTACTACTACTACTACTACTACTACTACTACTACTACTACTACTACTACTACTACTACTACTACTACTACTACTACTACTACTACTACTACTACTACTACTACTACTACTACTACTACTACTACTACTACTACTACTACTACTACTACTACTACTACTACTACTACTACTACTACTACTACTACTACTACTACTACTACTACTACTACTACTACTACTACTACTACTACTACTACTACTACTACTACTACTACTACTACTACTACTACTACTACTACTACTACTACTACTACTACTACTACTACTACTACTACTACTACTACTACTACTACTACTACTACTACTACTACTACTACTACTACTACTACTACTACTACTACTACTACTACTACTACTACTACTACTACTACTACTACTACTACTACTACTACTACTACTACTACTACTACTACTACTACTACTACTACTACTACTACTACTACTACTACTACTACTACTACTACTACTACTACTACTACTACTACTACTACTACTACTACTACTACTACTACTACTACTACTACTACTACTACTACTACTACTACTACTACTACTACTACTACTACTACTACTACTACTACTACTACTACTACTACTACTACTACTACTACTACTACTACTACTACTACTACTACTACTACTACTACTACTACTACTACTACTACTACTACTACTACTACTACTACTACTACTACTACTACTACTACTACTACTACTACTACTACTACTACTACTACTACTACTACTACTACTACTACTACTACTACTACTACTACTACTACTACTACTACTACTACTACTACTACTACTACTACTACTACTACTACTACTACTACTACTACTACTACTACTACTACTACTACTACTACTACTACTACTACTACTACTACTACTACTACTACTACTACTACTACTACTACTACTACTACTACTACTACTACTACTACTACTACTACTACTACTACTACTACTACTACTACTACTACTACTACTACTACTACTACTACTACTACTACTACTACTACTACTACTACTACTACTACTACTACTACTACTACTACTACTACTACTACTACTACTACTACTACTACTACTACTACTACTACTACTACTACTACTACTACTACTACTACTACTACTACTACTACTACTACTACTACTACTACTACTACTACTACTACTACTACTACTACTACTACTACTACTACTACTACTACTACTACTACTACTACTACTACTACTACTACTACTACTACTACTACTACTACTACTACTACTACTACTACTACTACTACTACTACTACTACTACTACTACTACTACTACTACTACTACTACTACTACTACTACTACTACTACTACTACTACTACTACTACTACTACTACTACTACTACTACTACTACTACTACTACTACTACTACTACTACTACTACTACTACTACTACTACTACTACTACTACTACTACTACTACTACTACTACTACTACTACTACTACTACTACTACTACTACTACTACTACTACTACTACTACTACTACTACTACTACTACTACTACTACTACTACTACTACTACTACTACTACTACTACTACTACTACTACTACTACTACTACTACTACTACTACTACTACTACTACTACTACTACTACTACTACTACTACTACTACTACTACTACTACTACTACTACTACTACTACTACTACTACTACTACTACTACTACTACTACTACTACTACTACTACTACTACTACTACTACTACTACTACTACTACTACTACTACTACTACTACTACTACTACTACTACTACTACTACTACTACTACTACTACTACTACTACTACTACTACTACTACTACTACTACTACTACTACTACTACTACTACTACTACTACTACTACTACTACTACTACTACTACTACTACTACTACTACTACTACTACTACTACTACTACTACTACTACTACTACTACTACTACTACTACTACTACTACTACTACTACTACTACTACTACTACTACTACTACTACTACTACTACTACTACTACTACTACTACTACTACTACTACTACTACTACTACTACTACTACTACTACTACTACTACTACTACTACTACTACTACTACTACTACTACTACTACTACTACTACTACTACTACTACTACTACTACTACTACTACTACTACTACTACTACTACTACTACTACTACTACTACTACTACTACTACTACTACTACTACTACTACTACTACTACTACTACTACTACTACTACTACTACTACTACTACTACTACTACTACTACTACTACTACTACTACTACTACTACTACTACTACTACTACTACTACTACTACTACTACTACTACTACTACTACTACTACTACTACTACTACTACTACTACTACTACTACTACTACTACTACTACTACTACTACTACTACTACTACTACTACTACTACTACTACTACTACTACTACTACTACTACTACTACTACTACTACTACTACTACTACTACTACTACTACTACTACTACTACTACTACTACTACTACTACTACTACTACTACTACTACTACTACTACTACTACTACTACTACTATAAGAGCACCAAATCGTGTGTGTCCAGTTATCGATCACCATCGGTGGGATATAGAATCACTAATGCTGAAGATTTGTTTTCATTCAAAAGTATTTCAGAATGTTTCCTTAGGAGGCAGCATATGGGGCAACGAAGAACGATGAACAAATTTGTGAAGCAGCATAGTTGGGTGTTTCTGGGAATTTGTTTGTCTTGCTATAGTGTTCATGATGGACTGGCACTATCCATGAGAACTGGAGTTCTTGTGTTTGATCGCTGGTTGGGTCGACGATGAAACAACTGTCCAGTGCTGCAGACTTTCTATAGTTGTTCACGTAATGTCCATCCGTGATGATTATCACCTCGAAATTCATGAAGTGTTGTTACTGACCCCAAAGAGATACTTCAGGATCAATATCATGATGGAGAAACAAACAACTTCTAATGTTTATAATTTGCTTCAGTCAAGCGTCGAAATAAGCATACATGATCAAAGCATTCTTGTTGTCATCGACATTATCGTCATCATTGGAAGATATATCTGGAAGTCATGGGGAACATTTTCTGGATATTCACGTTAGTAGCTTAAGAAAGCGCCTAATATATACAGTCCTTTGCTTTCCAGAAGAGGAAATGTATGCTGATTTTGTAGTTTCTACATTCCCCAGTATAATCTGTAAATTAAAAGAAAAGAGAAAAGAACTGAAATGAAACTGAATACTTCTAATAACTGATTGATAATGTAGTTGTACAAGTAGCCGACAGCATCATAAAATTTTTCTTATCAAAATTAAATGAATTCAGTGTAACAAATCTGACGCTTCCCTCTAACAAAGTCTTACAATATACTCATGCTGAAGTTAGAGCAAAACTTTGGCACCGTGGGAGAATGCAATTCCATCCCTACATAGTTATCAGTTTTAACTGGTTGAGTGGAGATAGTTACTCATAGGATACGTGCAATAAGGTAGGCTTACCGTAGAATATCTGAACACTATGCACTGTGGCTGAGTAAAGGACGGACACTATGCACCTTTGCGAACCGAATCTTTGCATTTAGAAGAAATTTGTACAACCCCTGTCATTACTCATTTGACCACCAAGCTGAATCAGTGTCTACCCATAATTTATTTCATCTTCCTATCCAGATAAGAATAAATTTATTAACAAAGAACCGTCTATCACATTTAGATCATCCTATCAATTTCCTTATCTATCTATCTCCCAACTGTTATACAGTGATTTATTGCTAAAACAAGACCACTTGCCTCATGGTTCTTTACAATTCATATGAATTACTATGCAGCCAATGAAACAACAGAAATAACTACAAAAATTGTAATCTACTTTTTTTCACACTTCTAGCAATCCTAATTTCATCGGTCACACCACCAACACTTAAGTGGTATTATCTTATGTAATATAATACCTACATATAATTTATACAAAGAGTTGATGAAAACATCTCGGTGGCAAAAGATGCATTGCCTTGCTCAATCCGTTTGTTGTATCAACTGTCTCAACGCAGATCTTCAATTCCATTGATATTTGTTTATCAGATACATCACACAGTGAAACCGAGCTAATATTTACTGGGTAGGGTTTAGGACATGCTTTACTTCATACTGAAGTTAGTACAGATGATGTCGTCTAGAAAGACGATGAAAGCTTCACGACTAAACAACCCAGCTCAGAGAACATAATACAACCAAGACAATTTACTTTCCATAGTCACATGGGGGTAACTACGCTACGCTGACACATGTTTAACCTACTTTTATTCCGGTCGCCTCTGTCTTTGTGACGTAGATGGTAGGACTTTTCATATATCTGGGATCGATGCTGAGTCATTCCTATTGCACATATTTGATGTTGATGATAAGCGAAGTGTGAACTCAAGACTTCTAAGGTGATACCAAACAATGTAAGCAAGTGAGGGACGTTACGTAAGATTCCCCATACGGCTGGCATTATAGTGAAATTCCCACCGACAAACTCATCTGTAAACAAGCTGCGTAGATCAAAGGATCCCGTTAGTCCAGTTAGGTAAAGAAATTTAGCTTATAGAATCGCTTGCGATCTTTGTTGCGCACGAAATATTCGCTAAGTTAATATTTGCAGATCGTATTAAAATAAGGAATCCGAAGATAAACTCAGTTATTGCTATGCTTGCGATTGCACACAGCAAGAAAGGATGGAACTGAGTGATATTCGTGAGACCAGCTTATCGGAGTAAAGTGAGATAGTGGCAACCGAATTCTTATTTATCGAGTCAACACCAAATGCATCATCAACATAGGACCAGGCATTACTGCCAATGGTGCGAGTTGCTACACCTCATATCAATACATCAAGTAAAAAGGCAATGAAGTGGAAGATGAAGAAAAGGAAATCCAGTCAAAAGAAATATGAAGTACAAAAAGAGGGAAAGGAAGAATGAGAAAATGGTGAGATTCGGTATAGTGTCGTTAAGATTAGGATAATGTGTGTGGGGATACATATGCGCCACTGACATTGGTTCTGAGCCATATCACCTAGAATCCACCACCTCTTGTTCCTCTTGTTCTGCAGACCCCAACCGGCCAGTCTGCACCGCCTCACATGGCTCAAACCAACAACCAAAGACCTCATGCATTAGTGCATGTTTTAGTCTGGCCGCCTCAGGCTTTTTCCAGCCTGGACCTACTTCGGCCAACATTGTGTGACGAGGCAATCGGTGACCAGGGATACGTAACACGTGTCGAAGCCAACCATCTCAGTCGATGAAGGTTCACAACCTCGCCAACTGATTTACCTCTTCTCCCTGAAACTCTACACCTGACTTGTGCGTTACTCACGTGGTGACACCACGGAAAACGCCGGCCTATACTACGAAGGCAGTGCTGGTCAAACACCTGAAGCCTTCTCATGTCTTCCATCTTCAATGGCCATGTTTCACAGTCATACAGCGGGACAGATCGGACTACTGTGCAGTACAAGTGACCCTTAATAGACAATCAGATATCACGGCGGTGTCACAGGTTGAGTAAGTTTGTGAAAGCCAGCCGAGCCTTTTGTATCTGTGTATAGATTTCATCGGCCACTGATCTATTGGGGCTGATCCTACTTCCCAGGTAAGTGAAGTGGTCGACACACTCAATCACTACACTGTCTATTGTTCTCTGTGGGACCGTTAAAGACCAATCCTGGAGCAACAATTTGCATTTGGATGGTTAGAAACGCATCCCAAGCATTCTCAAATTGACACCAAATGCGTACCATAGGAATGATTCTGCACCTGTTCCGGATATTCGAAAAAATCTACCGCATAGAAATCTATACGAAGAAAGGGGCGCGAGAACCAGAACGATAAAAATCATAACTCAAAATTGATGGGTTTTCTTGATGTGTCAATGTAATTTGAATTATATCTTAAATATGATTCGCTGTTTATACAGTAGACTTGGAAACGATGCGAGCAGTTCAACAAAGAAAATATATTCACATACAGTAGAATATGTCAGAAACGAAATAAAAACGAGTGGAAGAATTTTGTTCAGTCTAAGAATAAAGGTTTAAATTCACCTGATCACTGATTTGTGATCCGATGTAGCTGCTGGTATATGGTGGATATGTTTGGTGATTCATTTCAATTGGATAAGGATAGAATTATTAAAGAATTTGAAATCTGACTGGTGTTTGTTTTCGTTACAATGACACAATCTGCTATGACAAATACCTAATTTTCAACCAATTGAATTACCTACTAATAAAGCATGAGTGAAGAAAAGGATGAGGGAATGAATTTGGATCTTCTCTATTGTATTGAAAGATTCATAGCTAACTGGATGTCTAATAAATTTGTAGAATAATTCACTTAACAGAACTCAGTGAAGGAAATAGTTTTACGGTAACTGAAGTTTACAAATGGTACCAAGATTCCGATGGTAAACAGTCGAATATTGACTGATTGTATTTCTCAGTAAGGTGGCATGATTCTATATACCTCTTGGAATATAAACTGAGGACATGTTTGAAACTAATTTGAAAACCGCAGACTTGTGACCACCAGATTCACCCATTCCTCTTTCTCTTTTTCTTCTATGAAGCTTCACTATGAAAGATATAAAGATGTTGCACAAAAATTATCAAAAGTTCCAAAATTGACATGAAGGACACTTCTTTTCTATATGCTACTGGAGCATTCACGCTGACCCGCACATATCGCTAGTCAGATAAGAGTGATGTTAACACCTGACGTCTGTTCCGCTCACTCGAAGCTAACCCCGTCCGTTGGTATGAAAATTCATCCTTGTGAGCTCAATTTTTCCGGTTACACCGCAGTCGAGCGTCTCGACCACAAATGAACGAACCGACTGTAGGCTGTGCGATCACTATGAACTCGTCAACAGAATCTTCAGATCAACATAAATATTTTTGGCTATGAATGATTCATTGTGAAATAAGAGTATGTATACTGACCATCCTACATAAAGAATAAGCTCAAGGTTGGAAGTCATCAATCAGTTAACTCTCATCAGGCTTTAGATTAACATGCATAGTTTTTCCTCAACTATAGAATCAAGGTGAAATGTTGAGGTGGTGGTATGTAGCAAGGTAGTAAAGTATGCAGATATTAACTACCCACATATTATTAGTAGTAACAGATAGTAGGAATAATGGTGACAATTTTGGTATTTATCCTACTGATGATATGAATCATAGAACGGCATTATACTGCAGACATTCAAACAATCATAGACAAGCTATCGGGTCTGTATACCTAACTATTCACCTAAAGAAGGCCATATTGGTTACTCCACTAAGGTGAGCACATACCCTAGTGGCTAGTAAAGGAATAAGTGAGGTCACTAAGAAGTTCAGTTCTGTTGCATTCGGTCAATAGTAGTCGTGTAGTAGTTATGACCAAAGCGGTCAAAATCATTTGTCACACTCCGCAATAGCTTCCTAATACAATTAGTATTCGCAAGGTACATTTGATAACTGAGACTACGGGAATCATAAAATGCTAATGTCGTATCTGTGTTCAGAAGTAGTATGTAAAGCACTCTTCTCTGTTTCAGACAGTGTATACTTAATAAACGATTTCAAAGATAGCTTCAGTTTCGTAATTAAGCCTTTTTTTACATACATTTCTTACTTGTTTAAGCTCTCATTATCTACATGTTTGATTCTTTCACGTTACGTGACTTTTATCAAATTCCTATTTTTCAACCAATATTGGTTGTTTAGACAAACAACTTCTGCAGTACCATACTACTCTCAGTATACTGAAAAAAACACTGATGATCTTAAGCAATATCAATTTTCCACTTGTGATTTTATTTAAAGGTTATTTATCATCTCATGTATGTACATTGTATTTGTCAACAAATATCTGAGATTGCTTGTTTATTGCTATCAGTAGTTCCCGGTTATTATACTAGATCAAACTGGTTCACCGCTGTTTCTACATTGGCTCCAACGCAGGTGCTTCGAAATTGCCTGAATATTCATTATGCGAAAACTTTACTTGATGGTGGCTGATAGGGAAATCCAGTGACGTGCGTTTTGTCATACAGGTGATGTATGAGTCCAACGCCGGAAGAAACATGCGTTCTGCATTCCGCTGGTAGCCACCTCTAAGTTAATCATGACATATATGAAATTATGCTCATAGTGAAGCGCAGATATATATATATATATATATATATATATATATATATATATATATATATATATATATGAGAACGAGGAACAGTATAATATAACTGGAAGCACGTAAGTGACTGGTCATATCGGTCATCAATATACTGAATGTGATATGCCGGAAATGGAGTGATTATCCGCCTCGAGAATGCTATTGTTACGTATTCATCCAGTAAGAATGAAAACGTCATCTTTGGTTGTTGGACCAATGTTTTCTACTGACTGCGAAGAATTTCAACAGTCACAGATAAGTAGTTATGTAGGAAGTGAAGTAGATAGTCCCTGAACAAAATTTAATTAGATGATACTTTTTTCACAATGATATACAGCTTGTCGATGACTAGTAACAAACAGAGAACCTAGGTGAAGTATGGCTTCCGGATGATCATAAGTTGGTTACTCTGAGCTTGATTTAAGACTAGCTGCCAAGACACCTGGAAATGAAGTTAAGCAATGCTCACAACGAGCAACTGAGATAGAAGCAGTATGTACATCTGTTTCAAATGGCAAACTTTCCTGATTTATTTTCATGACCTGCAACAAGTAACCTTGTGTTAGTGAGAAGGTCTGTGAATTGGATTGTACTTAGGTTACTAACCTTCATAGACAATGCTTGGATTTGCAACTGTTGCGTCTTCATCCCCCTCTGGATGGGGTTCTAGAGATCATGAAACTCAGTGGATTCGTAATAACAACATTCCTGTTTGAGAATCTGAACCATAAAGAAGAACGATAGAGCCTACACATTTTCTTTATTACTAAAAAATAAACTGAAATAATCAAATGTTTCGTTGCATATATCTCTGAGACTGCTTCTCTAACCAACCATTCTACATTTTGTTCTTTTCATTTTTTTTCTTTTTTCTACAGAATGTCTAGTTGGAAGTCACTTGAGGAATGGTTGACCTAAATTTCAAGGCTATCCAGAAGGACAAGAAAACATATATGCCAGAAAGCTTATTTTATGCACTGCGTTCTAGCTCCCTGATTGTGGCGCAGACACCCTGATCAGTTTACATGTGGGGACTTAGTACAACGTTTGATGTATAGTTGTGAATCGTGAAAGTAAATACATAATAGACGCAGATACATTCTACGTTGTTCGGCAGACAGCTAATGGTTTCGTACTACTCTGACGTCGGTTTGTACTTTCTTTTTCTCTTTTCTTCTTTTTTTATTTATATGGTATACTTTTCCTGTTACAGCTGGATTGACACGACTTTTATCTACTGTCAGACAGTAAATGAAGATTCCTTACTCGTATTTATTAAGCCACAATGAAGAAAAATTCATTTCCTCGTTTTGACTTCAGTTCTGGGCTCTTGTTGTGATATACAGAAAATATACATACATCTCAAATTTTTATAACTAAACATTTTTGCGACACTGTTTTAAAATTTTGACGTAGTACGCTAAACTGCTGATTTGAAATCTTCATACTTATGAACTAAAGTGATGAGCAAACGTGGTCAATATGTGTGTATGCGCAAGAAAATGAAGTTGAGTGGATTCTGGATAAGGGAACCGCAGTTCCGATAACAAGCAAAACATGAATGCAGTTAGCTTCCATTCTTCACTCAGCAATCGAGGCTATCTAAGCCAATGTGGAACACGTGTCATAGTGATAGCATTAAAAGTTTGAATTGTGGATCCGATAAGTCTGTCAAATGTATAGCTTGAGATCTACACTGCATAACAGTCTTCCAGTAAACTACATCTCCTTCACAAGAATATTCTCTCTGACATTGCAGATAGACAACTTTTGTTCAGTGATTCCCTAAGTAAATTTTGCAGGTATCAACTATTCCTTGAAATGTTTCATCAACTATTACTGCATTTTTTTCAGTTGCTTCAATAATAAGACAGTTAATTAAATACTGACAACAAAAAGAAACTGTACATCGAGAGATGGATGCAACACAGTTGATAAACTGCCTCAAGTCTCTTAAAAACTAATCATTAACGTTCTGATTTTTACTTCAGTTACTAACCAGGTGAAGTGAACTATTACCATAATCATGACTGTGGAAACATTGTCTTTGAGTCACCCACCATTAGACATCTTCAGTCCACTGTCAGTTTCAGTTTGGCTTTATTCTTTGACCATTCTAGAAAAACAAAGCCAAAGAACAAATGGCTTAGATACTTCACAGGTTTACGTAGCCTTTGACAATTTTCTCAGCCACAATGTGATGTATAAAATTGATGAAGGTGTATTCACGGTACTTATTATCCTAACTCGCATGCAATTCACCTAGGGCTTCATGGTGATGATGTAGGTAGTTTTTGAGGCGAACACATATTGACATTAAATCGTTTAAGTGCATGCTTGATGAAGAATTCATAAATTCTGTAAATGAAAGCTATTCCAGTTATCGTTGCTATGCTTTGAAGAGCTGAAACTATTTAGTAACAGATGGAATAAAATTCTCTCTCGAATCAAAATAGGAGCATGAAGAACTAAATATGTTAGTTTATAAAATGAAATGAAGACTGGTTGCTGGTTTGGACACAAATGTACCCACAGAAAACCATTGGATTTCAATGGATATTTAGACATATGTTATCTCACCCTACAAAAACTAAGGTTGGTTTAGTCAAATGTTTAAGTAATGAAGCTAAGAGTTTCTCCTGCATGTTTCACAAAAAAGTTAAATGACGAAACGGGGGACATAAGAGAAGCTTTACTTCGTAATAATTGTCCACTAGGTCGATTCAGAAATACAGACGGATGCACAGAAATGGAGATATAGTTGTGTGAACCATGCAGGCAACAGCATTAAGATGAAACTCAAGGCCTCTGTGGTGTAGCCACGTTAGAAAGGTACATGAGAAGCCTTTCGAGAGATTTTCAACAAGGCTGGGAATAAGATGGCTTTCAAACCTGCAAACTCATTTAGAGATAAATATTGTCGGAATATGGATTATACTGACCCAATTAGACTTAATGATATAATTTACCAGATGTCGTGAAACGACAGTGAGGTCAAGTACATAGGTCAAACTAGCCCAGAAAGATCAGTCAGGTTAACAGGACATGCATAACTGATAGAGTCTAGATTGATATACCCTAATGAAATGAGTATTCTGGAGAAGAATTCAACCATCTCAATGTATGCGATAACAGACAACCACAAAATAGGGCAGGACAGAACAACAGTCCCGAAGGCCACTGTAGCTAACTGGAAAAACAGTTTGACCACTGAATCTCTGTCCGTCAGTTAAACGCCCAAAACACGTAATCAAAATTACCCCACACCTATTCCAGAGGCGTGGAAAAATTTAATAACAATCAAACCAAAGAATGAAAAACAATAGGACCATTAAAAACAGTGCAGGCATTTATTTGGTTACCATGATTTGACCATGCGCAGTAAATTCTACTCGAAAAGTCACTACTCTTCACCAACTTGTTGGTCAAAATGATGATTTTGTAGCCTTTGTAAATGTATAGGTGACAACAGTTTGGATAGTGGAATGCTCACCTCACGCCCGAGTGAACTGCTGCATCTTCAACGCTCAATATTCCTTCTGTAAAGAAGAAAGGATGAAAAAGTTTGGTTTCTGTTCTTGTTCCCCTACTAGTAGTTGGCTTTGTTTCCAGTTTGGAGAACAGCAGTTGAGAGCCCATAAATAACGATATTTTTGTGTACACAGGGTATGTTCATGATATCTTCATAATTTGTCATGATGACTATGAATTTAACAATTCCCACGACTTATGTATATTCACACTTGAAGTAGAAACGGAGTTAAAGACTCCGTTTATCTATGCAAAACTAGCTAGATGAAAATAGTGAACATTTGTTGAGGTCTGATGATGAGAAACCTGTATATGGTCATCTGTCGATTAATCTATTTAGTTGTACATCTGAAAGTTTGAAAATCGACTCCCATCTTGGCCGTTGCACATAGTATCCAATAAATCTTCAAAAAGTTATGTATAGATGTACACTACGTGGGTGAATTTACCACTGACATCTTGGTGAGAAGAATTTTCAACTCACTTAAGGTAAACTTTCTTCAACTCAACCTTGAGGATTGTATTTTCCAGCTGGCCAATGGATCCTGGCAACCTGAAGTATAAGCTTCTGCATGTGACTACTTCCGTGTGAGTTCGCCAATTCACATGATATTGTAGAGTTTGATATGTAGATGATTTGACCCACGTTCCTTAATAATAGGCTACAGAACATTAACCCGCCTGTCTGCAAAGAGGTGCGCGTGAATCCTTCAGAAGTGCAATAATTGATTACCATGTCAACACTCGTTACACATTCACAAATGATTTAGCCAATCGGTTTTGATATTGAAACGCTGACTTTACCCACTCAGTGCTTTCTTGGCTGAAATGTTGACATATCTTCGACACTTAATGACATTTTGGCTTGGAAGTAATTTACTTGATACAATTTGGCGGTATATTCTTGCTAAATGTACTTAACAAACAGCAACTAGCAGAGATTAACATCAACTGTGTAGTTTGACCAATGACTTTTAACAAGATGGTCTCAATAGTCTGTGCCTAATTCAAGCACAGACATACACGTAAACTTACACGCATAATCAGTTTCACTGAGGGAGTTATCAAAGTAAGTCACCTTAGATGGTAAGAGTTGACAGGTAGGATGCTCGTTTTCGCTGGTCGTAAGCAGAAAGCCTTTTTTTTCAAATATGACGATACTAATTTTCCTCTGGTGATTTGAACGTGCGTCCCTCCATAGTGAATTCAGAGACTTTTAGCCACTGAGCTACTCATACCACGACTAACCCGTTGCACGAGTTAGTCACCAGTGGGCAACCATTCCCTCTGTCTGTTCTTATTACTGAAAACAGTACACCACAGCATTGCGTAATTCCGATAAGTGGCCACATTGCAAAACTTGATTGCTGGACTCCAGTTGGTGCTAACTAAGCACCAGAGGCTGGATAGTTACATCTGTTGCCCACTGGTAACCAAGTTATTTAAATCATCTAAGTTAGTTTAGGTTCTTAATACGTATAAATCTTTCTGTTAGTGTGACGAAACAAACTGACTGTCAAGAAATTACAGGTTCCTGGCACTGCAGTAAAAAATTACCAGTATGGAGTGTTTTGTAAAACAGCGGAAGAGCCAACTTTATATTCCAGTCATCTAGTTATCATCACTGAATGAAAGTGAATATAACGGATAAAAGATAATTGAATTGACGAGTATCATATAAAAAGCCATCACTAAAACTGTCAATAACACCATTTACTATGGTAACAAAAAATTGAATGAAAATTTGTCATTATTTACAGCTGACATGATAGATAATGACTGAGGTATGTTGCATGAGCTGGGGCTTCTGGTCGTTCATTCCTTTATTTGAACGATTTCACTCTGCTGACTGGGCATTTCGATGTAAACGGTATTTCATGAATTCAAATGGCCTATGACCAACTGCAGTGGTAATCAATGAATATGTCAAAATTGTGTCTGTAAATCAGATACGTACACTACGTGATCAATTATGTGAATGGATTTCACCAAGATTAGAAAATTTATGATATTTTCAGTGTGGAAGGAACCGAAGTTCCACTTCTCATTTGTTTTTCCTCACTTTTGACAGTAGTTTCTTGTGAAGGGTTTCCTCCAGATTAGTTACTCCTTTTCTTCACATATTTCGTTTACTTCGTCGAATATTTCTTTTCCTGCTGGACAGACTGACACTTCTTTTGGTATATCAAGTGGGCTGCAGTATTGCTTGGTTCCCAGAGGTCGGTGTGTCGAGCTCTGAAATCTGACTCCAAATTTTATATACGTGTCCAGATACACTATCGCCTATTTATAATTCCCGACACTGCTGATCCACCTGCGTCAGACAGCGTAAATATCAGGAGTTAACGCGAAGTATATATCAGGATGTTGTATTAGTCAACGAGCGAGCAAAAAGTCTTTTTCAGTACAACTAAACAAAAGATGTTCAATGAGTTGTTACATACATCAACACAATACAGTGAAATAAAATGCTACATAAGTCCCTCCCCAGAATACAGATATAAGAGGGAATATCTGTGTTCGATATAAAATATTATGAGAAAGGTAAATTCATTTTGAAGATATTAAAAACATAGGAGGAATGTTAAGGATATCTATTATCAGGATGAAAACTGATTGGAAGAGTGTTTACATAAAAATGAAGTGTATGACATTCGAAACACTAAAATAACTTTACCAAAGTAATAATATATCCGGAGATAAAAAAATTAACAACCAAAATCGTATTACCTGGAACATTGTTAAGAAATAAGAGATTCGGAAGTCCGTGGTGCCCGGAAAAAAAATTTTTGTTTTGTGTATGCGGAAAAGTCTGACAAAATCGTGTGGTCATGTTTTCAACAAGGTAATGAGCAAAAACGATAATAATGTTACTAGGGAATTGGTTTTATGAAATGTAAATTGTCTGAAAGTAACGTCGTGGCCAACGGACTCTTCTTCCGGATCTCGTGGTTCTGCTACCGTCGCTATTATTGGGTGATTCCGATGCCGTTGTTTCTGTTTTGACGGTGGGTGTAAAAGTTTCCGGTTGCTTCACTGCGGGTTCAGACTTGGTATCCGTGACATCTGGTTCCATAAACGCTGGTTTGACTCTATCAATGCTGACCGTTTCTCGTCTACCCGAGCGTTCGACCGTGACAACTTTGTCTGATTTACTAATTACCTTGAAAGGTCCTTCATACGGGGGCTGTAAGGGTTTTCGTACGCCGTCGTGTCGGACGAAAACGTGAGTGCAGTTTGAGATGCACTGAGGTACGTAAACTTGGTTGTCTCGGTATCGTGGGGACTGAGGTCGAAGTGTGCTCATGTGTCGCCGTAGTTGTTGTACATAGTTAGTCAAGTCCGGTGGAACGTCTGTTGCCGGGTTAAAATACTCTCCTGGCAATCTTAAAGTAGTTCCATAAACTAACTCAGCAGTACAGCAGCCAATGTCCTGCTTGACACTCGAACGTATACCAAGGAGTACTAGTGGTAATTTGTCACTCCACTTGTCATCAGTCTTTACTGCCATCAGTGCTGCTTTTAGTTGTCGATGGAACCTTTCGACAATACCATTGGATGCAGGATGGTACGCAGTGGTTCTTATGCGCTTGATCCCGAGAAGTTCAGTTAACTGTTGAAATAGACTACTCTCGAACTGCGCACCTCTATCTGTGGTGATGACACTTGGGACACCAAAGTTAGAAATCCAGTGTTGGATGATATTTCTCGCTACTGTTTCGGCAGATATATCCTGCAGAGGTATTGCCACTGGCCATCTCGTGAATCGGTCTACACATGTTAAAATGTAGCTAAAACCATTTGACGGAGGTAGTGGTCCAACGATGTCAACGTGTATATGGTCAAATCTGCCATCCGGTGGGAAAATCTTCCCGTAGGTGAAAGAATATGTCTTTGCACTTTCGATCGCTGGCACGCTAAACAAGCTCTGGACCACTGTCGAAGATCTCGATTCATCTTTGGCCAGACGTATCGGTCAGTAATTAACTTCACCGTAGCTCGAATACCAGGATGTGAAATGCCATGCATCTTAGAGAAGACTAATCGTCTCATTGATAACGGCACAAACGGGCGCGGTTTACCCTTGGATACATCACAGGTGATGGATACAGAGTCATCAAGTGTCACTTCTTCAAGACGTAATGAGGTGTTCACATTGTTTTTCAAATGTTTCAAGTCCTCATCCGTGGCCTGCAACTTTGCCATTTCTGCTAGGTCAATACGGTCACGTTCTAAGACGTTTACGTACATACGAGACAAAGCATCAGCTGCCTCATTTTTGCTGCCTTTGATATACCTTATATCTGAAGTGAATTGTGAAATAAATTCTAAATGTCGAATTTCTCGGGGCGAGTAGTTGTCATGCTTTGCATCAATTGCTTTTGTGAGTGGCTTATGGTCGGTGAATACTATAAATGAGTACCCTTCGAGCATATATCTGAAGTGCTTGATAGCCAAGTAAATCGCCAGTAGCTCTCTGCCGAATGTACTGTATCGCGATTGAGAAGCATTAAGTCGTTTCGAGAAGAAAGATAATGGTTCCCACTGACCGTGAACAAACTGTTGTAGTACTGCGCCTACCGCAACATTTGAAGCGTCTGTCATGATGGCTAGTGGTGCTTCTGAATCACGACGAGAGAGAAGAGTTTCAGAACTTAGAGCCAGCTTCAGTTTGTCAAAAGCATCATGGGCCGCTTGGGTCATGTGAAACACTTTGGCTCGTCCTTGCAATAAATCTGTCAGCGGTTGGGCTACTTCAGCACATTTAGGTATGAAACGTCGATAGAAGTTTATTAACCCCAGAAATCTTCGCAGCTTTCGAAACGAGTCTGGAACAGGATATTCTCGAATTGCATCTACTTCTTGCGGAACCGGTTTAACACCGTTGGCATTAACAATGTGACCCAAAAACTGTAGGGATTCCTTGCCAAATTCGCATTTCTGCGGATTGATTGTAATGCCATATTCACGCAGTCGTTCGAAAAGCGTCCTCAGATGTTGCAGGTGCTCTGTTTCAGATGCGCTAGCTACTATTAAGTCATCTATGTATGCACTGACGAAAGGTAAGCCATGGAGTACCTGATCTATAAATCTTTGGAATGTTTGAGCAGCATTTGTCAAACCAAACGGCATACGAATAAATTCGAATAGTCCGAAGGGGTAGTGATGGCCGTCTTAGGAACATCATTGGGTTCCACAGGAATGTGATAGTAAGCTCGCACGAGGTCAATCTTGGAAAAAATATTTACTTTTGTCATAGAGTTCATAAAATCATGTATGTGAGGAATTGGATACTTATCAGGGACCGTACGCTTATTCAACGCTCGATAATCACCGCAAGGCCGTATTTCCCCTGATGCTTTTTTAGGTACCATATGCAGGGGTGATGACCATGGGCTTTGGAAGGGCGTATAACTCCCAACTTTAGAAGTTTATCAAATTCCTGTTTTGCTATCTGCAGCTTTTTAGGGTCTAAGCGTCGAGGTTTTGATGAGACTGGAGGACCTTTTGTAAGAATATGGTGCGTCACCGTATGTTTTGGAGAGGACTTCGTGTAATCCGTTTGAGTGAGCTCGGGAAATTCTCGCAGAAGGATATCGTACTCGGAAGTGTTGTTTATTGGAGCTACGACTAAGTTTATTGTTTTTGTCTCCGTAGAGATACCGGTGATAGAAAATTCACCATTACGGCTGACTAGTCTATGGCGACTAGAGTCGACCAATAGTTCGTAGTGTTGAAGGAAATCCATGCCAATGATAGGCGACGATATGTCAGCTATGACGAATTCCCACTGGAATGGTGTATGAAAGCCAATGTCTAGGATCAAAATTCTGGTCCCATATGTAGTAATAGCAGATCTATTTGCCGCTTGTAGTACCAAAGTTGGGTTGGGATGGCGTTTTTCGGAAGGTGTGGGTGGGATCACGCTCACTTCCGCTCCAGTGTCAACCAGAAACTGAGCTCCAGTCTTCCTATCCGTCACTCGAAACAAACGACTGTGTTGTTGTACGCCGGCGACAGCAGTCGTCACTGATCGCCGGCCTTTCCGTTTCCCGATGAAAAGGTTTTAAAGTCGCATGGTAACAAACAACGACGTGCTTTACTGCCAAACTTCTTGTGATACCAGCACGTTCTACTTTTAGACGCAATTCTACTCGTGGTCCTATCACGACTACGGGATCTGCTTCTACAGAACTTCGGTGACCGTCGGTTTAACTGCAAAGCCGTCAGTTGTCCTGTAAGTATGTCTATCTTCCTCTCTAAAGCGGCCACTCGGTCGTTTTGCGTTGGCTCAGCAATACTTTCAACCGGTTTAGGCATCCTTTCGTACATACGGTCAGCGATGTCAGCCAACCTGTCAATGTCAATGTCCGCATCTCCGACAGCTAATATCTGCTGAATGCATGAAGGAAGTCTCCGCAGCCAGAGCTGGTAGAATAAACGGTTGTCTACTTTCCTATCTTTCAGCAGACTTTGCATATGTCGCTTAAGTTGTGAAGGTGTTCTGTCACCGAGGCATATGCTACTTAGTAGTTGATCGACAGCCTTCTGGTCAGATAACGAAGTAGCTTTCAGCACCTCCTGCTTCAAAACATCATAAGGTGTGTCTGGGTGGGGCTTTAGTAGTGTCTCCCTTACTTGTTCAGCCACTTCTTCCGGCAAAACAGAGCTTGTGTATCCGAACTTTGTGTTTTGTGAAGTTATATGATTGGCCATGAAGAAATGTTCTAGACGGACAAACCACAATTGCGGGTCGTTAAACTTAAAACAAGGCATAGGAAGATTAATGGCACCCACGGACCCTAAATTCGAAAAGTCTTGATTATGAGAGTTTAAGGACATCAGTACTGGTACAGCAAAAAAAATATTTAAGAACAAGAGCAGGAAAAATACGATAAACAAGTATGTCAATGCCTACCACAAAGCAGCCAAAGAAATTCTCAGTATATATGTATATCCGTATTGTATACAGTCATTAATGACCGGTTGCAGTATTCAAAAAAAAGAGTTTAATCACGTCGGGCTCACCAGTTTGTCGAGCTCTGAAATCTGACTCCAAATTTTATATACGTGTCCAGATACACTATCGCCTATTTATAATTCCCGACACTGCTGATCCACCTGCATCAGACAGTGTAAATATCAGGAGTTAACGCCAAGTATATATCAGGATGTTGTATTAGTCAACGAGCTAGCAAAAAGTCTTTTTCAGTACAACTAAACAAAAGTTGTTCAATGAGTTGCTACATACATCAACACAATACAGTGAAATAAAATGCTACAGGTGAACCATTCCTGATGACATGATGGTCAGTTAATGCACCAGCGATAATCATATTTCTGATATCAGTAGTGTTAGATGTGAATACAAATTAGGCTCATCAAGTTTACTTGTAGCAAAGTTAACAGTTCTTTTGACTGTTGAGTTTGTAAAGAAGAAAAGATATTTCTATGAAAGTCTCTCGATGGTTGGTAAACTAGAAAATAATACAGTCTATAATCTGATTGTCTTAAGAGCCTTTCAGCTAATCGACATATATTACTTGCACTATAAGCAGACTGTTGATGTAATACCAGCCGGGCTTCATCACCTAGATACTAGTAGTGCGTTAAGTGTGCAGTTCATTGCTTTGAACTGCCTATCTCTCATCATCTTACCGAACACCTCAACTAAGGATGTTTGGTACGAGCTCCAAGGTTAGCATAAGTTGTTTTTCCAGCATCAAACCACGTGATATTTCAACAGTGACGTCAATGCATGCAGACAAACACAATCACAACTTTGACTGGCACCACATGGAGATACAAACTACAAACAGCAAACTGAAATACTGCAAGGCGATTCCTAGAAGCAAGGTAGTCGAGTCATCAGGTGGTAACCAATGGACACATGGACACTGAAGCAATATATGGACTGCTAGTCATCCCACCCAGTCAATGCTCGGTCCTCCAGCCAAACAATTGCAGATACTGTCAAGATCAATCTCTGATAAAGTAAACAAAGATATGTAGTGCACCTTCCTGACACCAAAATATAACTAGGGCTAAAATAAATAGTTTAAATTAAATTAACTAAATAAATCTCTAGCTTGCCTCCGGATGCTTAGGGTGTTTTAAGTTTTGTTTTAACGAGCATGCATCCGAGCAGGCTTGGACGCCATTTTTGCGCTCCATTGTGCTGATTACCACGCACGTACTCCGAGTCCCTAGTTCAGCCTTACAAGCCAGATAAGTTGATTAAACTTTTCCCTCATTCATTATTATTACATTTACTTTAATTAAATACATAGCTCCTTTAAATACATTGCGTATCAGTTCTTTTGATTTGTGTTTTGTTATCAGTACTTACACGTTAGGTAAAGTACTGGTTAAGCAGGTACTAGAGCACATCAAATTAAGTAGGGTTGATCAAACGTTACGGAATTGTAACACGCATCCCTACAAAATTGGTGAGCCCGAGTATCACTTCTTACTTTGTCTAGTACCTTTGTTCTCTTGCGTTGATTTGTCTGGCCTATTTTTTTTTTGGCACGGTCTAGCGTTTTTTTTTATTGCACTCCTCATTGGTTATTTTTGCATTGTAATTTTTTTTATTATCACTATCGTGCCTCGTTAATTCCCTGATCAATGGCGGATAACGACTCGACTGCGCAGATGGCCGTAACCCTCCAGCTTCCCACCTTCTGGGCCCACAGACCATCTGCATGGTTCTCCCATGTGGAAGCTCAGTTTGCCTTGAGACACATTCAATCACAAGAAACTAAGTCCAACTTAGTCATCGTCAGCTTACCGGAAAATGTGATCGAAGACGTCTCAGATGTGCTAGATGACCCAGCACCGAATCTTTACGATCGCCTCAAAACCGCCCTCATCAAACGTGTTGCACTTACTGACCAGCAGAAAGTGCAAGAACTTTTCAGGGATGTGCATCTGGGTGATCGCAAGCCGACGCAACTGCTTCGTCAGATGAAGCAGCTGATTGCTGACTTCAACATTGATGAAGCATTTCTCAAGCAACTGTGGTTACAGAGGTTACCACAGTCGGTTCAAGGGATCCTCGCACCCTTCCATAAGTGTCCCTTAATAGAGCTGGCGGAAGCGGCTGACAGAGCTGTGGATGCTACGAAACCCAACACTAGTATCTCAGCTGCACTGTCTACTGCCACGGATTCGTCCAAAACCCACATCCTCCCTCGGCTGGTGAGCCAACAAGTTTCGATGTTATAGCTCACATCTCAAAATTGTATGAGAGTTGTGCAGCATCAGGAACGAAATGCGGTCTGGTAGTTCTTCCAACGGTCGCACGTCTCGCTCGCGCAACAGGTCTGCCTCCCGTACCGGTAGCAGACGTTCCAAATCGCGACAATCCCAACCCAGGTTGTGCTGGTACCATAAACGTTATGGTGCCAATGCCAAAAGGTGCACTCGACCTTGCACCTTCGAGGCTAACCAGGCGGGAAACGTGTGAGCCAGCACGTGACGGCGACTAACGTCGCTGGCGAGCCACTTCCATGTCGCCTCTTCTTCGTCACTGATCGACATTCTGGGATACGCTTCCTAGTTGACACTGGGGCAGAAGCTAGCGTCATCCCACCTACGAAGGAAGAGCGTCTGCGGCCAATGTCTCTGCAACTTCGTGCCGCCAACGGTTCGCCCATCACAACCTATGGTCGGAGATTCCTCGATCTCAACCTTGGATTGCGTCGTCCCTTTCGTTGGGTTTTCATAGTGGCAGATGTGACCACCGGCATTATTGGTATGGATCTCTTGCAGCACTATCAGCTGCTGGTAGATGCTGGCAAGCATAAGTTGATAGATTCTACCACAACACTCTCTGTTTCCGGTATAGTCACAAAGACGCCGCCCCTCAGTCCCGTGTACTGCACGACGGACGCTTCTAGTCCCTACGCGTCTATCATTCAGTCCTTTCCGGATGTCTTTAAGCCAAGTCGTTGTGTCCCTTGTGTGACTTCGAACGTTTCTCATCACATAACGACGACTGGCCCGCCAGTGTTTGCGAAACCACGGCGATTATCCCCGGAGAAACTGCGTGCTGTAAAAGCCGAGTTCGAACACATGCTTGAAATGGGAATAATCAGACCATCCAACAGTCCATGGTCTTCACCCTTGCATGTGGTACCCAAGAACAATGGCATGGACTGGAGGCCTTGTGGTGACTACCGAAGGCTCAACGCTAAAACGATTCCAGATCGTTATCCAGTCCCTCACATTCACGACTTGACTGCATCTTTAAAAGGCTCGGTTATCTTCAGTAAGCTTGACTTGACGCGTGCATATCATCAGATCCCGGTTCATCCTGATGATGTTCCCAAGACAGCCGTCATTACACCGTTTGGTCTTTTTGAGTTCCTCCGTATGCCTTTTGGTCTTCGCAATGCAGCACAAACCTTCCAACGTTTTATTCACGATGTTTTACGTGGACTCGATTTCGCCTATGCCTACCTAGACGATATACTAATCGCTAGTCCAGACGAAGACACTCATTTTAACCACTTGAAACAGGTTTTCGCCAGACTGTCAGAGCATTCGATGACAGTCAACCTGGCCAAATGCCAATTGGCGTTCGTTCACTAAAATTTTTGGGACACGTTATCGACGAGCAAGGCATTCGCCCACTACCTGAAAAGGTACAGGCGATCCAAGACTTCCCAGTCCCAGCGTCACTTAAAGCTCTGCGTGTGTTTCTGGGTATGGTGAGCTATTATCGTCGCTTCGTTCCCCAATGTGCACACATTTTGACTGCACTGACCGACCTGCTGAAAAGTAAATGTAAAACTTTCAGCTTGACTCCTGAGGCACTAGAAGCATTTCGCAAGATCAAAACCGCAATAGCAGACGCCACGATGCTGGTGCATCAAGACGTAAACCTACCTCTTAGCATTGCGGTTGACGCCTCTAACACGGCCATTGGAGCTGTGTTGCAACAACTTTCGGATCACACTTGGATCCCAGTTGCATTCTTCTCCCGGAAGTTATCCACCTGCGAAATGCGGTACAGCACTTTCGGCAGGGAACTGCTCGCCATATATGCCTCAGTGAAACATTTTCGTCATTTTGTGGAAGGTCGTGACTTCATCATCTTTACCGACCATAAACCTCTGACGTATGCCTTACACACCACTACTGACAGATATTCACCGCGTGAATTACGTCACCTAGATTATATTTCGCAATTCACGTCGGACATCCGTCATATTTCTGGTGCGAATAACCCTGTCGCGGACGCACTGTCTCGCGTTTGCACCACTACTTTGCCTCGAGCAGTCGACTTACGGAAGATTGCCGAACTTCAGGATTCAGACGAGGAGATTGAAAAACTTCAACACTCATCCTCTCTGAAGATACAGCGTTTACCGCTCCTGAACAGTGAAGTGTCAATATTGTGCGACACCTCCACAGGCACACCCAGACCGGTTGTTCCTTTACCCTTGCGTAAGCATGTTTTTGATGCTTTGCACAATCTTTCGCATCCTGGCATCCGTGCCACTGACAAACTCATATCTGCTAGGTTTGTTTGGCCTGGTATTAACCGTGATGTTCGAAACTGGACACGGTCATGTATTCAGTGCCAACGTTCCAAGGTGAATCGTCACAACATCCCACCACTTGGAACTTTCGCCAAACCGGACTCACGATTCGCTCATGTCCATTTAGACATTGTCGGCCCACTTCCACCCTCCGATGGATATAGTTACCTACTGACATGTGTCGATAGGTTTACTCGCTGGCCGTTAGCCATCCCATTGTCTAACATTACTGCCGAAACAGTAAGTCGGGTCTTCGTCGAAGGATGGGTTTCACAGTTTGGATGCCCAAAAAAAAAAAAAAAAAAAAAAAAAAAAAAAAAAAAAAAAAAAAAAAAAAAAAAAAAAAAAAAAAAAAAAAAATGCAAACGCATCCGCACTACCGCATATCACCCAGCTCCCAGTGGTTTGGTGGAGCGATTCCACCGACACCCTAAAGGTGCACTAATGGCAGTCGACAATATGAAATGGACTGAGCCTCTGCCGTTGGTTCTTCTCAGCATTCGTTCTACACTCAAGATGGATATACAATGTACACCTGCTGAGTTAGTTTACGGCAGTAACTTAAGTTTGCCGGGTGAAATGGTGGCTTCAGATTGTAGTGACCCAACTCCTACCGATATCCATGGCAATGCGCAAACTCTTAAGTTACACATGCGTCGCCTCCAACCCCCATCCAAACGGATACAGTGTAGACGGGTGCAGTTGGAAAGAAGACTCCAAGATTGCCCTCACGTCTTTGTGCGTTGTGATGGTGTACGTAAACCCTTACAGCCACCATACGACGGACCTTTCAAGGTTCTCAGTAAGAAAGAAAAGTTTTTCGTCATCTACAGATCTGGACGGCAGGATTCTATAAGTGTCGATCGTTTGAAGGCAGCTTATATAGAGGACGACCCACCTTCCTCTACACCGACACAACTAGAAAAACCCTTGCCGTCAGACTCCCAAACAGACTCTTCTAGTCGCGCGTACCCTGAATCTTATAAAAGAGCCACGTCCAGTAGCACTGGTCCAGTACCCTCTACACGTGCTGGGAGGCGTGTACATTGGCCCAGACGATACGCCGATTTCGTTAATTAGCCCCAGCGCAACTTCACACTTGGTAAATTCGGAGTTTCAGCTATTTTGTCGTGGCACGCACTTTCAATGCGTTTTCATATCTAAAGTTTTCACAAGTCTTGTTCACTACTTTGCAAACAGTTTTTTCCAAAAAAAAAAAAGAAAAAAACCAAAAATACAATTTAAATTTCAAAACTTTTTTTGTTGGTTGGTTATTATTATTTTTTCTGTACTCCTCCCACTTCGAATTGTTTGGCTTTTCTTTTCTTAGCACTCTAATGTCCTATTTTTTTCTTGCAGAACCTAGAAAATGAGTTGAAAATTGGATACAATTGGCCGCTGACGATGCTACTTGGATCGTTCTTCGGTTCTCTTTGTACCAATTTCCCCCTGTACACCCCTCGGTAGATTAAGAAGCAATAGGGAAAAGTAGACGGAGGCTTTGAGTCACCTTCCACCACTGCGAGAACGTTTGCGTCTAGACGCAAAGTTCTCTTACCTCGTAGGTGTGCATAGTTGCACTAGCTTCGGAGACCCACACGTCACCTACTCCATCACCAATATGGAAAGGTGTTGCGTGTCCGCCTCTCAGTCACCTCCTAGGATGGATGGTTGCTGGTATCCCAACAACCTTCTAGGAGGGGGATAACCTGTAGTACACCTTCCTGACACCAAAATATAACTAAGGCTAAAATAAATAGTTTAAATTAAATTAACTAAATAAATCTCTAGCTTGCCTCCGGATGCTTAGGGTGTTTTAAGTTTTGTTTTAACGAGCATGCATCCGAGCAGGCTTGGACGCCATTTTGCGCTCCATTGTGCTGATTACCACACACGTACTCCGAGTCTCTAGTTCAGCCTTACAAGCCAGATAAGTTGATTAAACTTTTCCCCCATTCATTATTATTACATTTACTTTAATTAAATACATAGCTCCTTCAAATACATTGCGTATCAGTTCTTTTGATTTGTGTTTTGTTATCGGTACCTACACGTTAGGTAAAGTACTGGATAGGCAGGTACTAGAGCACATCAAGTTAAGTAGGGTTGATCAAACGTTACGGAATTGTAACACGCATCCGTACAGATAGATCACTCTTATTGACAAGCTAATAGTGCTCACCGTGGAAAAATATCCTTCAAAAAATGTAGCCGGAAAATACTTCACTTCTTAACAAACTTAATGCAGATAAAATTGCTTAGCCTAATGACAGACAAACTTCAGAGCTTGGAGAACGTCTACAACAGTTAGCAAAGTTGCTTAAAATTCAAATTTCATTGTAATTGATGGTGGTAGCCAAGATGACAGTATCATAAATTATGTGAATCCTATCTCTCGGACACCACAAGATTTTACATTAGCAGATAAGTTTACTTGTTGCAAAATCCTTTGAGGTGTGTCAAATTCAACTTGGACTTGAAATACAAATCAGGCGAGAACTTTGTTCGCGTATCACAATATTTCCAAACTACATTCTCAGCTAACGATCTTCCTTCAAAGAAACTGACATTCACTTACCATGAAATTCTCTGACACTTAGGCATGTCGGAGTACTGAATATAATTCCCACAAAACCAGTTTATCTCGATAACCCTAGTGAAATCAATTCACCCAACAGTTCTTTGTAAGCATTCTACTTTCAGAAGGCGATCACTCTGTAGACAAGAAACGACATGGCTCTCGATCTGGTAATGTTATCTATGCAATCGAGGTGTTTGGTCGCTTCCTTGAAGGAGCTGGAATCAGAAAACCGTGAGAAAGACTGGGCATTTTTACAGGAAAGCCATGTGCAAAAGCATCATCATCACATCACTTGAGGTTTCTATTTGTGTTGTTGAGGCTAAATTTGTAGTATATGGGATCCAGGGTACTATTTTGAAGTGACCTCTTTTCAGATGTATATTTTACTGTATGTTTATTGACTGTCTGATTATATTTCTGTGTTCGTGGATTTCCCTTGCCTTGTCTTGCTCTGCATTTTCTTTCCTAATATACCAGTGGGTAAACCTGATGGCGATGTAACTCTTCACGTCAACCTTTTTGTATTTATTACGGGATAGATCCTATAAAGCATCCGATAAATAACGAATAAATGGTTTCCAAATGATTTACATGTCGTTTGGCAATCATCTTTAGACACTTCTTCTTAGATCATCTGTACTCTACACACTCAGACCATACAAAGTGTGGCTACTTTAAATGAACACCTCAGTCGATAACGCTTCAAGACTCCAGAGGAAAGATACACCATCCACCAAGTCAATTCAGCGCATCATCTGAATAAAGTTTCTTAAATATCTTCCATTACCCACTGGAAACCAATCCATGCATAGAATCCGGTGCTGCAGGAGGTCAGTTGTGGACTAATTCACTAGTCTCGGAAATAAGGGTTAACATATGTAGATTTGAATCACCAAGAGAGCACCAGCATCCTCGTGGTCAGCGGGACGACTCAAGCGCGAAGCCTAGACCAAGCTTGGCATCTAGTTGACCAACTCCCACCATCCTATCCCAGTGTCTTAATTGTCAGAAAATGGTATCATGTCACTTAATTTTGTTTAGCAAAAGTCTGACTCAATTCAAATCTAGATGCTTACTTCAGATTATTCAAATTATTCGCAATCAACGGGAAGTATTCGTCTGACAAGACGTTTTCATTCAGACTGGATATGCAAGCAGCAGTGACATTCTTGAGGGAGATAAACATACCATGTCAGGTTGGCTATATTAACAGTGTGACTCTACGATAAATTCAGTCACATATGTGAGTCCATTTACATTGTAATAACTCTCTTTTTTTTCCTCTCTCTCACTTCTATGCATCACTTAGAATGTCAATACAATTTCATGTTATGATTAACTTGGAGATGGCTACCAGTGAAATGCAGCACATGCGTTTCCATCCATATGGGACCCAGTCGTCAACTAGATGGCAGCACTCGCGTCCTGGATTCCCCAACCATGCGCCACCTAGCAAACTGCAACACGATGAATATTCAAGCGACTTAGAGGTGTCCACGTAGGGCTTCTGTTTATTCCACCACTCATTTTTCATCTATGGATTGTTCGTAGACATTTCATTTTGATTGAAAGTTTGATCACTGGTTTTTGACGGCTGTCTGTGTTTAGGGAACGGCTGGATGCTCTGTGACAAATATGTCACTATGTGAAATTTTTACCCTGATGCTTGCTTAATTTACGTGGTCGGGTGTTACTGGAACACCATGTAAGACTGGATGATATCATTCATGCTGCCGGATGAATCGAGGTAAAGTATGTGATGCATATGAATCAATATGAAAAACAGGGCGATGGTAAGATGAGATTAAGCTTCATCCTGTGATGGAACAGTGTAACACTACACCATAGATTAAGTCGTTATTCGTGAGAGAAGTTGTAGACTCCTCTAGCCATGTTAGGGCACATCTTCGGAACCCGATGTATTTAATTTATTAGCTTCTTATTAGAAATAAGGACTTTCTGTTTCTACACCAGACTGAAAATGGTGTCGCACATACGTGTGAAAAGCCTTGAGTAAAGAATAGGCGGTTCAGAAAATTTTGAAAGCTGCCATCTCCCAATCGGATAATGTCAGGAGGTTATAACTACCTTCCTAACCAAAGTCCAGTAATTCCGCCACTTTCTGCATTACTCTGTCACAGACCAAATTGTTGTGTGGATCGTAGCGATCACTTCATGTGGATGCACATTTTGTGGCGTTATTTGCGAAACCCCGTTTCATGAAGCATCCTGGAGGATCTGCTTGTCCTCATCATCTTCGCCACTACGAACAGATGTTTATAGTTAAGCATCTTTTGCAATCATAAAACTGGAATATCTAGTCAACCTAGGTAACTCAGTCACACGGATTTGGAATACATTTGAACTACAGGTACAACATTTTGCCACCTTCTTCAAACGCCTGAAAGACAGCTGCATTTCAGAGAACCAGGAGAACTAACCTGGTTATATGGAGAATAATCATCAAAAGATGGCCGAAGGCGAGCATGGTGAATGACGCAATTCATCTCAGGTAATATTTGAATGCAGTTCGGAAAAGTGGGAATTTGGAAAGAGTGAGTTGAGATGATTAGAAGGCCAACAAAGGTGGTGCATGAGCTCTAGGCCGAAGTCAGCAAACTTGAGCATATTGTGTTTGAAAGGTTCAGGTGAAATCCAACTCAGTAACCTAGTGAAATGTGTCATTGTCGATGTAAAGAGAAGTAACATAGCTTTAGAAGTTTGTTTAGTATTCTGGGTCAATACATAAAACTGAACTAATTGGCCGATTCAATAACTGAGCATAATCAGGGAAAAATTTTAAAATCAAATCCAGTCAATGTGCTGGTTTTTATGTGGACGGGCAATATTGTATTTTGAATTGTGCACAGGGTTAGTCAACAATTCCATGTATTCTAGTGGCAAGTGATGAATGAATTCTAGTGAAAATTATGAAATGACATCTTACTGGGCCCCCTGGAATACTAATCTCATGCAGAAGGTGTAATATATCACTTTGCACAAGTATTTTATTCTTAGAACTGGGCACGATCAATATAAATAATGTCTGCGCAGTAAACAGGAAATTATCCTTTTTTACACACCGTAACATCAGTGTCGTAGCTAGCTAAAGGGCATACAGTCTTAAGTACATGTCAACCGATATGGTTCTGGAAGTATTTCACTTCCGCGAGATTAGATTTTATTCATTCTGATGAGACCTGATATCAGGTTATTCTTCTGGCATTCCAACCTTGCAATAAGATGAAAAACATCCTTCGGTATTGTTCAGGTTTACTGATAAAGAGCATGTGGTGATAATATGCATCATCGGCAGACGAACACTCGAATGTTATTAGAAGCTCCACCAAAATAAGTTTAATCACCAGAAGTAGAGTGAATTCAATGGCGAAAACAACTTGTCAAGTGTAGAAATCAGGTGTCTAGAGGTGACGATATTGGGTGAATAATGAACCAAGCTAAGTTTTATATGAGCTTCACAGAACGTAAATGGGTAACACAAAATGGCCTGACTATTTTCTTCGATAGTTATGAAAAAGAAAGCAATATACTCCTTGTAGGATTAAAGTTGTGCAGCTCATTAGTGTTTGCTTCGCGAAACTGACATGTGAGCTGTGACCTGATTCCTGTTTAATTTTGGAGGAAGTCCCCTTTACTGAAGTGGTTTCATTTTTCGGGTCTCACAGTGTTCCTACTGAAGGTCAACCAAGGGCTTGCTGACTGATCCTGTCATTCATGAATTTCATGTTGCATCTTCGATATATTATTCCCTTTTGTGCTTGGTGACCGTCTCGTGTCGATGGTTATTCTGTGTCACAGTCAATTCGTCTGCCTACTACCACTAACATCCAAATGTCCTCATACATCCCTGTTGCCAGGCCTATTTTGTATCATACATCGTTTGACGTCGTTCGCCTTTTCGTTATCCAAGTTCTCGTACTCATCTTGCGCGTGTCCATTCGTGCAATGTTACGGTTATGACTGTGTCCATAGTCTACTCTGAATCATGTCCATATCACGTTCTATGTGTATTCAACCCGTCTAGGTGAGAAATACGGGTTGGATACTAGAAATTTCATTTCATGTTTTATAGCGTCAATTGTTGTTTGCGATTTGTGCACCAGTTACGGTTGGGAATAAAGCAGATGCGTCATTATTATCGAGATAGGTTTTGTGATTCACTGATATTTTATATATTTATTATCGTCGATTTTTAGGGACACATGACATCTAGCCTTTTTACTTTCAAAATGTCATAGTATTCAGACTGCTTCCAAATGTGTTTAGCACGTCCTTATATTTAGCAAAGGAAATACAGCTGTCAAATTCCATTGAAGTGGAAAAATTAATTTTCGAAGTTTGGCCACCTCGTGGAAACTGTCACCTTAGAGAATAAGACCTGCAAATGTAATCACATACCTAATCAGTACATCATGCGACAACATGTATATATTTCGTTTATACGCCATTCATCCAATGCCTTACTTGTTCAGTTCCACCAGGTCACGTTGTGATACTGAAGTCTATGAAATTCTAAGTCAGTTAACAAACGTCGGCAGAAAAGGTTCATAGTCTTTTTCTGTAGCCCTGATTTATAATGGTGTCATGTAATCTTAGTATCCTCCTAAATGCCTCGGTGTACTCGAGCGCGTGCTAACCGAAGCTTTAGGATTTGTCCTGGTGTGAACTTGACATACGCAAAGACCAATCACTAATTATTCGAACTTGTTATATACCCACGAATACGAGACCAAGGAAGAACACGATAGCGTTGTCGGATGGAATAGTATATTTGTATGGTTGTGCCAAGATACCGATGCGTTCCAACTAACTGGCTAGAGAGTCGAATACGAGCGGTGCAACGCAACACGACAGCGTGCCAAATGGCGAGGATGCTTGACCGGGTGCCTTCAGCTTAGTGAGTCCAGTTAAACTATCAAGGTCAGCATCGATGTCGAAAGTCGTCGAACCCTAGGCTATTGATTTTGGGGAAGTGTGTGACGCTACAGATCACTCCCCCCCTAGTGGGTTCGTGAGGACCCTAAGACGATACCAGCCGGGAGTAAAAACTCAGTGGTTTCTGCACTGGTAAAACTCTTCCTATGGGCTCACTGCCTGAAGTGGCCCCTGGCTGTCTGAACTTATTCTAGGGTGTCGTGGCAATTCAGAAATAAAATACAATAAATCGAATTGTACGTCGATCGTAATCCTCAGTTTTCTTTGACGTTCCGTCCAGTGCTCGTCGCAACTGGAACGTAAGTGAAAGTCTTTAATACCACGAAAACGCTTCGAAAAAATGAGAATTATGTATATACAAATATATCGAAAATAAAGTTTACGCTTATCTTCACAGCTTTTCTTTAAAAAAAGTTTCATCACATGGTAGTAAAAAAAATTGACATGAAAAGGCAAAATGTACGAGGAGTTTTGCATTGCCGGTAAACAAGAAAAATAGTGCCTCTGAAAAAATTTTTGGAATTCAAAAACATATGGTTGGCAAATCTTATTTCACACCACTAAGTTGGATACCACATCAAATACTCCGAGAACCTGACGGTTCGACCTGATCGTCTTTTCTGTTGCGCCGACGAGTGTTGTAACTGTGCATTACCAGGCACGTCGTCAAGAATTTCGATAACTGAGGTATCCATCGGTCGGCTGCAGCGAGCTGAAACGTCACTTATAATGGGGTTGCCTTCGAAATAAGCTGGTTTCAAACGGTCGATACTGACAGTAACTTCGCGTCCGTCCAGCTCAATTATGTAGAATTTCTCGTGTCGCTTGATCACTTTGAATGGCCCGTTGTAGGGTGGTTCAGGTGGTCAACGAACGGCGTCGGGGCGAGTAAACACGTGTGATATCTTTTGTAAACTGGGGTGAACGAAGACATCAGTCGTTTGAGGTCTGACAGGAGTAGGCCTAACTGGGCGCATTGCGTCTGTAAGCCTAGTCACGTAAGATGTCCTGTCGAAAACATGTTTGAAAGTTGAAGGGAAAACAAATTCACCTGGTAGACGAAGAGTGGTCCCATAGACGAGTTCTGCAGGGGTACATCCAGCATCAACTTTCAAGGTGTTACGAATACCTAGTAGGACTAGAGGCAGAGCCTCGGTCCACTGAGGTATGTTTGCAGCTGAAAGGGAAGCTTTCAGCTGTAGATGGAAACGCTCTACCATCCCATTTACTTGTGGATGGTAGGCTGCCGTTCGGAACCGGGTGCAACCTAAAAGTGCCGTTAGAGCGTGAAATAATCCACACTCGAATTGGCGCCCACGGTCGGTTGTGACGTAAGATGGACATCCGAAGCTCGTGATCCATCTTTCGACGAAAACATGAGCAACTGTTTCGGCAGTAATTCCCCTAACAGGTACTGCTTCCGGCCATCGTGTGAAACGATCAACACAAGTGAAAAGGTAGGTACATCCATTAGATTCTGGTAGGGGTCCTACAATATCTATATGGACTTGGTAGAAACGCATGTCTCGGGCTAGAAATGAGCCTAAAGGGCTTTTCATGTGCCGCGTGACTTCGCACTTTTGGCAAGCTAAGCACGACTGAGCCCACTCCTTAACGTCTTTGTTCATCCCAGGCCAGCAGAAACGTTGTGTGATAAGCCTGATGGTGGCTCGTACACCTGGGTGAGAGAGTTTGTGCAACGTATTGAAGACGTTGTGTCGACAACTCTTCGGAACTACTGGGCGTGGTTGACTAGCAGAGACATCGCACAAAATTGTATCCTTGTCTGATCCGACCGGACAGAGTCGCAGCTTGAGAGTTGTGGACGACAACTCATGATGCAGCTCAAGGTCTTCCTTTTGACGCCGAGCTAGTTCAACGAGACCAGCGCCGTCGATCTGGCTTATCGAAGCTATTCGTGATAGTGAATCGGCTACGGAGTTATTTAATCCAGAAATGTGGCGGATGTCTGACGTGAACTGGGAAATGTAATCCAGCTGTCGCGACTCATGCGGGGAGTATTTGTCAGACGCCGAGCTGAGGGAAAACGTTAACGGTTTGTGGTCTGTGAAAATAGTGAGATCACGACCTTCCACCGAATGTCGAAAGTGGCGTACAGGACAGTACATAGCTAGGAGGTCCCTACCAAATGTACTGTATCTTGTTTCCACGTCATGCGGCCGCCTCGAGAAAAAGGCTAACGGTTGCCACTGGTTGTCAGTCAATTGTTGCAAAACTGCTCCAATTGCTGAGTCAGATGCATCAACAGCAATACTCAAAGGAGCATTGGGGCCGTGATGCATACGCACGGTTGCATTTGAAATGGCTTCCTTGACTTCAGAGAAAGCAAGTCTGGCTACGTTGTCCAGAGCCACGAACTTCGTAGTTCCTCGAAGTAGATCTGTTAGTGGTCTCATGACAGAGGCACAGTTGGGGATAAACCTTCAGTAATAACTTGCCAGGTCACTGAAAGTGCGGAGATGCTTCACAGTGGTTGGCTCTGGATAGTTTGTGACAGCCGCCACTTTATCTCTCGATGGGCGTATACCTTTGTTGTCAGTGGTATGCCCAAGGAAGCTGAGTGATTCAACTCCCATTTCACACTTCTGTAAGTTGACTGTGATGCCATGTTTTTTAAGTCTTTCGAATGCGAGGTCCAAATGTTTAAGGTGAGTTTCCTTATCTGGACTCACAATTAGACAGTCATCGATGTAGACATGAACAAAATTCAAACCACGGAAGACATCATCCATAAAGCGTTGGAATGTTTGTGCTGCATTCCGAAGACCAAATGGCATGCTCAGGAATTCAAACAGGCCAAAAGGAGTAATAATTGCTGTTTTCAAGATATTCTCTGCTGCCGTAGGTATCTGGTTGTATGCTTTGACCAAGTCGATTTTGGAGAAAATGTTCATTCCGCATAAGGTTGCATTCAAATCGTAAACGTTAGGTGCCGGGTAGCAATCCGGTGTTGTTTTGGCTTTTAGCCTTCGGTAATCACCGGTTGGACGCCGGTTGTTGCCATCCTTTTTGGGAACCGCATGCATTGGTGATGAAGGACTGTTTGACGGTCTGATAATGCCCAGGTCGGGCATGTGTTGGAATTCAATTTTCGCCATTTTGAGCCTATCGGGGGCTGGACGGCGCGCTTTGGATGCCACGGGTGGACCTGTGGTTGTGATATGATGCAGAACATTGCTGGTTACGCACCGAAGTGTGCCACGGTTGTCGCAACTCTGGATATTTCTCCAAATCTGCTTGGTAGGACACGTCGCCTGATTGTTTGGTTCTAACGAGAGCCAAACTCAGACCTACATAGGTGGTGCCACCAATAGATAACTTTGTGCTGTTATCTATCAAACGTCGACGGAAAGCAACTGTGAGTAGATCGTAATCGTCTAGCAAATCTATCCCAGCGATGCGCATGGAAACGTCAGACAGGAGGAAAATCCAGTGGATAGGTTTACGTAATCCTGAGTTGAGGTAGGCATACCGTCTCCCAAACGTCGCCATCTTCTTGCCGTTGGCTGGGTGGAGGTTGAAGAATGGGTCATGATGACGCTCCTTAACGGCGCGGGAAGAACGCTAACTTCTGCGCCGGTGTCGACGAGGTAGCTAGCTTTCGTTTTAATTTCCGTGGCGAAGAGCAAACGGCTGTTTCCTCTGGCCATGGCTGCCATGAACACGTGCCGGCATGACAGTTTCCCGAGTTTGTGTGCTTGTTAAAACTGCATGTTTTCCGACATTTTCTGGATTCGTCTCCGTAAGCACTATGAAACCAGCACCATACTGGAATTTTCACCCTGTCTGGTTTAGTTTAGGGGCAACCAAGCGAGTTGCTGCGATGCTCCAAGATGCGTTTCTGTGAAGTGCCACGTGAACTAGGACTTCGAGGTCGTAGCAGCTGTTTAACAGTGTTGCACAGCTTGGTCACCCCTGAATCCTGGCTCACTGGTTTGTCTCAGACAGAATGTACGTTGGAGACGGGCCCGCTAGAAGTCTCCAGTATTTTATCTGCCGAGGCTGCCAGGTCATCGAGTGGAACTGGCTGCAGTTTCACCAACACGGTTTGCACCGGTTGTGGTAGTTTTGAGAGAAATAGTTCTCGGAGAAAGCCATTGTCGGATGTTCGTGCACCCATAACTTCTCGCATGCGTGTGGGGACTTCAGTAGCTGAGTGGCTGCCTAGCTCAGTGCTACGAAGAAGTTCGTCTAGGCACTGGCGGTCTGCGAGATCGCTTTTCTTGAAGAGTGAGGCTTTGAGAAGTGTATAAGAATCACTTACTTGAGGATTAAACATATGTGCCGTAACATGTCAATTTCCGTGGTAGTGAACGTGTGGCAGCGAGAAATCGAGAGTGAGGATCTGCGACGCCCTGCTCTCGAAAATCTGCCTGGGCATACCGAAACCATGTTTCTGCATTGTCTAGCCAACGTGGCACTAGTGGGGTAGTATTCGTAGTCGGCTTAGTACTTATAAGCTTGGGAGAGCGGTCGGACGTGAGAAAGCGTGGTAAATGGACATATAAATGTTACCGAAATGAAAACAATATACAAATATAAAGTGGAACAGGCTTACCAATTCAATATTCGTTATTGGTCGGGATACGTGATCAAGTCGGGCCCACCAATTTGGGTTTTGTCCTGGTGCGAACTTGACATACGCAAAGACCAATCACTAATTATTCGAACTTGTTATATACCCACGAATACGAGACCAAGGAAGAACACGATAGCGTTGTCGGATGGAATAGTATATTTGTATGGTTGTGCCAAGATACCGATGCGTTCCAACTAACTGGCTAGAGAGTCGAATACGAGCGGTGCAACGCAACACGACAGCGTGCCAAATGGCGAGGATGCTTGACCGGGTGCCTTCAGCTTAGTGAGTCCAGTTAAACTATCAAGGTCAGCATCAATGTCGAAAGTCGTCAAACCCTAGGCTATTGATTTTGAGGGAGTGTGTGACGTTACGAAGCTATCCTGGTCAACTTCTGTCCTACGCAAATGCGTTGATAATCTCTGCTACAGACCGGCATTACTCACTGGATATTTTTGGGCAGAGGTGTTTCAGCACATTTGAAAGAAGGTCTTGGGATTGTTGAAAATGGAGAGTTCGCGTATGTAGTTTAAAGGCTGTAAATTGAAACTAGGGGTTTACATCGATCTGATTGATACCAGCATGGGTTCGAAGGGATCAAGTGTGTACGACAAAATACGGAAACTTTCTAGCCTACGGCCCTGAAATAAGGATGCTATCAACGCGGATACCTACGTTTACCTGAAACTGTGATGACCTTCACAGATGTCTGGCCGATGAAAAAGGTGATATTTTAGGAACCGCAGTGGTCTGTTGGACAAGGATTATGTGGTTGAAGCGATGGGTATGAGGTTCGAGTCTCGGTGAGAACAACACTCAGTGGGGTGAATGTACGTCTGCCTGACGAGCCCTGAACATCACGGGAAGCGTTCTGGACTCCTCTGTTAGCCCCGGCCAACCAAATTGTCGTAATAAATGTCCAGGTAATATCAAAGCATTCACGCAGGAGCATATGTGCAAACAAGTCGGACAATTCGATTCAGTGTAACAAGGGAGGAGTTATAAGCATACCAACAAATTGTAATAATCTCGAAGTCAGCAGAAAAGATAGTTTCAGATTAACTGCCTACAGCGTCCGATCTGTCTACGGAAGTCTGGAAGTGTGACTCCACCGGAAAAGTCGGTCAACTTGTAGTCATCTCACTCCCCGTCTGTCTCATATAACATTTTTGAAAATATCCTGTTCACCACTGCTGCGGTTATAATGGAACTGAATTGTCTTGTCTAATGAAACTTGACTATTTGGGAATGGATGTGAAGCACAACGTGTGACAACAAGCACAAATTAACGGACTGTAATTGATGACATGTCTTAAACACGTCAGCTGACACTTTTGTACTGCAACCTAACCCAAGTAACACGAAAGTTCTGGAGGTTTCTACCGTCTGTTCACGTAGAATTTCGCACTCCTCTTCATTCTAGACGGATTCAAGTCGGTCTTCTCCTCACGCCTTCCAACTTTCGATAACGCGGCTGTGAACAAACAGACCAACCCTGACTGATACTCAGTACCAGGCGTACATGAATTCGCCGGCTAACCCTAAGAGTCATCTTTTCAAAGGTAGACCCTCACAAAATCTATCACCAACAATAGATGATACAACTGCAACCTGACTGAATGCCACCCAGTCAGTTTGATCGGAACTAAGATAAAATCGCCAACTATACCCTCAACAAACAATCAACGTTCCCGCTCTCGGAAGTATGGACTGAGCGAATATATATAGAGATGAAGTGCACTTTGATGGTCGTATCCTGCAACATATGGGTAAATCTACTGCTTTGAAAAGAGATACCACCGTGTAAACTGTGAACATCAGCTAGGACATTAATACTGAGTGTATGGTAAGTATTTACTAGTGGCTCTTATCCGTCGCCATCTCCGCACTCCGGCCTAATATCTTTACCTTATTTTTCTATGATGTGGTTTCATCAAGCACAGTGTGCACCTTGAACTCTCTGTCAATTATTTTGACTGTTATCCAGTGTTTCGTGCTGGCACTGACATATGATAAGGTACTGTTTATTTCAGTCAATGAAGAGTTTTTCCGTGATTCTGAAGCCTACTTCTCCGGCAAATTCAGTGAACTAGCAGGTTGTGGTTGATCTAAGATAGGCGGTAAGCTATGTTCTGTTCCAACCAATACAGCACACTTTTAAATGCAACGTGGATTTCGTCTCTTCTTCTCCTTTGATATAAGGAAGAGAAACTCTGAAAACGTTGTGCGTCGGTTGCACACTGAAGTGAGAGACCTGGGCGGTCGAGCAGTTGTGAAGTCCGCGTGAAATGCGATTCACTGCCGCAAACAAACCGTTTCAGCGCTTTTATCGGGAGTGGCAAAGCCCCGGTAGCCCATTGAATCCTAATATTTCAGACCTGCCTGAGGTTTACACTAAGTTAACGTATAAAACAGCACTTACGTTTCGATTCAAAGTAGATGAGAACCAAACAAATGTTCATAGAGCTTTCTGTGTGCTCCTGGATTTCTAAATGTAGTTTTTAACTTAGTGTCGATAGGTCCGTAGTTATAGGCATCCGCTCTGTCACCAGACTTTTAGCGCGGTACCATGAAGCTAGTTTTCCACTCGACAATGCGAATATCTCAAGCAGGAACAGTGGCCCATCGTCACCACTGTTTTCGATAAATATTAGGTTTAAGCCACCTATCCCCCTACGTGTCAATAGTTTCAGGCTTTTGGTAGACTCTATGATACTTTTGACAGTGAACTCCACTTTAGCAGATTAACTTGTAGTAAGTGAAGTGAAACTAGTGGGGTTAGGGGTATTAGGGTCAAAAATCATGGATGGTTCTGGCCATAGTTCACCAATCTTGGGGGACCATTGCATGCCGTTCTATTGCGCAATAAATAGGCCACAACCCCTAATGGCTGCAAAAATCCGTTCAAAAGAGGTATCAACCTACATGTCCTAGAACCCCTTTTGGAAGCAACGATCTTTTCGTGTACTTCTCGTCACACGCAACTTTTTAACAGATTCACAAGTTTCACAAACTGAATACAGCGACATGAAGTTTCTCGACGGGTAGCGTCGCGATGATAATTTCTTAGGTTAACCGCGGAAAATTTAAGGGGTAGATAGGTGCTAGTCCTTACACATGAATTGTCTTAACAGGAGCGACGAAGTCTAGACGTAGTCAAATATTTTCCAGAAAAGTGGAAGTGTGACTGTTGATAAAGTCGTGGTAAATTAGTCACCCCATAGAATGCACCTGCGGAGCTCCATGATCATTTCCCACTCTGTATTCTTTCAGCTCCGATACTGAACGTGATTTGGAGAATGCTTGTTTTTCTCGTTGGGACGAAGAACTAGAGAGCAACAGAAACCCGTTCCATAGTCACTATTAGAGAATTCGCCACTAACGAAGGTGGCCACAGGGATGACGTCATGGCGAAAGGCCAGATATAATATACTATTTCTGTGGGCAGATTCCTGGACATAATGCTCCCACCTATAGATATCTATGATGGTGAGTATCTCACCGAGTCAATGAGGGCAGCAACCAGCCTCCCAATTAACTTTAGGGAAGTATAAGTCACATCCAGTCAGTCTGAACTCAGCGGTGAGGGATCCGACAAGGTCAAATGATCTGGCTACAAGTTCATTATGTTCTTTCGTTGAGCACGGTAGTCTATCCACTCAGCCTACAAGGATCTTGCAGTTAGTACCGTTTATAACAACCTAAGGTGCGTCTGAGTGACCACTGAAATTACCATCTCCAGTCTATATTGAAGTAGTGAGACTATATACATACAGGCTGCTCATGAAACTGGAGAGTTTTGCAGCCACTGGCAGTCTGCTTGCATGAATCGGATAGTTCCTTGTTTATAGAGGGAAAGTGCAAGTATTAATTCTCACCTCTTCACTCAGAAGTCGGTTCAAATTGGAATACCGTAAGCGCAGCCCTGGGTTCAATGATATCAATGAACTATCAAATGTCAAGAAATCTGGGAAGAAGTTAGTATTGATGAGCATGTACACACACTTCATATCGGCTTAAGCATCTCGCTTACTTGGCCATAGAAATGGGCGATGCAGGCGAAGCCAGATAATTGTGTGGGTACTCGCGCGAGGCATGCAGGTGGTAACACCTCCGATACCGGTGGACTTATCCACCCTCAGCAATGACATAAAGCCTAAAGTGAATCATGGAATAGAGACCTCAAGTCATAGTCGGTTGGTCATAATCCACAGTTGTAAGAGACTGGGAGTAGCTCGGAAAATACAACACGGCGCGCTTCCTGAATAATGACTCGTTTCCCCCGCCTCCGTCCTAATCGACGAAATTCGCATATGGGACCGTCCACTGGGAGCCTTCAACTCTCTATCCAACGATTTTGCAACAGTTCTGTCGCGGAACGTACAACAGCCCATTTGTTCACCTCGGCCAGACGATTGTGTGATGGGTCTGGCCATCCCGACCAGATGCTGTGGCTCAGGTTGCTGCATTTCCAGCGGAATATACCCCCACTGATCTCCATGCCCAGGACCTGCTGGTAGCCTATGGAATTCAGTAGAGTCGCAGTGCCAGACGACTAGAGGCAAGATCCATAATTTGCTGTTTACCTGCTTCACATATTTTTTGCTCTGCTATTTTCACTGACTCGGTTGCCACCCTCATCTACTTACGCTCGTGGTAACGGTGTACGACCTTTGGAAAGATCTAGTCTCCTAACACCCTAAGTACAGCCTTAACACAATCACTGACCACCACATCCTCAGTAATAACTACGGCCGGAACTGCGGGGTGTCAAAAAGTGACGAAGAAAGGCTTGAGGAATGCTAGCCCACCACTTAGGTCAAACCCAGGCGAATGCCCACTCCTTCCAACTCCCCAAGTTGGCCAAACCACTGGCCCTAATAACACTAAATATATCAGCCTTCATTCAAGGAAACGCCGGCCCCATTGCCACATCTAGCACCAGCTCTGACTCACCGGCGAAAACCGCCAAGCGGAAACGTCGAAGATTAGGACGAAAGCACTTGGCCAAACCCTATGGGTGTGGCGGCGACTGTCACACATATGCTGTTACTATAGCCAAATGGGATGCAGCCTTTGAGTGAGACAGCTGTTGTGAGCAGCACCTCTCATCGCAACATGAGGGGACTCCAAGGTAAAATGTTACAGCTTCTACCCCTTTGTTCCCGCCTGTCGCGAAAATCATTCCTGACGGAAACATTTTTGTCACCGGACACAGGATACCAAAGTGGCTATAGATGGCATGTTTTTCGCTCAAAGGACAGGGAACACAAGGACAAAGGGAGGTTGCAACGCACATGAACACTTGGTTCGACGGTGAACAAACTCCTAGCAGTGTGTTGACTGAGCTCCCAGACTCGACCTGGTCCCCCTACGTGGTCAGAGGCACCAAGCGCCTGGTTAGACGAGTCTACCTGTCCTCTAAGAGCAAAGCGGAACACAACCAACGATTACTCCAAGTAATGTCAACAGTGTCGAGTATGGGGTATTACCAGATCCTAACAGTTGGTGACTTCAACGCCCCAGTTCTCGGCCTGGAGCACGACAGCATGACTCCGAGCCGGAAGTTTGGTCGTAGCCTTCTAAACGTCATCCAAATGGCAGGACTGTACAAAAAAATTAGCGACGACGCCAGCTGGGGATCGGGTGGCACGCTACCTCAGGCGGACCGTCTGTTGATCAGTGACCATTCGTTGGTTGAGAACATCCACGTTAAAACTTCCGTTACGAGTAGTGGCCACGCCATTGCAGTGTTCGACCTGGTAACAATTGTCGTGGAAGAGATCCAATTCGTGGCTCTGTTAAAACAAGACAAACTACGGGGTGATGAATGAATGTCTGTCGGTGGCTCCCTGACCATCAGATTAGCACGCCTTGTCGGTCGACCAGCGTTAGGAACTATTAAGAGGGACCGTTAACTTGGGAAATTCTTGAAGCACCCTCTTGGTGATAACCGAAAGCAGAGATTGGGACTCATGGTTAAACCGAGGCACCGAGAGCCTCCCGAAAATAAAGAGAAAACATTGTATGAGTGGAGGCTCTTCAGAGAAGGGCCAGATCGTGATGCATGTAAGGCCCAATGAAATCAGTGCGACATCAGGTTGTGTAGAAACAAGGGACTGGTCCGACCCCGTGCTGCAGCTTGAGGTAAGCTCCTAAAGCTTGTACCGATTCATGGCGAAGGAACAATCTACAAGCCTAGGATCATGCGTCAACAAAGGTCCAAACCGATAACATCCTTCTGGACGGGAGATTGCCAAAACGTTAAGGTAACACACGCAGTATCGAGATACAAGCCTTGTCTTTTTGTTGGTATGAGGACAATATCTCCACTCGTCCAACCTGCAACTTTTTGCATGCTTATTCTTCATTGATGTTCCATTATATGAAAAAGTAACACCTATATCTTCTCGTGATAATAGGTGGGTATTATACATGTACTTTGTGTAGAAACCTATTCATACCCGTTAAAATGGTGTGTATCTGTACATTTAGGGATAAATATCATTATTATCATTCGTTAAGAAACATCTTTCTGAGTCATCACGTACACACTTGAAGCATTCGATCGAAGTTGCTGATAACGTGAGAGAAACCGAGTACCGAGTTCCTGCTAGCAAGCGATCTGCATTACACTTTATTCTCCTTTCCATTTATATTATTTATGCGTTAAACTACTTAACTATGATGGTACAGAACACTGGGTCGCAAGCCCGAAATGGCATAACTAGGTCTGTAAGTGGACAGAATCTAGCTGGTGCAGAAAAGATGGGCGCAGCAATGCTCACACCTTCTGAGATCTCCACAGCGCTGTCACACCAGACGCGGCATTTACTAAAACCAGTAAGCTCATGTCGTTGGATTGATGGTAAAACGTCCTCAAAACTCCCGTATGCAAAACTTAAGCACGGGGGAAACGCGCATGTTGAACAACGAACGCACTGATACACGCTACGCTTGGCCTCACCTCACAGAAAACGAACCACCCAGTCAGCAACGAAGAGCGAACCTCTGACAACTGTGGTGTTTTCAAAGAATCAGTGTCAGAGGCTCACAAAGCCCTTGTGTTCAACGTGCGCCAAAATGGGTACACTGCAACTGTGATGGTGGATTTCCAGGCCAGTATTGCAGCTTCATGAGGAAGCACCCACGAAAGTGGATTTGGTATACGTGTTCAGAATGTCAGAAGTTACTTGCTGTCACTACCTGCAAGCTGGAAAGCCTGCTACAACCAGATATACTGCAAAGCACGAGCTTTCATGATCCCTCAGCAACCGAGCAAGCCCCACAAGTGTACAAAGGTGTCACCTCTAGAGATAGAAACTAGCTCCTACTTCAAGCAGGGTACCGACGACTTCCCCACTGGCGCCAATGGAGCCAGAACGATCCAACGGAGATGGACAACCTGAAGAAGTAGGTTTTGTCGAGGTCGCATGGGCGGAAGTAAGTAGGCCGAAAGGTAGACCGAAAGCACTGGCTACCAAGCCAAGCATCCCCACCTACAAGACAAAAGAACGATCTCCACCACCCTGTCCAACGTCCAAACGCCAACGGACTCACCTTTGGAAAAAAGAGAACGGCCCGACAAGGAGAAATGAGACAACTGCTGTGGAAAGTCAGGAATAGAGACCATAGCTGCTAGCCCGTTCCGGCCTTCCTGAGGACGTGGAGCACCTCGAGACAAGCCACCATCTCTTTGGGTATCATCAGGGACGACGAAACAGTTGGAGAACAGGCCGCAGCTGTCGCGCCGGCCAGATAGTGTCAGCTTCTGAACCGAGATAAACTTTGGGTCACCCGGGGATGCGGCGAGAAAGCCCTCACCTAGCAGTATATACAAAGCTGCAACCGTGGTGTTGCAAAGAATGCCCAGACTGGCGAGCGGATCCCTAAAGTGTGTCAACTACCCCCATGATGATGAGTGGCAGGGAAGGCTAGCGGCAAAAATGGGACTTGAAGATTTGCCTGCCGGCTGCTTAGGTGGGTTATTAGGAATTTCACACCTGCAGAGCACTTTCTTGTCAAAATTGTTGGCTTCACTTTTTGGCTCCAAGGCATCACTAACAGAAGCTCTCATGGCATGGCACGGTGTAAAAGATGGAACAGGGGGTGCTATACGGTACTGCGAAAGTATGCCACGGTCTGCCGGGCTGGAAGTTCAGTAGATAGTTCTCCTGCGACCAGTACCGTTCAGAGTATTCTCGGCTGTCACCTCCTATCTTCCAGCCCGGCTACTGAGCGAGTACATGAGAGCAAATAGCTTACCACGAACATTTGTCAGTAGCAACTGATGATATGCTCTTCCATTCCGGTACTCCATAACCACAGTATCCGCGATAGGATGCATCCCTTCTCCCCAATATAATCAGTGACATTTATCCTTCCATAAGCATGTTTCACACCTCTTTTTCCCATCTCCCACCCACCCTATTTCTAGAACTTTTTAAGTAACGCTTAATACTTACTTGGGGGACTTACAAAAACAGGAATTGCAAAAGGTTGATTGACCTTGTCAACAGCTACGTTACCCTCCCCAACAGAAACTGAGCTACGATCTGCAAGCGAAATACCTTCAAACAAACAATTGCTACCTCCGAAGCTATAGACAGAAAGAACGCAGAGACTTCTGTAACCATCAAGGGAGCGCACCCGAACACAAAGAACCGAGCCTCAGGACTTAGAAGCGAGATCTCGGAAACAGTAAGCTTCCTCTACTCGCATTATCGACGCTGGATTGTCCAGTGTATTGCCAGGAGCAATTCTGGGCCCGTCGTTGTTCTTGCTGCTGGTGAATGGTCTCCTATTGCATATCGGCTCTTCAATTCTCCTTAACACCGGCGACGTCAATTTATGTGGAGCAGTGATATGGAAAGCGAAATCGAGTACTCAGCAGGACGACGTCAAAACACCTGAGAAGTGGGCCAAAAACAACTGATTTGCACTTGACCTGGATAAATGCCGGCCCACGTTTTTTCCGCACCCCTGATCCGCTGAAAGTATCCTGCCCTCTCCTTGGTCCACATCCAGCTTATAACTCCACAGAGGAAGATCAGGGCTTAATGCTGGCGGAGAAATCGGACACTAGTACCAAATACCCGAGAGATGCCTCGAAAGCACACGCTATACTACACTTTTTGCGTAGACAACTAAACGTCCTCACCTCAGAGCTCTTTTTGAAACTCTACAAGACCTATAAACGACCCCACTCCGGGGCCTGTAACGTCCTCGTCTCGCCGCACCTGAAAGAAGGCGCACGCCTCCCGGAGAAATTCCAGAGGCTAGTAAAAGAGGGCGTTGTGGGGTTTCACCAAAAACCATAGGAAGACAATGATGTATCCATCATTTGCAACCAACCCCGTTTCTCACAGTAAACATGGATGGTGGCTAGCAGTGGAATCCAGGATGCACATTTCGTCCTCTTCAAGACTCGTCAGCTGAATGCATGAAGACAGAATAAAAAACTTCGGCCTTCACTCTCTTGGTCATCGAAGGTCACAAGACGATTCAACAGTGGTCTACAAAACACTAAATAACCCGTCACACGAACGGTGAATACTATCAAGTAGCCTCCATAGTGATCCTCACGGAATTTCAAGGAGAGTTGCCCACCACAGGTCAAAATTTTGCTTGCGTTCACACTTCTCTCTTCGAGTCTGCGCGGCTGGGGTGCATCACTAGCAGAGGTAGTCTCCCCTCCAACTCTCGACAGTTTCAAGAAAAAACAAAGTTACGCTCTGACCCATGGTTTACACTCATCAGGTTGAAATACAAACTAGACTGAAGAAATCAATCGTTGTTACACCGTTCCAACACTGTTACCTCTACACTAATTCTCTTCTTACCAAAATCATATGAGTGATTTATATCTTTCTTACTCGGTATGATTTAACCCCACCTAAGTTCTCCCTATCTTTGCATCCCTCTTGTCTTATTTTGGTGTATACCGACTAACCCATTTCATTTTCCTTTTCGTTTAGTGACGTACATTTGCCCTCTCAGATAGGCTCTTCAGTATCCCCAGCTCTGCCTTGCGACCACTTCGGACTGCTACGCAGCGACTTGACATTCGGAGGACCCTACTGCATTGCAGTTCCGGAAAACTAACCAACACCCAACCACCTGCTGAGTATGCCAGGGCCGTTGCGGACGAGTGGCTGGATCTGCTGCACTGGAATCCGCCAGAGACCGGGGACCATTCCAAACGACCTAGAAACGAGCACCAAGAGATAGACAGGTTCACACAGGCTGCCTAACCAGTTATTGGACGACGGAGAACGTCCACAAAAATGAGTGCTGATGTGTTCACTCTCCCGTGCGAAATCCTCAGTTAGGTTCAGCCTAGAAAACTGTGCACAAGTGGCGGATCCTTATCTGAAATGTGACTCAGAAATTTTCGAAACAGTTCAGAAAAAAGCCACTGGTGTGATACCAGGGATAGCTAGCCTGACCTTCGAAGAACGACTTCAGGGGCTGAACCTCTTCTATCTACTTTATTACACACCAAAAGATCTAGCTCTGCTGTACAGGGTTTCCAAGAAATGAATTGGTGGCCGATTTCATTTTACTTTTTCCTCCCACCGGGTGGGAATGCAGAGGATATAGGAGGAGAATAAGAAGTCAAAGGAGGCACGTATTTTCAATACAGCACTAGTCCTCGTGTCAGATAATTAATACCTGGGACCGATTATAAAAGGAGGTGGCATCTACGTCATCAAATGACTAGTTCGAAAGAGGGTTTGACAATCACAGAAATCCACCGGAAAAGGATCAACACGGTCTCATGGCCTTCTATTCTCAAACTACATATCTGAATTTGAATTCATCCTTTCCATGCATTCTCGTAAAAAGAGCAATTTGAGATACACGACCAAAGCCATGAAACCTTATTTCCAACATCGAGCTAGACAAAACGGCTTTAGAATATAGGGATCAAAGTGATGGGATGGTTTTGAAGTTTTTCCTATAACCCAACGGATCAGCTACATCAGTCCTGTAAGTCTTGTCGGTAACTCAGACAAGATCTTGTAGTAGTATTCTCTACCTTGAGAACAGATTAAGGTGATAACTTATGTCGGTCACTTCATCTTGTCTGCCCTCAGCATGTAGGAAGACATCAACTTATAGTTTGAAAATTGCAGTCAAATCTATGTAAATAGTTTCGTTTCTTCTACTGCACTATAGAGGATTAGAATTTCGTTCAAGAGGACGTACTTTCAGCACCTTTGATTGACTGCTTCAAAGCTATATTATTACTTCTCTGAGCTGAAAACCACGGAGAAAAATGTAGAACACATATCGTGCTATCAGTATATCTGGAAACCAGACAAGTCCTATCAAGAATGTTGAACTTTCTTTTTCAAGGGTTCTTATAAAAGTCATATGTGAAGTAGTCTGAATTATACAGAACTTGGCTTCTTTTATTGTTAATGCGAGATTCAATGGTACTATTATTTATTGAATTTAGGCAGACGGACTATGAGATTTTTGTTTATGTGTCTCGAAGACTCGTTCCAGTTTTTGATTATGCACAATTGTCGTTGTTACTGCTATTGTTACTAATATGAACTCATCTGTGATTGTGGCTGTCAGGCTGCGGCCGTTTACAAAAGAGTAGGTCTTTTTGCACTATGGTTCATATCTTTAGTGGGGCTTCAGAGGGACCTGTATGTCCCGTTAGTATGCCCAAACCAGGTACTGTTCACCTGAGTGAGCCTAATGCCAAAAGCAATAATATTCGCGAATATAAATTTGACCACACGTTTTGGTCACTGGACAGAGAAGCAAGGTCCGTACCATACGCCAGCCAGGAAGTGGTGTACAATACACTTGGATTCCCTCTACTACTGAAGGCCTTAGAGGGTTACAATACATGTATTTTTGCTTACGGGATGACTTCTTCAGGTAAAACATACAGGTAGGAATCTTCAATACCTCCGACCACACTGTTTTGCATTATGGTTGCCTAAATTCAGGCATTTAAAGTTACTTAAAGAATGTATGTGTATTAGTCATGTGCTGAACTCACTACCGCGAGAGGAACCCAATCTATAGATGCAGTATACTACATGTTGTATTCAGTGATAAGGGAAACAAGGTAGTTTTCCTACGTTAGTCCTTGCATTAGATGTACCTATAGAGACCTAGTTTCTTCTTGAACGCGTCCACTGAGAAAGCTGATATCACTTTCTAAGGCAGTGAGCTCAAGTCGTTGACCACTCAGTGCGAAAAACTTAACTCCACGCTGAGTTGATTCACGCATGATTTCTGAACTCTCTTTTGAGGGCTTAGGAGATAAATCCTAGTAGAGGAGAAAAGATAAATCATAGAGGTCGCTGATTGATAAAGATATGGCATTCCATTATGAGATCGCATCTTCTCCTACGATACTACAGCATTAATAAATTTAGCGGGTCTAATCATTCCTTATAATGTGGCGACCAGCTGTTGGTAAGTTTTCTTATAGTCTGTGGCTACGTGGTTGCGCGAAGAGGGCTTGCGGAAGAGCTCGTATAAGTTTGACGGTGGCAGTCCACTCAGCTAGCAGTAGGTTGTGAAGGGATAATAATAAGAAAACGAGGACCGGCGACTCAGCAAGCACAAAATAGTACCTATATTTAATGGTAGAAACAATCGACAAACGGTAATAACTCACAATGAGATCAGGCAATCCGTAAATTGACATTTGGAAGTGACCTGAGTTTTCATTTCGTTTAAATAGGGCGTACTGTGAAGTCCAGCCATCAGTTAACTACCCACCCTTGAAACATGCCTAAACACGGGTTTGCTGCCTGAATACAATAATTTAAGTGAATAGCGTATCCTGAGCTTAAAGCTCTGCCTGTAGATCACAGCATAGAAACATTTAGCTGCAGCTATATTGCAGTGCGCAGATGTTTTCTGACTAGGGCTTATGATAATCCTTAAGTCTTTTAGTCCTTAAACCGTAAGTAGTGTACCGAAAACGTAATTCTATAAACAACTACTATGACCAATCTGCGTTACCATTGGCGTGGGATTTTGTAGATACCTCCTAGTTACCTTTCCGATTGGCTTGGGTGGTCATCAGGAACGATGACAAACTAACCATACCTTATTTCATATACCGTTCCGTGTTTTTTCGTTTTATCAAATATAGCCATTACTTACATTCGATGGATGAAACTAAAGATAATATTGATAGGTATCATCGGACTAAAGATTCATAGCTGATCAAAGGTAAAGTGAAGGTCTCAAGACAGCCAGTGACTTCTTACTAATGTAAACAAGTCTATCTTTCTGTGTCCTATAACATTTCCTACCTGCTGTAGCGTTTGGGCACCAAAAAGCGTCTCATTCAGAACAATATAAAAGCACTAGTGGTGATATATATATATATATATATATATATATATATATATATATATATATATATATATATATATACCCGTCTTGCTGTTCACATGCCAGTTTTTCAGGAATTATGCATATGTGAAGTGTAACGTTAATCATAATTTCTGAAGGTTAATGCGAAACCTATATATGGATGAATTCCATTTGTATCCTGTGAGTTTTAAAGGTGAAAACTAGAGTTGCCTTATTCTTGGTAGATGTGAAGTTCTTAACTTTTTAACAGTCACATCACCTACGAAAGTATCCTTGCGTGTTATATTCTGGCGTGAAATTTCTCTCTAAATCTCTGCTTCCTCAAGGTAGTTGGTGTTATCGTTAAATTTCTGTTAATAACTAATACATCAGGAACTGGTGTCTGGATTGGGTTCGGTAGTTTGTTTCTGTTTGAACTGATTGCGATCTTTCTGTATTCTAAATGCAGTATAACTGGACCTCCTGATGATCCAGGAATCATCCCAAGAATCGCTGAAGGTTTATTCGAAGAAATTGAGAAGAGAACGGTAGTTACAAGAGTTTTGTAACCTGATGTTCATTTAGTCTTCCAGCAACAATTTCTGTGTAAAAATGAGTTACTATGAAATATACAACGAACGGATACGTGATCTGCTTTGTTCAAATCCTACCGGAAATGGGGTAAGAATAATATATAATGAAATATTGTTGTAAATTTCTTATTCTACATAGTAGGGTATTACAGACAGTGATTAGTTACTAGTTTGTGGATAAGAACAAAATAATTTGTCCACTAAAATGGTTAAAAAGCCAGTCGAACCTTTTTATGTTTAGGATAAAAACAGTCACCTATTAGTCAAGTAATTTGAGTTCGCAAGTTCCAGGTAACTAGTTTTTAGAAGTTTCACACAAAATTGTGTTCTAACGCTACAGTATTACCTTCAGATTTGAACCGAATAATGACTGTTTTAAGAATGGATATTGATATTCTGCTATTTACTCACTATCTGGGTTTTTCATTGAGTGCACTTTTACTTCCTCACTGAGGAGTTATTATTCATTTGAATTGTTTAAATTTCAGCTTGTCATCCGAGAACATCCAGTAACTGGCCCTTACATTGATGGGTTGTTATCTGAAAATGTTTATTCCGCGTTAGACATTTCTAAATGGCTTGGTTTTGGAAATCGTTTACGCACTGTAGCTGCCACTCCCTTAAATGATAACAGCAGTCGATCACATACTGTACTTACTTTATCGCTGACTAAGCGTTCCACTGTAAGTTTCATAAATGTTTTGAAATATATAACAGGTGTAGCGAAATCCATCAGTTGCTTTTTGGAGCATGAAATCAAAATGTACATTCATTTACATATACTATCAAGAATCCTTTCTGTCACCTTTTAAGGCCATATAAATTAAAATTTAATAAAAAAAATATCGTCATTATCTAACCGTGATTAGTAGTTGCAAATGGAGATAGAATGTAGACATTAATAAAGTTATAGGTTTATGCTGTTTTGTTCCTCATGGCAAAATTTCCCTCTCCTTAGTAGACTTAGAGTACACAGATGACGTATTACCATCGGGTGGAGATACTAACCAGATGCATAGTCTTCTGAACACCTTGAGCGGTAATCGGAGAATGTTTGGAATGTATTTCTCGTCATCCAAGTACCGATAGCTGCTCCAGGGCTGTTGTGCGTTGGTGCCACGTCTAACAAATAGGGAGTGAAGTGACAGAGCGTGCTGACCACTTTACTTGGGAAGTCTGACCACCCTGGCGGGTCAGTGACCAAAGGGATTTTTGCATTCATACAAAAGACTAACTTAGCTTTTGCCAACTTACATTATTTATGGCTGCGGTGGGATATCCGACTGCTTGTTGAAGGCTCCACTTTGCTCCGTTCTAGAATGCGACTGCGAAACATGGTCATTGAAGGTGAAGGAAATGAAAGAGCTTCAAGTGTTGGTGTATGCTTTTTGTTATCGTGCCATTATATCAGTAATGTGAAAACCAAGGGTTGAGTTTTAGGCGGAAGGAATAAGAAAGCTTTCAGCAACCCAGACAACTGGGACATATGTTACGTACGCCTAGTCAGCGTTTGTCCCACTGCGCAGTGTTATCTGAAGTAGGTTCAGGTTGGGAAAAATTAAGAGGTGGTCAGACTAAAACAGCATCATTCCATGAAATCTCTGACTTTCGATCTAAACTGTATCAGCAAGTGTAGACTTCTTGGTTGTGGTCCACGTGACAACCAAAATCACCTTTTTAGACTCTCAGCGTGCTCTACTGTACTGATGTAATTTGTGACATTTTACGCCGTTAAGCAGTAATGCCAGGTATCATGTTGGCATTGACTGCGAAAGGTTAAGCGCTTAAGAGGTATAACTTATGACCACTCACTACTTGGTTTGTGCAATCAAACAATATCATAGGTTTCTACACATTTGATTTGGCTCAGTCGCTTACGAAGAGCTAAGAACAATTGATACTAGATGTTAATTGAGTTCACAGTTACATAATCTTTCGACGATTCTTCAACTCCTACGGCATGACAAAATATCTTCGGGACGTTGCATCTGAATGTCATTATTATCATTCATGTACCTTAGTAATAGATATAAATGCTGCTAACAAGCAGGTTCTTTGAGTGAGGTGGCTTTACAGACAGACTTTATTACTAATGATAGACAATCTAACCCACCCTACACTTTATTGTCAGGATGAGCAGGGTGAGTGATTATCTTTCTCTCTAAACCAAAATGTTTTGATATATATAGCGGAAGTATAACAAAATGTGTATAAATAACACATTAAAGATGTTTTCAATCTTCTGAGCATTTTTGTTGAGTACATAAACTTGTGAACCACATCTCATTACTTTTCTAGTAATTCGTCGTAGATATCTGCACTGTTATAATTTATCCATATAGGATTCTCTAACCAGTGGTTGGAGACTAGGTGATATGGCTTATAACCGATGTCACTGGCGCAGATGTATACACACATTATCCTCATCTTAACGACGCTATACTGAATCTCACCACTTTCTCATTCTTCCTTTCTCTCTTTTCATACTTTATATTTCTTTTGACAGAGTTTTCTTTTCTTCATCTTGGACTTCACTGCCTTTTTACTTAATGTACTGATATGAGGTGTGGCAACTCGGACCGTTACGCAGTAATGTCTAGTCCTATGTTGATATTAATGATGATGGATTCTCTACGAAGTTATTCCCATTTGAAAGAGTAAGGATATCTATCATTAGTCTAGTTAACTCATGGAACTGTCATATCATACGTTTAAGATGAATCAATTCCACCTTATTCCTGTGTCTTTCATATGTCATTGACTTAAAATGGCATGAAAGGTATATCTTCGTACTTATTTCATTAAATAGCACCTGATAACTCTTATCTTGATATGGTCAGGCTCACATATGACAATGACCCAGCGAGCTCTGCTGGTGGAACGCTTTTCCCCTAGAGTTTCCTACCATACCAGAAAGGTTTGTTGAATAGTGGTAGAACGAAAAGTAGTTACCGTCGTAGTGTAAATTAATGCACTATGATGGGGTCTAATGGCGAAGTCGTATTGGTTCTAGCTAGATAAAGTGTGACAGCAGTAGGGTGTTTCCTTTGGATGACTAACAGTACCATGCTGATGCTGCCTTCCCAATGGGAAGGGAAGGGGTTAGAAAAGGTTGGCCCTAAAAACAGCACACTTCTTGCCCTACGGTCTTCCGGTGCCGACAGTATGGATTTAATCTATCTGGCGTTCGAATAGTTAAACCTCAAAACAACATTCCACAAAAAACCGTGTGTGACAGACCTCAAGCAGACATCTCATGGGCTTTTCGGTTATATGAATATTTTTCTCTTCCAAGTACCTTAAGAAGAAATAACCTTCGACGGTGTGGGCAGCCGGGAATTGTAAACTGCCCACACGCTTCCAGTAGTACACAAGACTCAATCAAACATAAACTATCCTCCTCAACTTCGTGTCCTCCTTTTCCTTCTCTTGATACTAATATTAAACCTCTCACACCTTCCCCAACCTCTTACTCTAAGACCTTCGATAACGGTCAGAACCATCGGAACCTCATCCCTAGTCTCCTAAGACCCCAACCCGTCCCAAATCGGACAGCAAGCATCACTTGCCAAAACTCGGAAATCTATAGCCATGGATGTATGCCGTCTCTGAGATACGTGTACGGGACTTGATTGTGGTTATAAGATTGACCTCACCTGGTCATATTTGTGAGTCTTCAAAATTCGCCCTACGAGTATCCAGAGTTCCAACGGCTAGCTCTCGTAGACTCACTGGTGTAGGGATGGTACTGAGCTGTAGAATCGGAAGTGCGCTTCTTGACTGGATACCAGTCAACAGTTGTCTTTGTGCTGTTCGGCTGAATGGATCTGCAAGGAGTAGGAAAGATGGTGAAATTGGGCGATTAGATATTAGTTTTGCTTATTTGATTTGTAAAATACTGTGATACAGTATTATTTACTTGATGATGCTTAGAGCATAAATTATTGCTCATAATCATATCAATATGACCACACCAGTTTCAAAAATCGATTTTCCTAGTTCTGTCACCACATGTTCTTTTTTTATTGGTAGCAAAATTTTCCGTATCTCGTATAGGTGTTGAGTCATTCCGACTACATGTGTTGGATATTGATTCCATGAACAAAGATTCGGTAATCGATCTCTCTTACCTAATTATATTTGACTTAAGTACAGCTTTTTTCCCCACTCTATTGTGTGGTTGTGTGTTATTGCTTGCACTTCTATAGCGCAGTCTTTTCTAGATTATTGATCTTAGGTCTATCATCCTGTATTTGGCTAAGTTCCTATGTTCCCGTAATCTAACTGACCACGACCGGCTAGTTTGACCTATGAACTTGACTTGGGAGTCATTGTATGAGATTTGATAGATTAGATTATTTTGCTTAATTGGTGACAAAGCTTATCTTTGAACGAGTTTGTAGGTTTATTTCCCACCCTAATTCCAGCCTTCGTGAAAAACCTACGCAAGGTTTCTAATGTGGAATATGGAATAAAACTTGGGCAATGTGGTCGATTGTAATTCCATTTTAGTCTATTTATTAAGAGTGTCACAATAAAATAGTATCATTTACTGAATAACGTTTCGGACATAATTTATTGTCCATATTCATATCATAGATAGACATGGTATGCAAGTGAACAATAAATTATGTTTGAAACGTTATCCAGTAAATGATGCTGTGTCACTCACTGTATGACATTTCTAAGAAACAAACTAAAATGAAATCTAAAATTGAATTGCATTTTACCGCAGTTCCCAGGTTATACACTTATAGTAAAGTAATTAGGCGATGCATACTCGTAATTTCTATGTACCCATTGACTGTAGTTCAGGTGATGTAAAGGATGAATTCTATGAGAGGCTGTCAACTTTGTTACAGAAAGCAAAACGTTCAGATGCAGTCATAACATCAGGTGACTTTAACGCTGAAGTAGGGCAGCTGAACCAGTCGGAAAGGCGACCAAGAGGTATCTACGGAATCCCCAAAGCTAACGAACCGACAACAGTAGTCATCTGTTGGAACTCTATCCTGACAATCACCTGTTTCTGGCCACCACTAACTTTAAGCATGAGGAGAGATAGTTTCACATTGCGTTCGCCAACCTAAAACCAACGATGGACATAGATGGAAAATATTGCTATAAACCACCATCGAAGAGGGTTGGTAAAAGATTGCCACTCTTTCTGGAGTGCTTTTCTAGTCCCCGATCATGCGTTAGCACGGGCTGGTGTGTCCGGACTTTACTGGTCGCATGAATCAGGTGATTGTAAAACCTGTCTATAGTCGATTTGAAGATGAAAACGTCAAGCACACATTAAGGGAAGAGATAGCTAAGCATTTGTCTAAACATGACAGCAATGCTCATTCTGAGGAAAACTGGCGTGATATTAAGTCTACTGTAGAAACAGTGGTAAAGAGGGTTGGAAAACTACATCAGAAGGTTAGCAAAGGTCATTAGCTTTCCGCAATGTCAACCGAACTGATTGATGCAAGAAGACCAAGTCCAACTGGCTGTGACTACGAGCGTAAGCAACTCAAACAAATTGACGAGGAGTCTTCGTATCAATCGTGAGCAGTGGTGAGCGGCGAGAGCAAGAGAAATGGAGAAGGCATCAGCTTTAGATAGCACCCGCCAATTATTCAGGTCTATTAAGGACACCGGCCAGAAGAAGATGGTGGTTGGTGAAACCATAAAAAAAGATGGGACGTTGATAACCACTTAGAACAGGCAGCCAGAACGTTTGGCAAAGCACTTCGAAGCACAGTTGATCTGATCCCTCAGAAACACCTAACATCGAGCCTGAACCTAAATGGGATGCAGATGTTAGTCCTCCAACTCTCCTTGAAGTTGAGAAAGCTGTATCAAACCTTAAACGATGCAAAACAGAAGAAGCTGACAGTTTGCCACCTGAAGTTTTCATGAATGGAGGCAAGAAATTACTAATTAAGGTGACGGAGGTACTAGGTGGTGTATGGGGATCAGAGGTGGTGTGGTCAGCTTGGTGTAATTCCTTGGTCATCCCAGTGTATAAGAAAAGTGAGAATTTATGTGACAGCTATAGGGGAATTAGTTTGACTAATATTGTGTCCGTGATCCTAGGTCCCATAGTTATGCAACGCCTAACTGGAGCTCGAGAAAGGCAAAGTTATGGAAACCAGGCTGGTTTCCGACCTGGTCGAGGGTGCATCCACTATGTCCATCCACTCGTCCAAATCAACATGGGATCAGGCATTACAGCGTGACGGCCCGAGTTGCCACAGCTCATATCAGTACATCGACAATGTCTTCACCCTCTGACAGGTTGTGGAACACAAGATATTTTACCGATGGCCGATACATGTCATATTTGTTGACCCGAAGATGGCATTTGACTCAGTCAACCGTGAGGTATTGTAGCAGTATCTGACTATGAAAGGAGTACCGAGAAAATATATAACGCCAATCAAAGCCCTTCATTCGAACTCACGCAGCTGTATGGTGGTTTGTAGAGTTTTCATCTGAATTGACTACAACTAGTGGTGTCCACCAGGAGTGCTCACTATCGTCGTTCCTATTTAACTTCGTCATCGACCTACTAATGGACATAACCTAAGGTACGTCTTACTTCACAGGAATTAATCTTCCCATTGGAGGCTATCTGACTGACTTGGAGTATGCAGATGATATTGTCCTGTTGGGTGAAGACGCTGACGAAACGCAGGTCTCCTGACGACTGAGAAATCTGAGTATGTTTGGCATGCGTTTTGCACCTGTCAAATGTAAATTGATGGTCCATAGCTGGTCTGCAACTACTCCCAGTTTAATGATAGGGAGTGAAGTTGGGGAATGCATCGATCATCTCTCTCCCCTGAGGAGTTGCATCAGCATGAACGGGTGTGTTTCTGAAAAAATCTTAGCTGAGATGCAGAAGGCTGGTTTGGAGTTTGACAACGTGCGTCATCTCTGGCACCGGCCTTTTGAAGTATGAAGATGCTGCTCTGCAGTACGTTCTGTCCTGTTATTCGGCTATAAAATATGGCCGTTAAAAGTAGGTGTGAAGTGGTTACAAGTTTTTGAACATAGGTGTCTTCGTAGCATTGTTCGGGTTTGGTGAAATCACAGTATGAACAATGCTGAGGTCAGGCGAAGGACACGAGACAACAAAGGCAAGTTAGTTGATGAGGTTGTAAACCTCTAGTAACTGAGGTGACTTGGAGGTGTGTATTGGATGCCTAGCCACTGCCTCTCTCAATATATGATGCTAGCAGAAGTTTGAATAAGGCTCAGGATGGCCATACTAAAACGTGGGATCAGTCCATGAAGTCTCTGACTGTTGGTCTGAGTCATGTGGGGAGGTATAGACTATCTGGCTGGGGTCCAGGAAACCAAAAGAATCAGCAGTTGAGGCCTCTTGGTGGCTGAAAATCGGTCACAATGTGGCAGATGTATTAACTCTTTGATATCTTCTGAAACTTCAATATTCACAGTAAACTTTATCTTCAAATTCTTTATTCTCTCACATAACTATTTTCACTTCGATATCACTGATTCTATTTACCTTTCTTTATGTAATTCTGTGAAGTATGACATTGAACGAATCCACTTGTGTGTGGGGTTCTACGTCGATCCTGTCTCTCTGTCATTAGAATTATGAACTTTTTTTACCCTGAAAGTGTAACAATGCTGTATATGATTGTTTTCTTATATATTTGATTCCAACTTCTACAGATGAAATATTCATTGGGAGATGTTGACAATGTATATAATAGTCAAATTACCATTGTTGATCTCGCTGGCAGTGAACGTCAGACATCTACATCCACACTTGGTGGGCGATTTATTGTGAGTTCCGTTAACATTTATATGATGTTTTAATAGCTTGGTTAACATAATTTTTTTTCAGTAATAATAATAGTAAACTTATTCTGATAGATATTTCGGGAATACTGTACAAAATTTTCAACATATACTGATATCGTCATGTATATATGCTCGCATTGACAATTAGGCTCGGAATGCATAGTCTTTAATTATCTGGTTTAAAAAATTGATTAATGAGTTCGTTTCTAACACTTTCTTCCTCGCACAGGATACCAACTAGACGAGGTATGTTAGGTTTTATATTTAGTTGTACGTTCATATTCTTATGTAATTGTGTCTGGTCTTGCCTAAGGACTGATACGTAGAGAGCTTTGAGTGAAGGAGATGCTGGTCGTCTGATAAAATAACTCTTTTCAGCTGTTTACATGAGATAATTTTTTTTCACTCAAAACAGTGTCAGTTTGAAGGGCTAGAGGTACACCACTAGTTCTGCAAACAGTCTTCAAAGTCCTACGCAATACAGCGTAGTCTTTTTTCAACAACCCAGGAAAGAATAAAGGGGAATAGTAGGGGAGAATAGGTAAAATTCAAGAGTTTACAAAACGCAAAAAAGAGGCTGAGTTAAATCAGATACTTTCAGCTTCCTAATATGGTTAGTTAGGCAGTAGATTATTTTAGGCATTTTAGTGAACAACTTGGGTTGTTTGATCCTGATTATGTGTTCGAAAGAGGGAAATGTTGCTGCTACAACTACCGTAGCCCTATTCGGGACGCACAAATTCACTAGCATCCTATCCCAGATGATCTAATTCCATATTGTAGATACCCCAATAATCTGAAATAATTTGATTACATTCTGTTAATCTATTTTGTTCCTCAGTATGAGTAACATTCTCTCAAGCTATTATTCCTCAAATTATCCCTCTTAGTTAATTTCATCCAGCACTCATAAATACCTTCCTGTTGTTTTACTAAACTATCACCTTATAGGATTACCTACACCGTGTAATCGTTTAGATAATCAATTATTTTGAGTCAAGTTGCCGCAATGATTGATTCTATCATTAACTTTTACACAGGACTTTTCCAAAATGACTTTCTCAACTGTATATTATTGACAGGCTGATAAGCGATATCTCGATATTGTTGATGTATAATTCTTCAATATATACATAACTGTAGGACCTGAAGAAGTTATGGAAAAGAATATTCTTTGTTCACTCAAATGGCTTTGGGAAATTATTAAGACTATGGTAGGGCCGGGAAAGATTCGAAATAAAACACACGTACACACACACCAAGATAAATCACGCTCGTAGCATTCTCCAGTACAACCGCCAATGTCTCTAGAATCATGAAACCTAAGCAGTTTGTACAGCTTATTTTTATTTCTGAAACTAAGTGATATTTTGACATGTTGAAGAACCAAGTACAAGGCCATTCATGGAGAAACATCGTTCAATAATCGATAAGAAATCATCTAGTCAAGAACAATCCAATGAAGAGGTGAGGGGTATAGGAGTTGTCAGGTCATCAGCACAGTCTGAAAAATTGATACCGGTTGAAGGTGACAAGTCATATAGAAGGAAATGTGAAAAGAACGGTGCCTTGGGAACACCAGCCTCAGTAAGTTATGAGGCGGAGCGCTTCCCTCTGTGGACAGTATATCACTTCCTTTCAGAGAAATAGGAATGGAGTCACTTAATAATCCAGGACTCACTATGTGGCCCCGACTAGCTTGTTTAACAGGAGAGGCTTTGAGACGGAACCAAGTACTGAAGTATAATCTGAAAAGGCTCACCTGACATTTGGCATTTCTATCAAGATACTGTGAGAAAAAAATGGTGGTATCCTCTATATTTCTTTGCAGAGTTGCATTGTTCCTAGCTGAATATTTTAAAACCAGTCAGAGAAACCAAATTATCATCACATGTATCTTAAAACCGAGTTTCTTGTAACCTTACTACTCCAGCCTTATGATAAACTTTGGAGGACAAGTAATTGTGATTAGTCCCCTTCCCCCTTTGAGAGACCTGCAGTTTGAACTTAGAATTTTATACAAAGTCATTTGAGATAAAATTATTCACTTCGTAGCACATTGTCATCCAACGTGATGTTTATTTTTCGACTTATTTGATAAAAACCTCGTGATAAGTTGTAAATGTTTTTAATGAATGTATAATGCGAATAGAGCACATAATAGAGTGATTAAAACAAACGAGTGTGAAACTTTTGAATGAAGTATATGATGTGAAAAATTCAGGTAAGTTTTCATCATTTTTTGTCGTTGTTGTTTTTAAAGGTTTCTCTAGATAATTTTTTGAAAACCCATGCTATAGTCAGGAGTTGATGAAAGTAGCTTTCAGTTCTCTTTATTTTTCCTTAAAAATATACTAGTGACTTATCATACATACCACACCAAAATAAATAAATAAACCCCAAAATTCAATAATTCTAGTGCTTATTGGTGACTCGCTTCGAGAGGTGTTCTAATGAAAAGTCGACCATTCGAGTCGAGCGTAAGAATACTTACTCAACGACGGCATTAAATGGAGGTCGCAGTATATCGTGAACTGACAAAAGTAGGAAATATGGACCACTTAATTCCGACTCAATGGCTCTATGGAAACGTGGTGGCCGTGGAACCCTAAGGTCCTGGGTTCGATCTCTGGTGAGGTCTTGGGTAAGCACTATTGAGAAGTACTATACTGGGACGAACCAGCTGTCCAGTGCTCCCACCTTTCCAATGGTCCTCTAACTGATGTTAATTCATGATGAATACCAACCTGAAAACGTAAAATAAATATTTGCCATTGTCCGATTTTTTAAGTCAACATTTCGAGTTATGGTGGTTTGTATTCCTTTTTAAGGTATTATTTATCACGAACTAATATTAGTTTGAGCACCATTCAGTCGTTTCGTATGGGGAACTTCAGCAGTGCGCACCCAGGACCCGGCCATTCCGCTCTCTTCTCTGCAGTCTTTTGAACCTGGCACCACGACTCCCCACAAGCTTGCATTTCTTCCTCACATGATCTCCTCCATGTCACCCTCGCCTCGGACGCCCAAATCGTCGTTTCCCATTTGGATTCCACTCGATGGCCTGGCCTGATGCGTGATGTCCCCAATCGGCCTTCTCAGTGTTTGTCCGATCCATCTCCACTTTCTTCTCTATATTTGTTGGGTGATAGGTTCTTGCTTGGTTCGTTGCCAGAAGTGTACGGAATGTGTGTGCTGTATTGATGTAGTAATTTATTAGTAATAGTTTTATTCGCTATGCTTGGATAATGACGAGTATATAAAGTTCAAAAGAGTAGAATTTTGACCACTAAGTCTTTACGCGTCAAAATCCCAGCTCCTTCTTCCAGAGACTGAAACGTTCTGTGATTGTCAAACTACCGGACAAGGCAAAATACACTGTCACTCAAGTGTGTATGTAAACTTTCGTATATGTACATCTTACTGCTTGTATCATTTATTCATTGCTATAAAATCAGCCATGATTGAAAGCTGTTTCTATTGGTTTCCCTTTCATAACTTTAAGAAATCCTGTCATTGGTAAAGACTATTGAATACAGATCATTCCTTATTTCTGGTGTGCTTTAAACGTATAGATTTCATAATATTCTTATCATCTAGACTTTCGGAACACAGGGTTGCTCATATATACAAGATTCTACATTGTTGTGTCTGTCTGCTTGTCGTGTATTTCTATTTGCTTCTACTTATTGATGACAGTATTTAGATCTGAGTAGTCACGGTATTTTATTATTGTAATTGATTTTAACTCTGCTGTAATGAATTGAGTATCTTATTCTAAATATTATGCAGTTTTATCCATTGTACTGAAAAGCAGTATGATAGTCTCTGTATTTAATCTGGTTGATAATTTTGTGTACTATTCTCTAGTTATCCATAATAACTAGGACTTCCTCATTTTAATTTCCTCAGTTCTTTTGTGCTTTGGTATTTTGTGATATAAGTCTTTAAACGTATACAACTGAGGGATTGTGCGTGATAGCGAATAATCATATTTACTGTTACTAGTTTTTTGAAGGTAGTTGCTGATTATTTCTGAAGGTCTACTGTTTTATAAATTACGGATTTTAGGAAAGTTGTCAAATCAACAAGTCGTTGTTCACTCTTGGGAAGGTAATCACTCAACTTTCTCAGAATGCTACCAACAAGAAAAAGCCATTTCTATCTTCGGAGCCACGATTGGGTTCTCGGGATATTCATCCAGTTGGTTCGGTCACTCCATGCCGGTTCATCAACAAACGACGAAATTTCGTCTCATATCGGGATTCTTTACTAACTTGGTCTGTTGAATAATTAAATTTAACTTATATCACAGATTTGTAAGAATTTCTACTAACCTTTAATTGTGACAAAATGCTATGATACAGGTTTGTACACTTTTCAACGAACCACTCATTGTTTGAGTAATTGTGTACCTTGTATCTCGAGGCTCAAAAGGTAAGGTAATGCTTAGACTCCCAACTCCATGGATAGAGAGTGAAATATCCAATGTAATGAATTACAGTTCCATTTAAAAATTTAAGTCTAAGAAGTAAATGAATCGGCCTGATTAATGAAAAACTACAGAACTTGACTGCTGTTTGCTCCCTTTAAGCAGTGTCCTAGAGGTCGTGTATGTTTTTAAAAGAGATTAAGGGTTTGTATAGAAACGTAGTCAAGAAATAAAGCTAGTGGAAGCGATTCCATAGCGGAAAATGGCGGATCTGATGGAAACGAACTACTAAAAATCAGTATTTAATTACTACTTTGTACTTATCAATACTTTCTTCGCATATTTTCAGCTCATTCTATCGTTTTTTTCACTAGGTTACTAAAAGACAGTTTAGGTGGCAATGCGATTACAGTGATGCTAGTAACAATCAGTCCTTGCCCTACTCATTACGATGAGACTTTAAGCACTTTACGGTAAGATATTTTTCTGTTTTATAATTGAATTTCATGTTATGTTGCTACATATGTGTAATTTCTTAAATTTTAAGGCATTTCCTCTTAAGCTTACGGGTGCAGTGAAAATGTTTTCTGGTTATTATCAGGGATACGTTACTCAGTGCCTTTTGTTTTGTCTTCTCATGCCAACCTATCGCTGCAAACAGTTAGACTGCAGTTATAACTGACTGCTGAAGGTTGGTAACTTTGAACCAATGAGTCATGAGCTTGAAATAAGCTCTATCTACAAAGGTTTTGGCAAGCAGGTAGTATCACCACTCCCCACATAGTAGGTATGGTTCATTGCCTACTTTTGTATTTATCACAAAAACTGTATAACTGTAGTAATTAATTAGTAAGTGTGACTTATAATCTTTGGTTCAGTAACGTAATAGTAAAACAACAAAAACAGTATACAAAGCTGTGGATAGAAACTGTTGAACAAAGGAAATAGTCTCTGTTGCAAACAAATGAATTTGAATTCAAAATTTTCTTTCATAGATGATTCTATGCTTATCTCTAATTGTTTCTGACCATCAGTTTTTGTCAATAAATTTAATACGTGAAATTACGTAACGGATCTTAGAGTTCATGCTTGGCTCTGACTCAAAAGGAGCGCTTATTCAAGCTTTTGAGTAGCAAAATTTTTTTTTCTATTGTTTAGCTATGCCAAAAAAGCCTCATCTATCGTAAATTCAGCGGTGGTTAATGAAGATCCCAAAAGTCAATTAATTCATGGTAACTCATATGTTTATCTTTGCTTTTAATGATTATCTGTTGCCTTTTTTTTTATTTCTATCCATATTCTTTTTTGTACTAATCTGAATAGCTTTCGTTACTGATACTGTTAAGATTTGTACATTTCGACGAATGGTGACAGATAAGACAGGTATAAGCAAAAAAACGTTTTGAGCTTTAGTATCAGTGACTATCAAAATAATGGCAAGCCATGTTTATATATATTCAAACTTATGTGATGACGGTCAACCATGGGCTGTTTATGTAATTTGTAGGAAATTTCTGAATGATTTCGGCTTTGCTGAAGTTGACTTTATGAATTCATCTTTATAAGTTAGCAAAGATTACCAATGTATTGGAATCAGCCCACTTATTTTCCAGACTGCTTCAGTGTTCGTCAACTTTACAACAGATCTTTGATAACCTTATACACAACATTCTGCGATGGCATCTTCCACAATTGTGAAGCATTTGTGCATAAATAAGTCCTCCCATTACCATTCTTGAGTCTTAGTTTCTTGATGTATAGTTATTCAGAAAAGTTGATGAATTTCGTCACAAAAGTACCAGTATACTATTTTATTTGATTCACTAGTTAAGTATTTCGTATTTTCCTTTCAACTAACCATATCCAACCATACTTCCATTGGTTATTTGTTGGAAAGAACTAACGTATCGAAATGTAACAGTTCTTACCTCATTGGATCATATACATGGAAGTATATTTACCGAAAACAGGCCCTATATATTGTTCTACAAGTTAACGGATTTGTTCTTTTAAGTATCAGTTCAGCAGAAGTAGTGGTTAACACCAAATCATGTGCGGACCAAATTGCAACGCTACGCATCATCATAGAACAGAGCATAGAATGGCAGTCAACTCTCTACCTCAACTCAACTTCATCGACTTTGAAAAGGCCTTTGACAGCGTCGACCGACAAGTAATTTGGCAGTTGCTTCAACAACACAGTTTTAGTACCACAAACCTTTATCAACCTCATTCAACAACTATATGAAGACGCCACATGCCAGCCAAGTAATTCACAATGGGAAGCTCAGTGATGCGTTTAAATTGAAGACAGGAGAAAGACAATGTGGCTGTTTACCATCACCGATGATCTTCCTGATTGTGGTGGACTGGACTGGATCATGCAGCAAACAATGAGGAGCGAGAAGAGGGGGATACTCTGGACCTGGGAAAAGAGCCTAGAAGATCTGGATTTCACCGTCGATGATGACTTATATCTACTGTCTTGTTGCACAAACTTGAAGATCTATAGGCAAAAACTAACAAGTTAACGGAAAAGGCAGGACAGCGAGGACGGGACTTCAAGTGAACATAGAGAAGATAGAGGTGATGATGATACCCAACCAACGCCACCACCAACTACAACAAGGTCCAATCACCATCAATAGGAGGAACGTAAAGGAAGTAGCCTCTTTCACCTACCTAGGCAGGCAGCATCGTTTCAACTACAGGTGGCGTGTTGGCGGCATAGACGAGGACATCAAAGCAGCCAGGATCGGAAAGACAGCAAGACAGGTGTTCATTAACCTGAAACCAGTGTGGAGATCTTCCGCACTCAGCACGAATATCGAGATCCGGATTTTCAACACTAATGCCAGTCAAGTCAGTGCTTCTATGTGATGGTTCAGAGACTTGGCGCGTTACGAAAGGGATTTCCAACAAACTGCAGACATCCATCAACAACTGCCTACGCTCGTTACTGAAGGTCAGATGGCCAGAATAATAAGAATAAGCAACAAGGAAATCGCTCTGGGAACGAACCAACCAAGAAGCTATCGCTGAACAAATATGCAAAAGAAGGTGGAGATGGATTGGGCATGCACTGAGAAGACCGATTGGGGACATTATGCGTCAGGCCAGGCCGTCGAGTGGAACCCAGATGGGAAACGGCGAGTTGGGCGTCCGAGGCGAGGTGAGGGTGACATAGAGGAGATGGTGTGAGGAAGAAATGAGAGCTTGTGGGCAGTTGTGAAGCCAGGTTGGAAAGGTTGCAGAGAAGAGAGTGGAATGGAGACGTGCTACTGAAGCCCTATGTTCCACTAGGAGCCCAAGGGACAAATAAATATAATAAATAGCGGCTAACGCTGTTTTGTGTGTTCTTAATTTTAATATTCAAAGTATCCTAGATTGATATTCATCATAGACTGATATCAGTTGAAGAACCACTGAGAACCTGGGGGCACTGAACAACTGTTTCATCCTAGTATGTGACTTTCTAACAGTGCGCACTCATGACTCCACCAGAAATCGAAACCAGGACCTTCGGGTTCCGCGGCCAGCGCGCTACCATTGAGCCACTGGGTCGGAATCGAGTGGTTCATATATCCTACTTACGTCAGCTCACGATATGGCACAACCTCCATCTACTGCCGTCGTTGACTCCACCGGTGACGCCTTCTGACTATAACTTTTTGAAATCATTTCTCGAAGCAAGCCACTAACTAACACTAGAGTAATCTATACAAAGCCAACATTTTTCATCTTACATAGAATTTTACGAGTTAGCACTAACTTTTAACCATTAATTCTCTGAAAGTCAATTAACCAGTTCTCACACATCTTGAGTATTTGCATATGGGTCATTGATTTGGGAGCAAGTGCTTGGTTCGAACGCTGTCCCACCTACTTCGGCCCCGGAAACTATGAAGTATCACAAGCCCTCACATAAGTGTGGCTCACTGCCTAGTGCATCAGGATATGTGTCGGGTTGAGTTACATAATTTTATTATTATCTTTATTTCTCGTAGAATTAATATCTGAAATACGTAATTTGCGGCAAAAGGCATCATCAATTTTATTTGAACCTGGTACATGTCAGGCATACGAGGTAGCTAAATTGCAAGAACTCATTTCAATCCGTGAACAAGATGTTCATCAGTTACGAAGGTGTGTTTTATTTGTCTTTTGAGAAGTCTTTTTTAAATTTGAATATCATATAGATAATTATTTTCTGTAGACCATTCCTTTATTTCGTTTTTGCTATTGATGAGCGATACAGAGGACTTCAATTCCTCCTTAATAATATAAATTTCTTCCTAAAAATTTATTATTGCGTGCCTTAATAATTATTGAATAGAAAACCGACTGTTGAACTAGTGATGAACTAGATCAAAGTAGTAATCCTTAGGGATTACGAAAGAAATGTAAACGTACTATTGATAATTTTCATACTCTATCGTTCAGTGCTTACCATAGAACTTAGTTAATCTTTCACTTAGACATTATATCCTGAATGTAATACTACTCAGCCTTTAAAGTTATCTGCTTACGTACTGAACAGTAACTCTTATACTTCATGAATTCACTAGGTGAGAGGATTGGTATGAAGTTCCTACTTGCGTCATAGTTCTTTTTATTATATGTATCATAGAGTGAAGCGGAATTATTTACTGGATGGTGTTTCAAGCATAATTTATTGCTCATAGTTGTATCAAAGTAATCAAATAACTTTCTGGTCTACCTTTTTAGTGCCATTGTTTTTCGTTCTCTGATTTAATTGATGGTAACACTTTCCACGTATCAGAAATTGGTTTTACTTCATCCCTATTATATACGTGCCAGGTGTTGATTTGATGAACAAAGCTTCAGTTATCATTCTCTTTGAACCTACCCAATTTATTTGTAAAATTATCATTCTATCCCAGTCTGTTACGTGATTGTGTATGACAGCATTCAAAGTTCTGGCTGCATTCTTTTCTAGATTTCTTATTTTGATTGAGTTTGTCAATATACACTTTGTTAGGTTTTACATGTTCTTCTAACCTAATCGACCCCAATCGGCTAGTTTAACCTACGAATTGTACCTGGTATTCACTGCATGGGATTTGGTAGGCCAAACTGTTTTGTTGACTAGGTTCGATAGGATCCTTTAACCAACAAGGTTTGTGTCTGAACGAGTTTATGGCTTTAAACACTACTCTTATTCTGGCTTTGTTGAGAATCGTATGTAAGGCCTCTGATGTCTGTTTATTATAATTAAACTATGGAGGTTTAAAATTCTTCCCTGTGATACTATTGTTACCATTGTGTCTATGATTAGTATGAGCCATATTCACTAATGTGTATTGGTGTAGAAGCGTGTTACTCCAAAGCAGACCGTGATATAATTATGAGAAATAAAGTAGGCCTAAGTCGTCATCTACTAAGGAATACTATTTTCCTGTGTGAGCCATTCAACTGTAGCTTCATAGAGTTTGCAATTCAACAATCGTAAACAGACAACAATACGAAATATTCCTTTGCAGTCATAGACACAAGACCCAATCATGCAAGTCGATACATGCCTGTAGACTGCATCCTGGACATTGGCCAACTTTAATTCTATATCGGCCTTGACAAAAAAAGAAAACAAAGACATTTTGGTTATCTGGTTCATTGGAGTAGTCACGCTTAATTGATGTCCCCCCTTTGTTGTATGATAGTATATGTACCAACGCACAATTATCAGATTTTTAGGCTTAGTTAATATTCATGTTGAAATCACCAATAGTTGCAATTTTAATCAAATCACTTGCTACTATTATCATAATAGTTGTCTTCTGACTGGATACCTTTCAAGTAATGAGATTTCGTTAAGGATTAGAATTTTTCACATGCCACCGTATTTTGTCTTATTGTAATCAATATTTCACATACACTGCAAAACAAATGTTTTCACCGAAACGTTCATGGAATGACAAATACAAACTGGTACCAACTTAAACTGTGGGCTATTGTTTACTTCTCATTGAACATAATGTGTTATCAAAAGATGGAACAAATTTGAGCAGTCCCACTCTTTACTTACTGGGGTGGCCTGTAGAAACTGAGTTATGATTTAGGTTTTTCTAGTTCTCAGTCATCTTTTGCTTTTCATTTGATTTGTATGTGATAAGCATATCTTTTATCTTGTACATAAATGACATTTTTATTCTAAGTTTTTTTGGAATTCAGATTGTTAATTATATCATTTCCTGTCGTTATGAAGGAGGCTAACTGATCATCGTTTTGAAGATGGAAACACATCTGATAGGATGATCCCACCTACACAATACAAATCAACGCAAACTTCTACAGAATTGTATCTTGATGATACGGATCCAGGATCTCAAATATCCCCAAGATCACTTTTTGATAACAACTGTGTGAATACTGTGTTAGTAAGATTATTAATGACCTATCATTTTTCTTGATTCCTGTTACGTATTTTATTGAACATGTTTTAATAGCATAACCTAGCTTCCAATTAGCAGACATTTGATGATATTTCTGGAGTTACAATTCCGCTTAAAATATTTCATTCGGGTGTATTCACTTTTATCTTGTTTTATTTCTGTATTGCTTGGACCATGTGTAGGATGTCATCAACGTAGATTCTTTGCAATTCCTGTTTGATGAGTGGTCTGTTTTTAATGATAGGTAGTCAAAGTATGATGAATACCAATTACATAAGATGGTTGCTGAAGGATTCTTTGAGTGGTATCGATCTAAGATTTGCCTATTTGACGTGTTTTTATACCATACTTAGAATTACGATTAACTCATATGTTGGAGAGTGTTAAAAAATATATTTCAACAGGTTATAAGTTATGCATAGGCACAAATAATAGTATGAACGACTTATCTACAGTATAAGCGTCGTTATTTCACTTAGACTCTTACCAATAACTGTCTAACTCATCAACTGTTTAAGTTGTTGAAGTGCTCCAAAGCGCAGAAAAAAAAGTCAAAACTAACAGACACCAAGTACAGCAAGAATAGAAGCATATTCGGCTTTCTGAGCAGCATAATAAGTAAACGCATATGCACAGCTGTCATCAGCTCTGTAATACATTACTTCCTATCACTGATTAATGCTTTCTCTGGTATCTTCTGTGTATCACACTGGTGATGAATGACTCCACGGATTGGTACCATTTCCTGATATGAAATACTTAGCGTTCTTAATATGGCTTAGTGATATATAGATGAAAGTCAGTTAGTTTCATCAGCAAAGTAATTCCATTTGAGTTGATTTATTAGATGCATCACACAGTGAAACTTTTTTTTTTACTGGATTACTTTTCGGACACAATTTTTTGTCCATAGTCATATCAAGATATAACTACACAACTTTAAGGCATGGTTTACATAGTTCTAATTCTCTCGCCTCCTCTGTGATATACGTAGTAGGATTCTCCGAACATACAGAACAGGTGCTGAATCATTCCTGTTCCATGCATTTGGTGTTAATTCGATAAACAAAGATTCAGTTACCAATCTCTCCCTCCACCTCGCTATGTTACTTTTAAAAACTGTCACTCTGTGGATGCAATTGTCAACAACCACACAACAGGATGGGACAGAGTGGTAGTTTTTAAAAGTAACATAGCGAGGTGGAGGGAGAGATTGGTAACTGAATCTTTGTTTATCGAATTAACACCAAATGCATGGAACAGGAATGGTTTAGCACCTGTTCTGTGTGTACGGAAAATCCTATTACGTATATCACAGAGGAGGCGAGAGAATTAGAACTATGTAAACCATGCCTTAAAGTTGTGTAGTTATATTTTGATATGACTATGTCCGAAAAGTAATGCAATAAATAAAACTGTTTTATTGTGTGATACACCTAATAAATCAACCGAAATCGTAGTAGCATTTTTTATAATCAAGTGACTACAGCTAGAGCATATATTGCAATGCAAACCCATACTTATATTCTTTGAGATGGTTGTTATGACCATTGCTCTTGCATTACTTTTCAAAAATATTTCCTTCTGTATATTATGAGTAACATGTAGCTGGTAAATATCACAATGTAAACAGACAAAACAAAGCGTGCTACACAACTTTCAAGAAGTACACTTTTTCATATTACACATTTTTTGGAGAAGACTGTGTAAGTAGCTTGTTATTCGTAAGTACAATCAAAACGATAAGGTTAAGGAAACAAAACAATTCATATCGCATTTAACTGTTTATATTAATTCACGTGTTTCTCAAAATAAAAACGTCGGGCGTACAGAAATACTTTCATCAGCTTGTTAAGTATTTAGGTAATTATTACAACTTAATATAATGATATAGTAACGTCTATAAAACTTTCGAACTTATCAGTAAATGAAAATTTCTGATTTCCAGAAAATTTCGTTTGTATAAACTGTATCTTTGTGTGCAGAACGAAGCAGTGGTCAATCTTGATTTTATTATAAGTATCTAGTTCATAGTTGTTATGATTGTCGTAGACTTCTATGGTAGCATGTTCTTCATATATTTTTCTACTGTCCCTCTCTTTTTTAACCGTATTGGACTATAACCCTTTGGTTGATGTTCGTGATATCGAAAGTACACCGCTACGCATTGGTGAAAACAAAAGGGCTTCATTAATACTGGTATACATCCCCATAACGTACCCAACTCATATGACGTTTCCACGTCTGTTGGTCATTCTCTACTGTGTAGTCCAACGACACACTGTCAGCTTGTTGAACAGATTGCTAGCTTAAAGTCTTCCTTACAATCCGTACAAGACGAACTGGTGAGTACTTTCTTGTTATTACGTTTTTTCCAACAGCTAAATGGTCGAAGGGACCTTACCTTAAGCAAGGCAAATTATTTGCGCTGTTATGTACCTGTAAAAACTTCCGATTTGGTTTAAATTATATCTATTAATAGCCCTGATATTTTACCTAGAGTTTAGGTTATCTGTAAAACTATTTGTCTAACGACTTTCCCCATCTAAAACAATGCAGAAGTGCGTCCCACCACTGTTATAAGCATGTAGCGTGAAAATATCTTAAATTCCTTTGTGTCAGCTAACTTCGCGCATCCTCTGAAGTTATTTACCACAATGCAAAATAATTAGTGCTGTTTCAGCTAAGAACTGATCGCACTTGCCCAAAGATTGGATTTTCAAGGTTCTAAATTGTTTCTGTGGTCACATTATGGATTATCAATACTTGTGATATTTGTCAGAAATTATTTGAAGCTGTTCGACTGCTACTCAAATAAAATTAAACTGGACTGTAATCATGTATCATTTACGCCCTAAGGTATCTTCCTTAAAAGCTACTAAATGCTCATCAATCTATCAAAACATATGGTCATTCCGTTTACAGACCGTTCGTTCTTAATTGTCGGTGTATTTCAATCAACAAGACCGCAAGTGATCTTGGTTCTTCAGGGAATTGTGACAATGAATGTAGCTGAATACCTATCTTCGAACCTCTTATTGATTTTTCTTTCAGCTGTATCCAACAGGAACGTTTTAAGCGAAGTATTGCACAGACTGTAACGAATGTAGTTAGTGCCTTAGGTTTAAAGCAGTGTAATTTCCAAGTTCTGTTCCTGCATTCACTTTGTTGGTGAGACCCATTTCGACAGCTCCATGGCTATTTTAGTAGTTGGTTCGTGTTTTCCCTTAAATTACAAATATGAACAGGTTGTATTTCACAGGATTAGTTATATCTTGATACTTATTGCATGTACTCCGGTTGATTTATCCCCTATCAAAACAGACCTATCACAGTTGGTTTTCGATTTTTGAAATATGTCTTTTTAAATCCTTTCAGGCGAGAGAATCGCTGTCAGCGAAATATAAAGTTGAGGTGAGTCATTAATTCTGTTAAGTATTTTTTATTTAGGATTATCAATTTGCAAATTGCATATTCCAATTTGACACTTCTTACAGTTGAATAGCTTTTTAATTGCCCAACTTTGTTGTCAACGTGGTTTCCGCTGGAAACCACCCAGCCAAGATCTCTGGCGCAAAGTGCCCTATGTATTCCATCATCATCACTATCAACACAGGACTAGAGATTACTGCGTAACGGTCCGAGTTGCCACACCTCATATCAGTACATCAAGTAAAAAGGCAGTGAAGTAGATGAAGATAGGAAAATTCAGTCAAAAGAAACAAGGTACGAAAAGAGGGAAAGGAAGAATGAGAAAATGGTGAGATTCGGTGTAGTGTAGTTAAGATTAGGATAATGTGTGTGGGGATACATATGCGCCACTGACATTGGTTCTGAGCCATATCACCTAGAATCCCCCACCACTTGTTCCTCTTGTTCTGCAGACCCCAACCGGCCAGTCTGCACCGCCTCACATGGCTCAAACCAACAACCAAAGACTTCATACATTAGTGCATGTTTTAGTCTGGCCGCCTCAGGCTTTTTCCAGCCTGGACCTACTTCGGCCAACATTGTGTGACGAGGCAATCGGTGACTAGGCATACGTAACACGTGTCGGAGTCAACCATCTCAGTCGATGAAGGTTCACAACCTCGCCAACTGATTTACCTCTTCTCCCTGAAACTCTACACCTGACTTGTGCGTTACTCACGTGGTGACACCACGGAATACGGCGGCCTATACTACGAAGGCAGTCCTGGTCAAACACCTGAAGCCTTCTCATGGATCCCAGTAACCACGTAATTTAAATGGAGAAACTCCACCTTTCATAAACCAGTATAGTGCCTCGTAATACGCACGATTTTGTTTCTTGTATTATAGTTCCCTTACGTTTACTTTGCCAGTGCTAATCCATCTCTTAATTCCTCCAAACACATATATAGGAACTTGATCAAAAGGTCATCATACTACAAAGAAAACTGCAAACTCAAACACGCCTACTCGACAATTTTAGACAGGTGAGTTGTTTCCATGTCTTGCAGAAATTTCAAAGCATTAGTAAACTGTAGTTTATTAGTGTCCAGAGAGAGATGTTCGAAGCTGTTTGCTGTATTCCACATTTTTTTGCGAAGTAGCAACGTCTTATTTCTTAATAACCAGTAATTCTTAAGATTGCATATTGATGTCTGATTCCGCTTGTATAAGTCAGTCAGTGAATTTCGTACTGAGAATAGTCAACTAAGGTGAATTACAGAGATGAGTGCTGCTGGATGTTTATTTAAGGATAATCTACCCAAACTCGTCACCAAGGCAAGAAGAGTTATAGTAATTTGTTTTAACTCCAGTGAATAAATTTTTCTTAAATATTTCACATATATTATTTGTTTATTGTAGGCTTTTGATAGATTGAATCGAAATTACCAATCGGTCTTGCAGTTATGTCCTCAACTACTAAAAAAGATTGCGTATGCGACCGCATCTGACCATGGGCTTAGCGACATAACCAATCAGCTGGTATGTATGAATTTCTAGTTCAATAAGCTGTACATTGTCATCTTCCCCATACACTATTCTACTAGATGTTTCATTTATTTTGTTAGAACGAGTGCATGAGAATGAAGTCGACTTGCTCGCCTACTGACGGACTATCAGCTAATCCCCAGAGACACACTGTATGTGTACATATATATGCTTTCTGTTTGTGTAACTTTGCTTTGAAATTAACTACGTCGAATATAAGATATATCACCTAGTAATACGTTATTAAAGTATGCTTACTCCATAAGCTTTTCCGCTGTGTTGTGACCATAATAGTTCTTAAATTCGAAAAGATTTCCTAGCTACCTGGTTTGATTGTTTGAACTACTAACTATAATAACAATTTATTCACATATTATGAATTTAACACGGTTTATAGGCATCATTTTATTGATGTTTGGATGAACATAAATACTGCATTATCTTATATAGTACATATCGCAAGTCAGCGAGGTTTAAAATATCATCAAAATTATCTGCAGGTTGTGAAAACGAACAGGAATATATCATATCTTGTTTAATGATTCAGATTACTGTCCTTGTTTTAAGATGCCATAGGAGTCGTGGAGTATTCGATAGTTGCGTTGCACAGCCAGTATAACTGGTCCATATGCGTAGCTTTTTATTTCATCAGATAACCGTCTTTCAAACCAATACTTACGGCTTTATTAACTGCAAAGAGCTCACTTTCCGATTTAGGGTATCAGTAAGTATCCGCATAGATTCATACATTTCCCGTTCTTTCAGTGTTACAGTTAACAGTGGTGCAGATTTATCCCACAAGGTGCGTGGATATAAAAATTGGAAGAGCTACTGTCCTATTGGTGATGGATGATACATAGACTCCCAGTATATTTAACCATGCACCACAACTGATTAGGTTACATGATACAAAGTACTACAAGAACAAGTGTACCATTATTGCAGATAAGCTGTCTTTAGTTTCTAAGTAAATCCATCCCTTTGGCTTGATCATTTGTTAATATTCTCTCTGCAAATATAACCGGTCAGACCATTCCAGGTGGTGCGGTGCAGCTAGAACTTCATTTTTCCAGATAAGTATACGACATGTGCCTAAGTAGGAGGTAAAAGGAACTGGCTGGTATCGAAGTTGCTACGGAATTCAGCGGTATAACTCTGCTACCCTGTTCTTTATACTTTCAGGTTCCTTCCTGTGTGTATGAAAACTCATGGCGGAATGAAAACGAATCAGAATCTTCTGCATAACCACATATGTTTCCTCATGACTTCGTAGCACGTCTACATTCAAATGACTTCTTGATTGGAATGCTCGCACTTACTTCGTTCTCCTGTATATTTCGCATTTTGTAACATACCAATAAAACATGTTGAAATCAAACGAATACCTTTCAGTGAGCGAGTTTTACTCAAACTATTTCTTACGAACTTGTCCTAACTTAAAAAGTCCGATCGATTAATGGAGGCAAAAAATTTCCAGCATGTAAGATACATTCCCTTAGTTTCTTATTTTTCAAAATCACGAAGACAACCGTATTATTGTGAACGTAAGAACCCGAAAAGATATATGTATATATATATATGTATTTAAACATGAAATCATATGAAAGGTTCAAAAGGATTGTACAATCTGGTTTGTTCAGCGGTGTCGAGGATCTGCAAAGAAAAAAGCGTGTTAGTTAGGTTCCGTTCATGTCAAAAACACTTTTAAAAAACCTTTGGGTGTGTAAATTCGTCCAAATTGTTCATCATAATTTTTTCAGGCTTATCTCTAGGGTGCCTTCCAGCATGTAAAAAGTGTACAATCATAATCATATGGTCACTCGTTATCCACTTTTTCGGCGCACCAGAACTCGACGAAACTCTAAAAAATGCTTAACTTGACGCTGATTGATTTCCGACTGTACCGCAATCAGAATGAACGCAGCGTCTTCAACAGGTCAATTGCTATAAAATCTAATTTGATTTTTGTCAGACTATATTCATCCTAAAAATTTCATGTCAAGAAGTACGTTTACACCTTCAGTGGTGAGCACCAAAAGTTTAGTGTTTAAAAAAATAGTTCTGGCAAAAAAACAGGATTGCATACTGATTTATTCATCACACTACTGAACGTTTAAGAGGCTTTTCCATGCGATGAAAATAACGTCCAGTGGGATGACAGGAAAAAGAACATAGATGATGATAAATTGCCTCTACGTGCCCATGCTCAAAGAACCGCAGGAAGAAAGAATAACTAGTATTGTTTAGTCTATTAAACCCAACACCCTTTAGTCTAAAAATGGTTTGGGCTCTTTAGAAAGGATATCTACGATAAAGCTTCGATAAAAGACAGTTCTCAAGAAAGGAGCTGCTTCAAATAATGTGGTGACACTATAAATATCAAAGCGTTGAATGTGAAACTAATACCAGGACGGTCAGAAAAATCGAAGCGGCCACTTTTGTCTTATTCAGCATGATGAGCAAGAGGGGTTGTAGCTTGATTGATGCTGACCGTGAGCTACGCCCTGAAGCGACTAAATGGTACGATCTCTAGAATCTCATCCAGGGAGTTGCGGTGCACCGGGAAACGCTCCATGTAACAATTTATTTCATATCATATCGTAAACTGACCGTCTCTGATAAACAGCGTTTGCCCTAAAAGTAGATCAGCTTAGAGGCCGCTTTAATCCTGCAGTTAACTTCTGGATTATTTCGCGTACCGGAAGACACTATTTATGAGTGACTGGTACTTCTGTGCATAGTCTCTTACTTTGAACTGATTGGCTGCTGCTGTCATTTAACCGGTTGGAGCTGTAAGTTGACATTCAAATAGATTAAATTGTCATTTTTACCCTTTGCAAACTGTAGCATGTACGTTTTCGCTGTTGTATAAACTCGAATATGAGTGTACAGATTCATGTTTATTACTAATTTACAACCACTAACAGCTATTACAAGAAAATCAGTCTTCAGACTTTGCACAACTCAAGTGAATCTTACCAAACTTGTGACAAAAAGTTTAACACAGTCCTTAATAGTCAGATTATATGGCAAAAATGGCAATGTGACAACACGATAAGTAATAATCTGGTCTATCGAATTGGAAAAGGATGAACATAGGGTTAGGTGAACCAGCTTTCTAAGATAACGGTCATCGAAAGATCCAGCTATATTACTGTCATTTTCTATGATGAAGGTGAAAAACTGAATGACTAATTTACAGAAAATACAATTTAACAAGTATCAACCGTAGGATAGCACTAGTCTGCATTTGATGAACTTGGATTTAAATGTAGATACGTTAGACAAAATGGCCAATCCAAGTAAAAATTTTAAACACGTTAACGAATTCGAGTGCTGATAAATCAATCACAAACCCCAGTAAAAAAGAGCGATTAACCTAAGATTGCTATTGATTAAAGTAGTTGTAAGGAAATATCTATTGATCTGGAACTAATCATTGCTCAAGGTAACTGGTGTGATGTTTTTACCATTCTGACCAACCGTTTATGCCAAATTTGCCACAGTAAACGTTTTTCACCAATGTGGGAACTTCGAGAAGAGAAACACGCAAACTTACGAAAATAAACAGGCAGAAGACGTTTTTTGTAGCAATAGCAGTCTCTGATGGGAGCATACGTCGTGAGAAAATCCCACAGTCAATGAACGCAACCCAATAAACAAGTGGAACTCTTTCCAATGAGACACCTATTGTATAAGGGTGGTGACACTTCTTCATTGCTCAGACTTCTGTAGGTGGTGGGATAGGAACTCTTTGTCCACCAGTCGAAAGTTCATGTACCTTAATTTTTGATAAAGAATTAGGGTGCTCAGTATATTTCCGGTTATTCTGCTGTCGCTAGGAAGAATCGTTATTCCTACCGGTGTAACTCATTCAATCAGAAAATACTGAACAGTAAAAGTAAGAAGGATATAAATGCTTGAATTAGCATCACTTAGAATTCCGAAATCACTTGATTCACAGGCTGTTAAGTTCACAGCTTGTTATGCATCTAAATAAATCATTCTTAATGCCCTGTTTTTATCTACTTCAGAAAGAGCAGACATATTGTGATAAAGTAGTTTGTTTCTATGGTGGGTCAACACAAACAAATTGAATCAATCAGAAATAAAACTATTATCTCGTAGTCCAATCTATCCTTGGCTGTATGGTGTAATACAAAATCTACGAAATATGTAACGGCATTTTTAAATAAACCACAAACAAATTCAGACCTCAACGTTATTTAAAGGTTTTTCTATTTGGGGATGTGACATCATCAAAGTTCATACCTAAAAAGGGAAGAAAGAAGTTTTTCAGAAGATAATAACCACTTGGCGACGCAATATCAATAAAGCCATGGGGTTTAACACCTAAATATGTTTGGTGGCAGTAAATCCGTTATACATACACCCCAAAATATAGTGCAGCTGAAAAGAAAAATCTTTACAGTCAAAAGTCATACATCATCTGTTAACAGATTAATAGGTTGGAAACTCCAAAACATTTAAATCATGAACATTCTAAAAACCTTTATATTTAACTCACCTTCATGGATAGCTTCGATGTGTCGCTTTAGACTTGATTTCTGAGAGAAGTTTCGCTGGCACACTTCACATCCAAATGGTTTGAGACCTTTGTAAAGAAAGATAATCGGATTCGGAAAAAGAACATTAGCTAACCTTTGTGAACAGCGTCAATGTGTTTATGGAGATCCGAGTTTCTGGTGAAACCTTTATAACAGTAGGTGCATTCGAAAGGCTTTACACCTGAAAATTGAAGATAAGCGTATGATCGAAAGTTGACGGAGAAACAATAGGTGAAGACAGAATTGGTTATCATGAAAAGAATACACTGATAACAATAAAATAAGCTTACCTTTATGTACTGCTTTGATATGTGTGTTCAAATTACAGTGTTTAGTAAACACCTTGTTGCAGAACGCGCAATTCAAGACTCGGAAATCTATCAACAACAGAATGACTTAAATATTAAAATTAAACAAAAACATTTAGAAAATGATTAAAGTCGGTCGCAGATTTATGTACTCTACTAATAAACGGTCTATGATAAGTAACGTATTTGAACTAATAAACTCAAACAAAACCATTACTATTTATTGATATACTTGTAATTCTCCGTTGTTTTACTGCATTGCACTGTTCGACATCTATTGACATATGGGCTCCTATGCGGATGCTTTGATACTGCCTGGATGTTAATTATGGTAATTTATTTAGTTGCGGCTAGCAGAGGAACCCAGGACGCACGTTTCATCCTATTTGGGATTCGTCAGCTGGATATACATGCACCCCAGTGAGTGACGTTGTTCCCACTGAGACTCGTACCCATCGCTTCAAACGCCAAGGTGTTATCCATTAGGCCACAGAGGCACGAAAGTCACCTCTTGTACAACGGCTGTTAGCTATTACTATTTAATGAAATAGCAAGTGACTTACCTTAATTAACATTCAGGTAATATCGAGGCATCCACATAGGAGCCCATATGCCAATAGATGTCGAACAATTCGATCTAGTAAAACAAGCGTATTAATAAATGGTAATAACTGACAGCCGCTGTACAAAAGGTGACTTTCGTGCCTCCGTGGCCTAGTGGATAACGCCTTGGCGTTTGAAGCGATAGGTACGAGGTTTGAGTCTCAATGGGAACAAAACCACTTATTGGGGTGCATGTGCATCCAGCTGACGAATCCCAAATAGGATGAAACGCGCGTTCTGGATTCCTGTACCAGCTACAACCAAGCAAATTACTAAAGACAAAACTACCTCAGCATGTTCAGGTTTGAGGCCATGAGCCACATCTATTGCATGAGTGTTTTAACACTAAATAAATCACGGTAAGTGAAGCGAAGTTGAAAACTGAGACTCATAGTGCAACTAGAAGTTATTTTTCATCAAATGCACCTGCAGAAAATATCCTGATAGGTTGATATGTGTATCTGAATATGACTTCGCGGTTTTGTGATTGCGACAAGGTTCCAATGAGTTCAACGAAAAAGGACTTCATTATCATGCATTCACTTATAAACAAGTCATCCAAGTGGTTATGACAGAATATGCTAACCATAATACATGACCTGATGTTCTTCAGAAACTTATTATTATATTATGTTATTATTTGTCCCTTGAGTTCCTAGTGGAACATAGGGCTTCAGTAGCACGTCTCCATTCCACTCTCTTCTCTGCAATCTTTCCAACCTGGCTTCACAACTGCCCACAAGCTCTCATTTCTTCCTCACACCATCTCCTCTATGTCACCCTCACCTCGCCTCGGACGCCCAACTCGCCGTTTCCCATCTGGGTTCCACTCGACGGCCTGGCCTGACGCATAATGTCCCCAATCGGTCTTCTCAGTGCATGCCCAATCCATCTCCACCTTCTTTTGCATATTTGTTCAGCGATAGCTTCTTGGTTGGTTCGTTCCCAGAGCGATTTCCTTGTTGCTTATTCTTATTATTCTGGCCATCTGACCTTCAGTAACGAGCGTAGGCAGTTGTTGATGGATGTCTGCAGTTTGTTGGAAATCCCTTTCGTAACGCGCCAAGTCTCTGAACCATCACATAGAAGCACTGACTTGACTGGCATTAGTGTTGAAAATCCGGATCTCGATATTCGTGCTGAGTGCGGAAGATCTCCACACTGGTTTCAGGTTAATGAACACCTGTCTTGCTGTCTTTCCGATCCTGGCTGCTTTGATGTCCTCGTCTATGCCGCCAACACGCCACCTGTAGTTGAAACGATGCTGCCTGCCTAGGTAGGTGAAAGAGGCTACTTCCTTTACGTTCCTCCTATTGATGGTGATTGGACCTTGTTGTAGTTGGTGGTGGCGTTGGTTGGGTATCATCATCACCTCTATCTTCTCTATGTTCACTTGAAGTCCCGTCCTCGCTGTCCTGCCTTTTCCGTTAACTTGTTAGTTTTTGCCTATAGATCTTCAAGTTTGTGCAACAAGACAGTAGATATAAGTCATCATCGACGGTGAAATCCAGATCTTCTAGGCTCTTTTCCCAGGTCCAGAGTATCCCCCTCTTCTCGCTCCTCATTGTTTGCTGCATGATCCAGTCCAGTCCACCACAATCAGGAAGATCATCGGTGATGGTAAACAGCCACATTGTCTTTCTCCTGTCTTCGATTTAAACGCATCACTGAGCTTCCCATTGTGAATTACTTGGCTGGCATGTGGCGTCTTCATATAGTTGTTGAATGAGGTTGACAAAGGTTTGTGATATTCCATAGTGTTGAAACATCTTCAAAAACTTATTTCCTCTTAATGCACAGTTAACATGAACTTAAAGTAGTCAGAAGTGTTATTAAGTGAAACCTTGTGCGCATAATAAACGTGCATACAGTAGTAAAACCGGTACGTTATGCTGCTATTCTACCAAATAAACTTTTATTTTTCTCTGTTGTCCATTTGTCTGGGGTCAAAGAAAGAACAAATAAATACACAGGTCGCAGCAAATACAAGTCTATGCTACATTACAGTGGTTGTGAAGTGAATAGCTTCCATCGAATGTCAAATTTACTACTACGGTTAAGTTATGTCCTACATCTAATCAAAAGCTGACTTGAAGTTGCAGTGGTTTTGTTCGAGGACTAAGTGGATATTTCAAAAACATATCACTGATTAGATGGACAATGGCGTTCTTCTCATTTCTTTATCACCAAATTTATGCAGAAATAGGAAAACTTTGAAGTCATAGAGCGAAAGAAACACGATAATAATTGATACATATATCTAGAAGTATTCGAAGTACGCATACGTTATTAGAAATCTAAACTTGACGTGTAGGAATCATAATCTTACTTGCATCTTCCTCTCCATTACTTTTGCGACCTTGTTCATTTCCCATAGCAGCGAACCCACTTAGATCATACTGTTCAGTGTCTATCTCTGTACCTAACCCGAGTTGTTGAGAATTTTGTTGACAATACCTTCATGCATTAATTCAAAGTGTTTGTGTAAGAGACTTTGACTACTAAACGTTTTTCCACAAAGACAACAAATGCTGATAAGTTCACCTGAAAGTGGTACATTGAAAAGCTTGCTTTACCATCATCACAGGCGTCAGCGAAAGTTGGTCCAGCACCTGTTGGCTCATTCATTTTAAAAGTCTGGAAATATGAAAATACGTAAATGACATCAAACAAATGAAACGTTAATTCAGTAAAAGATCAGTGGATAACAAAAAGTTGTTTTGAAAACAGTCAGTCAACTAATAGCATCGTACACGGGTTAATACCCAGCTTCTACGTTATAATTCGAAAAAATACAAAAGATGGGCTATAGCTGATATTACTTAGCTGCCCTAACTTTAGTGGTTAATATGTCTCAAACTCAATATCGGCTGCTCGAAATTAGATTACGTAACCTAATAAACCATAGTTTTCAATGCAGTGAATCCAAATCTCTACTGACAGCATTCGACTGCTTCAACAGAATGACTCACCTTCCGAATTAGAAACAGCTCTGCTTTATGTCAGTACTAACTCTACTTCATCATTATCATTCTAAGCTTTCATACAATAGGTATCATAGGTGACCGAAAAACATTTATCAAATCAAAATTTAGTCATATGAAGAATACATTCAGTGTATCATATATTTTTGACATACATTTAAAAAAATCAACATAGAACCTCACAAAGAAGTGCATTGGTTCAAGTCACCACACTTCACAGTAGCATGCGGAGAACAAGTGGATAGAGAAACTCATCAAAGCAGACAAAAGTGTGTATGGGAGGAGTTAGAATTTGAAAACGAAAGTTAGTGAAAATATTCAAGCTTTGGAAGACGTCAAAGAGTGAATATATCTGCATCACTGCAACCGATTTTCAACCATATCACCAAAGGTTTCCAACTATTTAATCCTAGGGTTATGGGGACTGCACTCAGGTAGTCTACATCTTTTCATAACTAATACCACCAGTGAGTGACTTCATGTATTTGTCCCACGTCTTGATCTGGTCACCCTTAGTTTTCTTCCAACCTAATCTAAATTTTTCTAGCATCGCACACTAAGGCAGCTGGTGGCCAGGCATGCGCAACACATATCTAAGCTACTGCAGTCAACGGAAGTCCACAACTTCATCGACCACCTTCCCTTCCTTGCCTAGTACCCTTTGCCTGACCTCGATATTACTCACACGGTGATCCTACCGTACAAAGATATGTTTCAAATCCTGTAATCTTTTCATTTCTAGGACATATTTCAGGGTTTTCTAAGACTTAAAAAAATGCGGTTTCGGTAGAAAAAGATTATATTCGAAGGCTGGATTAGTTGTGTATTCTCAATTGTTTCATCCAGTGGTAGAGGGCAGAAAAAGAATCGGGTAAACAGACAAAACGTAGAACCTGGCACAAGCGAGTTTTGTTCTGAGTAACTACATACTACGCTATCGAAAATTACGAAATTTTATGGTAAATTGAACGGGTATGGGGAAGTTACGGGGAAAATGACAAGGTAGTCAAGACTTCGTAACTGCATCACCTAGAGCCTTCGACTGTTGATTCATAGCATTTACAAGATCCTGGTCAAAACCTAACTACATCGTTTGAAAAGTCAGATACTTTATGGTAGATAGTATCTTCCAACGAAACACTATTACAGCTAGCACTGAAAACCATGGAAGTAAATCGACGTAAAAGTAACAAGTCTTTTCTGTGCTAGACAATTCAGTTAGGACGAGCCGTAGTTTTGTTGACGGGCTTGCCCTTTATTGATTTTTACAATGTTCACCGGGTGATTCCATCAGCTATAAGTAACGCTTTGAATGAACCTGTGATTGAGTACTCATAACCCTTTGCATCGTTCATAGAGTTGTGGTACATTGGCGCTGGGGTGAGATTTCAACCGGTGGGTAGGATTAAAACTCCGCTTCATCAACCGAGACTCAGGTGACCAGGTTGTATCAAAAGCCCACTTACAATAGATGCAGCCCCGTTGCCCTATTTATGAATCTGCAAAAACTTGCTGAGCGAAATTATTTCTTGATCATTACTCAAGTCAACTTCCACTAAACATAGAGATAAATAGAGTAGACTGCTGCAAAATACCCTCATGCTTTCTAAGACAAAGGAATACCTTCCGTTTAAGTTTCCTTATCAGATGTGTCACAGTTGCTACACCGACGTTAACGAGCAATACTGACTAGAACTATTGGTCTTCAAAGCCCCATGATGCCATGTTCTGTTGAAATGTATGTAGGGTCAAGTTAATTACTGTTATAATCTAAATAAGAAACACCATGGAAGAGCAATTAACAAAAGGCAATTTAGTAAAGAAAACTTCTTTTTGAGAAACTATGTGCAAAAGCTGTACAGTCGTAATCATAGTGACGAACCATGGAAGAGGTTTGGAGACAAAATTACACCACTGTTAGAATAGGAGTGACGGTGATAAGCAGCTTCCTTTAATTAACCAGAATTCCCACTGTGCGATTTTCTCGCTTGGCAGAACAACGGATACATAACGTCGGTCCTGAGAATTAAGTACACTGCTTGCCCCACAGCTCCTCTTCGCTGGCAATAAAATAAGTAGCAATCCATCTCAACAAACATGTTTAAGTAGCCATTTTGACCAACGTGAAGCAAACAATGCGCCATGATCATGCAAAACTAATTTACTTTCTATTTCAGATACATCAAGAAGGCATCAACTATCATGGTGTGAGTAACTGGGATAGCTGCTACCATGAAGTGGTGGTTGGGCATGGATATCACAATGACCCAACGAGCTACACTGGCTGGAACGCTTGTTCTCTCGAGATTCTAACATGCCAAAAAGGTATGTTCGATAGTGGTAAGATGCAAAGTAGTTACATTTATGCTGTAAGTTGCAATGCTACGATGAGGTACGAGGGCTAAGTCGTAGTGCCGATCGGAAAGAGGCGTTACAACAGTGGGGTGATCAGCAGTGTCACACTGATGCCGCCTCCCTAATGGGAGGGGGACGAAAAGTCGACCACAAGCATTGCACTGCCCTCTACCCCGCACCATACTAGTACCAGCCGTATGGGTACGTAGTCAGGTTCGAGAAAAGCAAACAAAGATCTTAAACTTCTTATAAGGAAATGTGAGAAACCTCGAATAGATATCCTTTGGCCTCTGCGTTTACACACTAGCCTTACACGGCATGGGTAGACGGAAAGTGCAAACCACTCGCACACATCCAGTAGGATACACAACTGAAAAATCGAACATAACATACCCTCCTTACCTCTATCTGCCCCACTGACTTCACTTAGTGCTACTAATTATTAAACCCTTTTAACCTTACACACCCTGCGACCATTAAAAACAACCAATTCTACCAAAACAATCATTCCTAGTCTCCTAAGACCCCGCTGTAAGTCCTACATTGGAGATTTAAACGTTCGAATCCTATGCCGAATTGGACAGTAGGCACTGCTCGCAAGAACTTTGAAATCTCGAGCCAAGTTGGTGTGCTGAGTTTCTCAGACACGTATAAAAGGACTTTAGTGTGGTTGTTAACTTGACCAATGCAGGAAATCTTCAGAACTCACCTTATGAGTATCCGCAGACTCAATGGCTAGCTCTTGTGGATTCGGTAGTGTTGGCACAACACTAAGCTGTAGAGAAGAAACCGTACTGCTCGACCGAGTAATAGTCACCATTCATCTATGTGCTATCCGACTGAATGGGTTTGTAAGAACTAGGAAGGGTTGTGAGACTCGCCCATCTATTTTTCATCGCCTACGCGCCGACCAACTGCAGTCAAATGATGCAGAGCATCAATTCTATCAAAAACTGTCAATTTGGACACATGGAGAAAATTTTTTAGAGGTAGTTGTAATAGCAGGCCACCTTAACGCTCCAGCAGGAAAGATGAGCTAATCGGAAAGGCATTTTGAAGATATCTACGAATCCCGTGTCAACGAACAGATAACAGTGATCGTCTCTTGGAATTTCATTCTGACAAGCGTTTGTTTCTGACCACCACTAACTTTAGGCATAAGGAGAAACGCTGTCTCACAGCATCCGCTGACATAAAACCATCGATGGACACAGAAAATGTTGCTGTGGGCCATCGTTGGAAAGGACGGGTGAAGGACTAGCGCTCTTTCTAGGGTACTCTTATGGACTCCGATTACCCATTAGTACGAGTACATTGTGTCTGCACCTTACCAGTTGGAGAAAACAGACGGCAGTCAACAATAAGCATACTGGATTGGAAGATGTGAAGGTGAAGTAAGTATTTAGGGAAACAGCTAAGCATTTATCTAAACATGACAGCAATGCTCATTCTGAGGAAAACTGGCGTGATATTAAGTCTACTGTAGAAACAGTGGTAACGAGGGTTGGAAAACTACATCAGAAGGTTAGCAAACGTCATTAGCTTTCCGCAACGTCAACCGAACTGATTGATGCAAGAAGACCAAGTCCAACTGGCTGTGACTACGAGCGTAAGCAACTCAAACAAACTGACGAGGAGTCTTCGTATCAATCGTGAGCGGCGAGAGCAAGAGAAATGGAGAAGGCATCAGCTTTAGATAGCACCCGCCAATTATTCAGGTCTATTAAGGACACCGGCCAGAAGAATATGATGGTTGGTGAAACCATAAAAAACGGATGGGACGTTGATAACCACTTAGAACAGGCAGCCAGAACGTTTGGCAAAGCACTTCGAAGCACAGTTGATCTGATCCCTCAGAAACACCTAACATCGAGCCTGAACCTAAATGGGATGCAGATGTCAGTCCTCCAACTCTCCTTGAAGTTGAGAAAGCTGTATCAAACCTTAAACGATGCAAAACAGAAGAAGCTGACAGTTTGCCACCTGAAGTTTTCATGAATGGAGGCAAGAAATTACTAATTAAGGTGACGGAGGTACTAGGTGGTGTATGGGGATCAGAGGTGGTGCGGTCAGTTTGGTGTAATTCCTTGGTCATCCCAGTGTATAAGAAAAGTGAGAATTCATGTGACAGCTATAGGGGAATTAGTTTGACTAATATTGTGTCCGAGATCCTAGGTCCCATAGTTATGCAACGCCTAACTGGAGCTCGAGAAAGGCAAAGTTATGGAAACCAGGCTGGTTTCCGACCTGGTCGAGGGTGCATCCACTATGTCCATCCATCCATCCAAATCAACATAGGATCAGGCATTACAGCGTGACGGCCCGAGTTGCCACAGCTCATATCAGTACATCGACAATGTCTTCACCCTCTGACAGGTTGTGGAACACAAAATATTTACCGGTGGCCGATACATGTCAAATTTGTTGACCCGAAGATGGCATTTGACTCAGTCAACCGTGAGGTGTTGTAGCAGTATCTGACTATGAAAGGAGTACCGAGAAAATATGTAACGCCAATCAAAGCCCTTCATTCTCGACCGATAGCAGCTAACTTGATGTGGTGGTCGGGCCTCCATATCACAATGACCTATCGAGCTATACTGGTGGAACACTTGTTCCATCAACGTCCTACCATACCAGAAAGGTCTGTTGGATAGTGGTTACAAGCAAAGTAGTTACCGTTGTGGTGTAAATTACTACACTATGATGGAGGTCTGAGGGCGAAGTCGTACTGCTGCCGGATGGTTGGGTTGTGACAGCAGTAAGGTGTCTGTCCCCCTTGGATGACCAGCAGTGCCATACTGATGCTGCCTTCTCAGTGGGAGGTAGGGTTAGAAAAGGTCAGGTCCCAAAAATAACACACTCCACCATACCCAATGGTCTGCCAAGGCGGCGGTGTTGGTTCATTTTTCATCTCTTTTTGACCATCAGACCCCAAAACAACCATACACAAAAGGGTGCGTGTGAAAGGCTTCAAGCAGATGTCCCATGGGCTCTGGGGTCACACAGATCTCCTTCAGGTACCTTAAGGAGAAACAGCATCCCACGGTGTGGGCACCCGGGAAATATCAGCACTCAAGTTTCCACAGACTGCTATCCACCTTCCCCATCATTACCTTTTAATCTTCCTTCACATCTCTCAATTAACGATGCTACATCATCTTCAAATTCTCCTAGCTCTGCAGCCTTTGACAACGATCTGAGTTCACAGAACAGCATCTTTGGTCTGCTTAAACCACGCTCCAAATTACACATGAGACCCTTGAATGTCCACACCCTCCGTCAAGTTGGTCAACAGCCATCATTGGTCAAGACTCTAATAACACGGGCCATGGACGTGTGCTGTTTGTGAGACACGCATACAGGACCCAAGTGTGGTTATTCACCTGACCTCTCCCGACTAATCTGGTGAATCCGCAAGGTTCACCCTTCGAGTTTCTAAAGATTTGTCAGCTAGCTCTCATGGTCCTGTAGGTGTAGGCATAGCACTAAGCACCAGGGCAGAAAACTCACTACTAGACTGGTACCCAGTTGATAGTCGCCTCTGCGCTATCCGGCTGAACGGTACAGTGAGAACTGAGAGCAATAGGGAGACTCACCGTTGTCTCTTTCTAATCTTTACTTATGCACCCACTGACTGTAGTCAGGATGAAGTGAGGGACGAGTTCTACAGTAAACAGTCTAGCATCTTCTCGAAGGCCAAATGATCGAACGTGATGGTTGTTACAGGTGATTTCAATGCACAGGTAGGTAGACTGAGTGAGTCAGAAAGGCACTTAGGTGGCACTTTCGGAATCCCGGCTAAACGTACAGGTGACGGTGGTCGCCTACTATAACTATGCTCAGATAACCGCCTATTTTTAGCTAGCACATATTTCAGACATAAAGAAAGACACTGTCGGACATGACGTCCACCAAGTTCGACTCAGCAATGGACACAGATAGACCACATTGCTATCAGTCATCGCCGGAGAGGATAGGCCGAGGACTGCCGCTCCTTCTGGAGTGCATGCTTGGATAGCGACCACGCGTTGGTCCGAGCGCGTATATGCCTGCGACTCAATGGACGTAAAAAAAATTGGCAACAAGACGATTGCGAGTGCTGCTGGACAACGAAAACACCAAAGCCGTGTTCAGTGAGAAGTTGCCTAGGTGGTTATCGGAACAGAAGACTATCACTCATCCAGAAGAAGCTTGGTGCCATCTCCAGTCTGCTCCAAAAGCAGCGCTGAAGACCGTAACCGACTCCGAAAGAGTGGATATCAGCAGCTTCCTCCAAACTAATGAATGCACGTGAACCCCTCCCCGTAGGCCCCGAGTACAATGAAGAACTAGCACAACATTAAAGTAGACTGAGAAAAAGTCCACCCAACGACTGCGAACAGTGGTGAGCAGGGAAGGCTAAAAAGATGGGAAAGTCAGTGGCGATTGGTAGCAGTAGACAGTTATTTACATTTACTAAGGAAACTAGGGTGGAAAGGTCAACTGCAGTTAGTGAGACCATAGCGGAGAAGGATGGATCTGCAATCCACTCGCAGAGGAGATGACTGGAACGATGGATAGGACACTTCGAGGAATAGTTTAACTGGTCTCCAGACACCACTGCGTTGCCTGAGATCCAGTCGAGTCTCGAATGCAACATTGAGGTAGACCCCTCGCAACACTAGCAGAAGTCGAACAAGCTGAAACGAGGAAGGGCGGGAGGATCAGACGGGCTAACTCCTGAGGTATCAAAGGAGTCTATGGTGAGATGCCCAGGGAGCTATGCTCATCGAGTGGTGTCCGTCAAGAGTGCCCACTCTCCATTCTTATTCAATTTTACCACAGATATTCTTATAGAGGTCTCCCTCTCGTCGCCTGATTACACAGATATTGATCTAATCGCAGGGGAAACTTCATTAGACCTAGAATATTCAGATGATATAGTCCTGTCAGGTGAAGACGCTGACAACATGCAGTCTTTCGAACACTTTGAGTGGCAGGCTGAGAATGTTTGGAATGCGTTTTTCACCATCCAGATGCAAATTTTTGCTCCAGGATTGGTCTTCAACGGTGCCACGGCTAACAATAGAGAGTGAAGTGGTTGAGTGTGTTGACCAATTCACTTACCTGGGAAGTAGGATCGGCCCTTCCCTGGTGGCTCAGTGGCCGATGAAATCTCTGCACGGATACAAAAGGCTCGGCTGGCTTTCACCAACTTACGCCACATGTGGCACCGCCGTGATATCTGATTGTCTATTAAGGGCCGCGTGTACTGCGCAGTAGTCCGGTCTGTCTCGCCGTATGACTGTGAAACATGGCCACTGAAGATGGAAGACATGAGAAGGCTTCAGGTGTTTGACCAGCACTGCCTTCGTAGTATAGGCCGCCGTATTCCGTGGTGTCACCACGTGAGTAACGCACAAGTCAAATGTAGAGTTTCAGGGAGAAGAGGTAAATCAGTTGGCGAGGTTGTGAACCTTCATCGACTGAGATGGTTGGCTCCGACACGTGTTACGTATGCCTAGTCACCGATTGCCTCGTCACACAATGTTGGCCGAAGTAGGTCCAGGCTGGAAAAAGCCTGAGGCGGCCAGACTAAAACATGCACTAATGTATGAAGTCTTTGGTTGTTGGTTTGAGCCATGTGAGGCGGTGCAGACTGGCCGGTTGGGGTCTGCAGAACAAGAGGAACAAGTGGTGGGGGATTCTAGGTGATATGGCTCAGAACCAATGTCAGTGGCGCATATGTATCCCCACACACATTATCCTAATCCTAACGACACTATACCGAATCTCACCATTTTCTCATTCTTTTTTCGTACTTTATATTTCTTTTGACTGAGTTTTCTTATCTTCATCTTGCGCCTCACTGCCTTTTTACTTGATGTACTGATATGAGGTGTGGCAACTCGGACCATTGGCAGTAATGCCTAGTCCTATGTTGATATTGATGATGATGATGGAAGACCTTTATTCGAACTCACGCAGCTGTATGGTGGTTTGTAGAGAATTTTCATCTGAATTGACTACAACTAGTGGTGTCCACCAGGAATGCTCACTATCGTCGTTCCTACTTAACTTCGTCATCGACCTACTAATGGACATAACCTAAGGTACGTCTTACTTCACAAGAATTAATCTTTCCATTGGAGGCTATCTGACTGACTTGGAGTATGCAGATGATATTGTCCTGTTGGGTGAAGACGCTGACGAAACGCAGGTCTCCTGACGACTGAGAAATCTGAGTATGTTTGGCATGCGTTTTGCACCTGTCAAATGTAAATTGATGGTCCATAGCTGGTCTGCAACCACTCCCGGTTTAACAATAGGGAGTGAAGTGAAATGCGTCGAACACTTCATTTACTTGGGGAGTTACTTCGGCGCGAACGGGCTGGTTGTTGATGAAATCTCAGCTCGGATACAGAATACCTGTTTATCATTTGCCAACATGAATCACCTTCCATGCCAGTTTGCAGGATATCTGACAACCTATTAAAGGATGAGTATACTGCACTGCAGTTTGTCCTGTCCTATTGTACGACTGTGAGAAATGGTCGTTAAAAATAAGTGTGAAGGTACAAGTTTCATAACACAGGTTTCTTCACAGCATTGGCTACGGATGGTGGAATCACCGTGTGAGTAATATCGAGGTCAGGCAAAGGGTACTAGGCAAGGAAGGGAAGGTGGTCGATGAAGTTGTGGACTTCCGTTGACTGCAGTAGCTTAGATATGTGTTGCGCATGCCTGGCCACCAGCTGCCTTAGTGTGCGATGCTAGAAAAATTTAGATTAGGTTGGAAGAAAACTAAGGGTGACCAGATCAAGACGTGGGACAAATACATGAAGTCACTCACTGGTGGTATTAGTTATGAAAAGATGTAGACTACCTGAGTGCAGTCCCCATAACCCTAGGATTAAATAGTTGGAAACCTTTGGTGATATGGTTGAAAATCGGTTGCAGTGATGCAGATATATTCACTCTTTGACGTCTTCCAAAGCTTGAATATTTTCACTAACTTTCGTTTTCAAATTCTAACTCCTCCCATACACACTTTTGTCTGCTTTGATGAGTTTCTCTATCCACTTGTTCTCCGCATGCTACTGTGAAGTGTGGTGACTTGAACCAATGCACTTCTTTGTGAGGTTCTATGTTGATTTGCCTCAATGTCTGTTTTAGGAGAATTCACCTTTAGCTTTATCCTTATTTCAGTCAGTGAGTGCCTAAGTTGTGACCAGGAATAGACAGGGCTCTATGATGATTCTGGCAGAGTGCAACTATCAAGTATTATTATCTAAGCAAAGGACAAGAGCAGGGAACCCGAAAAACCCAGGCAGGTTTGAAGTATTGTTCCCAGTGTACCCACCAGCTATTCATCTTACTTCAAGTTCGGGAACACAGGCATACTAACTGGCATCCCTCACAAGCCTTATTTCCTGATGTGAAGGCGGCATCCAAATTTCTGGTCGATAAATCTTGTTACAATGCTTCAATGCAAGAGATACCGAGTAAGCACAACACCTGTATATGAACACCTTTCGGCATGTTAGAGCCCAAAGAGGAGTATTGGTTGAGTTGTGGACTTAGGTGGTGTCCGAGAAGGGCATCCGCTCTCTATTTGATTTTGCCAGTGAAGTGCTTATGACGGCTTTTGTCTTCCTGTCTAACTTAGCAAGGATTGACTTTATCACACGGCACAGTTCGATCAGGTGAAGACATTGACAAGAGGTATTCTGGAAACCCAAAATGTTTGTAATCGATTTCGCATCACCCAAATGCAAATTACTACAGGACTGGTCTGTGCTGATGCTACGTCAAACAACAAAGAGTGAAGCGGTTGACGGCGTCGACCATCTCACTTAACTGGAAGGTTGAGTCAATAACCGAAGAGATTCGCAAGAATATAAAAGGCCTGCCCGAGTTACATCATCTATGGGGTCGGCACGATATCCGGCTACCTGTGCAGGGTCAAGCGTACTGCACTACAGTTCACTCTTCTGATGTACAGTTTTGTGAAACAGCCAATTAAGGTGGAGAATATAACAATACTTCAGGAGTTCAGTAATCACCACTTAGGAGTCAGGCGTAGAGTTTTGGGAAGAACAGGTAGGCCAGTTGATGAGGTTGTAAACCTTTCATTAACTCAGATGGTTGGAACATGTTACACATGCCTAGTGACCATCTACTTCATCACACAATGTTAGTTGAGGAAGATTTAGGCTGCAAAAAGTTAAACGACAGTCAAACTAAAGCATATACCAGTCCATGAAGTTTCCAACTGTTGTTCTGAGTCGTGTAAAGGAAATCCAGGCTTCGAGGTGGGGGTCAGTTATTAGATACTCTACGTGATATGCCTTAGAATTGATCGCCGTGGCGCAGATGATTACACAAATAACCTTCATGACTTTTTAACACATACTACTTTCCACCTTATTTCTCGAGTGTTGATCCTTTCTACCTTAATGTGCTGATATGAGGTGTGGCGATGTGGTTCAGTAGGCAGTAATGCCAGGTCTCAAGTCGATGCGGACAGACTCACTGATCCATCTGACGCTTCTAACGACTTACAACTCTTCTAACTAGAATCTATTTATCTCACCTTTCTTTTTACTTTATTGCTTATCCTTGCTTTCAAAATTGTACCCCCTACAGAACTAAAACCTAACAACGATGTGCATCAAGTCAAACTACCTAAAAGGGAAAAACATTCAGGAAATAGAGATATCCCATCTTCAATAATAACAGTATATGAATGCAATTACAAAATAGAGGTCAACTAAATATATCATGCATTTGTTACAAACTTGAGCATACGGATTCTCAAATACGACTTCGATCGCCTGCTTTTATGTATCACTTAATACTAGTAATCATGGAGTTTTTTATACACACAATCCATACAATAATTTCTGTTAAGGTAAATAAGTATAGTAAGAATCGAAACGGTTTCGTTTCGTTGACCACGAGCATAAATTGTCACAGTTTATCCTGCAACTCCATAAGACCCTTAAAATGAGCGAATCTGCGATTTTACTCAACATAAAATTTGTGAAAATAAAACGACTTAACCACAATCGGTGTTTAAGTGTCCGAGAGCGATGTGCGATGAGTTGAAGCAACAACAACACTCCACAGAGAACAAGTAGACTAAACAATAAATATGGTTTCCCAGCAAGTGCGCAAATCGACACCACGCCACTAATTCACACTACTAGTTTTGAAATCACAAACCAAATGAAGAGCATAAATTGCATAAGAGATCTACCTCCTAACATAAACAAAGTTTATATATATATATATATATATATATATATATATATATATATATATATATATATATATATATATGCCATTATTGTAAGCAGCATGTAAGTTGAAACCCATTTTGGACAGGGAAACATCGTTTCACACTTTTTTGTTAATCACTTTCAGGCAACTGAAAGGACCCACAAAACTGGAATTTGGGAATTTAAATAATAATCAATAGCTGTGACGAATAGTCTGAATCAAATGCCAACCTTGTCGACAAAACCAATTCAGTAAAAGTGGCATTTCAAAATCGGTCATGATAAGTTCTTGAACAAACTACGTAGTAAGAGATTGGTAAGGTTGTTCAGATTTCATATTTAAGCTAAAAGTTGTGCTTACATTGCTTTAACTGTGGTGGGAAAGTCATCTAACACAACTTTATGTTTGTTTCATAGTAACAGCAAACTTGGACCTTAAAAGGGGCGACAGTGATTTGAATCAAGGGATGTGCTAGCTTCCAATATTATCAATGCCAAGTTAGTGTGGGGTGATATTATTTTGTCCCAGGTCTTGCACAAACACGGAAATCAGAACTTGGATGTCTCCTGTTTATGCTGATCTCATATGTAATGTTTGGACTACCAGACAGCTGCTTTTGTACCCCACTCAAGCCAAGGTGGTCTAAGAATATGACACCACTTTGCGACTAAGTTACATGTCCTACAGAAGGAATCCTGACCCTCGTAAGAATTAGGCTAGAGGTCGATCATGAGTTCGGCGGTTACGTGAAAACCTCAAAACTCTCGGGGTCTATAAGCCGTGAAGTAGACGTTTTACTTTGCCGTCAATATCAATCACAATTGTATGTTGTTCTTACATGAGTAAAAAAAAAAAAACTAATCCAATCATTTGCAACAGTACACATTACCGAGAACTATATGATTAAAATTAACCTGTAGACTTTACCTTGTCAATGAACTCGGCCCAAAATTAGATTTCTCATAACAAACATGTTTATTATGAATCTCCAAATATCATGATCAGTTTAAGTAGCCTAAGAAAGGGACGTATCTCATCAATGCGATCGTTAGCCGGTGATGTAATTAAAAGTAACAAAAAGCTTTTCGAACGTCTATTTATCTTTAGATAAGTTTAATTCACTGTCACAAATGATTTTCCACTTCAGAATCACTCATGATATGAAAGTGGTAAAAGTGCAAGCAGCAAATAAATACAGCAACCAAAATGCGTTACACTAACGCAACATTTGAACTATCCACGAACATACCTGTACACTCCAAGTATATTTGCTCAACTTTTTAGTCAACGTGAAGTAAAATTCCATTGTTTATAGTTTACATAAAATTGATTCCAGCGGACAATTAAACATTTTACGGAACCGATACGCGAACGCTCGTAACTGCGCTAAAATATGAAAGTCATCAGCTAAAACAAGCGTGGCACTGAATTTCCAATGAATCCTAACAATCATGTGCGTAACATTTACTTTATTCATAATCACACTGTACTACTTCGTAAATTCCAAAACCTGTTAGTCTCATGTGATCTGTATGCTCAGGAATTTGCATCATTTTCGATTCAATAGAATCCTAATGTAAAAGATTGTGTATTTGAGCCACTATTTTGAGGACAGACGAAAGTTTCTCATCACCACCACCTCAGTTCTGTGGCGCGGATTCTTGGCACTAGAACACGCACTTGAATTCAATAAATGCATAACCCACCTAAATACTTTTAAAGTAGTTGACTACGCATCAAAGGTTCTTTCGGCCTTGCGAGTCTAGCTTCAACGTGTTGTCCTGCATCCGTGAAAAACAACTATTCCATGTCTCATTTTCATTGGTTACTAGCTGTTTGCTCAGAGTACATAGTCCAAGAAGGTAGAATCAAATTAGTAACAGGTTTTATTGAGTGAGATTTTATCACCAGATTGTGGTGTTTTGACGTTGCTTCGAATCCATCGGCGACAGACATACACACGAGTTTTTTCATTGATGACATCATGCTAGGTTTCCCTTTTATTTTTGCCGATGTGGTAATATATTAACTGTGGAACAGTAGTACCTCCAGTTTCAACTGTGAAGTGTTCTTCGGGCAATGCCGGATCTTCGTTTCTCACGTAGTTATCCATCTCATCCTCGGGACAGGACTTCATCAGAATCCTGAAGTAGTAGTGCTATTCAAGCCTCTCGCAAACTGGTTCGTGTTGTTGCCACTGGGCTTGGTGGGCCATCACGAGAAGAAGCAACCCAGCTGGTCAGGTTACGTGTGGGCCGGCGCTTTGTGGGAACTACCGTTACCGTACAACCCCTTAACTGTTTTCTCGTCCACTAAAAGGATCGTTTCCCCAGGGATGGATCCTGATAGACACTGGGACAAAGGTTGGTGCGAGTCCACGGGCAGTTGATGAGTGACTCAGAGGGATATTCTGTTGACAGCGACTCGTGTTTCACGACCTGTGGTTAAGTAGCCACAACCCTAGGCTTGAACCCCACCGCCTGTTTTCCAGTGTCCTCACTTTCGCTATCATAACCACTAGCACTATCAGCATGGATCTCCTAAGACTCGGACATTGGCTGTTGTATGTCGGCTAGCACTAGTTCAATACAAGTTTCAACACAAGCCTTTCCATCTTTAATGTTCTCGCCGCCAACAACCTTTGTCAGTTCTGGTGATTCTGGCACCACTACTCGGCTGTTATGCCTCCATCATTAGATCATTTTACAATATACTTATGCCACCATCTGGTGTACTTTGTATCACGTCCAGTGTTCTTCACGATAAAACAACAACTGGTCTCCCAGGTTTGGCCAGGCCAAAACGTTTATCACTAAACACACTGCGGCCACTAAGAGCTAATTCAAACATGTGGGCAAAGTTTGGATCATCAAACTTCCAGATTTGAATGTGATTCCACAGAATAACAGTATAACCGAGTGACCTTCTGGCGATCGCACCAGGCCCGTTGCTTAAGTGACTCCAGATCACGACCCAGAGTCCAACGTGCATGGATTGACTGCTTTTTTGTGAGTAGTTGACTTCCTCAGTACACTCAACCTTCCACGTGCCTATCAGCGGAGGCAGGTTACTCGAGATAATGTTCGGAAGTCCGTGATCAGCATACCACTCGGGCTTTCTGAACCACCTTCTAAGCCTCTGGGTAGTCCCAACAATGTGCAAAGGATTCAGCATTTCATCATGATGTCCTGCACGGGTTTAATCTTGGGTATATCAGCCTAGGTTACGTTCGTGTTGCAAGTTAAGACGAAGATGCTCAAATCAATCACCCATATCACGCCTATTCCGAGGCTGCCGTTTATTCATTGGCTTTCTATGTCATGACACTAATGGACACATCGCTTGCCCACTGCTTGCAAAAGTACAAGCGAAGCAAGACAATCAATTGCCGGAATCACTGAAAGCGCCGCGTACACTCAAGACTTAAAGTGCAAACAGCTGACAACCAAAAGGCGCAATCTCATTTCCCTAATGCTTCGCAACTAGATCACATATCTTCTTTCACTGGCGCGAATTGGCGAGCATGCAATTCGAACCCGGTTTTCCCGCCTATTTAGTTTCCTAGCCTCGTACTTGCGGGTATCCGAAAGGTACGAAGAATCGATGCTGGATCTCTGTGTTTATGCACAGTATGTGTAACTACTTCTCAACCTGACGGGTAGTTCCTTTTCGTATTGCGCATCGATTTCTCGGACGTTTAGTATTCTTCTTGTTGATACATTAGGTTTTCAAATCAGTGTATGACCGATCTCCCAAGATTATTCACGGTAAACTGCGTGGAAGTCACTCCTTTCTGGTCATAAAATCACGAAACATAGTTCCTGTATGCAAAGACCGACCTCTGCAAAATAAGGCAACACGGACTTCCTTTCTCAATTTCGTGTTGTTTTACGACCACGGCTGTGGAAATTTAACAGGTTCGTCGCAACAGATCTTCTGTCTTGATGTAAGTTATCCACACATGTTGTTGAGGGCAGCCATTTCGAGTAAAAGTGATTTTACGAACTACTTCGTAGCATCGAGCTAAGGAACAGTTCAATTACCAGTTGACTTAATGGCCATGAGAAGTGCTTGGCGGAGAAACTTGCGACCGAGGTGATCTGCGCTTGCCATTCCATTCAGAAATATCACAGCTGGTGCAAGCCATACTTTTAGCACCCCAGTCTCTCTCCAGTAATCACCCGGCAGCCCCAGTAGAAACATCAGAGACACTCTTGAAGTGCTCCATAGGTGCAACCTGTAATCAAAAAGCATGTATGCCTAGATTCCGAGATGACTGTGCTTCACAACCCCATGGAGAACTTTTCTCTGTCTCAGATCTCTCAGTCCTAGCATGTTACGCAAAACTAGTGGGATCGTCCCACTGCAGGCGTTCACTGAACCAGCCAACAAGAAAAGGCCGTGGAATTAAATAATGCGACCTCTCCGATACCTATGGCGCAGAAGGACAAATTTTGGCGAAGACCATGGAATTCCAAAAATGAATACACGTGATCGAGGATCTGTACCACCGGCAAACTCTGATGGAAATCGTAGGTGGTAAGACCGGCCACTTGTTATGCGACATGGACGTAAAGACGGAATATCAATAACCAGCGGGTACCGTCGCGACGGTTTGCTTTCTTTCTCCAATCATGGAAGCAGGATACACCCGTGAAACAGCCATCGTTAGACATCCTTCAATGTTTGCAGTTCCAAGTATGCTTTCCAGTATTCGAAATGCGGCGCAAGCATTTCAAATTTTTGTGAATGATGTCATTCGTAGCCTATATATTCGCGTTTAGTCGGTGACAGTTTGATCAAAAGTTCAGATAAGTAGACTAACCTCAAACGTCAGGAGTCGGAATAGAGATATGCACCGCGGTTAGCCCTCAGAAAAGTAAAATGTGAGTCAAGCTGTTCGGCTTCCTGGAGATAATATTGAGAACCAATGTGTACGCCTGATAGTGGATATAGTGGTGGCCATTTTGAAGTCCGGAACCTACTACTGTGGAGCAGCCTCATACAGTTATCCAGATAATCTTTGACAGGTTATATGGTGTGCACCTTTATCATCTATCTGTCTTTAAAATGAATCATTTCCAACAAGGCGTTACAGTTTTTCTACACTCCTTTCCTTCTTTTGAAACGTGCGAAAGAAATTCATCCTTGTGAAAAACTTACATGTAGAAACCTTGAGTATCCATTTTCCTACTATATTCCGTACAGTGATTCAACTTACATAAATCTGCCAATCATCTTTGGGTCATGAAACCTTAGAAGCCAAGAGTGTGAAACTGGTTTAAGTATATAATCACGCCTGTAAACTGGCATGGGGTTGTATTTGCGATGATAAATTATTACCGTTATTATTATTCAGCTGTCTGTTAGGTTTTTACAGAAGGCATGGTTTCAACTATGCCGCCCCTATGATGCCACTTATGTGTCTCTTCAAGAACAAAAAATAAAGCGCAGCTTAACCTTCCCTCCTAAGGGCCACTGAAGCCATCAAATACGCAGCCATGCTCGTGCAGCATCACCTTGGAGCATTTTTGAATATCGATGACGGCGCATCCTGTTGAACAGTCTAGGCCATTGTACAAAAGATGGCAGCAAATAGCATTTTCCTGGAAATAGCTGTAGCCAACCGGAAAACTTTTATTGTATCTTCAGCGTAGAGCTAGTAGTTACGTGCTTTCTCGCGTGTCTCTCGCGACATTCCAGTGAATATCATGGCTTCAAAATTTTCACGTGTCACCAGCCGTTGACATTATCTTCCCACATAGTGTCATTAAACCCCTACCACGATGCAAGTGACACTTAGTTGTGTTTTCCAGCTAACCCCGGAGAACTAAGAAATGTCTGAAGGTACTAAATTTTAAAACAAGTAACAAACGTGACTAAGGCAGGATTTATTGAATTCATAAATTTCGGTTGAACTCATCAGCCCTGTACACAGCCCTACATACACAAGTTTGTATCCTGTCGTGTGATGAAGGAATACATACATGCGTAGTGCACATCATGACATTGACCAAGGCGTGGCAACGCGGAGTGAATCATCTGCTTATGTCAAACAGAGCTAAGATTGGGTTGGGAAGGGGTAAAGAATTGGATGGGTAACATCATTCCGAACGGAACAATCAGTAGCCAACTAGATGGGTTAATAAAGATGCACACTAACAGAATATAGGTGTTAGGTAAACAAAAATATTGACCATGATAGTGATAATACGGGTTAGTGATGGCAACGAAGATGCTTACAATGAAAATAAAAACACCGAAAAGATAAAAAACTACATCATTTTGAAACACGGTAAGTAGACATCAATCAAGAAGCTTGGTAACAGTGTGAAACTTACGGTGGTTAAAGTAACAGTTGGACGATAACAATAGTAATGATGACGGAGATAAGTCATTTCAACATTAAGCAGGGAATTCGTATGCGAAGAGATCGGTGATATACTCATTCCCAGGGAAGGACTGTGGGAGTTTTTACTACCATGCACCAGAAAAATTCAGTTCCAGTTAAACGGTCAGTAATGTAGTCAGATAGATGGCGTCGAAAAACCTCGCCTGGTTAACTAGTTCACTAGTTACTAGCCGGTCCTAAGCCCGGGTGTACAGGGAAGGTTGGGCATAGGACTAGCAACCCTACACCGTAAAACAAATCTAACCGCTAAAGAAACCTCAAAGCACAAACAAAATATAAAAAATGAAAACAAACTTATTCCCCGCTGGAATCGGAGAGGCGAAATGACGCCAGTTGGTGAAAGCCTTCGGGAAGCCAATTGGCCGATGTGTCTTCTCTCGATAAAAGCGAAAGTAAACGTGGGGACATGGAATTTCCGTACGATGTTTGAACCCAGTAAGGCAGCCCAGATTGCAAAGGAGATGAGAAGGTATCACATCGAAGTGCTTGGGATTTGCGAAAGCAGATGGAATGGGAGTGGACTCTCCAAACTGTCAACTGGAGAATCAATAATCTACTCCGATATTGTCACCCAGACGACAACCACGAGCACACTGAGGGAGTGGCTATCATGATGTCCTCAACAACATCGAAGGCTCTCATGCAGTGGGAACCAATCTCCTCCAGGATCATCACAGCAAGATTCAACTCAAAAGGAAGAAAGGTCACAATCATACAATTTTATGCACCTACAAACAATGTAGAGCAAGAGAAAAAGGAAGAATTCTACAGACAACTTAAATCAACACTGGACAAGACGTCAGTTGGCGATATCGAAATTCTAATGGGCGACATGAATGCGAAACTGGGAGGGGACAACACGGGGAGAGAACTAACCATGGGTTGAGAGGCGCTTGGTGAGGTGATGAACGGGAATGGAGAATTGTTTGCAGAATTCTGTGCATTCAACGATTTGGTGATTGGAGGCAGTGTGTTCAGGCACAAAGATATCCACAAAGCGACATGGATTTCACCAGATGGACACACTAAAAATCAAATCGACTTTATCTTAATCTCGAGAAAATGGAGACGCAGTCTACTTAACACAAGGTCAAGAAGAGGAGCAGATGTAGGTTCACACCACTATCTAGTGCAAGAAACCTTCCAAATCAAGTTGGAAGCCTTCAAGGAAGCTGGTGATAGACCACAGTTCAAGTACAACACTCGGAAACTGAAGGGAAAAACTACAAAGGAAATCTTCACATCAGTCAGCCGTCAAGACAAAATGGGAGATGTAGAGAAACATCCCTGCAAGGACGCTCAGCGACAAGAGGAACTGAGCACAATGTGTAAAACACTGAACAAAGAAGTAAAGAAGAGTGCACGCAAAGACAAAAGACACTTCTACGAAACACTGGCAAGTGAAGCAGAACAGGCTGCAGGTAAGAGAGACCTGACGACATTGTATCAAATAACCAGGTTGCTGTCAGGGAAGAGATCAACGCAGATGAAACCAATAAAAGATGAAGAAGGAAATTTAATTACGAAAGAAGAGAAACAGAGGAAACGATGGGCCGACCACTTCAAGAAGCTCTTGAATCGACCACCACCACCACCTGCACTTCGTCCAGAAATACCACCTGCAGCCGCTGAATTACAAGTGAACGTAAATCCCCCAACGAAAATGGAAGTCCTGAGCGCCATAAAGCTACTGAAATGCGGGAAGGCATCAGGACCAGATGGGATCCCGCCAGAAGCACTGAAAACAGACGCAGAGACGACAGCGGACATGCTCACACCACTATTGCAGAAGGTGTGGAAGGAAGAGAAGGTACCTGACGATTGGAAGAAGGGTTACCTTGTCAAACTGCCGAAGAAAGGAGACCTCAGTGTTTGCAAGAACTAGCGCGGAATCACTCTCCTGTCCACCCAAAACAAAATATTAAGCCGCATCATCCTGGAGAGAAGAGGCTAAATGATGCACTGGATTCAAAACTACGACCGGAGCAGGCTGGCTTCAGGAAGTACAAATCATGTGAGGACCAAATTGCAACGCTTCGCATCATCATAGAACAGAGCATAGAATGGCAATCAGCTCTCTACCTCAACTTCATCGACTTTGAGAAGGCCGGCGTTCGACAGCGTCAACCGAGAAGTAATTTGGAAACTGCTTCATTACTACGGAGTACCTCAAACCTTTATCCGCCTCATTCAACAACTATATGAAGATGCCACATGCCAAGTAATTCTTAATGAGAAGCTCAGTGATGATTTTGAAGTGAAGACAGGAATGAAACAAGGTTGCCCACTATCCTCCATGATATTCCTTATTGTGGTGGACTGGGTCATGCAGCAAACAGTAGGCAGCGAGAAGAGGGGGATACGCTGGACGGCGGAAAAGAACCTAGAAGACTTGGATTTCGCCGATGACTTGTGCCTGATGTCACATAAACTTGAAGATCTGCAGGCAAAAACTAACAAGTTGACAGTAGAGGCAGGGTAGCGAAGACGGGACTTCAGGTGAATATAGAGAAGACAGAGGTGATGAAGATACCGCAACCATCACCACCAACAACAACAAACTCCAATCACCATCAACGGGAGAAACTTAAAGGAAGTAACCTCCTTCACTTATCTAGGAAGCACTGTTTCAACTACAGGCGGGACGGACGAGGACGTCAAAGTCAGAATCAGAAAAGCAAGACAGGTGTTCATTAGCCTGAAACCAGTGTGGAGATCTTCTGCACTCAGCATGCGGAACAAGATACGGATTTTCAACACCAACGTCAAGTCAGTGTTTCTGTATGGTTCAGAGACTTGGCGCGTCACGAAAGGGATTTCCAATAAACTACAGACATTCATCAACAACTGCCTACGGTGCCTCGCTACTGAAGATCAGATGGCCAGAAAGAATAAACAACAAGGAACTCTGGGAACGAACCAACCAAGAACCTATCACTCAACAAATATGCAGGAGGAAGTGGAGATGGATTGGGCATGCACTGAGAAGGCGACTGACGACATCACGCGTCAGGCCAGTTGCTCGAGTGGAATCCCCATGGGAAGCGACGAGTTGGACGTCGGTGTCGAAGTTGACATGGAGGAGGTCGTGCGAGGAGGAAATGAGAGCTTCTGGGCTGTCATGGAACCAGGTTCAAAAGATCTCAGAGAACAGAGTGGAATGGAGACGTGCTACTGAAGCCGTATGTTCCACTAGGAACCCAAGGGACTAGTAATAATAATAACAATAGATGGCGTCGAAATGGGAAGCCCGTTGGGACCACTTTCTACTGACTCATTCTCCTCAAGTCTAAAGGCCAGTAATCTTGAGAATTTGATAGAACAGTCGGAACCGTATCAGTGGTACACAGATGATATTTTTACCGCAATTAAAAGTGGAGCGAAGGCAGAAGCCTTGTTAAGGAACTTCAACTCCTGTCACGTGAACCTTAACTTCGAATCTGAACACCATGACAGGAATCATATCAACTTCAGAGGCGTCTCCCTAGTTAAAAGGAACGATGGATTTATAGAAAGATCCATATAGTGAAAGTCTTCATTGGATGTACAATATCTTCATTTCAGAAGTTTAGTTACATCCCAATTTAAAAAAACTTGATGAAGACCCAACTTGATAGAGGAGAGAAAATTCGCCCTGAAAGTACTGTAGCGTCACACACTTCTCCAGAATCAATAGCCTAGGGTTCAGCGAGATTCAACACTGATGCTGACCTTGATGGTTTAACTAAACTTGCCAAGCCGAAGGCACCCGGTCAGGCATCCTCGCCATTTGGCACGCTGTCGTGTTACGTTACACTGCTCGTATTCGACTCTCTAGCCAGTTAGTTGGAACGCATCCTTATCTCAGCCCGACCCCGCAAATACACTGTTCCATCCGACTACGTTACTGCGTTCTTTCTTGGTCTCGTATTCGTGGGTATATAAAAAGTTCGAGCAAATAACGATTGGCCTTTGCGTCTGCCAGTTTTGCGCCAGGACGATTCCCAAAGTACTACTGATTACGAAATAGGATTATTGAACTACACACCAGCTAAAAATGGCCACCCTGGTGTTTGTCAATAAGTGATCAAAAAGTGGGCAGTGCGAAACAGCGGTTCTCATGGCTCCAAAAGTTAGCATTTATTAACCCACCTTTTAGAGAGGAAAATATCTGAGGAGTAGTTAGGCAAAAGCTAGGTGAGGCCGTTAAAAGGAGTCACTACGCAGCTATTCCAATATCTGTTAGCACCACCAGATGAATACTGCAGAGGTTAGGAAAGCGAGTCTCCATTCCTCAACACATCAAACTACATATGCCTATTCAAAAGCACTTGTGGAGGAAAATGCGTAGGTCGTACAGAAAGGCGTCTATCGACTTGCATGATGTAGCATTTACCTGAATGGTTAAGGCCAGACGAGTGAAAATCACGCGGAGTCTGATCACGGAACACCAGATGGATTATCGAAATGGCGTTTACACCCCTAAGGGCTTCTGGGTTGTCAGGGGATAAAGGGAGAAGAAAGTACTTGTAACCATGGAAGCATGCGCGATAACACACAAGGTTGCCGCCCACCGCCACCGATGATCTTCCTGGTTGTGGCCGATTCGATTGGATGATGCAACAAACTGTGAGAAGATGGACATACGCTGTTTGGCCGATGCGATGAAAAGAGTCTAGAAGATTTGGATTTCGCCACCGATGATGATTTATTTCTAATGTCTTGCCACAAACTCGGGGGCCCACAGGCGAAAGCCAACAGGTTGGCAAAAGAGGCGAGGCAGCGAAGGAAGACGGGACTTCCTCCGGGTGAAAGTAGAGAAGACAGAAGTGATGAAGATACCCAACCAAGAGCCATAAGCGCCAATCGCCATCAATGGGAGAAATCTAGAGGAAGTTATCACTTTCATCTACCTGCCTAGGCAGCATCGCTTCAACCACAGGCGGCGTGTCGGCAGCACAGATGAGGACGTCAGGGCAGCCAGGATAGAAAAGGTAGGTCTTCGTTAATCTGAGATCAGTGTGGAGATCTACTGCATTGCACTCAGCATGATGCGTGAACAAAATCTGGACTCTCGACACCAATGTCAGTGAGGTCAGTGCTGCTATATGGTCCAGAAACTTGGTGCATCACGAAGAGCATTTCTAGCAAACTACAGACATTCATCAACAGCTGCCGCCTACGCTCACTCGATACTGAAGATCAGATGGCCAGAATGATAAGGATAGGCAACAAGGAACCCTGGCTGGAAACGAGCCAACCAGGAACCTATCACCCAACAAATATGCAGAAGAAGGTGGAGACGGATTGGGCATACACTGAGAAGACCGATTGTGGACATCACGTACCAGGCCAGGATGTCGAGTGGGACCCAATGGGGAAACGACGAATTGAGTGTCCGGGGCGAGAGTGACATGGAGGAGGAAATGAAGGCTCGTAGGCAGCCGTGGGGCCAGATTAGAAGTACTTCAGAGAAGAGAGTGGATTGGAGACGTGCTACTGAAGCCCTATGTTCCACTAGAAACCCAAAGGACGAATAATAATTATATATCTAGTCTCTCAGAGGATAACAATGGTGGACTCACTAATTTGGAGAAGCTAACCCACCAAAACTGTGTGGTTATCCGTTGCATGAAGACGCTCATGTCGAGCACGTCTGCGTGAATCTTGCAGGACCGCTGTCACAAACCAATCAGCAAACTCATTTTTCACTTGGATTATTCACTTAAATAAATGGTCGGAATATTTACCCTGGAGCAAATGCCTATGTTTTTGAAAGATGAATGGTGAAATTCGGGTTGTTGTCTTGCATACGAACCGACCATGGGCGACAACTCGAATGTGGATTATTTTACTTTTTGACCACATTCACAGATTTCTTTGCTATCAAAAGACAGCCGATGACCTAAAGGCAAGTAGTATGGTAAAATATTGTCACCGGCAGCTAAAGTCTATATTTTCAGCCGTAAATGCTCATCAGCAAGCGAAGGCACAGTTGAAATCCTACAGCTGGCTAACACGGTTTCTCGAGCATGTCACCAGAATAATTTTTAGTGCACTTCTCTACCTTGGGGCACATCAAGTTTCCTTTCATTCCAACACTTTCCCTTGTGCGTAGGCTTCCTGACTAGCTAACATAAGACAGCAACGGAGGACCGAAATCAGTCACAGGTATTAAAATTTACAGCAAGCCCCAAAGTGGTTTTTAAAAATGTTGATGCAAGTTTATTGGTTACTGTTTTGAAGACCATTCCGAAAGAAACAAGAAGATGAAATCTTCACTGACAAAGTATGCGGCACCTTCGACTGCTGGCAAGCCACTTAACTCCGATGACTTGTTATCTGACTACAAATATTACGTTCACTTGGAAGAATCTAGGGAGGGATGCTTTGAGCCATCAAATCCTCCATCCTGCCCATGTAACCCGATTTGTCTGGAAAGAAGCGGCAGACAACCAGTGCAACAATGTACTTTACTCATCTTTTGTTGGCTGATCTGATGTTCGATGGGCAATAAAGATATCACACTTCTATGCGGATAAATTTCAATCGGCAACCTATATAGATCGGGATGTAAAATGAGAAGTCTAAAAGTGATACTCGTAACTTCCAAGCTGATTGTTCTCACCTATAAATGCCAGTACAGTGCAAATTAGTTTGGTTTTAGGTAGATAGTCAGCTCTAAATAATTGACTTGTGAAGTCGACTATCCTATCACTAATTGAAGTGCCAGTGCGGGTTCATGCATTGCCAAGTTGCACCATAAGCTTTACAAGCGGGTTGACGTTTCGTCTGATCACTCCTCCTTAAATACATGACGTAAAACTTCGCAACAAACAACTTCAAAATCTGCATTAAACAACTACCTCACATTATGAGACGAAGCTCGACAGTCAAACAGCTCAAGAACCTACCTGATGCTTTTTTTCTCACGAAATAACTTCCTAACACTTGATACCAACTTTAAGCAGCCGCCTTCCGCTCACATTTTTAGGCCGCTGGAAACCTAAGATTGTTTTTTTCTTCAGAAGCTTCAGCCACCTTAAGATTAACGCTAATCAAAGTGCACCTCTGGTTCCATTCCCGTTAGCCATCTTTGCTAACCAGTACTTCGCATATTTTTGCCGTGCATGTATACACCAGCTCAGCTTACTAGAGTTTTCCCACTCAGTAACTACCCTTATTTAGCTGACCCTTCCAAGTTTCTACTGCTCACTAACTCTGATACTTCAGTAGGATAACGTATCCGGAGGGGGTTTAAGAAATCCTAGTAGCTTCACAGACAACGAAGGTCTGCGTTTTCGTCCTATCCTATCTGCTTTATGTCTGAGCCAGAACTTGATAATGTGCTTTATAATGATTCAATATGATTACCAGCGTAAACCTGTGCCACCTAGCATTAAGCAGCCATTCTTGGCACTAACAAATACAACAATATAATATGATTTTATATATTCTCTGAAAAAAATTATCCATACCCCAGGTATGTCATCCGATTCCTCAAGGGAAGAAATTCAACTTTAAGTCTGACATTTTGTCTCTGCCTCAATACGCTGTCAATTTTATCTTTTTTCCGATATCCGTTTCAGTCTCAAAACTAGTTGTTGAATGCCTGCCTGGATATGTCGCTCAGAAACTCCTGTTCATCGTGTGCTGCTTGCAAGGGCTGTGGCGTAGTCTTCTTTCCATTAGTAGCCAAATTCTACACCAATCCTGGGTGAGCATGAAACAGCACCGTTATCCCTGTCTGGAACGTGGATTATGGCAACCCCTCGTACAATGAGCACTTGTGCATTGACCAAACTGGCTTTGTTGTGATAAGCTTAAAACAGCCATCTATAGACTTTGGTCACTATTTCCAACGTACCCTCAATATATTCAACGTCCACGAGATGATTCTACCGCACCCGCTCGAACTTTCAGCGACCACGACTATGATAATAAGTGAAAGGTATATGGTTTACGGTCTCTCCCTTCTCCAAATTAAACTAAAATGTTTCTATGGCGAACTTCGTCCTGTTGAATCTTTTGGTCATCGGAACCTGGGATTCTGTTCGCAGCTTAGGGCATTCCTTCTCATTTGCTGATTGAGTTAATAATTTCGAATCCCCACTGCTATAGCAAAATCGAAATCTAAGTGGTACAGCAATATAAGCACCTCTGCAAACCGGCGCGCGCTTGTATTCACAAGAATGCATAATTATTACCAGAAGGAAACGCCATTTTACGGGAAGGTTGCACATCTACTGTAGCCTTGCTTGAGTGAACACGTAAACCAAGTGAAGTATGAGTTCTTTTTCCGCAATGGATTATGCCGTCGGTCTTCAGAACCACCCTTGCTTTACACAGACAAGGACTAAGCTTTGATAGCAGTCCCATTGATCTTTCACTGACATCCCGACAAAAAAGGTAGGATAAAGGTAGACAGGGCATAATGCCGAGCCAAACGATGATGCTGTGTGCATTTTTCAGTCTAATACAAGGGAAACCAGGCTAAATCATCGCTGCAACCATTGTTATACCGTGGCGTACACCGAGCTCAATCCAGCGATGGACACAGATAGACCACATTGCTATCAGTCATCGCCGGAGAGGATAGGCCGAGGACTGCCGCTCCTTCTGGAGTGCATGCTTGGATAGCGACCACGCGTTGGTCCGAGCGCGTATATGCCTGCGACTCAATGGACGTAAAAAAAATTGGCAACAAGACGATTGCGAGTGCTGCTGGACAACGAAAACACCAAAGCCGTGTTCAGTGAGAAGTTGCCTAGGTGGTTATCGGAACAGAAGACTATCACTCATCCAGAAGAAGCTTGGTGCCATCTCCAGTCTGCTCCAAAAGCAGCGCTGAAGACCGTAACCGACTCCGAAAGAGTGGATATCAGCAGCTTCCTCCAAACTAATGAATGCACGTGAACCCCTCCCCGTAGGCCCCGAGTACAATGAAGAACTAGCACAACATTAAAGTAGACTGAGAAAAAGTCCACCCAACGACTGCGAACAGTGGTGAGCAGGGAAGGCTAAAAAGATGGGAAAGTCAGTGGCGATTGGTAGCAGTAGACAGTTATTTACATTTACTAAGGAAACTAGGGTGGAAAGGTCAACTGCAGTTAGTGAGACCATAGCGGAGAAGGATGGATCTGCAATCCACTCGCAGAGGAGATGACTGGAACGATGGATAGGACACTTCGAGGAATAGTTTAACTGGTCTCCAGACACCACTGCGTTGCCTGAGATCCAGTCGAGTCTCGAATGCAACATTGAGGTAGACCCCTCGCAACACTAGCAGAAGTCGAACAAGCTGAAACGAGGAAGGGCGGGAGGATCAGACGGGCTAACTCCTGAGGTATCAAAGGAGTCTATGGTGAGATGCCCAGGGAGCTATGCTCATCGAGTGGTGTCCGTCAAGAGTGCCCACTCTCCATTCTTATTCAATTTTACCACAGATATTCTTATAGAGGTCTCCCTCTCGTCGCCTGATTACACAGATATTGATCTAATCGCAGGGGAAACTTCATTAGACCTAGAATATTCAGATGATATAGTCCTGTCAGGTGAAGACGCTGACAACATGCAGTCTTTCGAACACTTTGAGTGGCAGGCTGAGAATGTTTGGAATGCGTTTTTCACCATCCAGATGCAAATTTTTGCTCCAGGATTGGTCTTCAACGGTGCCACGGCTAACAATAGAGAGTGAAGTGGTTGAGTGTGTTGACCAATTCACTTACCTGGGAAGTAGGATCGGCCCTTCCCTGGTGGCTCAGTGGCCGATGAAATCTCTGCACGGATACAAAAGGCTCGGCTGGCTTTCACCAACTTACGCCACATGTGGCACCGCCGTGATATCTGATTGTCTATTAAGGGCCGCGTGTACTGCGCAGTAGTCCGGTCTGTCTCGCCGTATGACTGTGAAACATGGCCACTGAAGATGGAAGACATGAGAAGGCTTCAGGTGTTTGACCAGCACTGCCTTCGTAGTATAGGCCGCCGTATTCCGTGGTGTCACCACGTGAGTAACGCACAAGTCAAATGTAGAGTTTCAGGGAGAAGAGGTAAATCAGTTGGCGAGGTTGTGAACCTTCATCGACTGAGATGGTTGGCTCCGACACGTGTTACGTATGCCTAGTCACCGATTGCCTCGTCACACAATGTTGGCCGAAGTAGGTCCAGGCTGGAAAAAGCCTGAGGCGGCCAGACTAAAACATGCACTAATGTATGAAGTCTTTGGTTGTTGGTTTGAGCCATGTGAGGCGGTGCAGACTGGCCGGTTGGGGTCTGCAGAACAAGAGGAACAAGTGGTGGGGGATTCTAGGTGATATGGCTCAGAACCAATGTCAGTGGCGCATATGTATCCCCACACACATTATCCTAATCCTAACGACACTATACCGAATCTCACCATTTTCTCATTCTTTTTTCGTACTTTATATTTCTTTTGACTGAGTTTTCTTATCTTCATCTTGCGCCTCACTGCCTTTTTACTTGATGTACTGATATGAGGTGTGGCAACTCGGACCATTGGCAATAATGCCTGGTCCTGTATTGGTCTGTATGGATGGAATAAGTTGCGCTTACCGATATCAAGCGGCCTTTTGTTTTATCTTCCGGCATATGTTCATACACGGTGAAATGGTCGGCCTGAGTACCTCTTCCTCGTAACTTGTTTAAAGCCTATGTATCGATAACAGACGGGTCTTCAGGTGATGAGCGAATGCCAAGGTCATCAAAAACATGTCTAAAGAAGGTCAGTAACTTGACAAGCTGGCACTTGACCAGGTTGGCGGCAACTGAATGCTTGTGAAGCCTTAAAAATGTTTGCTGCAAATATGTGCGATGGGTATGGTCGTCTGCGCTTGCAATAAATATAGCGGGATAAGCGAGTTGAAGATTCCCCTGAGGACTCTGTTCGGCACCACTGACATTTGCTTGACTGTTTCCGTTCTCCTCGCATACTTTATCTTTTGCTCCTGACCTGCGTAATATCATCTTTACATTTTCCCGTCCTCTTTATCCCTTCGTTTTGATTGAGATTCATCATTGGTGTTCCACTTAACCACTGCGTGCTGCTGAAATGTTGACAACATGGCGCTACCTTACTGTTCTCGAAATTCTGTTTCGTTCAACTAGGTGTTGTGCTGCGAAGCGACCACCTGTTTTTCAACTGTCTATCGGAAACGTTTACTGTCTGATCTGATGCTTGTAGACAGATTTTCAATCCTATTTTGTTGGGAATATTCTAGTTGATCCTCAGGTATTTGACAGTTCAGTTCAGTTAATCACTTGTTTGCTCTATAGTACGTATTCTATACCAGAAAAACCTTTGGACTGTATAGTTACCCAGCGGTAATGTTGAGGTACTTTTCATGTGACTCGTTATTGCTTAGCAGTATCGCACATATTATCACGTTAAATCGTACCCCTATGTTGTTGAAATATAGCCTTTAACTGAGCTTGGTTCAAGGAAGTCGGGTAAACTATGCAAAAGAAGGCAGCAATTTGTCTGGGTCGTGTCAACCTAATTCCTTTGAATCATTCCCCATGTTAATACCGAACTATCCGGCTTTCGGACGTTGCCATAAGTCAGTCGCTAAAGCAAGCACAGGCAAAATCTAGGTCGTACAGAAAAATATGCATGAAATACTGTAAGTTTTTTGTGCATAATGCAATGGTCCGAAAGGCACACAGAAGGTCCAGACAAGTCGAATCATATGGTAACCACTGCCTTCGGAACGTCCCCCTTGTGAACTGTTGCTTCAAAATAGATACGAGTCGGGCGAAGTTTTCAGTTGAAGATTTCAGAGCAGCCGCCGGGCCATGCATGTGAAGTGCTGAGTAATGACCTGGAATCGCAAATGTGTTGAGTCGTCTATGGTCAACATATGCGAATGAGAGGAACATGAACCCTTGGAATGTCTAGTTGTCCCACTTTCAGCATATGTCCGAACCTAGCCTTCATGACTCACAGTTTATCTTGAGGTAAAAATTGCTTTTTGGTAAACACCAGTGGTCCAGTTGTTGTTGTGTGACGTTAAACCCCAGGCATCTGGCTAGGAACACAAGTTCATGGGTCGGAAATGACCGAAGGAGGGAAACGCTAGCTTCCACCTCAGTATTTACCAGGGTGGCGGTCAGCAGTGTAGAAGAGACCCCGGGCTAGGGGCTAGCCGGGGACGTAAGTCACTATCACGCGCTGGTTTACGAGTGTTCCAGCAGCTTGGAGTCGAAGTTATACGGATCAGAGAATTTTTCTCTGACGCCATAGCGTCTGTGATGCCAGCAAATCCCAGGTTGAGAGTTCCTCGTTTGCGATCTAGTACGGCGACGTTTCGTGGTGGATCGGGAACGTCGGCGAGGAGCATGATCACATGAAAGCCGGTGTTTCAACATCTCCTTACAGATGCTGCAAAGCTCCTCATACAATTTAGTACCATGAACAGTGGGGTCAAGATATGAAGAGTTGTCTGATGAGTATGGATCTGCATTAAGGTTGGAACCAGTAGTCATATTGATAGGTGGTTCCATTTCGGGTTGCGCTCGCGTTGCATCTACCATCCTGTAAGCAGCCTCAGCCAATTCAACCAATGGAGATAGATGGAAAGGTGCAAGGATGCCTTGTACCGACTGTGGAATGCGTTGGAACCACAAAAGGAAAGTATGACAGTACATATGTGGGATAACAGAAATGAAATGTTAGGTCCAGCTAGATACTAGCCTTAGAATCTAGACGGTTAATAATAAGGCGATACTGAGGCTCACCGGTCGTAAGATGTGTCTTTTTGTCCTACTATTACCTAACACTTGACCAGCCTTTCGTAAATTAATGTGCACCAGTACCCAACTGCTGAGTATCTTACCATAGTGTAATTATTTGTGAAGAAAGACAAATTGGAAAATACTTCTCATGGTAAAGAATACTTAGACAAATAGTTTATTTACAAATACGAACTGCGTGCGTTACATCTTTTGTGCTTTCCTCGTGCTTTTGAATTTCGGCAATCTGGCCACGATACAGTTACGTTTTCCGCATACAAATTAAAGCTTCTAAACATATACGTTATCAGCTGACTAATGCTGTCATTTCCTCCGCAACTATTGGTTGCGTATCTCTGGTTTTCATCAATACGTGAACTTTGGTCTGGACTTCAGTGTTCTTCGCTATTTGACGGGAAGTTGTAGCATCTTGCCGCTTTACCTACCAGCTTACTGCAAAAGCTGACGTTGACAGAAAACCAGTAACTTTAATCTGTGTAGCAGATAGGTCTCTAATCTTGCTATTTTATTGTCAGACAATAAATGTTTGCTTCTTTGTGTCTGTGCCTTGTAGCCCTAAAATGAGTGACGTTGTTGCTGCCGTAAAAAAACCAATCCATAAAGCTACGAGATCAAAAGTTTCGAATCCGTCACTAGGGTCTGAAAATGGCTCATTTATCAATGGTCCTTCTGTCGGTTTGTCTGACGTCATGGCTGACGTATATAATGTTGTTGCGAACAAGCGTAATATTGTTGACAACAGTAATGCAATTGCTGATCTTCAGCGCAAACCAGACTGTCTTATACCTCTGATTTGCCTACTCAACCCTACAACGGACTTATCAGTGGATAACCTTATCAAGTGTGAAACATTGGTGAACTTTGTAGCCACTGAAGCCAGCAAACGATTGACTTCGTCGCACAACTCCATTGTCCTCAATATCCCTGATAGTTTTCCATTAAGACGTGTTAAAAATGATCTCCTTCAAGCCTACGGTTTGCATGAATCTGGTTGCACAGTCCGGCGTCTTAGGAAGAGGACCAGTAAATACCCCTGTCCAATATTATTCCAGTTTGGCTCACTCCTTGATGCGAGACACTTTTGTGGTTCACAGAAATCTGTAAGACTCTTAAGAAGCTGTGAGAATGTTAGGGTACTTCCAGATCTTACCCCATGTCCAAGACGGACACGTGTTTCGAAACCTTATGAAGTCCCTTGGAAACTTCATCAGAACCAATGGCCACCCGAAACATACTGGCGCCTGGGAGTCAGCTCCTAACACCAGATGACACCGTAAGTGTAGATCAAAAAAGGCTGACCGAGCATATTGTTGCAAGTACATCAGTTGCTGCTGTTTCACCATCCAACATGGTAGTAAACACCGAAACTGAAGGTCAAATCTCCGCCAGTTATGCAGATTTATTCTCAGATGATGTTGATATGGATGGCAACGGTAATGATACGTCCGATATGCACCTTATTCCTCTGAGTTTATCGACGAAGCCCACATCACCCAGGTGCAGTTACGCTGTTAAGCCTTTACCGCCCTCAAATACCATGTTGACCTCTGGGTGTATTGACAATGCACGGTCACATAGTGCCATGTTTCGAAAATCTAAACCTAAAAGTCCTAGTTCGAGTATACCGACAAAGCCAGTGGCACAGAAACGTTTTAGCCAGCCCCGAAGTAACTATATTCAGACTGTTAAACCTAATGGTTATAACGCCATTCGAAGAGTGACCCCGTTTCCTTACGCAGACACATTCACGACGTCCACCGACATGACACCAAGTACTATGGCACCCTCACTAACCAACAGAAAGGTAGGATTCATACACCAAGGTGGTAAAAAGGAGGGGAACATGCGTAAGAATGTTCAGAACACAAATGCTTCCCACAGTCATGAAGACAAGGGCTATAGGAAAAACGATAGGTTTTTCTCCTCACACCCATCTACACAACATTCATATCCAATGTATGCTCGCCCCAGTACAACGATATCACCTCCTAATTGGAGGCCTGCTGTTCAGATGCAGCCTCTGATACTGGCTCCCCAACATAGTGCACCCTACCCCTTCCCATGCGAAAGTGAAACCACAGACTTACTTGGCTCATTTCCGCAGACACCCATACCCAGGGCTCATTCTGAAAGCCCAAATTTTCGCGGACTTCAAGAACTATTAGCGCCTTTTGCTGTTCAGATGATGACGCTGTCGAATCAGCTACTCTCAATCCTAACTCACAACCGCTACAGTGGCGAGGAAGATGTTACGCCAACCTGTCATCCTCCCGGCTCATATACAGTGGGTCAACACCTAACACAATAAAGGATATTAGTAGTAACCCAGTAGTATCTTATTCCCCTATTATGTCCCCGAAATTAAATTCTACCCCATTTTCCTCACCACTACAGTTCCAACTAACCTGCGAGAAAATGCTTTCCGAAAACAGGTTTAGGTACTACTGCTTATCCAATTCTTTAACCTTCTGTCTGATTAACGCCCGTTCCATACGCAACAAAATAAGTGAGATCACTATGTTGTCGACTATGTCTAACCCCTGCCTAATATTTATCACTGAAGCTTGGTGTACTCCAGACACTCCTGATAGTGATGTCTCTGTCGACAATTATACTCTGTTTAGGGGAGATAGATATAATGGTAGAGGTGGTGGTTGCATCATCTATATCAGGTCCGACATTGCTGCGACAAATTGTATTACTTCAGAACTCAATTCGCTCAGTGACTCAGTGTGGGTTGTGGCGAAGTTTACTAATGCTATAACTATCCTCTTGGGGTGTATCTACCGTCCCCCTTGCTCTACCGTAGATTATGATGACAGGCTTGCAGAAGTGTTCACCCACGTAACAACACTGCCCTACTCCATGAAACTTATATGCGGTGACTTTAATATGCCTGACATCAAGTGGCAGACACTTACTTCTCCTAGGCGGTTTGATAATTTTATTAATGTGTTGGATTCTGGAGGATGGCGCCAACATGTAGTGCAACCAACTAGACATAATAGCATACTTGACCTAGTTTTCACCAATGGATTATTGCCTTTCACTCTTCAAGTTGGTCCAGAATTCCCGGGCAGCGATCACAGAGTAGTGTTTGGTGACTTCCGACTATCTCCCAGAAATACGTTAGCTCCCAGGTCAAAAACAACCACAGTTAGACGATATAAAAATACCATCTGGGAAGAGATACAATACATGTTGCGATGCTTGGACTGGGGTTCTTATTTCACCAGTAGCTCAACCCATGAACTAAGTGACATCTTCTACAGTTCCATGAATGTAATTCACGATCATATTGCTCCGGAGGTATCAGTATTAATTAGAAAGCCGAAAGTGAATTTCATCCCTGAAAAAGTACGTATCAGCATGCGCAGACATGCCAGAAATTTCTATCGATCTAATGACTTTTCATCCCTTGTCTCATTAAAAATTGCTCATGAGAACTTCAAATCAAATAAGTTACTGAAAGCAATCAAGCAAGAAACTAGCTGCAACGCACAAACAGGCAATGCTCAATCATTAGTGAGAATTCTAAAATCCCGTGCAAACTTATCTAGAGTTATTCCCAGTAGTCTGATCATTGATGGGGACATTCTTTATGATGACCCAAGTAAGATCTGTCAGCTGTTTAGTAAACATTATGCAAGCTGCTTCACGCACGAAGATAGTGTACTAAACATACAAATGCCCATTCCACCACACCACTCACTAAGTAATGTTTCCTTTACACAGAGAAAGATAGGTGATGCAGTTGCTTCACTAAAGGACTCATATTCTGCCGGACCCGATGGGATCCCGTCTGTTCTCCTTAAGAGGGGTGGTGAAGACATACCGTTGATCCTCATGAAGCTATTCTCAATATCCCTTACTGAGGCATGCTACCCTGACCGCTGGAAGCTGTCATACATATCTCCCACGTATAAATCTGGGCCGACGTCAGAAATTCAGAATTATCGTCCCATAAATATTACATCTGTAGTCTCTCGTATCATGGAGAAGGTGGTTGTGCAAGAAATCAATGATTACGTGGCTGCGCATCAGCTTCTTTCCCCTATGCAGCATGGTTTCTTAAAAGGTCGTTCATGTAGTACTTGCTTACTGGATTATTTTGAGGAGGTCACCTGCAGACGAGATGAAGGTCTTTTCGTAACTGCTCTATTTTTTGACTTCAAAAAAGCATTTGATAAAGTGCCTCATAATCGGTTAATTCTTAAGCTTCAATCATTTGGAATTAGTGATCCTCTATTATCGTGGATAAGCTCGTTTTTTAGGCAGCGTACTCAAATAGTAAAGTTCAGTCAAACCTATTCCTCCCCACAGCCTATTCTGAGTGGCGTCATTCAAGGTAGTGTGTTGGGGCCCTTACTTTTCCTCCTTTACATAAATGATATTTCTGACATGATAAAATATGGTAAACCCTACCTGTTTGCTGACGACTTAAAAATCGTGTATAGCTTTTCCCGCTCATCTCTAAGTGAGGGTTTTAATAGAATCCAGGAAGACCTGACGAATTTGTTCGCTTGGAGTGAAACATGGCAACTTCCACTTAACTCTAGTAAATGCGGAATTCTCTGTTTCAATAACTCTTATCCAAACGTCAGTTTACACCTTGGCGATTCCGTGCTGCAATCTTATAACTCAGTATGTGATTTAGGTATTAGGTATTCTCGGAACTTAACGTTTACGGAATATGCCCAGTCACTTGCCTCCAAATGTAGGCGCTCAGTTGGCCTTTTGCTTAAACACACACACACCACTGAGGCTAGACTGCTTTTATTCAAGGTAATGATCCGCCCAGTACTTGAATATGGCACAATCATCTTCAGCAATATGTATGCTTCGGATAGGATACTAATTGAGAATGTTCAAAGAAAGTTTACCCGCTATGTACTGGGCCGTCACGAAGAACTTGATTATGAGGGAAGGTGTAAGAAATTAAAAATTGACCCACTTTGGCTAAGACGCCTTAAGCTTAACCTTAGCCTATTTTTCCGCCTTTTGCATGGCATTACTCACGCCTGTTGCGCTCCTACTTTTAAGCCTATGTCTTCATATAGTCTACGCAATCGTGAATGCACTGTACCTGTAGAAAAGCACCGCCTTAAACTTAGGTCACGATCCTTTATGTTACAGTACAGCAAGTTATGGAATAAGCTTCCACATTTTATTCGCTCTTGCATGTCTGCATTTCAGTTTCGACGTCTACTCAACGAATTCTTTCTTTTCACGGATATCCATAAATTTCTTGACATTCATATTATATCCACAAATACGAAGCATAATGGAGCAATCGGCACATAACAATGGTCAAGCCATTGCGTCCACTATGAACGTACTCAGATCTCTAAATGTAAGAATCGGTTTTATTAAAGCCCTGAAGTTCTTTAATGCAGATGGCCTTACGATTGCATACAAGGGTATGAATACCGGCTCCTCTCCGTATAATGAACTTAAAGAATACTGTTTATCTCTGAAAGCCACTACGGTACACCCCCCTCTCAAAAAACGACTTAATAACCCTATAATGGAAGGACTATGTAGTTGACTTAACATATATACATGAAAATGTACATCAAGTCCGAATAAATCAAAAAAGGATAGGGACTCCTCTCTTCTCCAAATTTGATAGCGTAGTAATCTCTATTTCCATATCTGCTCGTGCCTCTCCTTTCTTTCCCCATTTGCAGAAACAGCTGCAAGTCGACATTTGATGTTCAAATTCAGTCTGAACGTGATTACTTTATGGGAATAACACCTGCTCATTGACGCCAATAATTATTGGACTGCTCCCACTCTTTCGCAAATTCTGGACCATCTTCAAGATTAACTCACCTACTCGTCATGATTTTTCTTGCGACGAACCGTCTGACCATTCCCAACAGTATTAGTAGCAGAGGCATTCTGAACAGATGATTAAACCAGAGACCAACTTACTTGTTAGCTCAGGACGTCACTTACCTGCAATGGCTCCACACTACACATTTTCTAGTACTCTGTACCAAGAGACCTTTTCATATGGAACTTACTACGCATCAAATACACTTCTCGAATGATGCCGCCTATGCTAATACAAAAGATACTCGAAGTGTATGGACTATTGACTGTTTCAACACCTATTTTCACCCAATACAACAAGTATTCCCAGCAGAATTAATCTATATCACCTTTAAAAGTAACATGGTGTCCTGGATATGCATTGATATGGCGATACACGTTGGTTATATAACTGTGGATGCTTTATTTATACTCCAGATTGTATAAATGGGTCCTTTGTGGTTAGCAAACTAAAAACTGAAGATCATTCTATGTAGCAAAGTGTTATAATACTAATCGGCAATCTATGCAAATGGACTAACAACGTCGGTTGGTTACAACGCAAACTTTGAACACTGCGCGCTTTTGATATTGATAATGGAACCTATCTGTGTGGTGGGAGATGGCAATCCATATCCGTCTCATGAATTTCAACAAATTTCAATAGGATTATGCACACTAATGACTTGATATGCAAATTATTTAATACTAGATACTTTCGAAAATTATGAATTTGACAGTGCTTGTTAACTGGTATCCCTCACGTTGAACCCGTTAAATGAAGACAACATTTATTATTATCTAAACTTTAACACTCTATGTACGCTATAAAGTAATATTTCCTCGTTCATTTCATAACTAGCAGGACCTTCTGAAGTTTTTAACTGGGTTTAATGACATTCCGTCAGTACCACTCAGGGCTCAGGTCTTGTAGACATTTTGAGATGTATCAACGTGATGAAGCCTGTAAACTGGCTTCTCTCGTGTTAAAATCTTTTTTTAACGCCAGAATAAAACATTTATTTATTTACCAGCCGTACATCAAAAGGTTATATTAGGGGAAGAATGCTAACTTATTTGTCGATTAGTGGCTATGCTGTGGACTTTGATTTGGTGGCTGCCGACCAAAGCACAGAAGTCGCAAAAATAGAGAATGTCAGAATGTGGATGCCCACGCACCAGAATAAACATAGGGAACCGGAGTCAATCGACGCCATCGTGAAAGATGATTTAGTTATTACTTAGATATTTTAAGTGTTTAATTAGTGATATTAGGCCTTTCAGCATTTTTTTGATGCCAAAAAGGTGCACTACAGGTACATTTATTTCGGGGTTTCTCATTAGCAGCTATACTACGCTACTTAATGCCAGTCATATTCATTTCACTGTAGTAAAATGTGCCGAAATTCCAACGTATGCAATTTTTGTTTGTTACGGGTTATAAGTGGTTGACAAAAAATAAAGTGATAAATCGAGTGAATGTTTTCCAGTTAAATAAGTTGTCCTTGTTACGAAGAAGCCCATAAAAGGAAAAGAACCAGCACTTTTTATGGATAGAACAAGATTAGAACTGTGGATAAGTGTACGATTTTCGCTTGTAGTTTTCCAGTGAATTGAAATCGAGAATTATTAACTTTTTATGGTGTGGTCGATAGCTGATGATAGCGAAACAAATGTATTGATGTCTTGAGCTTGATGCAGTAGTTTTAGGCCCCAAGTTACTCATTTTTCACCTTGAAGGTCTATGAGGATTGGTCAGTCTCGAGGCAGCATTAATCACTGACCGATATCAGTTCGAAAACACTTTTGTACCTAGCAGCAATGCACAGATGTTTCGTTCTAGTATAGGACACATTATAAGTGTGCACCCAGGGTCCCGATAGAAATGGGGTTCATAGCAGCCAGCTCCCGTGACTATCAACTAACCACCCGGTATTGAGTCATAATCCAGTGATCGAAATTTTCTTAATTCACGTAGCCCCAGTGGAAACTGTAGGATCTATATTAAAATTCTGAGCCTGAAAGCTGTTATATTTTAAATCCTTACCCAAAAATACCAACATTCACACTGCGACAGAGAATATTATTGTGATTATTTGTCCTCTGGGTTTCTAGTGGAACATAGGGCTTCAGTAGCACGTCTCCAATCCACTCTCTTCTCTGAAGTACTTCTAATCTGGCCCCACGGCTGCCTACGAGCCTTCATTTCCTCCTCCATGTCACTCTCGCCCCGGACACTCAATTCGTCGTTTCCCCATTGGGTCCCACTCGACATCCTGGCCTGGTACGTGATGTCCACAATCGGTCTTCTCAGTGTATGCCCAATCCGTCTCCACCTTCTTCTGCATATTTGTTGGGTGATAGGTTCCTGGTTGGCTCGTTTCCAGCCAGGGTTCCTTGTTGCCTATCCTTATCATTCTGGCCATCTGATCTTCAGTATCGAGTGAGCGTAGGCGGCAGCTGTTGATGAATGTCTGTAGTTTGCTAGAAATGCTCTTCGTGATGCACCAAGTTTCTGGACCATATAGCAGCACTGACCTCACTGACATTGGTGTCGAGAGTCCAGATTTTGTTCACGCATCATGCTGAGTGCAATGCAGTAGATCTCCACACTGATCTCAGATTAACGAAGACCTACCTTTTCTATCCTGGCTGCCCTGACGTCCTCATCTGTGCTGCCGACACGCCGCCTGTGGTTGAAGCGATGCTGCCTAGGCAGGTAGATGAAAGTGATAACTTCCTCTAGATTTCTCCCATTGATGGCGATTGGCGCTTATGGCTCTTGGTTGGGTATCTTCATCACTTCTGTCTTCTCTACTTTCACCTGGAGGAAGTCCCGTCTTCCTTCGCTGCCTCGCCTCTTTTGCCAACCTGTTGGCTTTCGCCTGTGGGCCCCCGAGTTTGTGGCAAGACATTAGAAATAAATCATCATCGGTGGCGAAATCCAAATCTTCTAGGCTCTTTTCATCGCATCGGCCAAACAGCGTATGTCCATCTTCTCACAGTTTGTTGCATCATCCAATCGAATCGGCCACAACCAGGAAGATCATCGGTGATGGTAGACAGCATCCTTGTATTACTCCTGTCTTCACTTCCATTTGAAAGGCGTCACTGAGCTTTCTATTGTAAATCACGTGGCATGTAGTACCATGAAACATATAGCTGCTGAGTGAGTTTGATGAAGGTTTGTGGTACACTGCAGTGTTGAAGTAGGGAGTTTACAAATTACTTCTCGGTCAACGTTATCGAAGACCCTTTCAAAATCGATGAAGTTGAGTTGACTACGATTCTATGCTCTATCATATGATGATGCGTTGCTTTGCAATCCGAAGCGCACATGATTTGTACTTCCTGAATCGCGGTAAAATCGAATTTTACGCTTCGTTTTCACATGGTTCTTGATTGCAGATTTCCTGTTGTGTCTGACTACTTATTACTATATTTTGTAGTAACATTTCAGTCCTCTCCAGATATTTGGCTTACGGCTCCGCTATTCTCCTCACATACCGTGTTATCAACGTTTCGGAACACTGCGTCATAGCGCCATATGCATTAAACAGTAACAGAGAACGGCGCCGCTCCCTGTTTTTCTATTTTAACAATAAGCTTAGATTTTGTCTTTTTAAATGGAAAGATCTAAGGCTAAACGTTCTAAAATCGACTGCTCTAGCAAGAAAAAGCAAAGACTTGGTCATTCCAGTACTCTTCTGTGTGACAAGCATTGTTACTCCGTGTAACTCAGATCTCGATGATCTGATATGCCCCACGCCTTTTGTCAGAACCAAAGACATCATATCAGTGATGAGTAGCAGTATTAACGACCACAGGAAAGAAATCGATAACATTAAGACCATTATGGAAGAGATTCGGAGAATAGTTGAGGATTTCTATTTATTAGCATATCTTCTAGAGAAGCATGAGAATTTAGTTGAAGACCATGTAGTGGAAGCAGAAAACTTTGTAGATTACTTGGCGACGCAAGTAGTGAAGAGATTATCGTCGTTCCAACAGGCCATCGTTAATAACATACCTGATACCCTACCCCTGGATGTAGTTAAGACAAAAGTATTAAACTCATGCGGTATGACAGGAATACACCGTGACTGTAAGCGCCTCCGCAAAAAGCCAGCGCAGTCTAGCTGCCCCATGATCTTCAAGTTCACTACTTCATTTGACGCCAAGAGATTTATTAAACTACAAGACCACATAACGTTACATAGCAGCTTTAAAAATATTGCTATTGCACAAGACAAAACTGCGTGCCAACGTAGAAAACAAAAAGGAGTGGCCTGACCAGTTCATCCCCTTTAAACACAGAGGCTGCTGTGTGCACGAACAGACCTTCAAAAAGTGCTGACATGGTCAGTACTTCTGTTGGATATACCTCTTCCTCGGTACAACTGTCTCAGTCAAATCTAGCTACGAGTGAACCTGATCCTTCAGTTGCTCGTAAAAAGAAAACCATTGGTACCCCTGAGGTCACCATAAACAGAAGACCGCTGGGTGACAGAAAACTCAGTTCGGGCGAAACCTCACCATCTAAAGCTAAAACGTTCTTGAAGAAGGACCATTTCAAGCGCTTGCATTCTAATGACGGAGAGGAATATTTCATAACTAAGACACTGGCAATACACGAACCCAAAAGGCGAGTTTTCCGTCAAACCCCTTTTTTCAGAAATGAGTGCCACGACAACTTGAGGTTGTATCACACGAGACACTCCTTCGGACCACGTCCCTTTAATCACAGGAGTCATAACGTGATGCCGAGTAGCGTACTGAACGCTCAAATATCTTACATACCACAAACACCTAGCCACTGTTCAGCTGTGCATCTTAATAATCCTAGTCAATACTTTGGGGACATATGTACACTCCCTGCAAGAAACTTCCCCACTTATGAACCTTACCAAGATTTTTCCCGGATCCCGCACAATATGTACGACCCATGGTGTTTAGGCTCGTTCGACACCCTGATAACACAGGGTTGGAACCGATTTCCTCGACTTACACCGGTCATTAACCATACCTTACGCCAACAGTAAGGAAGAGGTGCACGTTAACAACCTATGTGCCATGAAAAACTAAGTAATCATATACTTATGAAAGACAGAAACTCAACAGTCACACCGGCACATCCCACTGTTGAGTCCTTTCACGCCCGAGACATAGGTAGTGCATCATCTAGCGAACTGAATACCAGAAATTCTTCCGCTCACCGAGGCTTAAGAGACATAGTAAGTTATTTTGCAAGCCATAGTAGCCTTTTCACGCTCCTGCTTACCGATGCCCGTTCGTTACTTAAGAAAATATCCGACCTTAGAACAATAGTTTTGCTAACCAAACCCACTGCATTATTAGTTACTGAATCATGCTGTACTGACTCAATCCTAGACGTGGACCTGTGTATAGATGGTTATACTCTGTATCGCACTAATCGTGACCACAAGCGTGGTGGAGGCTGTTTGATCTATGTATGTAGCCTTGCTACCTCAAATAAGATTGAAGATGATATCTTCAATGATCTGCCGGACTCACTTTGGATCGTTATAAACGGTACCAACTACAAAATCCTCATAGGCTGTGTGTATAGAGTGCCATGTTCAACAAAAGAAAGTGATGAACTGATGGCTAGATCATTTGCCCACGCTGGATCCCTCACTGTTGACTTCAAACTGATTGCAGATGACTTTAACTTACCTGAAGTTAACTGGAGGGTCGGTCGCGGCTCACAAAGATTTGATGAAACGCTTGCTGTCACAGATATCTATGGCTGAGAGCAATACATTCAGCAGCTCACGCGTGGAGATAGTATACTGGACCTAGTCTTTTGCCATGACATCATCCCTGTCACTGCCCACGTTAGTAGCGAATTTTCTAACGGTGACCGTAGGATGGTGTTTTTTTGCTTGCCAATTCTTCCTCCCAATGAGAGAAACAAGCAATCTTCAAATTATACTCCGCATAGAAGCTATAAGAATGTGGAGTGGGAAGTATTCATCGAGCTACTCAGGTGCTCTCCATGGGATGACTACTTTACCACAGCCTCATTAACACACACACACACACACTTTTCTACAGAAATATAGAGTTGTGTCTAGATACTGTTGCTCCTGTGAAAACAGTTAGGGTTTATAAGGAGCCAGACCCATATATTCCTAAAATATTCCGCAATAAACTTAGGAAATTATCATCACAATACCACTCGTCGAAAGACTTCATGTCACTGCACTTAATTCATGAGACTTACGAATCTATCAAGACACTGCGTACGAAACAAGCAGTAAACGAAGAGATCGTCGCTCTTAAAAGTGGCTCTAGAATACACAAGTTGACATCTCTTCTGAGTAAACGTCTGAAGCCATCAACGGATGTAGCCTATCTACTACATAATGGGGTGGTACACAACGATCTCCTCAAGATTAGTGAACTGTTTAGCGAATCATTCTCTAATTTCAACCCTAATGCCCTCAACCCCACTAGCTTTACTCCAATTTCTACTAGTTCATGTACTAGAGTGGAGTTCACTGTCAAAAGTATCATTGAGGCTATCGAAAGCCTGAAACTATCGACAGGTACGGGGATAGATGGCCTAAACTCAATAGTCATCAGAAACAGTGGTGATGATATGCCACTGTTCTTGCTTAAGATATTCACACCATCAATGGAAAGTGGGGAGTATCCCAGCGAGTGGAAAACTAGCTTTATAATTCCTCGCTACAAGTCCGGTGACAAAGCGAATGTTGGGAACTACAGACCTATCAACATAACGCCAGTCGTTTCCCGAATTATGGAAAAAGTGATTAAGAGCAGCATGTCTGACTACTTACTTAGCGAAAACCTCAAAAAAAAAAATCAGCACGGTTTCATTAAAAACAGGTCTTGCGTTACTTGCCATTTCGACTTCTTCAACCTTATCACTAGTAGCCGCGAGGCACGTAAAATCGTCATTGTTCTATACTTTGATATATCAGAGGCATTTGACAAGGTGCCATACAGTATTTTCTTTGATAAGCTACAATCGATTGGCATCCATGACCCTTTACTTCATTGGCTAAAATCATTTCTTAGTGATCGAAACCAAATCATCAAAGTAAATTCTATGCAGTCTACACCTAGGCTCATAACTAGTTGAGTAATACAGGGTAGTGTCCTTGGACCTTTGTTGTTCATAACTTATACTAATAGTGTGTGCAAGTGCTTCACTGTAGGGGAAACATTCCTACACACTGATAACCTTAAGGTTGTATACTCATGTCATACCCATGAACTAGGTAATACGCTATCTACTGCTCGACAAGAATTAGGTGAAGTTGCTAAATGGTGTGACGAGTCCCATCTCCAGTTCAACATTGATAAATGTGGTTGGCTTAGCATAGGCAGCGATAACATAGATGTGTCTCTCGAAGTATGTGGGCAAAAGCTACCTAGACGTTCTTCAGTGCTAGATCTTGGTCTTAGATATTCCAGTGACTTAACATTCTCTGAGCAGACGGCTTGTATCACATCTAAGTCACGTAGACTCCTTGGATGCATCGTCCGTAACTTTTATAGCACTGAATCAAGGGTCCTACTCTACAAAGTGAGCATCCGTCCAATTTTAGAGTACTGCCCGTTTATCTTAAGTGGCCTTCGTATAAGCGACAAAAGAAAAATTGAAGGAGTACAACGCCACTTTACACTAAGAACACTAGGAGCTGACTGCAGCCTAGACTACATCTCGAGATGCAACATGCTAGGACTGGAACCTCTCTGAAAGAGGTGACTTAGAATGAATCTTATATTTTACTATAAATTACTTCGTAAGCAAGTGCACTCATGTGGCCCGGAAATTAAAATAGTTGTAACATCTACTCACTATTTACGTAATCACAACCTATTAGCGGAAAATGAGTTTTGTAAGACCAAATTGCGAAGAAACTTCATCAATAAGTTCTCTCACATCTGGAATAAACTTCCTGAGGAAATACGTACCGCAGGCTCATTATCTACCTTTCGTTCTGCACTTAATAAGCTCCTAACAGATGATGAATCCATCACTCGCCTAGGCACTATATATACGTTCTGGGCTAATGAAAGCATACTAGGACCTCTAAACGTATAGAGTAAAGCTATCATAAATCTCAAGTACTTTTTACCTCAATGGACTCATAAAGGGTGTTTGATTACTAGTCCATCTGGTCGGATTGTGCAGTACAAATATATAGCCAGTGTTCCCTTTAAGTTTACCAACAAAATCTGCCTATCTAATAACTCGCGTGAACTTCATGTAAGAAAAAAAGGAAGATTCATTCTCATATGAATAAATTAAAGTTTACATATAGTTTGAATGACTTTAAAAAGACAAGAACTTCTCTCCTGACAGTTTGTTTTACGTGGTATTCCATTGTCCAGTTTCTCCTTGTGCTTTCTTTTCTCTTCTCTTTTCAGTATCAGCCTGACGAGAAAGTCCTAAGCATTAGTTCGATCAAAAAGTATCAACTTACTGGAAATCCTACTTCGCACCTAATACTGGAAACTGATGTTAGAGGTATCCAACTGGCTGGCCCCGATTTTCCTGTTTCTTGAACAGCTTAACAACCAACTCACCTCCCTACCAGTACCCTAAATGCTACCACATACGAAACCCCAAGCACAATAACTGGTCTCCGATTTCTGGTCCGTGACAAATGCAGCGGAAATCTGGATAAACAATCCAACCGAGAGATCACTTTACCTAACGGCAACACATCCATAATAATGCTATGCAACAGATTTCTCTAGTACTTTGTCTTGTATCAATCCACCTAATAGAAGTCAATTAACAGCCAATGTATCTCCTTGACAATGTTGCATACTTTAATGTGAAGTCTATGAAGTTTTACACATGTGTAATATTCACCACTGTTGAACGACGATGCTTCCAGTCTTTAATTACTTGCACCACAACAAATGTTTTCAGTACTACCAATCTGAATTGCTGGAAAAGGTAACACTTGAAGAGTGAGAAACGCCTGAACTTAGACATTCACCTGGATTAAATGATTGTATGGATACTTACTTATTCCTGAAATCATTGAAGTAAGTTATTATTGGTCAGTAAATCTACGAACATAAGAATTACTATCAAAATAGACGTTTATCTGACGAAACACTTGGTCTTGTAGATGGGTCAATCATGTTGACTACTCACAACGCAAACGTCACATACTGCGCCGTTCGATGTGAAGAAATAATTGTGAGCAGAAATGACTTAAACTCAAAACGATGTGTATGTACTGTAAAGTGATATTTTCCTGCTATTTTCACAGCATTTAGACACTTAGTATCATGATATAGTCTAATGTCCTCCCTCTGTATCATTCAATACTGCTAAAATCTTTTATGTTTCTCTGCAGTTGTTAATTTGATGAGGCCTATAAACTGGCTTCTCTCATGTTAACTTCATAACCTGAAAATAAAGATATTTATTATTTATTTAACTAGCCTGTTCCGGTCGTAATTTTGAATCCAGAGCATTTTTTAGTCTCTCCGGGATGATGCGGCTCAATACTTTGCTTGGTGTGGACAGCAGGATAATTTCGCGCCAGTCCTTGCAGACTCCGGTCTCCTTCTTTGGGAGTCTGACAAGGTAGCCCTTCTTCCAATCAATGGTCAGGTACCTTCCTGGCAAACCTTCTGCAGAAGTCTTTGTCAGCCTCAAACACTGTGCGAACATTCCATGCTCCCTTGCTTACCTTTGCTTTCATCAAGAGGAGAGAAGATACACGGGCCGACTGCCTTACTGAAGGCTTCCACCAACCGGCGTCATTTCCTTTCCTTGATTCCAGGAAGGAATAAGTTTATTTATATTTTTTTGTGCTTTGAAGTTTCTTAAGCGATTAGTTTGCTTTCCCGGGATAGGGTTGCTAGCCCTATGCCCAACCTTTCCTGTTTAGGACCGGCTAGTAAACTAGGGACAGAAAATGCCATATTTATTTATTATGTAAATACATTGTTAGTAATCTTTTCAAACAATTTGTAATGCGGAAATATGAGGCTGAGCATACATACAGACAGACAGGAAATAAAAGAATCAAAGCAGATATGATGAGATTATAGCTACATCCAAGTATTTACAATAAGTAAATATCACAGTCTCTTTTGCTTAAAAACCAATAATAATTGGAACTATCTCATGATTTAGAGACTAGAAGAGATTTCGAATTGCTAAGTGACGCAGTTCCTCCTGGTTGGTTCAAATGAAAGTCATTTACTCCTAAATAGCCAACTGACTGGTCATCAGTAAAATTGTTATTATTAGGATTATCGTTTCTTTGATCTATATCATCATGTATATAATCATTTCCATCACTGAATACTGGCAATACCCCGACCATAATCGTCTCCATTCCTTTAAACCATCAACAGCAATAACAACTATAAATGTTACAAGTAAAGTGCATGGGCAAAGATACAACAGTGCTGGTTGACTACCATTAGTAACGTTCAACACAGTGATAGCGATTACGAAACCAAGTGAATAACCTAAGGAAACAGGTAAATGAGAAAAAAGATTAACAATAAAAAAGACATTATTCAATATAAATCATTAAAGTAAAACTGCCCTGATATATATAATTACATTTCTCCCCGATGAGCAGTGACATTCAATGCTTGTCATTGGTGAAACGGTCCCCTAAAAGATAGCTTTTACTATGACTTGAATTCAGCTATGACTACTTTCTGCGAAAAAATCCTACGATACTGCTGACCACCAGACTCTGGCTGACTGAGATTAACGATAGTTTGCTTACTATGAAGCTTATTTGTCCAATTAAATTTCTACAAGTCAGCCTAACAATGAAGAAACAAATGCTGTGCATAGTTTGGTCAGAAGTGGGTTTTAAACCGACAGCAAATCCTGATAAATACTTTACAGATTTATTACAAGCTTCAAATTTGAAGAAATCATTAGATGATGAATAGTCTCGTAATTAACTTTATGAAAGTACTAACAAAGTAAGAGATTGCACTGTCACACGATTATTACAAGATATTATATCTTGAGAAACAAACACTATCAAATTGATCCCAAGGTAGTTCGCTTGTTAGAACAAAAAAGAGAATCTTTTCAATACAGATTTAAGTTTGAGGGATATTTTCGGGGCGTTGATTATTCAGATCCCAGCAAACTCTTTGTAAGTTAGATACAGGCAAACGAAAGTTTGTAATCATCCAGTACTCACAGATGTTAAATGCTGGGACGTCATGTTGTCTAGTTCAGCAGTCACGAATCATTTTTAATCAACACTGATCTGTTGTGTCAGATTTACCGCAATCTAGTGACACCAACGTACACTTAATAGCTGTATTACATTCAACTTTATTAGGTAAACAGCGGAACAACATGTATTGCATGGTTGTTCAGAAGCTCAACACTTTTGAACACAAGGTTGTAGGTTCGAATATCCTATCACTTACCAATTTTCCACCGGTCAAAGGGTATTTTTGACCTCCACATAGTGAATAAACTTACATCCCAGTATGTGAAACTGTACATGCTAATATAAAACTAATGAAATTTAGTGCAAGTCGTAAGCTTGCCAATATTAAGTCACTAACAGTTGGTGTAAAACGAATCGCAGTTGTTCGATTCACATTTTCTTCTATGAAAACATGTGACATCCAAAAAGTTATAACAGTAAGTTTCCCTGTCAACTGAAAACGCTTAAGTTTACGAAGTCAGTAAGAAAGAGTGCATATCAATACTTCAAAGCCATTATGATGCCTTCATAAGTTTGTCAATGACGATAGACATACTATCGAGCATATTGGCAGAAAGAACACAACTCGATCACAATAAAGCTGTCTAAAGTGCCTTCTGAAATAGTCACCATACTGCCATGGTAACAGCTGTTAGTATTACTTTCCCTTCATAAAATACTCTTAAAAAGACTAAATTCGTTTTCAATCACATACCAGTATGAATGAATAAGCTTCAAATATTGTGTCAAATATCATTATTCAACTTATATGCTCAAGTTATTCATTTGCGCAGGACATCTGAAGATAATCAATAGGAATTCAGAAGCGACTACAGATAACCGGGATAAATCATACACAACTGAAATCCTTCTCATTTGTATACAAGAAAATGGAAGCATAAACATAGTAGAAATGATTCGAAAATGACTATTTGTTTCTCACTTGCATACAAGTGCATTAGTTCAAATTCCCATAATTAAAAACAGAACGTTAAAGGGAAGTGAATAACCAAAGAATCAGATTAGATCCGAAAAAAGTATATGAGAGAAAAGAAAAAGACCAGAATATTCAAAATTTTGAAGATGAAAAGGAGTGAATGTATCTGTAACGAGTGACTTTATCAACTGTTGAGATAACCAATTACATTGCCTTCTTCTATAAAAAACTAACCTGCTCAGTAGATATTTTGAAATTTGATTGGTTAACTAAGCAGTTGCTAGGGTGGCATTTAGGGTCACACACTGTAAAATTGTGATCGGTTTTGTGCTCTATAAACTAGAGTTTTCAACCATCGATTCCTATAAGTCAAGAAACCTAGTCAAACACCTAAGATCTAACTATACAACTACGATCAACAGTCAAAAATTGTAAGGGTTAGCACCGAATTTAGGTCTGGCCACCTTTAGCTTTCTTCCAAACTAGTGCTACTTCCCTTCGTATCGCGCATTGAAGCATTTGGAAGGTAAGCATGAACAACGCATGATCATGTCATATTAGTTGCTGTAGGTTTGCACCTTAATCGACTGATAGTCTTCCTCATACAGTTTTGTATGCCTACTTGAACATTATTCACATGGTGGTCTCAACCACAATCGAGCAATGCTACAAAGATACTCATGGTTAAAAAATCTGTGGTCTTCCAACATTCTCTACTTTAAACAATGAAGTCTCATAACTGTACAATAGAAAAAAGTGAACTATTGATTAGCATACTCATCGTTGGATAGGAATATAGCTGCAACATCAGAGATGGACTAAATTGGCAAACTCCAAAAACGCCTTTTTTTGTCAGTATTGAAATGCCATCAACAACTAACCCATTAAAGCTTATGTAACTTCCTGGATAATTAAAATGGTCAAAGCATTCAACCAATTTACTACTGATGCTTAAAATAAGCGCTACTGTAGACCAGTTTTGAAGCGTCTTCGTATGTTGGACCTCAAATGTAAGTCAGATACAAATGCACAGACATTTATGAGTTAAAATCCTGTAACTGTTATGCTGTACATATAGGTTAATGAATTGCTGATAAGTAAAGTAACCTTCTGAGCCTCAGCGCTTATGTTTTATCGATCAAATGGGATGAATTATGTGATCCACGAAGTATGACTTACTGTACATGAAGTTGGTTATTTAGGGAGATACAAATAAAACTATATCATTGGGTGTTACATCAGATTGACTAGTCCAATATGGAATTACATTCTACCACAACACCCAAATTCTATGCTTACATTAAAGATGCAAATAATATGTTTATATAGTCAACAGAAGCCTTAAAATGCTTAAAAGAATAAACAACACTAGTAAGTGTAAACACTAATTTGAAAACCTTTGAAGGAAGCCTATGAACGTCAATAAACGACCCTAACTGTTAATTTTATGAAGCTTTTTCAAAGCATTCCACAAGCCGAAAATCATTAGCAAATACACAGAGAAAAGTTATCTAAATGATTTCCTCATTGTATTATCTATACACTTAGTTCAAAACTCAACATCTAGAATGCAAAGATAGAAATGGTAAGGCAAAAGACGTAAAGTTGCATCAACGGATTAGTCGCCACCAATGCTCAATATGTAGTGCCCAACTATTCTCCTTAGTTTACTTATTGAAAACAAGGAACTCGTATAAAATTACCTGTACAACAGTATTTGATGCATGAAGCTACTTCAAGACAACTGATAAGAAGTATTGAACTCATATTTTTTACTACTAAGATCGGTAGTGTATTCAATTCTTGATTACCGGTTGATGAAAAATCAGTGTCAAAAGGAAGATGTTCAAGATGTATCGTCATCAAAATAATAATTATGGTGAGAAAGTCAAACACTTTCGGTTAACCTCCAGGATACACGGTAGGATATGTGGATCAATTGTAGTCTGTGGTCCACTTAACACATTTTCTTAATACAACTTAAATTATAATATTTGAAATGCTAAAGGTGCACAAGTGAGAAAAACGCCGGGAAGTGATACACATTCCAACAGGTAATGGACAAAAAGTTGCTATGAGTATGTTCTAATGTTAACCTATTCAACCGAATGCAAAAGAATATACTTTTAATAAACCAAGACTAACCTGTAAGTCCTCCAATAAAGTGCTTATAGTATGGAATTTTCCAACAAGCATCATAAAACACCAAAAACACAAGAAATAATCCTAGAAAAAGAGAAGAAATAGAGTAGGTGATTTGTTAGCAATGATAAAATGTGCAACCAACTATCTCAACGAGGCTAGGAAACTAAAAATGTAATCTTTTATCAAGTGTACATTCTTTCACAAATTCAGGATGTAATACTAAGAAGTCTTTCAAAAATGCATAATCCAATAAAACTGTAAAAATCTTAAACTACTCTTTCAAAAATGAACAATATGCTTAACTGCCTGTTCAGTAGATGAACATATAGAAAGCGATTGTAATCATAGTAGATAAGACGTAAAACAGCAACCATTTACAACTTATGATACTATTTTACAAGTTATGCCTATTGTATTATGACCAGTGATAATATTTGACTACTGGAACCTAAGAAGTTGAAGAAAAATTCATACCTGTAACCAACTAATCGAGAATCTAAATTAACAATCCAGCTATAAATGAACTTCTGCATCGTGTAAGTAATTTTGAGGTCAGACAAAGGATGCTAACCAAGAAAGGCAAGTCAATGGATAAGGCTATGAACCTTAGTTGATTGAGATGGCTTGGACATGTACTGCACATGACGAGACACAACCTATCTCAATGTGGAGAGATGTAGACTGCCTCGAGACGAAAGGAATTACTGGTTAAGCACTCTTGGTGACAGCTGAAAATTGATGACAATGGTGGGAGTGTATTCACTCCTTGACATCATCTAAAGCTTAAATATCCACACTAACCTTCGTCTTCAGACTGTTTATTCTACATCACTTTGTCTACTTTGATACCAGTCTTTTACTATCCTCCTGTTCTTTATGTATTACTGTCAAGTGTGGCAACTTAAGCCGATGCACCTTGGTACGAGGTTTTATGTGTTGTCAATAAGTCGGTCACAAAATAATCAATCTTTATCGAGACTCCATAGTCCATTTTATACAGTAAATACATGAAATATTTTTCTGTCACTTATTTCGAAGCAAAAATGATTAAGCAGTTCAGCAGTTACTTATCTGCAGGGATAAGAATGCTGGAATGGAGGCACGCTTCTACAAACTGTCGATTATAACCATGATAAAATACGGATAAAATTTTAATCACGATATACAGAGGCTTGGTGATGCGAAGGAAAATACTTTATCCTAAAGGAAATATTTTGAGAAGGATAAAACATACATACACACATATTGAGAGTAGGACAGATATACTAAACAAAGTATGAGGATATTATTATTATTTGTCCCTTGGGTTCCTAGTGGAACATAGGGCTTCAGTAGCTCGCCTCCATTCCACTCTGTTCTCTGAAATCTTTTGAACCTGTCTCTACCGCTGCCCACAAGCTTTCATTCCTTCCTCACGCCACCTCCTCCATGTCACCCTCACCTCGGACGCCCAACTCGCCGTTTCCCATCTGGGTTCCACTTGAGGGCCTGACGCGTGATGTCCCCAGTCGGCCTTCTCCACTTCCTTCGAGATATTTGTTGAGTAATAGCTTCTTGGTTTGTTCGTTCCCAGAGTTCCTTGTTGCTTATTCTTTCTGACAATCCATATGACCTTCAGTAACGAGCCAGCGTAGGCAGTTGTTGATGAATGTCTGTAGTTTGTTGGAAATCCCTTTCCTAACGCGCCAAGTTTCTGAACCATATAGGAGCACTGACTTGACGTTGGTGTTGAAAATCCGGATCTTGTTCACGCTCTATGCTGAGTACAGATCTCCACACTGGTTTCAGGTGAATAAACACCTGTCTTGCTTTTCCGATCCTGGCTACTTTGATGTCCTCGTTTGTGACACCGCCTGTAGTTGAAACAGTGCTGCCTAGATAGGTGAAAGAAACTACTTCCTTTAAGTTTCTCCCGTTCATGGTGACTGGAGCTTGTTGTTGTTGTAGGTGGTGTTGGTTGGATATCTTCATCTTATCTGTCTTCTCTACGTTCACTTGAAGTCCCGTCTACGCTGCCTCACCTCTTCTATCAACTTGTTAGTTTCCGCCTGTAGATCTTCAAGTTTGTGTGACATTAGACACAAGTCATCGGTGAAATCCAAATCTTCTAGGATGTTTTCCCCGGTCCAGCCGGCGTATCCCCCTCTTCTCGCTCCTCACTGTATGTTGCATGATCCAGTCCACTACAATCACGAAGACCATGGGTGATAGTTATCGACAACTAATCTACAATAAAGAATTATTTTGCATCATGAATATGGGGATCAGAGGGATGATTTCAAGACTTAGTTCACAGTGAATATAAATGTCTGGATGAATAAAAATTCGGTTGATGAGTCTAAAAACAAGCGAGACATGCATCCAAGATGATATCACAGAATAGATATTATGTCGTTGAAATAAACTTATTGAAAAAAATAGTTTATTAGTCATTCTAATTGTTGTTGGCTTCAATCACATTATTTAACGAACTCTGAATCACATGAGGAATACAAAAAACGACTAGTTTTGTGAGTAGTCATGGCTTAATACACCAATATTCCTATTCTATTTATAATATTTGCGTTATCCATTAAGTATTTTTGGTGTTTCGGTTGAATAGCGTGATTCTGTAATCACGTGCAGTACTTATTTGTTTTGCAATAACAGTAACACTGATCCCCTTATACTGATCTCATTGTTGTCGGGTGTGCTTTTAACAGCAAAAAAGTAGGCAAAAACTTCTTTGAATTACCGGGAATAACAGCATCTCCAAATCCTAAAAGAGAACTGTGAGGTATAACTTCAATATTGTACTTATTTATCTCGACGTATTCGTTGATAAGTAAACGAAATGACAGTGGTAGCATCTCACCACTTTTACCAGCTGATCCAGTAGCTACAGCTTCCATATAACTGTCACTGTTTGACCGCCGTGTTCTTGTATGTTCAACAATTTGAACTGAGTTAATATCAATTGATGAACGTGCCTGAAAGATTAGAGACCAAATAACAAAGAATAATTCAACATTTGATCATTATACGGAAGGATTTACGAGTAAAAGTAGTATTCAACTCGACAGGCATGTGTCATTCCAAATACTACAATAAAACAGGAAGATACTTATGTGACGGTTAAAGATACTAGCAGGGCACATAAAATTCAATAGATGGTGTGAGATGAAAAAAACGATGACGAAACGGTTACCTGAGTTTATCCACTCATAGATCTTCAATTCTGAAAGAAAGCAATCTTAAAACGTTATGTATTTTTAAAAAGCTGGTTTTTGCATCATAAAGACTTATTAATACGAAGTTAAGTTGAGAACTACAGTACAAATTTTCCCTGAAAAGCGTACTTGTCTCAGTGTCAATTAATTGTCAGAAAAAAGCGTACTCTTGAGTTGTGAATGTTTTCTAGAATTCACTTTCAAATATGCAGCAGAAAGTGGTTAAACACTAGACACAAAAACAATTTTCATATTGCTGCACAGTTAGCTGTTGTTCACTGGTCTAGGCACTTGGTTTCCAATCACTGGGTCGTGGCTTATAACCCAGGTCCACCTATCGAGGTTTGGGCAGCCAGGTAGTATTACTTACCTTCCCACAACAAGTTTGGCTCTTCGTATACTGGACGAGTGAGAACATAGTTACTGAGTGCATTTTGATTTTTCGTACTGATTTTTGTTACCTTGAGGTGGCGAGTGCCCTTGTATATCACAATTATCCAACAAGTTATGCTGGTGGAAGGCTTGTTCACCCGAGGTCCTACCATTCTAGAAAGTTCAGTAGGGTTGTGGCAAGACAAGAAGCAATTACCATTACAGTGTAAGTTGCTAGGATATTTTAGGGGTTTTGATGGTTGAACAGGGTGTGACTGCAGCAAGGCGTTTCTTGTGGATGACCAACAGCGACACGTCAATGCTGCTTTTCCTATAGAAAAGAGGGTTTGCAAAGATTGTCCCCACACGTAGCACACTTCCTCTTACTCTGGGACATATTGATGGCGGCAGTATGGGTTCCAGGTCTTTAGCTCTTGATAACAATCCCGGTTCGCTGGACAGAACCCAAAACAAATATTCGGTCATTAAATATCTGCACTCCGCAAGATCGGTCAATAACCTTCGCTGTCCAGAACTCTAGTACCTCGGAACCTAGATGTGTGCCACGTTTGTGAGACACAGATAACGGATCCCAGTGCGTTTATTTACTAAATACCATGCCACCAAAATGGCAAATCTACAAAATCCAACCTTCAGATTCCCATAGATTCGATGGCTAGTTATTGTGGTCTTGAAACAAAATGTACTGATCACCTTGATGGCAGCTGACAATCGCTGGTGCACTGTTCAAATGAACGGCATAGTGAGAACTAAAAAGAATAGTGAAACTCCCCGGTGTTTATTTGTAATCTCTACTTGCAGACCAACTAAATGCAGCTTGCTTGCAGTGGAGGATGAGTTCTGTCAAAAACTACATGGTATTATATTGAAAGCCAACCCTTAGAAGTGAGTGTTTTAACAAGTTATTTTAATATACAAGTGGGTACGCTGAGTCAGACAGAAAGGCACTTAAGTAGTGATTTAAGAATCCCAGTTGAAGGAAAAGATAATAGCGATCGACTGCTAAAACTGTGCTCCAACAACCAACTTTTTCTGGAAAGTGCAAACTTCAGACATAAATGGGGACACTGTCAAACATGGCTTTAACCGACCTCAGTTATTCAGCATCTAGCCTGAACCTGAATGGCACATAGATGTTAGTCCTTAAAATTGAGAAAGCTGTATCGAACCTGAAACGATGGAATACAGAAGGACTGGACAGTTCGCCACCTGAAGTTTTCACGGATGGAGGTAGGAAATCGCTAATTGAAGTGACGAAGTACTGGGTGGTGTACAGGAATCAGAGGTAGTGCCGTCAGACCGGTCTACTTCACTGACCATCCCAGTCTATAATAGAGAAAAATCGTGTGAAAACCTTAAGGGAATTAGTTTGATTAATATTGTGTCCAAGATCCTAGCTTCCTTGATAATGCGACGCCTAAAAGGAGCTCGAAAACGACTAACTCGGGAAAAAAAAGGCAGGCTTTAAAACTGGACGAGATGCATCAATCAGATTTCTACTCTTCGATAGGTCCTGGAACACAGGCTCTCTTCTCGAACTCATGCAGCTGTGTAAAGTTATATAGAGAGTTGACAGCAGAACTAATGACATCTAGTGGTGTCCATTGTCATCGTTCCCCCACTTAACTTCTTCATACACGTACTGATGGACATAGCAAGAGGTAAGTCTGGCTTCTCATGGATTGACCTACTCCATGGAAGTCATCTAGTTGACTTAGAAGATCCAGACGATACTGTGCTGCTGGGTGAAGACTCTGACACAATGAAGGGTCTTCTCAATGCCTTGAGCAGAAATCTGAGTGTTTAGCACGCATTTCACACCTGTCAAACGCGAGGTAATGTTCCAGGACTGGTTTGCAACCAACCCCACTTCTTATAGTAAACATGGGTAGTGCCTAGCAGTGGAATCTAGGATGCCCATTTCGTTCTATTTGGGACTCGTCAGCTGAATGTACCTGCCTCCCAGTGAGTGATGTTGTTCCCACCGGGATGCGAACTCAGGAGTGATCGCTTCAAACGCCAGCGCGTTATCCACCACACCACCGAGCCACGATAGCCACTTCTTGTGCGACGGGCATAGTTTTAGTATAATTGTTTTTTATATGATACCGTCGTTGATTGGACCGAATTGATCGGTCTCTCTTGGCATATGAGCTCCTGTGCGAATGCCTTGGTATTACCTGTGTTCTGTCCATCTTTACTATAATTAGAAAACAGGTCATACCAAGGCATTCGCACAGGAGTCCATATGCCAATAGAGGCCGATCAATTCGGTCCAAATAACGACGGTATAATACAAGCAATAATACCAATCCCACTTCAATGATAGGGAATGCAGTGGTGGAATGTATCAACTACTTCACTCACTTCGAGAGTTGGCATCACCCCAAAAAGGTTGGCTGCTGACCAAACATCAGCTCGAATACAGAATGCTCGTTTGGTATTCGCTAACTTGTGTCATCTCTAGCACCGGCTGACGAGATATCCAACATTCTGTTAAAGGACGAGTATACTGCGCTGCTATCTCTTCTCTCCTGTTGTATGACTGTAAGATGTGGTGGTTACAGGGTGTTGATCATAGGTATCTACGTAGCATTGGTCGCGTGTGGTGGAATCACTATGCGAGTAATGTTGAAGTCAGGCAAATGGTACTAGGCAAGAAATGCAAATTGATTTTCTGGGTTTTGAACTTTACCTAGTTGAGATAGTTTGGATATGTACCGTGCATAAAAAGACGTGGCACCAGCCAATGAAATCTCAAACTGCCAGTTTGAGCCGTGTGGGAGATGTAGGCTATTTGGCTGGGGTCACCAAGACGAAAGGAATCAGTGGTTGAGGACACTTGGTGACATGGTTGAAAGTCGGTCACAACGGCGCAGGTGTATTGACTCCTTGACGTCTTTCTAAAGCTTGAAAATTCACACTAATCTTCATCTTTAGATTGTTTACGCTCTCATACCTACTTCGATACCAGTTTTTCTATCCACCTATTCTTTGTGTACTACTGTGAAGTGCGACAACTTGAGCCGATGCACCAGTGCGTGAGGTCGTACGGTGATTTTGTCAGTCACTTAGACAGATGTAGTTTTATGTTATGTATCATGTAGGTATCATGAAATATTCCAAGACAGCTGCTTAAGTTTCTTCTCCTTTTTTCATCTGCACTAAAGTGTGATAGAGTATCTTAAAGTGTATATTTACATAAGAAAAACATGCGATAGTCACAAAATAAACTGAACTTACAGTGAATAATGGTGTAATAAACACGAAGAACACGTCGTATATCAAAAATGCTAAGAATAAGAGCGTCCCCGTCTAAGAAGAATACAAAAAATAACGTTGATTTTTAAGGATATAAAATAATAAGATACACATAAAAGGTTTTTGGTGCTCCATTTTATTATCAAGGCAAAATGAATGTTGTAAATGCCTGGTCGGCCAATAAAACTGTTTAAAGGGTGTGACCGAGTGATAGTTGTTCAAAATCAGCTCTTCAGGAAATAGTCTTCAAGTAGACGGTTATCAGATAGAATATGTGACCAACAAATCTACTTTTTTTACTGTATGAGACATTCGCTTATCTGTAAACTAACACACAGATCCCAAAGAACCGATCAGGACAACGCGCTTTGCTAAAATCTGTGGTAGAATTTCTAGGATGTGATCGATATCTGATGAATGTGAAACATAACAACACTGACTGACTACCAGAATAAGTGGAGTGTTATTCTAACCTGTGAATTAACGATAGGGAACCACCCGACTATTTCAGCAGGATACCGAGACTCATTGGTTTAGGGAGATGATTTTCAACCAATAGGTCGAAGGTTCGAAATTAGCTTCACCAATGAAGGTTTAGACGGTGAGGTAGTATTATTAGCCCCCACAATATAGGTGTGGTTCATTGCCTCATTATCAAACAGAATATCGTCAAATATATTTCATAAAACCAAAAAAGTACATAGACGAGGTGCACCCTAAACAGCATGAAATCATAACTTATGCTTAATAACGATGTTGCAAATAGTTCTTTTTGTTATCCTCAAACTAACAATTTTGCAGGTAAACTTTAGTTCGAAACAATTGGTCCCTTTAATAAATTTCGATAACGCTATTAGAAGACGAAGATTATCTGAAAAATGTGATGTATTTGCGCAATACATTTCGAACAATCTGATCACACATTTACTTGTCAAGTCAATTTATATATGAAAATTAAAGGTCAAATATAGTGAATATGAAAAGGTTGTGACACTAGTCTTGGTAACATAATCAGATAAGGGTTACCAAGGTAAATTTAGTGAAACAACAAACTGTTTTTGTACGCACAGCGGGGGATTAAGTTTGCCGAAGCGTTAGCCATTCGTAAACTTAATCCCCCGCTGTGCGTACAAAAACAGTTTGTTGTTTCACTTAATTTACCTTGGTAACCCTTATCTGATTATGTTACCAAGACTAGTGTCACAACCTTTTCATATTCACTATATTTGACCTTTAATTTTCATATATAAATTGACTTGACAAGTAAATGTGTGATCAGATTGTTCGAAATGTATTGCGCAAATACATCACATTTTTCAGATAATCTTCGTCTTCTAATAGCGTTATCGAAACTTTAGTTCAACTGGTACCTTTATATATTAAATAATTAACCAAATGACAGTTTCAAGTGGGTAGTATGCAGAACTTAGTCAGTACAAACCTAGGCCAACAATCAGGAAACTGATTGCCAACCAAAAGTTTCAAAAGTTAATGCTTATCAATAATTAGAACCGAATTCATTTAAGGACAGCTGTCGAGGGCTAATAGTTAGCCAAAATATGGCAGTCATGTAAGATACCCTACAAATTGTCTTAATCACTGATCATTCTAGTGTTCAAGAAAGGTGACAACCTGCATTAACAATTGGGAAATACGTCTCACTAAAGTAATCTCTCTCATTTTGCGTTCGATAATTGTTATGTGTCAAAGTGGAACCCATGATCAACAGACAAGTTTCATACATAGTCACGCTCGTATTAACTAAACATTCACCTTCCACCATGTTCTGAAATAAATCCACGCTTACCAGTATCCGACACTAGTTATATTTCCTAACATCAAGACAGCATTCCACTAAACCGATCAGGAGGCCTTAATAGCAATGTCTCATTTATGGGAATAACAGGAAAGTACATCACTCTCATGAATGCTTCAAACACTAACGGGTGTGTCACAGCCTTGGCTGAGTTATCAGGTGAGTTGTGTACGTCGAGTGGTGTCGATCAAAAATGTCTATTTCCTTCATACTTATTCATCTTCCTTGTAGATGAGTTTGTAGAGGTCTACAACTAGTCCAACTTTACAGAAACTCACCTTACCACAAGAGACTCTTTGGAAAACCAAGAGTACCCGCTTGAAATAGTCCTGTTAGGGGGAGACGCTGACAAGATGTAGCGTTTACGGTGAACCTTGAGTGGCAAAATGAGGATGTTTGCGACACGTTCCTTATCATCCAAATGCAAATTGGTACTCGAGGACTCCTGTGGGTTGGTGCCTAGTCTAACAATAGGGATAACAGTGGCTGAATACTCAAACAATTCACTTGTCTGGAAAGTCGGACTACAACTGGTGGGCCAGTGCCCGATAAAATTTATGCACAGGTACAAAAGGCTCGCCCCGTCTTCACCACGTTACACCACTTATAGCGCGCAATGATTTACAGTTACTCAAAAGAGTCGAGTGTACTGCGATGCAGTTCATTCTGTTCTATCATACGGCTGTGAGACAACTACCAAACATGGTGAATATAAAAAGACTTCAGGTGTTCCACCATCACCGATCTCATACCCTAGGCCATGTGTGATGATCTCACCACCTCAGAAACGCATAAGTCAGGTGTAGAGTCACAGTCTGCTCCGTCGCACATTGTTTGCTGAGGTAGGTTCAAGTTGGACAACGATTACAAGTGGTCAGACTATAACATGACATCAGTCCCCAAAGTCTTTGACTGTTTGTCTCCACTGCGTTAGGAAACGGAGACTTTCGGGATGGGGTCCGTCGGTCAACAGAAATCAGTGTCTATCAGAGTCTACGTGACATGCTTCAGAATCAAACTCAGTGAAGTAGATTTATCCAAACATTATTTTCATCTTAATCGGTCATACTGAATTTCAGCATTTTCTCATTCTTCCTTGTTCTCTCTTGATGATTTTCTATCTCTTTTGGCTACTTTCTCCTCTACTTCTTTGTCTTTCATCTTAGTGCATTATCGCTGGATGTGTACATTTTAGGTGTGGCAATTTGCACCGCTATTGGGTAAAGCCAGGTCACATGTTAATATTCACCAACATACCCATTGATATTAAGCATATTTTCAAAACAATAGTGGAAACAATTCTTTATTTAGTGACGGTGAAGACGCTCCATTCATACATTCAGTCTACACAAACAACCACATCTATAAATAGTTACCGAAGGTCAACATTGTGATCATTTATATAAGTATACAGACAAACTAGTTGATAGTCAGTATAATATTCCTTCTATGTATACGCATTTTTTTTATGAATAATTTGGCAACCTAGATTAGTAATAAATTCTTTGACTTCAGCAGTAAATGATACGTATTCCAATCTTCAATAAAACACAGATTTCTTCAAAACTGAACCTATGGTTTCATAATGATTGTCGATTGATTGATAACATCAATTTATCGAGTACGTAGAGTACTCCTTCATTCGATATAATTCACAGTGATACCGTATTATTTATAGGATGACAATCAATCACAATTTATTGGTTACAATTACATAGACTCAATTATGACTTTCAGGCTTAATGATTTTTGTTCTTTTCACTTTTATTATTTGTTCTCCGTGAAGGCGAACCTTTCCACAACTCTGAAAATATCGCAGCACTTTTAATGGATGTTTTGGGAACTGGATCTATGAACGAATACTCGGTATTTAATCTTCTTTACTTTATTATCTTTTATCTTGATACCATGTGTGAATGCGACGTATGGCATCTTGGACTGTCATGCAGTAATGCTAGGTTCCGTGTTGATATCGATTGACTTAATGGAAAATTTGAAAATTTTAGGAAGACTAAGACAAAGCAATGCTTAGTTCAAAAGAGTAAATTCAACAGGTTTAATAAATATTTTGTATGAAAATTTATGAAATTATTATCCATTACCTTGATTGATGGTACAATCAAAGCATTCGAAATAATAGTCGACACCATTACCATTCCTATGAAAGACTGAAGGGGCCAACCAACCCTGTATAAAGTTGTTTTTTTTAAAAAAAATCAATGAAAGAAATGAAATCAAAGTATACATTTTTAGAATGATAATGCTAAAAACCTATCGAAACAAAACATATTCCTAAAATAGGACTGTAAACTTCATATTGACAAAAGGTGCAGAGTTCTCTGTATTGATACATAAGCATAACTGCGACCTATTTTTGGAGGCTGAAGCATTTGTTTTTTTGAAGTTACTTAGTGCAAAGAAAATATATTGGAAAGTTTCGAAACCAGAAGTAGCTCATTTCATATCTGATAGATAGAAAAACAAGTCAACAAAAGACCGAGTCTGATGATAAAGTTGTACTGATGACTGTGTACGTGAAAAATAGTGATTAGTTTATTTCGAAGGATAGCGAACATTTTTAATTATGATACCTTTCTGTTGTCAGTAGAACAGATTATAAAAAGTGAATCAAAAATAGAACATCTTCCCCTGGAACGAAATTTCGGTACACCAAGTAAGTTTCGCCCAGTACACCGCAAACTCAAATTTAGACTAAACATCCTCAGAGAGACATTATGTGACTAGTTTCAAGTAGATATTCTTTGAACTCTGGGGGTTACCCCTTAAGATTGAGAAGACTACACAATAAAACAATATAGACAGCTGATAAGTGTCAAGTGTTCATACCACTACCATCTTTCTTCCTAACTCAAACGTTTCCAATCCCTCTCCACTACTTACTGTAACGTACTATTAAAATTTGACGTATTTTCAGCCTACATTAACGATTCAAGCTCACAAAATGGCAACCATATTCTTTGAAAAGACTCCAGACTGACTGCTAAATCATGAAATGCCGACAACCTATTTCAGATCGGATGTTTCACTAGGTATTACAGTGTTATCTTGAACCAGGGATGTATATTTTGTTGATGAAACAGATACATAACCCGAATATGGTTATTAACTTGATCTTGCTTTGTCACTAAATCGAATCAGTAGCAATCACTCATCAAGTTATCAGAAAATTGATGACTAATTCCTATGGTTCTCCGTATACAGGTAGAGCATTGATTCCCATAGCAGATATTGAAATTCGTGACAGAATCCAGTGAACAGTTGCAGTGTTTCAGTGAAAGATAGAGATCAAAATGTAGAAATATCGACGCACGCACCTGGAGACTGAAGTCTGGATTATGCAAAAGATGATAAATGCTAGAATTTATACAGTATTCCGAAAGATGGAAAAACGTACAGACACAGTCATAGTGATCGGCTTTGTTGTGCATACAAGGAAGTTATGCGGAATATAAACAGATCTAGATATCACCTTCCGAGTCCCAGTTCAACAAGCCAATGATGATGATTGCTTGATATAATTTTAGTGTCACATCTAACCAATGTAAATCAACAACAAAGATACGTAAGTACAGTTCAAGTTGATACACACCAACGATATTCTCAGGGCATGATAAGAATGGTACAGCTACATAATCATCTTTTTATTTAACACAGCTAAGAATAAAGACATGACTGAACTAACAAGAACAAGAACAATTTGTGACCAGCAGCATAACTATTGAGCCAAAAATTTGCTTTATGAAAGACATCATGATGTAATCGTACAATTCAGACTTAAAAAAGTATCGGAATATCAAAACCAGATTTCGAAATTTCGGGACATTTGCTTTCATTTTACCCACTTCAGGATTTTGTTCACAGATGTATTTACAAGTACACACACATGCACGCGCGCACACACACACACCAAGTAATGTGTGAATTGGTAATGACGACGCAGATAACGCGATTCCATTTTACTTTGATTATTAGCTATGACACATAGTAAAACAATATTATTTACTGGATAGCGTTTCAGACACAACTTGTTATCTACATTCACATAAGGTAACTGCATAACTTCCGGATATCGCGTACATATTTCTAATTCCTTCTCCTCAATTATAACAGAGGAATCAGTTTGACTGAAATCATGTCCAAAATTAAGGTGATCATAATTATCGCACACCTAAGCGGAACTTGAGAAAACCAGGAAAGTTTTTAACCTGGACAACGGTACATCGATCATATTTTAACTCTTCGACAGGTGTACCTACTGGCGAATGGCTGACACTGATCATATTTATTGATCTGATGACTCCATTTGACTCAGTCGACTTTCAGGTGTTGTGACAGTGTCTACCTGGGAAATCATCACCATCCAAGCATATAACGCTAATCAAACCCCACCTCTCCAACTCACACACACGTGTAAGGTTATATGGAGAGTTGACAGCAGAATTGACGACAACTAATGGTGTCCAACAAGGATGTCCAATGTCGCCGTTCCCATTTAACTTCGTCATACACGTAATGATGGACATAACAAGAGGTACATCTGGCTTCACACCAATTGACCTATTCCATCTAGTTAACTTGCAGCATCCAGACGATATTATCCTGCTACATGAAGACGCTGACACAATGAAGGGTCCTCTCAATGCCTTGAGCAGAAATCTGAGTACGTTTGGAATGTATTTCGCTTACACCTGTCAAGTCTAAGATATGATCCTCCAGAACTGGTATGCAACCACGCACACTTTAGTGATAGGCGGTGAAGTCGTGGAATGTGTCAACTACTTCACTCACTTCGAGAGTTGGCATCACCCCAAAAAGGTTGGCTGCTGACCAAATCTCAGCTCGGATACAGACTGCTCGTTTGGCATTCGCTAACTTGTGTCATCTCTAGCCCCGACTGGCGAGATATCCGACATTCTGTCAAAGGACGAGTAAACTGGGCTGCTATCGCTTCTCTCCTGTTGTATGACAGTGAGACATAGAATAAATGAGGTGGTTATAGGTGTTTGATCATAGTTTTCTTCGTAGCACAGCTCACGTGTGGTGGGATCACCATGTGAGTAAAATTGAGGTTCTGTGAAGGGTGATCGACAAGATAGGCAAATCGGTTGGTGAAATTATGAACCTTGGGCGAATGAGATGGCATGGGCATGTAGTGCATATGCTAAGCCGCCACTACCTCAATGTGTAATCCTAGAAGTTGGATTAGGTTAGACGACGACTCAGGATATCTAGAACAAGACGCGGCGCAGTGTATGAAGTCTCTGGCTGTTGGTGTAAACCACATAAGGAGGTAAAGACTATCTGACTGGGTTACTCGAGATAATCGTAACCAACATTTGGATAGTTTTGGCGGATTGGCTGAAATTGGGTCACAGTGGTACAGGTGTATTCATTCTTTGATGCCTTCTAAAGCTTGAATATTTTCACTAACACCTTTATCTTCAAATCGCTACTCCACCCATACAACTTTGTCTGTTTTGATATGAGCCTTTCCTATCCACTTGTTCTTAGCATGTCGCTTCGAAGTGTGGCAACTTGAACCAATGCACTTCTGTATGAGGTCCTACATTGGTTTTGTTTGGGTGATAAGGGTAGTAGAACTTTCTATATGTCTGGGACAGAAGCTGAATCACTCATATTGAATGTATTCGGTGTTGATTTGATAAACAAAGATTTGACTATTAATCTTTCCCTCTACTCATGTGTTTGTTTTCAATACTATCGCTCTGTCCCCTCCTACTGCGTGGTTGTGTTATCGCATGCGTAGCTGTAGCTGAAGTCTTTTCTAGATTACTCATCTTATTAGGGTCTATCAATCTACACTTAGCTAGGTTCCTATGTTCTGTCAACCTGATTGACCCTGTTCGGTCAATTTAACCCATGTACTTGACCTCATTGCAAGGTATTTCGCAAATTAAATTATTCTGTCTAGTTGGTTCTCTATAATTCATAAGCCAACAAAGTTTGTCTCTAAGTGAGTTTGAAAGTTTGAATGCCACCTTAATTACAAATATGTTGAGAATCATACGTGGGGTTTCCAGTGCCCCCTATACGACAGCACTATAGAGGCCTTGAATTTCTTTTTAGTCATGTTGCCATCTTCGTTTGCATCACTACTTTTCCTTTTACTATATACCTATATGTGTTTCTGAATAAATTTAGAAGGATAATTATTAAACAGTAAAGTTCCTCCTGTATGTTTGATTTTTTTATTCAATATTTTTTGAATTACTGGAGGGATTTCTAGTTCGATTACTTAAACACTTGACTAAACCTACTATTACTGATAATATAAATTATTTGCCTTATTCCACTCTATTTCCATCCGAACAGCATAATTCCAATGGCTAACTACTTTGACTTTGCAATCATTGCAAGGGATTTGGCGAACTGAATTATTTCTCCTAACTGGATGGATAAGACCTCAAAAACTACATAAAGCAGGTTTCTAAGTGAGTTTGTGGGTTTAAATGCCACTCTAATCCCAGTCTACAAACAAACGCAGAGTGACAATATTAAACACTAGTTGGATGAAGGAAGAGATTGATAACCAAATATTCGTTTATTAAACTAACACTAAATATATGCAATATGAATGGGTCAGCCCCTATCCTAAATACACGGAAAATTCTATTACCCTGTCACAAAGGAGGAGAGAGAATTAGAATTATGCAAACCATTTCTGAAAATGGTGCAGTTATCTAATATGAATATGGACAATAAGTTGTGTCTGAAACATTATCGAATAAATAATATTGTTTCACTGTGTGGCATATATAATGAACAAACGAAAATGGAATTACAATCTATTAGTCCCAAAGTTTTACTTCTCTGCAGCTAATGCAGATCGAAATAAAATAACGATTTCGTACCGAACATAAAATGAGAAAAAAGGAATTTATGTTTCTTCTCGAAAATGAATCAGTCAAACGAGCAGTGCTTTCAAGAGTGTCGACGTTTATACCTTAGTTGAGTGAGTACCCTTAAAGTATTTTTACAGTGTGTGTGTGTGTGTGTGTGTGTGTGTGTGTGTGTGTGTGCGACGTTGTCACTTAGCGCAAATAAAAGGCTACTAGGGTCAAATACATTTCTGCCTATTTGTCGTTAAAGTTATCACTTTATGTCGCACATGTCGGTTGACTTCACTGTGTTGCTTCCAGATAGGTAGTTTTCTCAATGATTACGAGTCGTTATGAACTTTAGGTATATGCCACCGTATTGAATTTAACCACAAAGCTTCGACGGTTACTTCCTTTTCATTTTAATATGAACTCCTCCCCCCCCCCCTTCTATAGTTGCATAAACAGGGAGCTACAAAAACACAATCTAAACATCAAAGATTTCATTACACAGTATCTAACAGCATACAAAGAAAACATTTGAAACTTACATTTCATCTTTACGAAATACCAACCATGTTAAAGCAATCGATAAACCAATAGGCAACGTGACCAGTGAAATGGCAGATATTTTCTTCAGACCCAAAATGCGACAAAATTTCAGTTCACATGTTATTCTGAATGAATTATATAGCAGTAAGACAAATCATAGAAACGTAATGCAGTCATGCATATATATATATATATATATATATATAACCTATTTTAGAATCGAATCAAAAATCGAAATCAACTCAGAGACCTTGTGCGAATTCTTGCAGCAAGTAATGAGTTAAACTTAATATGTAAGGGCTAATGATACTACCAAGCTTCCCAAAAATCAGTAGGTAGACCTATGTTTGAACCCGTAATCCATTGGTTGTACGTCGGAGTAGCGGGTTTAAGAATATATTTTTAATTGCTGCTCCATGGCAGTTTATGTTGTTTTTTCTAAAGCAACTAAAAGTTAGTCTGTTATAATTTACAACAGACTTAGTTGTTTACAAAAATGAATGACAATGGAGCAGCAACTGAAAATATATATTTAGATGCGCAACTAGTAACATTAGTCATAGACATACGTTGAATTCCAAAAAAAAATACCTGGTATAAAGCAAGGCAGTTAGGTAGTAGAATTCTGATACCTTAAGCTGATTTAGGAGTTTGTCAATTTCCATTTTGATGTTTGTCTGTAATCAGTAGTCTATGAAGAAAGTTCGAATACTCTATATGACATCAGTATCCTCGAAGTTGCACATATACCTTACTGGTAAGTAATTAATAATTTCAATGCAACTCAACCCGATACATGCTTATGTAATAGGCTATAAGTCAAACTTGCTGACGGCCTATGATACTAATCGTTTGCAGTAGTTAGTGCCAATAATTAGTATAGGACTTCTCCTGATTGATTTCTGACATTTAAAACTGTGGATTAATTTAGTTTGAAAAAGATAAGCTAAGAAACTGTCCTATTGACAACGGGAAGAAGATATAAAAGTAGGGAAAATCTTTAATCTCATAACCGGATCCTTTATCAAAAACTTATTTGTGACTATTCATATTACGACTCATTTCAGTGCAAATGTTGTTACTATACACTACTTACTGAAAGATGCGTTCAAAGGTTTTAAGTAAAATGATAGTAATCTACAAACAGATACACATCCAAAAGATAAATGCATCAACCGCATACTGGTCGACATCTTTAGTTCACGTAGCTAAAAGGAACATGAATTTTAAGTCTCCTGATGTTTGGCAGGAGTATTGTCATTAGTTCAACGTGATGACTAGATTCAACGAGGATAAATACAATGCGACATAAAGGAGGAGTAGATAACAAGGAATCTTGTAATACTACTGAGACCAATATTGAAAGATATCACTCGATATTGTTAACTAGTATATCAGGCTATTCAAATAACTTTAGGTCACCGCCGTGAATTTAGTACACGAGCGACAATGAATAAATAGAAGTAATGTAAACATGTGCAAGAATCGGTCAACAGTGCGCAACCGCTGTTTCTCTAGCTCTCAATCCTAGGTGCTGACTACATATCATACAGCTCAAGCACTTACGGACTAAACAGCTTGACCGATGACTGGTTGTGTGCATACTCCAGTCGTACGACAGAGACCCGATCGATAGCTGCTACCTTGACGTGGCGTTTGTGCCTCCGTATCACTATGACCCGACAAGCTACTCTAACTGGAACGGTTGTTCCCTCGAGGTCCTTCCATAGCAGAAAGGTTTGTTGGATAGTGGTAAGACGAAAAGCAGTTACCGTTGTAGTGCAAATTACTACACTATGATGGGGGTTTGAAGGGGAAGTCATACTGGTGCTAGCTGGATGGGGTGTGACAACGGTAAGATGTTTCCCTTGGATGACCACCAGTGCCACTCCGATGCTGTCTTCCCAACAGGAAGGGGAGAAGGTTAGGAAAGGTCGACCCCACAATAATAAACTGCACCATGTCCCATGGGTTTTTAGTGCCAGCTGTATAGACTCTCTCTATTCAGTATTAGAACAACGAAACCTCAAAACAACACCCCAAAAAAGGCTGTGTGACAAAGCGGCAAGCAGACGTCCCATGGGCTCTGCAGTCACATACATCCTTCCCTCTTTCAGATAATTTAGGAAGAAATAACCTGCTACAGTGTGAGAAGTGTCGACTGCCCACATGTTTCCAGTACTATCCAAAACACAATCAAATATAACCTTTCCTCCTCAACTGTCTCCTCCTTTGCCTTCACCTACCTGTTATTATCTTCCCAAATCTCTTACTCTGTAAGCATTAACAACAATCAAGGTCATTGATACCTCATTCTTAGTTTCCTAAGACTCACATGCCATTGGTTTCATGTAGGGGGTTTCAACGTCCGAACTCGATACCAAATTGAACAGCAAGCTACGCTCGCTAAAACTCAAGAATCTCTAGCCATGGATGTATGCTGTATCTCCCAGACACGTGTACAGGACCTGAGTGTGGTTACTAAGTTGACCTCGCCTGACCATACTAGTAAATCTCCAAACTTCACCTTAGGATATCCGGAGACCCAGTGGTTAGCTTTAGTGAACTCGCTGACGTATGCATAGCATTCAGCTGCAGGGTAGAAGGTGCGCTTCTCGACTGGATACCAGTCAATAGCAGTCGATGTGCTGTTCCACTGAATGGATCTATTAGGACTAGGAGGGATGGAGTGACTAGGCGATGCCTATTCGTAATCTCCACCTACGCACCCACCGAATGTAGCTCGGATAATGCAAAGGATGAATTCTATGAGAAGCTGCCAATTTTGCTACATCAAGTAAAACGTTCAGATGCAGTCATGATGGGAGGTGACTTTAACGCTGAAGTAGGGCAGCTGAGTTACTCGGAAAGGCATCTGGGAGATATCTATGGATTCCCATCCCAAAAAACTGACAACAGTGATCGCTAGTTGTAATTTTTTTCCGACAACCACTTGCTTCTGGTCAGCACTAACTTTAAGACTAAGAAGAGACATTCTCTCACATAGAGTCCGCCAACATAAAAACAACGATGGACACAGATAGATCACATTGCTATAAGCCATCGTTGCACAGGATCGGTGGAGGATTGCCACTCTTTTTGCAGTACCAGTTTGGACTCCGACCACATGCCATTGTGGGCTAGTGTGTGTCTGCGTCTTACTGGTCGCAGGAAACAGGAGGCAGTAAAACCCATTTGTGCTCGATTGGTAGATGACGACGACAAGTATGCATTTGGAGAGGAATTAGTTAAGTATTTATATAAACGTGACAACAGTGCTCATCCTAGGGAAACACGGCGTGATACTAAGTCTGCTGTAGAAACCACAGTAAAGACAGATGGTTACCTACACCGGAAGGTTAACAGACGTCATTGGATCTCCGTAACGCCATTCGAACTAATTGATGCGAGAATACTGATTCAAGCTGACTCTGACTACGACAAAGAGCAAAAGGAGTCTAAACTTAAATTGACCAAGAGTCTTTACGTCGATCGCTAACGATGGTGGATGACGACAGCGAGAGAGATGGAGAAGGCATCAGCGTTGGGTAGCACTCGGCAGTTATTTAGGCGCATTAGGTATCCGGCAAGAAGTCGATGGTGAGTGAAACCATCACGGAAAAGGATGGGATGCTAATAACCTCTCAGGACAGGCGGCAAGAACGTCGGGCAGAAAACTTTGAAGCACAGTTCTACTGGTCATCAGCAACGCTTCAGTTACCCCATATCTAGCCTGAACCTGAATGGCACATAGATGTCGGTCCTCCAACTCTCCTTGAAGTTGAGAATGCTGTATCGAACCTGGAACGATGGAATACAGAAGGACCTCACAGTCAGCGACCTGAAGGTTTCAAGGATGGAAGTAGGAAACTGCTGACGGAGCTACTATTTAGTGTATGGGAACCAGAAGTGGGGCTGTCAGACTGGTCTGCTTCGCTGATCACCCTAGTCTAAAAGAAGGTATAGAAATCTTCTTGTGACAACCATGATGGAATTAGTTTGACGGATATAGTGTGAGAGATCCTACCCTCCCTGGCAATCCAACACCTAACTGCAATTCGAGCAAACCAGGAAAGTTTTTAACCTGGACAACGGTACATCGATCATATTTTAACTCTTCGACAGGTGTACCTACTGGCGAATGGCTGACACTGATCATATTTATTGATCTGATGACTCTATTTGACTCAGTCGACTTTCAGGTGTTGTGACAGTGTCTACCTGGGAAATCATCACCATCCAAGCATATAACGCTAATCAAACCCCACCTCTCCAACTCACACACACGTGTAAGGTTATATGGAGAGTTGACAGCAGAATTGACGACAACTAATGGTGTCCAACAAGGATGTCCAATGTCGCCGTTCCCATTTAACTTCGTCATACACGTAATGATGGACATAACAAGAGGTACATCTGGCTTCATACGGACTGTTGGTCTGAGTCGGGTGGGAAGATGTAGACTGCCTGGTTGGGATCTAAGACACTTGGTGACATGGTTGAAAATAGGTCACAATGGCCCAGATGTATTCGTTCCTTGAAATCTTCTGAAGCTTGAATATTCACACTAACCTTTATCTTTAGATTATTTGTGCTCTCAAACAACTTTGTCCACTTTGACATCAGTCTTTTTTCTATCCACCTGTTCTTTGTGTACTATTGTGAAGTATGGCAACTTGAACCGACTCACTTGTGTGCGAGGTTCTACGTTGATTTTACCAGTCAATCAGTCAGTCACGATTGAGAGGGGAATCGTTAGCTGAATAGCTTAGTCTCTTATGGTAAAAATGAGTAGTGCCAGTTTGAGTCATTTTCAGGACACTGATTTTCTTATGATTGCAGATACACCTTGGTGATGATTGCTGAAACACAGGAAACTTAGGTCCTCGGCATGTTGTCAACAGACTCTGACATCTAACTGTACATATGTGTCGAAAAATTACCATAGGAAAGGATAAATCAATCTATTTTCATTTTAGATAGTATCAAGATTGTTTTTCGATGAAGAAGACTATATATATATACGTCAGAAATAAGTTTACTCTCATAGCTTTTTGTTACTACGCATTCAACGCAAATGAATTAATAATTTTATACTAAGAAAGCTGAGAAAAAGAACGTACACTTTTTTTGTTCCAGGAGCAATGTATTGAGTAATAAAGTTCAGAAAACACGAAACTGAATGTGCACCCACTAGGACAAACATGGCAATCAAGATATAAACTAGAAAGGAAATAAACAATTTAAAGTAGGATAGGGTATGTTAGCGAATAAATTTAGTCACGTTAGGTATTTACATTGTACTAAAATTCACATAGTAAAAAACAGTAGCCAAATAAGATATTTATATCCCAGTTGCAAAAGTGATGCATGATTAAATCAAGTTTTATTGGAGGCAAGGATACCCACTATTAAGGCATATGAACATCAAGTAGATGAACCTCTAAGCAAAGTGATAAGAACTATAGTTCATTACGTTAAAAACTACTAATACATTGACAAACATTTAAGTTTCAGTATATATGATTTTGAATGAAAACATAGACTATTTCAAAAAGCTATTTGTGTTGCACAAGTAAAGGCAGTTTTTGTTACAAAAGTTGAAACGCGTTATTTTAAAGTACCTTCAGTGTAGTCATTTAGGATCGGAAGAAAAATTGAGCAGTGCCCAAAACGTTTACACTTATCTTGCTGGTGAAACTTGGGGTGACTTTAAAGGTCATCCTAGGAACTAATGAGACAGCTAATTATATTACTTTATTTTATGGAAAAGTACTTTCCCAGGTGAAATACCGAAGCCTGGTTGGTCATTTTAGCAGTTGCTAGGGTAGCCTTTAAAGTCACTCGAAACTTATAGTGTCGACATTTTATCACTAATACTCGAACACTATGTAGTGAACAGATTTGAGTTCGCCACTGTTGGCAATGAATAGTATATTTAATTTTATAAAATATGCATAACACAAATCTGTGTTACTTCTGTAGACTGAACTGAGCGAACAAGTATGTGGAAACATGTTTAGACTCATTCCTAGACATATTGAACTTGGTTATATCGAGTGATCAGCAGAGGTGTATCAATTCTATCAACTAAGACAAGTAACTCTAATTTGCAGTATACTGTAACTAATGCTGGATAGATGAAACTGATCGTAAGTAATCCTTGATCTAGATTTTCCAATTTGAAGATGGCTTTTATAGACTCAGTGACAACATTGATGAATGTGGTGCCAAGGGACATCAGGTCACATTAAGAAGATAGAACTAGGTTCCCTGAGAATATACAGATAGGATCCGATGATAAGTGAGAAGGATTGCAAAACTTATATTTACAGTTTTCTACTGACAGCTTTAAACCAAACAACACAATCGAATATTCATGATACGAATATTGGTATTGTTAAACCAGGAATACGCACATTCATGTATAAAACATTTGTTCAAGGCTTTAGATTGGGTCAAAGTAAGAACATAACGAATAGAGGTATAATTTTTCCTGATACAGTATCGCTTTGTTGTACTTCAGGATGATGATTCAACGAAAAGTTTGATTGCACACGTGAACAAATGCTCAAAAAGGTTAATCTTGTGATTTCATGAATAAAAACTAGGAGTCTATTATTCATGTGTACGATGAGCGAAAATACACCGAACAATAAATGTCTATAAATAAAGCAGTGTGGTGAACTACTGTCTTTCCCTTTCATATTACATTCTCTGTCTTTATGTATACATTTACCCTAGACAAATTATTTTGTGAAAATTTTGAGTACGTTCATTAAAGCCAACAGAGAGAAGGCATGTAAAAAGTATTTACTTTTAGATACATCCTTCTGGCCAAAAAAAAAAAAAAAATAACAGAACAATGGAACGAAAGAAAGATAAGAAAGTTTAAAAACTGAACGATACATTCACTTCTACAGCTTTGTAGTATTTCAACAGAAGAAATACTGAGTCAGTCTACTGGTCACCAAGTATGATTAGCCTTTTTAAAAACTGCACCAATAGAAAAATGCAATTACAGCAAGCTACTGAAATAAATCATCAAAGCTACAAACAGGCGCACACATAGAGTAATATGAACAGTATAGGACTTAGAATTAACGAGTAACCATTCAAAATAAAATGTTTTGAATCAGCCTATTGATGGGAGGAGAGAGAAGAAACTGAAAACAATAATATCAGCAGATGTGAAACGTCACACTACTACAATACTGACAGCTTTCAAAACTATCAGTAAGGTTAGCTGTGTGCCTTTGACTCAACCGATTAAAACTGCAGTCGACGGACAACCAAATTCGTTCGTGCGATTGGCTGAATTTATTTTATCGGAGGTTGAGCATCTTTTTTCACAGTTCCTTTTTGTATTCCCTCAGAGAATACGAGAAAAACTCATATAAAACTTTAGGCGCATGTAGATTGCCATAAAAGCTTAATTATATATATCTTTTCTTAGCACAGATCTTGTGTGAAGAAATAAATGTCAGCAAGGAACTTAATTGTCAATTCTGTGACAGTAAGCAAACAGCTATTTCATTCTCGTAATCACTATTGTATTATTATCTCGATTACTCCTACTAGTTACATCATTCAGTTGCTATAATTATGGCTGTTGGAAATGTTGTACAAAGATTTAATTTATTTGAGAAATTAAAAGCCGGAAATACCGATCTATATCATAAATATTGTCAAGAATAAGAAGACTATTACCATTATTATGAAACAAGGTCGAAGAATGTAAAGGGGATCAAGATTTCTGATGTTATGATTTACATAGCATGAATGTATCCATGCACTTTAAATGATTCTGAGAGTCATATCATCTAAAGTTTTTAAACATTCCCGTACATAAGCGGATATAGCAGTCAGAGATTTCATGAATTAGTGTCATATCCAGGTCTGACCTTCTGAAAACTTTTTAAATCTTATCTCACTTCATCTAACAGTGCATTGAAGTAGGAGATTGTTCAGTATGTGTAGTAAGTGACCCAACCAGCTCACAGAACAGAGGTCTACCAATTATCATCAAGTGATTTGTAGCCCCTTATCTAGTTACTTTACGTGTAACTCTTGCATTGCTTACGTGGTAGTCTTCTCCCGTGCCAGTGATGCTACGGAAGCAACGAGGAGTGATTGCTTGAGGTCATCTTGTAAAATCCTTCAACTTTAGAGGTGATGTCTCATAGCCCAACAGTAGGATAGAGTACACTGTAGGTGGGTACACACCCTCCGCCACCATACCACAAATAAAGTAAGTGATCTAGAGTTGGTCGAACCAAAAATTTTGTTTACGGACAATGAACTAGCACTGATATTTTGAGCATTCTTGGATTAATAATCAATGTCACATGAGCACTCCAAAATGACTGAAGAATCCTCTGTAAGGAGAGGAAAACATGTTATCAAAGCAAAGACTCTAGCAAACAACTAAGACGTTATCAATCAAGTTAACTACAAAAGTATTGGTTAGTCTTAAACTTGTACATGTAGCAGTTAATAGGCAGAATAGCTTCAGAATGATGGCATCTCATCTACCAACTCATCAATATAAACAAAATATTATCTGTCAGACATCGAGTTTTAAATAATAAGTGAAGTATCAAGTCTCAGAAGTTTTGTTTACATTTGAAGTGGTGTTAATTGAGGTGGGTCAGAAGAAACGCATTAGGCTGTTTATTTCACTTCTCTACATGGAATACGCTTTCAGTAATACTTTCAATACAGTAGAAAATGGGCTTTTGCTCCTCACTACTCTTTATCCCCACGTATTTCATAATTTAAAGTCACTGTCTTAACCAGTATTTACTCATTCGCCTGATATGATGTTTTCCTATTTGTTACTGTGTAAAATCAGTCTTAATTCCAACGACCAGGCTTCAGAATCAAACCCACCACTAAACAACTTTATTTTACACTACAATTCATACGCGAAATTGCCACTTCAGTTGACCGACATATTGTGATGGCTATTCAATTCGTGTGCATTGAAGTAACAAAACTCATCACTGCTTAACTTTTTTCAATCTAGACCCCCTGAAATAACTCTCCTGGTGGATGAACATATATCCAAATGGCTTGAAAAGCAATTCAATACACAAACATTGATAAGTGCAGATGACAGACATCCATCGTCATCTATAGCAAAACATACCATTGAAATGAATCACAGGGTTAATACGAAAACAGCCTTCACGATATTATACAGGAATAATCAGGGGCGTATACTGAAGTTTGCCGAAGCGTTAGCCATTCGTAAACTTAAGCTCCCGCTGTGCGTACAAAAACAACTTGTTATTTCGCTTAATTTACCCTGGTAATCCTTATCTGATTATATTACCAAGGCTAGTGTCATAACCTTTTCATATTTATCATGTTTGACCTTTGATTTTCATATATAAATTGGCATGACAAGTAAATGTGTGATCAGATTGTTCGATATGTATTGCGCAAATACATCACATTTTTCAGATAATCTTCGTCTTCTAATAGCGTTATCGGAAGTCTTCCAATTATTAGATTGACTGTCAAATTTAAATACACTTATGTAGTCATCTAATCAGTGTAAAGATAGTTATATGGCTAGAAGAACCCACTGTGTAGCCTTTTCAAGCACTTTCAAGTATTATATGATGTTGCTTGTATTATCCTGTTGTTGATTGGATCGAATTGATCCGTCTCTATTGGCATATGGGGTCGTGTGTGGATGCCTCGATAATGCTTGTATTTTCACTTTCGATATTATTGATGGGTAGTGGAAACCAGGATGCGCATGGGAACAACACCGCTTAGTGGGAGGCAGGTAAACCCAGCTGACGAGCCCCAAATAGGACGAAGCGTGCGTCATTTATTCCACTGCCAAAACAAAAGTAAGATTAGCTAACCTATTAAATATAGAGAAGCAAATAGATAAAAACTTTAGCTGTCCTATTTTTATACAAGATTTCATCGAAAATTTCCCATTTCGCATGCCTTCGATTACAAAGTATGGAAGAAGTAATGTTTATCTGAACTTTCGTGACAATATTTCTTCATTTTTCTTTAAACGATCTTCATTGTATGTCATTCAAGTCGACTTACTATAAATATTGTCCTTATTTGCATCACTATTATCATAACGCTCAATTAATGACTTTCAGCATCCAATCATTTTTATGAACTTATTACAATTTGACAATGTTTTTTTCCTGCCACGCCACCTTAGCACAGTATGTACTGACACAGTAGGTGACTTACTAAGGTTATACAAACACCTGAACAACTGTATTATTGCTACGGTTACCTTTATTAGTAGATCTTATTAACTCATATAGTATATGAAATCGTACTCAATCAACTATTCACTGGTTTTTAAATATTTACATTTCATAAAAAGAGCTATCATTGTAAAGTGTGTTAAGAAACTACTAAAGAAGTAATGAGTCGTTTCGATTAACTCTACGAATTATTAGATGAAATTATTACTCATGTTATAATTGACTGTCATCTAGTAAAGACAGTAACTTGTGCGTAGACATGTTTCAAAGTAAAGCATGTCATTAAACCCATTTAATCAATAATTTAAATGATCTAATCAACGCTATATAATCCGAAGAAACATAATGAATATAAGTTTCATGTATTTATACTGAATGATTCATTATGGTACAACTGGAAACAAGCTGGCTTATATCAAGGTAAGTGTTTGTAAAATTCTCAGTTCACAATGATAATGACATAAAACTAGGTGAGGACCAACTTTGACATGGGACCATTGCTCATTTTGGCAATCAAAATAGTGGAACCAAGAACTTTGGTGCTTTCAATACCATGAATAACGTTAAGATTAAAGGAAGAAAAAGTGCACAGCATATATAACACCAAACGATGTGAGTAGTTAGAACACAACCATGCCAATTAATAGTTCTTTACACACTGAATCTAAGTGAACTGAATGCTAGACAGTTGTTTTAGACAAATGTAAACTGGATGGAGGCAATCGTCAGGAAGCCTAGAACCTAGATTTCGTGCTTCTTGGCATCCGTAAGCATGGTGTATTTGCAGCTTGAAACAAGTGCCAAAAAGTACGAAACCTAGATCCAAGACTTCCGATTGCTCCTGTCCAACTAACATCTATCTCAGTGCAACGCAACAGTGAACTTTCCTAGCCTAGTGGCCACATGGTAAAATGATCGATAAAATTTGAGTAACACTTAGGACTAGGCTGCATGAAATTGGTTACTGATTGTCCTTAGGTTCCTAGAAGAACGTAGGGCTTCAGTAACACGTCTCCATTTCGTTCTGTTCTCTGAAGTTCTTTTAACCTGGCTCCACGACTGCCTACCAGCTTTCATTTCCTCTTCACACCATCTCCTCCATGTCACCCTCCGACGCCCAACTCGTCGCTTCCCACTCGAGGATCTGGCGAGTGATCTCCTCAAACAGTCTTCTCAGTGCATGTCCAGTCCAATCCATCTCCACTTTATTCTGCTTATTTGTTGGGCGATAGCTTCTTAGTTGGTTCGTTGCCAGCCAGCCACAGTCCCTTGTTGCTTATTCTTATTATTCAGGCCATCTGATCTACAGTATCAAATGAGCGAAGGCAGCAGCCGTTGATGAACGTCTGTAGTTTGTTGGAAATGCTTTTCGTAAGGCACAAAGCTTATCAACCATATACAAATACCGACTTGACATTAGTAGTGTTGAAAATCCGGATCTTGCTCTTTATGCTGAGTGCAGTGCAGTGCAGTGCAGTAGATCTCCACACTGATTTCAGATTAATGAAGGCCTGTCTTGCTGTCTTTTTGATCCTAGCTGCTTTGACCTCCTCATCTGTGCCACCGACACGCCGCCTGTATTTGAAGCGATGCTGCCTAGGTAGGTAGATGAAGGAGACAACTTCCTCTAGATTCTTCCCGTCGATGGTGATTAGTGCTTGTAGTTGTTGTCCTTGTTGTTGGTTAGGTATCTTCATCACCTCCGTCTTCTTCACGTCCACTTGGAGGAGGTCCCGTCTTCTCTGCTCTGCCTCGCCTCTTCTGCCAACTTGTTAGTTTTAACCTGTAGATCTTCGAGTTTGTGCGACAAGACATTAGAAATAAATCATCATCATCGGCGGCGAAATCCAAATCTTCTAGGCTCTTTTCATTGCATCGGTCAAACAGAGTATGCCCATCTTCTCACTGCTCCTCACAGTTTGTTGCAGCATCCAGTCAAGTCGAGTGGAGTCGAGTCAACCACAATCAGGAGGATCATCGGTGGTGGTAGGCGGCAAACTTGTATTACTCCTGTCTTCACTTCAATGGCATCACTGAACTTTCCATTGTGAATCACTTGGCATGTAGTGCCATGTAGCATATAGCTTTAGAATGAGGTTGATAAAGGTTTGTGGCACTAAAACCGTAGTGTTGAAGCAGCTGCTTGCTAAATTACTTCTCAGATGACGCCTTGATAGATGGGCTTTTCAAAATCGATGAAGTTAAGGTAGAGTTGAGTTGAGGTGACTGCCATTCTATGCTCTATTTTATGATGATGTGTAGCGTAGCGCTGCAGTTCGATCCGCACATTTGTTTTTCCTGAAGTGCATGAAATTGATTACCTTCTAGGAACCAATCAGTGTAGATGTTTCTTTCCTTTAAGTTTCGAAAAAAATCCACGGTGGTATTTCACAAGTGTTTCACATACAGCTGAATCATTATGACTATGAATCAACGGCCTTGTAAATACTTAATTTGATTTCAAATATTATTAGCTCACTCGATGCGATAGTCAGCTTTGAGTTGATTTGAAGAATTCTACTCTTTGAGCTGAATAAATCAAAATACATAGACACAGAGCTTGGCCAAAAACAGGATATTAACCATCCAGTCTTTTAGATAGCTTTAATCTGATTAGCGGGCACTGCAAACCTGAATCAATGGTTTCCAATTACCCCATCATTCAGTATTTAAGATCTTTCAGATTATTAGGGTTATCGTAAGTAATTCTCGATACCGTGAACTTGCATTCCAGTTTACTGAAGAAATATTTAAATATTAATTAAACTGATCAATTTTCGCATAGTTTATGACTAATTTGGTTGTATATAGTTTTTAGATCCAACATAAATAAAAAGACAGAGTTCAAACCAATCACAGTAACTGTGAATCTTTCAGAGATGAACATAAACTCGGATAGCAAAGCTTTCCAGGAATAAGCACAAAGGATAAAGTAAGATGTGAGATGAAAGAATGAAGTTATTATGGGATTCTATCAGTAATTTTTAACGAAGTAAATCAATGCAAAATTCAACGATGCAGTTGACATTAGTAGACATGAAACTTATTCCTAAATATCGTTCTAGGAAAAAAATCCTGGAAACTTCCTGAGCTTATGCTAGTAACTTGAATTCGCAGGCACATATAAGCTACATGACAGTAACCTAAATAATGCTTTGTCCGTGCGTTAGGTTTCGACTTTTTTCAACTCTCTACACTAATGAAAATGACCCACTCAAAAAAGGAATATCAAGCGCTTTTATCAAAATATTTTGAAACATCTGAGTGTTCAGAACACTCAGAACTAGAAGAGAGAGTACAATAGCATGATATCATTGTATGCATCTACACATTGTCTACTGTCACTACAGATTTGATAAGTGAGGAAAATAATTAAAAGCTAAACCTAATCCTATAGATGGTGGAGAATATACACAGTATAAGACCGCTAGTTTAAAAAAAATAACGATCTCGCTTCAGTGATGATACCTACCACCTTGACGTGGTGGTCGGGCCTCCATATCACAATGACCTATCGAGCTATACTGGTGGAACACTTGTTCCATCAACGTCCTACCATACCAGAAAGGTCTGTTGGATAGTGGTTACAAGCAAAGTAGTTACCGTTGTGGTGTAAATTACTACACTATGACGGAGGTCTGAGGGCGAAGTCGTACTGCTGTCGGATGGTTGGGTTGTGACAGCAGTAAGGTGTCTGTCCCCCTTGGATGACCAGCAGTGCCATACTGATGCTGCCTTCTCAGTGGGAGGTAGGGTTAGAAAAGGTCAGGTCCCAAAAATAACACACTCCACCATACCCAATGGTCTGCCGAGGCGGCCGTGTTGGTTCATTTTTCATCTCTTTTCGACCATCCGACCCCGAAACAAACATACACAAAAGGGTGCGTGTGAAAGGCTTCAAGCAGATGTCCCATGGGCTCTGGGGTCTTTCAGTTACCTTAAGAAGAAATAGCGTTCCACGGTGTGGGCAGCCGGGAAGTGTCAATCACCCTCACAACTCTGCCAGCACTCAAGTTTCCGATGCATTGATGATAAATTACACGCTGCACTCATTTATTAACGGATCACTCTTCATTAATATAAACCAGATGGAAATCATAGACCCTCGAATGCTTACTGTATTCAACTGTCTCATTAAATGTATCATAGTGCACATCTTACCATAGCAGTTGTGAACTCGTAAACACTAATGTGTAAAGTGGAAATTTACCTCTTCAACCTGAAATCAAATATGACATTTATACTACTATCGTTATGAATGAAAAAAGAACTCACCGATAACATCATAGAAAAAGTAACTGATAACCAAAGTTCCAACTGCAATTAATAAAAACACGGCAATGAATAAATATGAACATGCGCCAGACTTTGGTAATCCAGTATACCGTTGCGCGTAATCTGACAGTCTAAATTTAAAAAGTTTCGATGAAACAGATTGATGGTGAACAAAAATATGAGTAGCAAAAAGATTGTAGATAAAACTATGGTATTGTTGCATATTTGTATTCTCACAACCTGCTTTTTTATTCACCTTACAACGTTTTGCGGTAACTACTCTTATTTTAATGACTGCCTTCCCCTTCATCGTTTTCATCTTGATCCATTCATATATTTGGTGGATGGGACTGTTGCATAGTTAACCAATTCCCATGCTAACAATATCTTTCTACCCATCTATCTGTTCATAATTAATTGGTGACGCAAACAGTCCAATATATAATCGTGTTTAAGAGGATGAATTATTTCAGTAATTATGAAGAGGTAAGCATTTGCTAATTACCAACTTAGTAATAAAGTATATAATTAGACAAATTGGGTCATCAACCAAGGCTATCATCTGATGACTAATAGTTATTCAAATGATAACATATAGCACCGATATTGACCACCAGATCGATGGTGTATCTTAAAAGAATCCATTTAACCTAATATTTAAGAACAGTACCTTAATCATTGTGAGCTCATATTCTGTTTCATTCAACCCCTTATTCAGATAAAAGTATAAACTGTTGACAGAAAAAAAAACATCTACTTTATATTTCTTAGATTTTAATGTTTCACATAGAAAACTAGCTACAGATTGATTGACTTGTCATAGACACCTTAAATAGATTTTATTTAAAAATAAAAAGTTAAGAGCTAGGACGAATATTTTTATTTTTTTTATAAAGTATATCTAATATACAAATAATAAAATTAATTAGTGTATTAAATGAAAAGAAATGAATACAACTATTTCTAAACATAACCCAACAACTGATAAGAAAAACGTTCACCTTTATCTTTATTAAAAGAATGCATGGTATCATTTGACTATCTGAGATAACCATAGTTTGGCAGACTAGTATTTATTCTGAGTGATGATTGAAGGATTTATTAGCTCAGTTGGTAGAGTACCAAGCCGGTAACCCAGTGGTCGCCGGTTTGAATCCGATTACGGTCCAAAGTTTACATTTCATCTTCAATCATCACCCAGTATGAATGTATGGTAATTATGGCGAGTTTAAACTTTGATTAGATGTGATTATTACTGTTAACTTTCTTGGTGTAGATATTTCTCATTAGTACATTGATTGGTCAACCACAAAAGAAACCAGTCATCGCAGACTCCAGGTGGTGTGGTTTAGAATCGATGTCAGTGGCGCAGATACATACACACATTGTCCTCATCTTAAACACTACACCTTATCTCATCTCATTCTTCCTTCCTCTCTTTCACTACTTTCTACTTCTACTTCTTTTGACTGATTTTTCTTTTCTTCAATCAATTCCATGTTGTTTAGTACTGAGTACTTACAAAATCTTATCGATCATCTTTGTTAATGCGATAACCAAGATAGAAGGCTCATAATCGTGCTGCACTTTGATGGGTGTTAGTTGGTTGGAGGGGCAATAGGCAGAAACCCCTGGATTTAGGTTTCTTACTTGTTGGTAATCGTCAGCAAGGCGTATCTGCAACCTCGAGGGAACTGATGTCCCCTGTAAGATTTGAAATGATCAAAAATGATCAACAAAATTCAGTCAGTACTAGAGATTGGGTGCTCTCTAGTAACCAATCAATGTATGTAGTCTAGTCCCACAGGAGGTCAGTCGCCGCCCAAATGGCTCAGTGGTGATGTCACTGACTGTCACATTGGGTGACAACTTCATTCTGCATTTCATTTCAAACGTAATTTCAACTCCATTCCAGAATTTAAACTAAAGTGTATAGATAGATCAAATAATAATTATTCGTTTGTTTCCTTCTATAGTTAAAGTAGTGCTACTTGAATAAATTTACGTTAAAAACATGTGAAATAGTCAAGCATTTCAGATCGTTCGAATAGTGTTACAAGCTTTGTCATTGCTCGTCTTCTGAGGAATATGGAAATAATTTTTTGACTAAAGAGAACTGCAGCCTCCTATTAGCGTTCGGGGGTACACAAGTGTAATTTTACTTAGTCGTTTCAATGTTGAAGAATCGTCAACCAATTGTACCAAACGGACTAAATAAACGTCGAACATCGCACACAAGTGAGTCGGCTCAAGTTGCCATACTTCACAATAGTACACAAAGAACAGGTGGATAGAAAAAAGACTGATGTCAAAGTGGACAAAGTTGTGTGCGAGCAAAAATAATCTAAAGGTAAAGGTTAGTGTGAATATTCAAGCTTCAGAAGATTTCAAGGAACGAATACATCTGCACCTTTGTGACCGATTTTCAAAAAATGTCACCAAGTGTCCTCAACCACTGATTCCCTTAATATCTTAGTCCCCAACCAGGCAGTCTACATCTTCCCATACGACTCAGACCAACAGCAAGAGACTTCATGGACCGGTACCAGATCTTCGTTTGGCCACCCTCAACCCTCATTAAAATCCAGCTAGGGTCCCAGAACTTTACGTTTTGTTCATTGAAACAGCTGATTAGTGGCAATATTTTTTGAATGTCAAATAATTTCAATGTGTTCATAAGCGTTTTACATGCTGATGCTATGAAAGCTCATTAGAAATATATTACCTTTTAAGCTTACAATAAAAATCAACTGCTACCAACAAAACGAATTTAATATTAAAATCGACTATTGATGAACAAAACAACTAAATACTACTGATATTTTTCAGCCACACTTCGAGTTAAAACAAGAAAAATTACTCAGGATACATATTGAAGCTGATTGGATTTGACGAAAACTTTTCGCATGTCATAACAGTGAAAACTTACTCAACGCTTCGATAAAGTAATCTGATAAATAGCATCAGGTAAATTCCTATCAATAATTTATCAGATATACTAACATCGATTTAACCTCGCCTAGTTAATTAGATCACTAGTTAATAGCCGTCCTAAGCACGGATAAAGAGAGAATACTAGGCATAGAGCTAGTAACCCTACCACGGAAAACCAATCCAATCTCTAAACAAACATCAAAGCACAAACAAAAATATAAAAATAAAACAAAACTTATTCCTCACTGGAATCAAGGAGACGAAATGACACCGGTTGGTGAAAGCCTTCGAGAAGCCAGTTGGCCAATGTATCTTCTCTACTCTCGATGAAACCAAAAGTAAGATTGGGGACATGCAACGTTCGCACCATATATGAACCTAGCAAGGCTGCCCAGATTACAAAACAGATGAGAAGGTATAGCATAGAAGTGCTAGGAATCTGCAAAACCAGATGCAATGCAAGTGGACTCTCCAAACTGTCAACTACAGAGTCAATAATCTACTCTGATATCGTCACACAGACAACAACCACGAGCACAGCACACTGAGTTTTCGAGTGGCTATCATGATGTCCCAAACAGCATCAAAGGCTCTCTCTCACGCAATGCGAACCAATCTCCTACAACATCACGATCATCACAGCAAAATTCAACTCAAAAGGAAGGAAAGCCAAAATCATACAGTGCTACACTACATACCTACAAATAATAAGGATCAAGAGAAGGAGGAATTCTACAGACAACTGCAATCAGTACTGGACAAGACCCCACACCAGATGGTGACATCAAAATCAATTCTAACGGGTGGCATGAATCCCGAACTCGGGGCAGACAACACAGGAAGAGAACTCATCATGCATCGGGAGGCGCTCGGTGAAATAATGAATGAGAATGGAGAACTGTCTCCAGACTTCTGCGCATTTTATGATTTGGTGATTGGAGGTAGTGTGTACAAACACAAGGATATTCACAAAACGACATGCATGTCACCAGACACCGAGACACGCTGAAAATCAGATCTGCGTTCGATTTCTGGCGTAGTTGCGAGTTCGCACTTCTTAGAAGTCCCATACTAGAGCGAAATACCTGTCCACTGGTGCTAGTTTTTCAAAGGTTCTCCAACTGATGTCAATCCGTGACAAATACTACCTTGATATATCATATAATTGTATTTAAGCGTTATAGATAAGCCAGAGAACAAGGAAAATTTTCATAACATGGAGTTATAATAATAACCAGTACTTTAGAACTTTGTAGATGTATGGAAACTGTGTACAGTTTGTCATGTGCAGTTTTCTAGAATACATTTAATTTAGAAAAGGTCAGAAACTTCACTGAAATTTAACACCAAAAACGAATAACGTGTGCTGTTCTCCACTCAGTAGGTCCAGTAAATGTTTGTGCACTAGAAATACTATCAGGCGATTTGAATACAATGAAATGATAGTGTCCGGATTCCAATTCACCAATGATTTTAAGTGTTAAAATAACCTACAGAACTACTGGATGCCTTCAGATTTACACTGTTCAGTCACTACAATCATGTGAAGAGCTAACGTCACTATCCTGTAACCTAGAAAGAGGTATTGAACATGAGACAAAACACCTAAGGTTCTAATGACTTAATGACTGAGTCACATTTCCAATAACTAGTCTTAATACTGACTAGAGTTTTAGTAGAAGTAAGTTGACTTAGATTGTATAAGAAAACATTAAAATCTTACATTTTATCAGAATTAACAACGATCATCCAAGAACCCAGTGCAATGCCCATCATAACAAGTCCATATAGTAAAATCCAAATAAGAACATTATAGGCAACCGTGTTCTTAGTGTACGGAAGAACGGAGAGCATAATCTCGTCTGCAATAGGATCAGAAGATTTATTCTACAAAAGACGAACAAAATGCAGTAAATGCAATAATTAAATATGTTTACCACATCCTTATGAATAAAAACACTACTAGCACTAACCAACATAGGTATGCATATTTATCACACAAAAACTAAATACACTAGGTAATGAACCGCACCTGTTGTGTGAATGATAATTATACTATCAATTTTCTACAATCTCGATGAGTAGAGTGAGATTCAAACTGACTTCCCATTGACTAAGTAACTAATGAAGATTGTCAAAAGGAAGCAAGTAAACGAAAAAAATCAAGATGCACTTAGGAACCACATGCAGTAGGTGACGAGCCACACCTATTGTATGAGTGTTAATGATTCTACCTTGTCTCCTAAACCTCGGTATGTGGAGCGGGATTCGAACCTGAGACCCATTGATCGAAAGTCATCTCCTAAAACCAATCTGCTATATCTGCAGAACCAGAACCAGGCGAACACATTAATAAGGTCAAAAATTGGGTTGGTTACAAGATTACACCATCGGTAGTCATTTCTGAACGATCCAGTGCTTAAGGAATATTAAAAAAAACCATTGAACGGAATATTATGCTGACATTGTCAGCTTATCACTGTAAACACTTGCAGCAGCTCCTAAATCCTTTTCAGAATAAAAATTTGGATGGAGGCAGTCGGCAGAAAGCCTTAGACCTAGGTTTCATGCTTGTTGACACTCATCAGCAAGGCGTAACTGCAGCCTCAGCAGAAATGATGTCCCACATAAGATTCAAACCCGCGTCACCCAATGTTGTAGTCAACAATGTCACCACTGAGCTATTCGGGTCGTGACTGACTCCCTGTAAGACTAGATTAGATACATTGGTTGGTCACTGGAGGGTAACCAACTTCATGTTGTTTAGTCCTTTGTGCTGACTGAATTCTATCGATGGTTTTGCAAACAAGAAACTTAGGTCCAGGGCCTCCTGCCGAATGCATCCATCCAAGTAACATCTATCAAAGTGCATCGGGATACTGAGCTACCTAGTCTGGTGGCCAAACTGCAAAATGATCGACAGAATTCGGTCAGCACATAGAACTAGACAACATGAAGTTGGTTACTCCTCAGTGACCAATCAATGTCTCGTTTTCAGAACACTTTTTAATTGGTAGGTACATGTTTGCGAAAAATATGGATAGAGGATAATTCACAGATAAACAGTCTCAAATATGATACAAACACTATTTCGTAAAGTACACAGATCACGATGAATGAATAAACACAGAAATCCAGTAGAGTGCCAAGGTGAAATTAATATATTCTCATTGTGCATAAAAACTGGTAACAGTGGTTAACTATGCAAAAAGAATGTGATAGCGCACACACATCATTATGCGTATAGACAGAGAGACAGAAAAATATAATCGAAGTAGAACCTAAGACAGAAATGCATCGCTTCAAGTTTCCATACTTCACAACAAAACGCTACGAACAAGTCGATAGAAAAACTCATATCAAAGAAGACAAAAGTGGGAGGAGAAACAGTTTGAAGGTAAAGGTGTTAGTGAAAACATTCGAGCTTTAGACGGCGTCAAAGAGTGAACGCAAGTGCACCACTGTGACCCGTTTTCAGCCAACTCACAAAGAGTATCCAAGTGTTGGTTTCGATAATCTCGAGGAACCCAACTAGATAGTCTTTACCTCTCTATAGGGCTCACACCATCAGTCAGAGACTTCATGCACCAGCGCCAGGTCTTGGTCTGAAACTCTGAGCCTTCTTTCAACCTAATTAAACTTTTAGCATTGCGCGTTGAGGTAGGCGATGGCTGGGGATGCGCAATTCATCTCCAAGCTAGCCCGGTCACTGAAGTTTCAAAAGGCATCGACTGACTTGCCCTCCTTGCCCAGTATGCTTTTCCTGACCTCAAAATTTCTCACACAGTGATTCCATTATACATGAACAATACTACGAAGAAACCTATGACAAAAAACCTGTAATTTATTCATATCTTCTACTTTTAACGATTATGTCTCACAGCTGTATAACAGAACGTAGCGGGTTACAACGTAGTACACTCATACTTTAGCCCGTTCGGGCTGATGCAACTCTTCAAGCAAGCGAAGTGGTCGACGCATTATGCCACTTCAACCTCTATCCTTATACCGAGAGAAGTTGCAGACCAGTCCTGAAGCATCATCTTACACTTAACAGGTGCAAGAGAAACGCATAACAAACATACTCAGATTTCTGCTCAACGCATTTAGAAGACCCTACATTCTATCAGCATTTTTCTCCGGCAGGACAATATCATCTGATTACTCCGAATCGACCAGATGACCTCCAGGGAGCAGGCCAATTCCTATGAATTTAGACGTACCTAAGGTTATATCCATTAATACATCTATGACAAAATTAAACAAAAACGTTGACAGTGGGCATTCCTGGTGGACACTACTAGTTATCGCTGATCAATAGTACAACTATCCATAAGTCCTTACACACCTGGATGCGTTCGAGCAGAGAGCTTTGATTAGCATTATATAATTGCTGGATACTTGTCTTCACAGTTAGACATTGCCACAACACCTCACGGTTGACTGAGTCAAATGGAGTCACCAGGTCAAGATATATAGCAAGTTCCCGCCCCCGGTAAGTATGCCTGTGTTCCAGGACCTATGGAAGGGTGAAAATCTGAACGATTCACCCTCCTCCAGGTCAGAAACAAACCTGGTTTCCTCAAGTTTGCTGTTTTCGAGCTCGAGCTGGGCGTCGCATAACTATGGACCCAAGGATCTCGGACATAATGTTAGTCACACTAATTCCCCTATGGCTGTCACAAGACCTTTCTCCTTTATTGATCAGTGAAGTAGACCAATGTGACCGGACCAGCTCTGATTCCCACACACTGTCTAGTACCTCCGTTACTCCAATGAGTCATTTCCTGGCTCCATCCTTAAAAGCGTTGGGTGGTAAACCGTCAGATCCGGTTTATTCGCAACGTTTCAGGTCCGATACAGCTTCCTCAACTTCGGAGAGAGTTGGGGGGTGGGTGTTGGATAACTGAAGCGTTGGTGAGGGTTAGTTCAACTGTGCTTTAGAGTGACTCGTCCAAAGTCCTAGTCATCTGTCCTGGGAAGCTGTCAGCATCCCGTCGTGTTCTTCTTGCCCCTACCCTCAAAAAGCCGAAATAGTTGCCGGATTTTAACTGACGCTTATGCTTTTTCCATCCTTCTTGCTTTCACTACCCTCCACTGCTCGCGATCATTGAGAAGACTTGGCCAATCTACGTTTTAGTTACTTTCGCTCTTTACTATGTTCAGAGCTAGCCGGGATGATTCTTGTCACCTCAATGCACGCATGAGTTCAGTACTGCTTGACATATACAGACAGTTAATACTAGTGGGACACTTACGGACAAACAAGCATACCATTACAAAATCTCTCACAAAAACGCTGTCATATCTCTGCCTAGTAGTACTTGTCCAAGGCACATGATTCTGCCGATTCACCTAGGTCACTGACCTTGCACGTGATTAGTCTTGCATATACTCACCACGTCTCGTATGCCCAACCCACCCATATGAGTCATGGAATTTAGCCCTCCCCCCCCCCAACGTCGTACAACAGAACACAAAGTCTTATGCTTATTGTTAGTATATTTTTGACAATGTGGGTTTTCTGTTTATACAGAGCTGAAAGTTCTGTCAACAACCCATCATAATTTATAGGAATAAAAAAACCAGTCTCATGCACAAAATAGGAGGTAATAGACAATAATTGGTTCGTAATGGGTGATGAATTGACAGTGAAATGAAAATTTGGACCAGCGACCACCGGGTTTCTGGCTCGAAGCTCAGTTGGTAAAGCATCGGGTCAGAAACTCGGTGGCCGCTAGTTCGAATTCGTAGGCGGTTCAAGTTTTTATTTAACCTTCGGACATTACCCAGTAAAAATACTGATCTACTAAACTACGCTATATCAGGTAGTCAAGTGATAAATTAATTGCCCTCAATATGCGATCATTTCAAAACTAAAAGTCATACAGAAATGGATGAGGGGTCAATCGTAAGCTACTGAGCAAAGCTACACAATAATATTACCGAATAAGTCATAAGTAAAATACTTTTTACAATAAATAAAATAAAACGACTGGTAATATTTATCTACAGATTTACGTTTTCCATTACTCAGTCGATAAACCACAGGCACCCAGTCAAGCAGCAACGAAGCCCAACAGCAAAAAATAAAAGGAATGTTAACATGAAAGTAATAAAGCAAACCAAAAAGGTATGAAATGACCCAGAACAAATAAACTGCATTGTAACAGGAACCAATCTCCTACAACATCACGATCATCACAGCAAAATTCAACTCAAAAGGAAGGAAAGCCAAAATCATACAGTGCTACACTACATACCTACAAATAATAAGGATCAAGAGAAGGAGGAATTCTACAGACAACTGCAATCAGTACTGGACAAGACCCCACACCAGATGGTGACATCAAAATCAATTCTAACGGGTGGCATGAATCCCGAACTTGGGGTAGACAACACAGGAAGAGAACTCATCATGCATCGGGAGGCGCTCGAAGAAATGATGAATGAGAATGGAGAACTGTTTCCAAACTGTGAGGAGCGAGAAGAGAGGCAGACGTTGTTTGACCGATGCAATGAAAAGAGCCTAGAAGATTTGGATTTCGCCGCCGATGATGATGATTTATTTCTAATGTTTTGTCGCACAAACTCGAAGATCTACAGGCTAAAACTAACAAGTTGGCAGAAGAGGCGAGGCAGAGTAGCGAAGACAGGACTTCAAGTGAATGTAGAGAAGACGGAGGTGATGAAGATAACCAACCAACAACAAGCATCAATTACCATTAACGGTAGAATCCTAAATGAGGTAGTCCCTTTCACCTACCTTCCTAGGCAGCAACGTTTCAACTACAGGTGGCACAGGTACAGACGAGGATGTCAAAACCAGGATCGTTAAAGCAAGACAGACTTTCACTAATCTGAAATCAGTGTGGAGATCTACTGCACTCAGCACAAAGAACAAGATACGGATTTCCAGTGAAGTCAGTGCTGTTATATGGTTCAGAAACTTGGCTCGTTACGAAAAGCATTTCCAACAAACTACAGACATTCATCAACGGCTGCCACCTACGCTCACTCGATACTGAAGATCAGATGGCCAGAATAATAAGAATAAGCGACAAGGAACTCTGGCCCGCCAACGAACCAACCAACAACCCATCGTCCAACAAATATGCAGAAGAAAGTGAAGATGGATTGGGCATACACTGAGAAGACCGACTGGGGACATCACATGCCAGGCCAGACAGTTGAGTGGGACCCAATGGGGAAACGACGATTTGGGCGTCCGAGGCAAGGGTGACATAAGGGAGATCATGTGAGGAAGAAATGAAAGCTTGTGGGCAGTCGTGATGCCAAGTTCGGAAGACTGCAGAGAACAGAATGGAATGGAGGCGCGCTACTGAAGCCCTGTGTTCCACTAGCAACCCAAGAGAATAATAATAATAATAATAATAATAATAATAATAATAATAATAATAATAATATGGTTAACAGTGAGTACCTCTGAGTCACTGTAAATTTTGAGCCATATGGTCCACAGTCTCAGTCAGTTGGTTCTCAATATCGCCAGAATCTTTGCCAGGTAGCCTACACTTGTCTACGTAACTTAGATTGATAGTCATTATCATCGTATATTGGTTTAACATTTTAATGTGATCCGTTTCATCTTTCTTCTAACCTAACCGCACGTTTAGAACTTTCATCTAGCGTGAAAAGTGTAAACTTGTTTTAAAACCACATGAAGTCAATGAAAAGCACTCGTGATAGTACAAACAAATTAGCACTGAAATGTATTGTAAAATTAGTGTACTTTTAAGTAAAATGAGTTAATACTTACGAGGATAATACCATTGAATTGGTCAGCATCCAAAAATATTATTGATCTATTCAGTACACTAGGTGTATGTGAAGCGACTATTTTGTTTAGTTTTGGATTTAATTCGCCATCATAAACGATTACTAACAGTTTTGGATCCCACTGTATTATCTCAAAATCCTGAAAATTACTCCACAGGACAGACAGTGAAATTGGTTGAGTGAATAGTGATGGTGACATATCGGAGTCAGCGGAAGAGATTAAATTGACAAGTCTCAGTTTTGTCTGAAATAATATAAAGTTCAAAATGGTTTTAGTAACTAAACTAAACGATATATAGGGAAATTTATTCTAAAACACTTACAAGAACGAGAATCGGACTTCATCCTATAGATATTAATCACTATGAAGTCTGACAGCCGATATAGTGGCTTTCTCCAGTTGATGAATGAATCAACATAACTCAGTAAACATGAACAGCTTCATGGACCATGGAACGAACCACATCTGCTGTGTGAAGGCAGACGAAAGCCGTACGCCTAGATGTTATGAGGTGGGGTGGCTCTCGAACTCACGACCCACTGGTTACGATTCGACTGCCTAGACCAATATGCGATAAGTACCCGTTAATAACGTTTTCTAGATATTGAAGAGAGGTTGATGATACTCAACATGCACTGACATCAACCTCGTCTACTTAACTAAATCACTAGTTAATAGCCGTCCTAAGCACGGATAAAGAGAGAATACTAGGCATAGAGCTAGTAACCCTACCACGGAAAACCAATCCAATCTCTAAACAAACATCAAAGCACAAACAAAAATATAAAAATAAAACAAAACTTATTCCTCACTGGAATCAAGGAGACGAAATGACACCGGTTGGTGAAAGCCTTCGAGAAGCCAGTTGGCCAATGTATCTTCTCTACTCTCGATGAAACCAAAAGTAAGATTGGGGACATGCAACGTTCGCACCATATATGAACCTAGCAAGGCTGCCCAGATTACAAAACAGATGAGAAGGTATAGCATAGAAGTGCTAGGAATCTGCAAAACCAGATGCAATGCAAGTGGACTCTCCAAACTGTCAACTACAGAGTCAATAATCTACTCTGATATCGTCACACAGACAACAACCACGAGCACAGCACACTGAGTTTTCGAGTGGCTATCATGATGTCCCAAACAGCATCAAAGGCTCTCTCTCACGCAATGCGAACCAATCTCCTACAACATCACGATCATCACAGCAAAATTCAACTCAAAAGGAAGGAAAGCCAAAATCATACAGTGCTACACTACATACCTACAAATAATAAGGATCAAGAGAAGGAGGAATTCTACAGACAACTGCAATCAGTACTGGACAAGACCCCACACCAGATGGTGACATCAAAATCAATTCTAACGGGTGGCATGAATCCCGAACTCGGGGCAGACAACACAGGAAGAGAACTCATCATGCATCGGGAGGCGCTCGGTGAAATAATGAATGAGAATGGAGAACTGTCTCCAGGCTTCTGCGCATTTTATGATTTGGTGATTGGAGGTAGTGTGTACAAACACAAGGATATTCACAAAACGACATGCATCTCACCAGACAACGGAACACACTAAAAATCAGATCGACTTCATCTCAATCTCAAAAAGTGGAGACACAGCTTACTGGACGCAAGACCAAGAAGGGGAGCAGATGTAGGTTCATACCACTCACTATCTAGTGCAAGAAGCCTACCTTTAAAATCAAGTTGAAAGCCTTCAAAGAAGCTGGTGATGACAGACCACAGTTGAAGTTCAACACCCAGAACAGAAACTGCACTGAAGGACGAAACTACAAAAGACATCGTCATGTCAGTCAGTCAGCTATTAGGAAAAAGTGGGAGACATTAAGCAGCATCCCTGAAGAAAGCTACCTAGGTGGAAGAACACTGGAACTCTTTCAAAGAGATGTGGAAGGAAACCTGCATAACCGTGTTAGGAAGGAAGAAGAAGCAAGACAAGGAATGGATCTCCACGGATTTCCACATGGAAGCAGAACATGAACCAGTGCTGTGCTGTGCTGTGAAGTGCAGTGCAGTGCAGGGATGAACAACGAAAAGGGGAACTGAATACAACATAGAAAACACTGGACAAAGAAGTGAAGAACATGGCATGGAAAGAAAAAAGACACTTCTACGACACATTGGCAAGTGAGGCAGAACAGGCTGCTGGTGGTGGGAGAGACAGAGACCTGAAAACATTATATCAAATAACCAGGTTACTATCTGGCACGAGATCAATACAGATGAAACCAATGAAAGGTTTTGTGAACGAAACCTAGTTACCAACGAGGAGAAACAAGGGAAACGATGGCTGACCACTTCAGAAAAACTCCTGAATCGACCACCACCAAGACCCACAGTTCGTCCAGAAATACCACCAGTAGCCCAGCCACAGTATTACCAGTGAACACAAGCCCTCCGACAAAAGTCGAAATTCTGAACGCCATGAAGCTGCTGAAATGCGGGAAAGCAGCAGGATCAGATGGAATTCCCCAGAAGCACTGAAAACAGACGCAAAGACAACAGCGGACATGCTCACACCACTATTGGAGAAGGTTTGGGAGGAAGGAAAGGTACCTGCCCATTGATTGGAAGAAGGGCTACCTTATCAAACTTCCAAAGAAGGGTGACCTAAGTATTTGCAAGAACTGAAGCGGAATAATGCTGCTGTCCACACCAAGCAAAATATTAAGCCGTATCATCCTGGAGACCGATAGCTGTTACCTTGACGTGTTCAGAACACTCAGAACTAGAAGAGAGAGTACAATAGCATGATATCATTGTATGCATCTACACATTGTCTACTGTCACTACAGATTTGATAAGTGAGGAAAATAATTAAAAGCTAAACCTAATCCTATAGATGGTGGAGAATATACACAGTATAAGACCGCTAGTTTAAAAAAAATAACGATCTCGCTTCAGTGATGATACCTACCACCTTGACGTGGTGGTCGGGCCTCCATATCACAATGACCTAACGAGCTATACTGGTGGAACACTTGTTCCATCAACGTCCTACCATACCAGAAAGGTATGTTGGATAGTGGTTACAAGCAAAGTAGTTACCGTTGTGGTGTAAATTACTACACTATGATGGAGGTCTGAGGGCGAAGTCGTACTGCTGTCGGATGGTTGGGTTGTGACAGCAGTAAGGTGTCTGTCCCCCGTGGATGACCAGCAGTGCCATACTAATGCTGCCTTCTCAGTGGAAGGCAGGAATAGAAAAGGTCAGGTCCCAAAACTAACACACTCCACCATGCCTCACGGTCTGCCGAGGCGGCGGTGTTGGTTCATTTTTCATCTCTTTTCGATCATCCGACCCCAAAACAACCATACACAAAAGGGTGCGTGTGAAAGGCTTCAAGCAGATGTCCCATGGGCTCTGGGGTCACACAGATCTCCTTCAGGTACCTTAAGGAGAAACAGCATCCCACGGTGTGGGCACCCGGGAAATATCAGCACTCAAGTTTCCACAGACTGCTATCCACCTTCCCCATCATTACCTTCTAATCTTCCTTCACATCTCTCAATTAACGATGCTACATCATCTTCAAATTCTCCTAGCTCTGCAGCCTTTGACAACGATCTGAGTTCACAGAACAGCATCTTTGGTCTGCTTAAACCACGCTCCAAATTACACATGAGACCCTTGAATGTCCACACCCTCCGTCAAGTTGGTCAACAGCCATCATTGGTCAAGACTCTAATAACACGGGCCATGGATGTGTGCTGTTTGTGAGACACGCATATAGGACCCAAGTCCGGTTATTCACCTAACCTCTCTCAGTCAGTCTGATTATTCTGCAAAATTCATCCTCCAAGTTTCTGGAGATTCGATGGTTAGCTGTCATGATCTCGTAGGTGTAGGCATAGCATTAAGCACCAGGGCAAAAAACTCACTACTGGACTGCTACCCAGTTGATAGTCGCTTCTGGGCTACCCGGCTGAACGGTACAGTGAGAACTGAGAGCAATAGGGAGACTCACCGTTGTCTCTTTCTAATCTTTACTTACGCACCCACTGACTGTAGTCAGGATGAAGTGAAGGACGAGTTCTACAGTAAACAGTCTAGCATCTTCTCGAAGGCCAAACGATCGGACGTGATGGTTGTTACAAGTGATTTCAATGCACAGGTAGGTAGACTGAGTGAGTCAGAAAGGCACTTAGGTGGCACTTTCGGAATCCCGGCTAAACGTACAGGTGACGATGGTCCCCTACTATAACTACGCTCAAATAACCGCCTATTTTTAGCTAGCACATATTTCAGACATAAAGAAAGACACTGTCGGACATGACGTCCACCAAGTTCGACTCAGCAATGGACACAGATAGACCACATTGCTATTAGTCATCGCTGGAGAGGATCGGCCGAGGACTGCCGCTCCTTCTGGAGTGCATGCTTGGATAGCGACCACGCGTTGGTCCGAGTGCGTATATGCCTGCGACTCAATGGACGTAAAAAAAATTGGCAACAAGACGATTGCGAGTGCTGCTGGACAACGAAAACACCAAAGCCGTGTTCAGTGAGAAGTTGCCTAGGTAGTTATCGGAACAGAAGACTACCACTCATCCAGAAGAAGCTTGGTGCCATCTCCAGTCTGCTGTAAAAGCAGCGCTGAAAACTGTAACCGACCCCGAAATAGTGGCTAAAACGAGCCAGTGGATATCAGCAGCTTCTTCCGAACTAATGAATGCACGTGAACCCATCCCAACAGGCTCTGAGTACGATGAAGAACTAGCACAACATTAAAGTAGACTGAGAAAAAGTCTACTCAATGACCACGGACAGTGGTGAGCAGGCAAGGCTAAAGAGATAGGAAAGTCAGTGGCGATTGGTAGCAGTTATTTATTTAGATTATTTAGATTTATTAAGGAAACTAGGGTGGAAAGGTCAGCTGCGATTAGTGAGACCATAGCGGACAAGGACGGATCTGCAATCCACTCGCAGAGGAGACGACTGGAACGATGGATAGGACACTTCGAGGAATAGTTTAACTGGCCTCCAGGCACCATTGCGTTGCCCGCTATCCAGTCGGATCCTGAATGGGACATTGAGATAGGCCCGCCAACACTAGCAGAAGTCGAGAAAGAGGTAGGTAATCTGAAACGAGAAAGGGCAGCAAGACCAGACGAACTAACTCCTGAGGTATAACAAGGATGGTGGCAGAGTGCTTTTAGTCAGGTCAACGGAAGTACCAACCAGTATATGGGATTCAAATAAGATCCCCTCTGACTGGTCTAAATCACTGATTATCCCGGTCTTCAAGAAAGGCGAGAATCAGCCTGACGAACATAGTGTCTAAAGTTCTAGGTTCCATAATTTTTCGACACCTGAGTGGAGCTCGGGAACGGCAAGCCTGAGAAAACCAAGCAGGCTTTAGAACCGGTCGCGGGTGTATCGACCGAATATTCACACTGCGCCAGGCTCTGGAACACAGGCACGCTTACCGATGCCCGACAATAACTGTATTTCCCGACCTGAAGGTGGTATTCGACTCCGCTGATCGAGAAGTCTTATGGTAATTTCTCTCACTTAAGGGCGTGCCGAGTAAGTACATCACCTTATTGAAGGCTCTCTACTTGAACACTTGTGGGTGTGTTACAGCCTATGGTGAGATGTCAGGTGAGCTGTACTTGCCGAGTGGTGTCCGTCAAGGGTGCCCACTCTCCATTCTTATTCAATTTTACCACAGATATTCTTATGGAGGTCTCCCTCTCGTCGCCTGATTACACAGATATTGATCTAATCGCAGGAGAAATTTCATTAGACCTAGAATATTCAGATGACATAGCCCTGTCAGGTGAAGACGCTGACAACATGCAGAGTCTTCTGAACACTGAGTGGCAAGTTGAGAATGTTTGGAATGCGTTTCTCACCATCCAAATGCAAATTTTTGCTCCAGGAATGGTCTTCAACGGTGCCACGGCGAACAATAGAGAATGAAGTGGTTGAGTGTGTTGACCAATTCACTTACCTGGGAAGTAGGATCAGCCCTCATGGCTCAGTGGCCAGTGAAATCTCTGCACGGATACAAAAGGCTAGATTGGCTTTCACCAACTTACGCCACCTATGGCGCCGCCGTGATATTTGATTGTCTGTTAAGGGTCGCATGTACTGCACCTCCACAGCAGTCCACTCTATTCTGCTGTATGGCTGTGGAACATGGCCATCGAAGGTGGAAGACATGAGAAGGCCTTAGGTGTTTGACCACCACCGCCTTCGTAGTAAAGGCTGTATTCCATGATGTCACCATGTGAGTAACGCATAAGTCAGGTGTAGAGTTTCAGGAAGAAGAGGTAAGTCAGTTGACGAGGTTGTGAACCTTCATCGACTGAGATGGTTGGCTCCGACACGTGTTACGTATGCCTAGTCACCGATTGCCTCGTCACACAATGTTGGCCGAAGTAGGTCCAGGCTGGAAAAAGCCTGAGGCGGCCAGACTAAAACATGCACTAATGTATGAAGTCTTTGGCTGTTGGTTTGAGCCATGCCGGGCGATGCAGACTAGCCGGTTGGGGTCCGCGGGACAAGAGGAACCAGTAGTTGGAAACTCTAGGTGATATGGCTCACAACCGATGTCAGTGGCGCATATATGTCCCCACACACATTATCCTCATCTTGACGCTATACCGAATCTCACCATTTTCTCATTCATTCTTTCTCTCTTTTCGTACTTAGTATTTCTTTTGACTGGGTTTTCTTTTCTTCATCTTGGACTTCACTGCCCTTTTACTTGATGTACTGATATGAGGTGTGGCAACTCGGACCATTGGCAGTAATGCCTGGTCCTATGCTGGTTTCGACGATGTATGATGGAGAGAATAAAAAATGCGCTGTATTCAAAATTACGACCAGAACAGGTTGGCTGGCTTCAAGAAGAACAAATCATGTACGGATCAAATTGCTACGCTACTCTATACTACACATCATCATAAAACAGAGCATAGAATGGCAGTCACCTCAACTCAACTCTACCTTAACTTCATCGATTTTGAAAAGCCCATCTATCAAGGCGTCATCTGAGAAGTAATTTAGCAAGCAGCTGCTTCAACACTACGGTTTTAGTGCCACAAACCTTTATCAACTTCATTCAAAAGCTATATGCTACATGGTACTACATGCCAAGTGATTCACAATGGAAAGTTCAGTGATGCCATTGAAGTGAAGACAGGAGTGATACAAGTTTGCTGCCTACCACCACCGATGATCCTCCTGATTGTGGTTGACTCGACTCGACTTGACTGGATACTGCAACAAACTGTGAGGAGCAGTGAGAAGATGGGCATACTCTGTTTGACCGATGCAATGAAAAGAGCCTAGAAGATTTGGATTTCGCCGCCGATGATGATGATTTATTTCTAATGTTTTGTCGCACAAACTCGAAGATCTACAGGCTAAAACTAACAAGTTGGCAGAAGAGGCGAGGCAGAGCAGAGAAGACGGGACCTCCTCCAAGTGAACGTGAAGAAGACGGAGGTGATGGAGATACCTAACCAACAACAAGAACAACAACTACAAGCACTAATCACCATCGACGGGAAGAATCTAGAGGAAGTTGTCTCCTTCATCTACCTACCTAGGCAGCATCGCTTCAACTACAAGCGGCGTGTCGGTGGCACAGATGAGGAGGTCAAAGCAGCTAGGATCAAAAAGACAGCAAGATAGGCCTTCATTAATCTGAAACCAGTGTGGAGATCTACTACACTCAGCATAAAGAACATCCGAGTGAGTGGTGTGCCTCTGGCTTAACTGATTAACACTCTAGTTGATGGACATTTAAATTCCAGCAAGCAACTAGCTACAGAAATTTTAACTGACAATGAGCATCCACTTCATTCACAGCTCTCTCCATGTATCTTCTCAGGGAGGACAAGAAGAAACTACATAAGACTACTGTCGTACAGCTAAGTATAAGAATTCGATTGTACATTACCTAACACGCGTATTTTGTGAGGAAAAAAGTGTTAGAACAGAAATCACACATCGACTTTGTAACAGTTAAAAATCTCATTTCAATTATTTAACTATAGTGTAAAATTCCCTTGTTTTTAATATTCTTTTCATTACTTGAATTTTTATAATAACACAGTTCGAAATGTTGTAAAGGATTATGTATATACACATATTTTGTTGCTGTTGCAACATATCATGCTGAGAATTCCAAACTGTACCACAAATTGTTTGGAATAAAGTGAGTTATTATTATTATTATCATCATTAATATTAAGATCTGGATTTTCAACACCAACGTTTTTAGGCACACGTATAAGAATGCTTCAACTAATGCATGAACGCTGTCCAAACATGTGTTCCAAAAGGAGTGGCGATCTTTCACCGATCCTCTTCAGCTATAACTCGTAGCTAGATGGGTTATCTTTGTCTACCATCAAGTTGAGGTGGATGAACACCACGCCAGACAATGCTTCCCTCTATGTATGAAGTTCATGATCAAGTGAAACGTCCTTTGTAGAACGAATATATGGGTTCCGATAGCTGCTACTTTGATGTGGTAGTCGGTTTTGTATATCACAATGACCCAATGAGCTATGTTGGTGGAATGTTTGTTCACTCGAGACCCACATTATTATTGTTATCATTATTATTGCTATCATTATTACCATTAGAATACAAACATGGCACAGGAAGAGCAACAAGAAACGCACTACACAAAATAGTATAACAATATTGTGAAGACATAAAGCGATGGGAAGTGGACTAGCAAAAAAGAAGGACAATAAGAGTAGCATGATTAGAAGGGCAGTTCAGTAAGATACGTTCGAAACGAAATGTTCATCACTCTTCAGTAGCAGAAGATAGAAGGAAGCTACGGCATGACCGCCACTGGTTTCGATTCTGGGCTATATCTGATAACGTCTCAAGCCACTGAGTTGCGTGGTCTGTCGGACCCCAACCAGAGAGTCGTGATGCACCGACAGGTGCTTACCCGACGCGAATATCCTTCATCCCAAGGCGCCATGTCATACATAGGACACTCCTCTGCTTCGTCCATCTACTCCTAGGGCTAGCAAAAAATGAATGGTATGGAAGCCGTGGGGACGACATGAGTAACAAATGCCCAAGCCACCGAATCCCATGTTTCCAGATGACTTCACTTATTGAATGACGATGTCCATCATTCTCAGACATAGGCTGTCGTACCTCGGAATTACTAACATGGGTTTGTTACTGAATACGAGCAATCCTACGGAGGCAACGATGGTCGAACATACATAGAGTTGTCGCATATCCTAAGCTAGAAGAGGCCAGGTTTCACAGGCGTAAAAAAGAACTGGTAGTACCGAAGCGTTGTAAACCCGACCTTTTACGGTCAGGCTAACGGTGCGACGGCACCAAGCGTGGTCCAGATTGGTGTATGCCCCTCTAGCTTTCGACATGCGGTTTGAAATTTCACAGCTCACACCTCCACCAGCATTGACACGACTACCCAGATACACGAACTTTTCAACCACTTCCAATGGCTCAACACCAAGAGTGAGCGCAGGCGCAGGCTCCTGTCAATCTTGCAAAAATACTTAGCACTTCGAAGGTGCAAAGCACATGCCATATTTACGGACACTAATCGCCAACAGATTAATTGCTATTTGAGTAACCTGTGTGTTATCACACAATAAGATGATATCATCCACATATTCAAAATCGAGTGGCCGTTCTCCAGATAGCAGATCTACACCACCATCATACACCTCTTTCAGAGCTGTCTCAAGAATGTCATCAGTGGTAAAGTTAAAGAAAGGAGAAATCATGCAACCCCGCCCAACCCCACTGCTGATTAGAAACAATGGAGACAGGTGGTTGTATCCCTTCACTCTACCTGAGGTGTTATTAATAATAAATTTCCGTGTCAGATGTCGCTATGCCAGGAAGATCAGTTGGATAATGGTCAGACAAAAAGCGGTTAACATGATAGTGTAAACTGCTACACTATGATGGGAGTCTGAGGGCAAAGTCGTACTGCTGCTAGCTGGATGGGGTGTGACAACAGTAAAGTGTTTCCCATGAATGACCAACAGTGTCATTCTGATGATGCTTTCCCTATGGGAAGGAGAGTTTAGAAAAGGTCGGTCCTAAAAATGGTACACTGCCATCACGCTGCGGCTTGCCGATGTCTACAAAAGGGACTCATGGTCAGATTCTAAAGCACTAAACTTGTAAAAAACCATATGTGACAGGCAATAAGCATGTATCTCTTGAACTCTGTGATCACCCACTATCCCTTCTTTTTCACGTACCTCAAGAAGAACTAGCCCTCCGCAATGTCAGTAACCAGGAAGTGTCGACCACATACGCCTCCAGTAGTACACAAGACTCCATCAAACATAACCTATCCTCTTCAACTGTCTCCTTTGCCTTCACCTAATAACAATATAAAGCCTCTTACACCTTACCCAAACTCTCATTCTGCAACCACTGATAACGATCAAAGCTATTGATACCTCATTCCAAGTCACCTAAGACCCCACCCGCCATCGACTTCATGTAGGGGCTTTCAACAAACTCTATGCCAAATTGAACAGCAAGCTACGCTCACTAAAACTCTAGAATCTCTAGTCATGGATTTATGCTGTATTTCTGAGACACATGTACACGATCTGAGTGTGGTTATTAAATTGACCCCGCTTGACCAAACTAGTAAATCTCCAAACTTCACCTTACGGGTATCCGGAGACCCAGAGGTTAGCTCTTGTGGACTTGCTGATGTATGCCTAGCAATGAGCTGTAGGGCAGAAAGTGCGCTTCTCGATTGGATGCCAGACAACAGCCGGTTATAGGCTGTTCGGCTGAATGGATCTGTGAAGAGTAAGAAGGATCGTGAGACTGTGACGGCTACTCGTAATCTCTACGTACGCACCAACTGACTGTAGTTCGCATGATGCACAGGACGAATTTTATGGAAATCTTCTTTGAAGTCTCTACCCATAACTGCCAGATATCCGCTAAAAACACTGAGTTAATCTTGAAGTCTCTCAAATAACCGAATTGGTATTAGTGTATCTTAACTAAATTAAAGTAAACAAAACACTTAACAATAATTCTATATGCATAAGCGACTTGGAATAGTGAGTAAATGCACTCAGTGGATCATTGTGAACTTCTTCAGCTAAACAGATTATTCTGAATTAACCAGATTGTGATTTTATCGGTAACGCCAAATAGGTTTAAGTGTAATCCATCAATACTTTATAATTTCATAAAGATATACAAACCGAATACTTACCGTCTGTAAGAGTGGGTCCAATCTTTTAGTGTGCGAAAAATAAAAGCAACGATGATCTGACACAGCATTATTCTTGTAAGCTTTCAACACAACGACTGACTGCAGAAAGTGAAAAGCATGTTTTTTTTGATTAGTCAGAAAAAATGATGAGACGAAGTAATCATAATCATTCATAACAATAATAATAATAACGCACCGCACCAACTAAGAACAAGTTTTACAGGTGGAGAACGAGCGATAGTTAACATATTAGAGCCAAAAATAGCATTGACCTGTCAAAAGAATAATAGGCAGTGTTAAGTTGGATACCTAAACTACTGGATTACAGATAATGCATCCTTGACCTGGAAAATGTCAAAAAATTCTCTCAAAAATTAAAAATATGTCAAATATTTTACCTAAAAATTACAAACACCTCAAAGTCCGCCCGAATGGGTATGGTATTTTCATAAACAGTATCTGAAGTTTACTCAAATTTATCGAAATTGTCTGCGGCGCACACAACTTTCTGGACATAATGCACATAAACTCCCAGGAAGCAGCGCATGAGACAAGCATTTACATATGTGAATGCTGAGTAGAAGAATACGAAATGCGCGAAATTCTGATGCTATTCTAGAGATTGTAATGTCGTGAAGTACAACTTAAACCTTGAACGCGCCCAAAAGTTTCAAACTGCACCCAAATTTGATTCCTGGAGTGATCCAAAAATCTTATTTTAAATTCAGGCCTTATTGGTATTATAATAATCACAAAATATCTGAAATCACTTCGGTATGCTCATTTTTCTTACACGTTGAAACCCATGTAATTGCAGGAGACTACAAAGAATTAGGATTCCAGACAGCATGACCTTCATTTCAAATAGCCCTGTGTTAAACTACTGTCCAACTTCTAACTTCGTGTTGTGAAAAAAACGAACAATTGGTCTTTGTGTTCTGCATCTACCTTAGTGAAAGATGTCCTTTGTTTGGAATGTTCATTTGTCTCCTAGGTTCAAAGAAAGTTCAAACGATAGGGATAATCAATACCTCAAAACTTCAAACTTCATATTGTAGAATTAGTGAACGGCGGTCCCTTGAGTCCTATCTCTGTCTTGTTGTAGTATTTTCTGCTTTCGAAATGGTCTTTATTATCTTCCTGGTTCCGAAAAACCTGAAGGGATAAAGGTAATCGGTTATTAATAGATCTGGTCTGAAGGCAGTATAACTGCACCTGATCTGCAGGTGACGGAAAGCTTCTCGAGTACAGCCGACCAGTACCGTAAGACTCGTGGCGTGTGTTTAACCTCCTTTTGAAAGTATCAAAGGATGGGGCTGTAACAATTGCTGAAGGAAAGGAGTCCCGCAGTTTACAAACTGTAGCCGCAAATGAGTTAGCACGGATCTTTGTGCGTGCTGTCTCATGCTGTATTCTTAATTGGAAACGCTATCCCTCAGGTCGCTCTAAGAAGAGATCTATTAGGATGAAGGGACTATAGGCGATCATCTGGTATTGTAATGGATGCAGCTTACGAGCAACTAAGAGGTCTGGGCACGACTGGGCAGCAACCCAATTACTTTCTTTGTAGCTCTTCTCTGTACCCGTTTCAGGATGTACATGTCATTCTTCAAGTATGGGGACATCACGGGCGAATTTTTCTTCAGGTGAGAGCGGATTTACAGAGAATAAATTGTGTTGAAAAGATGAGTTGCACTTCCTAGAGTTCGCGAAAGAATCCCCAAGGCTCCATAGGTCTTGTTGGCCACGAGGTGACTGTGGATTGAAGCAACTAGTGTGTCGCCTAATGTAACTCCCAGATCTTGTTCCATGTTAGAGTGACAGATATTTATTTCGCAGAGAGTAGGAACTGCGACTGTTTTTTATTCGTCGGCTGTCACTATCCAATACTTATTAGAATCGAGAGGGAGCAGGTTTTCTGTGGTCCAATTAAGAATTTCCGTAAGGCCCTATTGGAAGGCCAAAATATCCGTTGGCACCTATATTTCCTTCAGACTCTTCACATCATCGGCATATAATACTGAATGAGAGTCGTAGGCCCCTGGTAGGTTACTGGCAAAACCAATAGGACCTTCAATATCCAATATCTTTTTAACGAGCTTGTGTAAACCAATTGATTTCTTCGCGCTCGCTTCTTGGTCTTGCGTAACGACTCCAGATCTTTAGCGGATTCCGATGCAGTAGGTCTAGCCACTCGTCTGCTATAGCTGTGATTTACAGAACGGGAAGTTAAGTGTTGATTTGTTTGCCTTGGACTGAGCGGCTGTTGGCTTCTTCAGATGTCGAGTTGCCAGACAATTGTTAGGACTGGTCGCTAGAGAGGGTTGGGGATAGTGAAGAGAGGACCCAGAAAGTGTTTGTGTAAGTAGAAGAAAAGAGGAAAAGTGAACCAATGGAGTAATCTACTAAACACCCACGTAAGGCGAGTAGGGGTGCAAAGGTATGAAGAACTTAGGTAAGTGAGGCTAACTTATGGCAAGTGGAAAGGGGAAAATGGCTTAAATGGTTACAGTAAAAAGGAACTTTCCAGCGTCTCTAGTTGAGCCTAGAGTCACTCTCGTTGGGGAGGCTCCCCTGCGGGTGGGTGGGTGCCTTTGTATAGTCGGCACAGTCTTGCCTCAAGAACGCCCAGACCTAGCATGGCACAGAGGGAATCCCACTGCCGCCTGTCAAACTTGTCCTTATGTTCCAGAAGGCTATCATCACAGACGGGAACGTTTAACAGAACGACAGAGCTAGATCGGTCAGTGATACCAATATTATTCGATGCTGTAGGTGCTTTTTCACGGGTGATTCGGGTCTTTTTTCCACCGTGACCCATTCTCTATGTTGTCCACTGATTGCTGTTTCTGGTGCGGCCCCACGGCTTGAGGTGGATGCCGTTGTCGTTGGTGTAGGCAGTGTTTTGTTCGGCTTAGAACCTCTCAGGTTTTTGGTCTTCAGTAGGCCATTGACAAAATCATCTGGAGAGTGAATATCCTCTCTTACGGTGGTTTGGACGGATACCTGCTTTTTGATTACGGGAGATTTATCGGTTACTCTGAGTAAGCCTGAAGCTAGGTGCGGTCTCAGACGGTACTGTGGGCAAATGTACCAAAACCACGTGCACGGGTGATGCGTCATGAAGCTATAGTAGTGATGTGGCACTTTGCCACATCGGTAGTACACCCACCTGTTGCACCCAAAGGCAGCATCACTTTTAGTGACAGTGAGAGCACATGTGTGGCATTTGTCATCATGTTCTTGAGGTTTTCCCAAACGTTTATGCCCTACTCTTTGACGTTTCCGCTTAGTGGTTCTCACCGGAGGATCGGGGTGGGCTCAGGGAGTAGCATGGGGCTCTGGGTTTACTTGACTGGGTAAAGTGACGTTTACAGTGCCGGGAGAACTGGTTGCACGGCTAACTTCAAGTGCTATAAGCCGTGATTGTGACCGATCGAGAGAGGTGGACTTTGGCGGTGCGTTTGCATCCTCAGTTGCTTTCTTTGCCACCTTTTGGCGTTTCGTAGCTCCAGCCCTAGTAACTACTGAGAATGAGGTGGTCAGTGACTGCGGCGAGGTTGTACTCAAAGCATTTCTACCGCTTGCCTTTTTCGGGGTCAGCACACTTTTACCATGCACATTAATGCTAATGAACAGATGAAGATAAGAGGAGTAGAGCGCTGAAAATGCGCAGCAGTAAACAGAAGACTTTCGACCTTACCTTCAATTGTCTGTCCCTGCAACTCTGTCGAAGTTCAAAAACTACCGAGTCCTGGAGGTGGATGTTAGTGAGATATATTTTGCTGCAGATACAGCAATCTGAGCTGTAACAGTTGGTCGAGACAGCTAGACCTACCACACAGTTGTCCGTTTGGAGCGAAATGGTGGTGATGAAGTAAGCAGTGATATTTTCTGCAGCAAGATTGCTGCAGAGGCTGAGAACACAGAAGTTGTTTACCCCGATGAACTGATTTGTGAAGAATAATCTGGTCGGGACGCCATACCATCAAACCCCTAGCGAGTTAGTGAGAGACGTGTTCGGTCAAGGAGTTTTCCAGCAACAATTCCCGAGGGGTTTTTAAAGCGCCAGATGGATTTTCAGTGGTAAAGAGTTGAGGAAAGTTATGATCCCCCATAATGAGGACCTGTGGAATGTTCAGTTTGAGAGTTGCTCTAGTAAATTGTATTAACATTTTATCTAACGCGGTAGCGGCTCCAGAAAAGCAGTATGAAACACAAACCGCAATAATCAGCCTGCCGTGGGTGGTGCTGCTACACTTGGTTTATAAAACAAGGTACAGTTACTTAGGTATAGCTCTTTTGTACCAAAGTACTTTGGGTTTGCTTCTAGTCCCCCCTTCGAGGCATCAGGAGAAGGAACCGTTACAATTTCTTCACGAAAGAATCTCCACAGTTTACACATTGTAACCGCCAATGAGTCAGTGTAGATCATCGAACGTGCTCTATAATGCTGTACTCCCTAAAGGTGACTCCTAAGGTGGTGTTTGCGATTAAAAGCTAAAAAGCAGTTGGCTTGAATTAAGGGAATTGTTGGAGACACCACAAACGATGGCCACATTCTTTGTGTCCTTCCTTATTGTACCAAACGCATCTTACGAGGAGCTGAACAATCCATATATGGTTTGTACCGTAGCCTAATCAATTCCTTCGTGGGCCTTTTCCGGACAGTTCTCGGCTTCCTATGTCCTCATCCAAGTTTGGGGATATGACTGCCAAGTTTTTCCTTAGTTCAGGAGGATATACACGTTGCGATTAAAAGACCCCTCGTTATACTCCCTGGAGTTACAGACAGAAACTCTAGGACTCCATACGCCCTGTTGACTTTAAGGTGAAATAGGACAGACTCATCGTATATGTCAGTTCCAGAAACCCCTTGCTCCTTTTGAGTGCTTATACGAGAGAGGCTTACTCCCCATGGGGAATAATAACGTAAGTGATATCTGTCCTTGTTGACCGTTAATGTTCAACACCTCGCGTCGGGAAGCAGCCGGTATTCAGTTGCGCGGTCAACGATTTTAGAAAGGTTCCCCCATATGGCGAAGATACCCATTGGCCCTTATATCTCGCTCCAGGCCTTGAGATCATAATCACATGACAGCAAGTGGGAGCTTGGGGTTGCTGGTGCGTCATTTATAGAGACAAGAAACGGCAATGGACTGAGAATGGTCGCTTGTCCCTTGCTGAGGCTGTGCGGCGACAATTCTTAATGTTTATGCAGTGAGTGCAAATCGAAGTTTCACCTAACAGTTAGCCGGATATCAAGTATTAAAACCGGCCAGTATGAAATTTTTGACGTTTTGATTTTCCATCCATTAGTGACTTTGACACCTTAGTTTCAAATGGCTTCAGATGGATTTGTCTTTTATTGGTGATAGAAGGGAAGAAATTGATTTTATGTCATAACCAACACCACTCCCTACTTTCAATGTGGCTCACCTTTGTTGGCAGGGATCGAGTATTTCTCCGGTCGAATCAGCACACAGTCAAGATCTATAGATATTTTTAGACCGTTTAGTTGACCATAACGCCACGTCTACTTCCAGCAGACCACTCTCGAAATTCACCTAGATTTGAGGGGTTCTTTTACCATCTACTGTAGTGTTCTATGATCTTGTGACCATGAGAAGTCATGATTCGAAAACCACTCGAGAGCTAACGGCCGGTCGTAGCTCAAACTGTCACAGTAGAAAGGCCTGAGAAATTTACTGTGACGGTTGATGAGACATCCATTACATTATAAGCGATCTCGGTGGGACCGAACTTTGGAAATGATGCACTTCCAGCGGGGTCTCGCGTGAATGTTTGCCCTGAAAGTTCGGTGAAGATTCGGGAAATCGCCGTTTGTATGATTTTTAATACATCGTCCGAGGCACGAAGAGGAGATTCAGGAGATATTCCTGTGAATCCTATCATTCTTCAGCTAGAGGACCTGGAGATACTTTTCAGAATTGTATCAAGTTACTCGGAGCATCACAAGAAGATAGTTAAAAACTAAACAGGACACTTCTCAACATGCCGCATTTCACCGGAAAAACTTAATAGTTCGATACTGCTTGTTTTATTCAAGAACCGACCAAAGTCCATCATATGCATTGCGAAACTGCTGGCGGCGACTGACCACTACTAACTGGCCATAAATCCGTCCATCATATGTTTAAAGCCACAAGGTATATACATCCAAATGATACGTATCATCATTTAAACTACGTCTTGCAGTTTACTCCAGACGTCCACTGCATTTACATTGTGTACAAGGAACTAAAAGAGCCCTCTCTAAAATATGCACTTTGTAGTATTGTCAAAATGTAATGTTTAACCATGGATGGCTCAGGAAAATCTTGGTAAAGTGTAGAAAAGAGTATAGCAGCTTTCCTGAATGGCATTAACATGGTTCCATGGAATGCTTTACTGCATCCATATCCAAATACTTGGATTTCGGTCGTGACGCTGTTGTAGAGGCGCGGTATATGCAGTGAAACGTTCGGATTATCTTTTCACGGTTGTCAGAACTTCAGGGGGTCACACCAAAACCTACTCACATAATAATCCGATCGCACTTTCTTCCCAAAGCCTTCCATCATATCCTTGCAAGGGTGGTCCGGACACTTATTACATAATAAGTCTATTGCGGATTTGGCCGGGGCCGAAACACTGATTCCCCGACACAGCTGATCCGGTAAGAAAATGAATAAAGTTCCCACCGACATAAGTTATGGGCGCACTTGTCATTTGCATTTACCTATTTTGCACTTTATTTCTTGCTCATGGCTACACATGAACATTCCCGACAACGTGTAAATTCACTTAAATGCCGCATGCAGACAACAGGGATGAAAATGTTTTCTTCGTAAAAGGGCAAGGTAATTTGAACTATTTGAGCGCAGTAAAATGTATCATCAAAATTTACCATTTACATTTTCTGCCTTTCCACTCAAGAAATTTCGTTGCCTTGGAAATACCCAGGACTGGCGAGGAATTATTTTAGTCATGCTTCATAAGTGTGATGCCACGAAGGAAGCCATCAAGTTTACACTAAAATCTATTACTATCCAATTCCGGATACCGTTTTCGCACCACATTCTCCTCAGTTTGCTTTCGAGAGATGAAGAAGACGGGTACATGCTGTTCACTACCTATTGAGGTGTTGGATAATGAAAAACTACGGTCTTTCAACGTGGGGCTTAGCATCGGATGAGCGCAAGTGAAACTCACAAACTACTGGGGGAGATAAAGGTCTTGAGAGGATGCGTAAAACCCAGTGTTAGATTTTTAAGGGCTCGGAGGAATCAACCTCCGAAGTTCTTCTGCACCTCACGGATCGGCTTATAAAAGAGTCTTCGCTTTCATCCACTTGTCATTCTGGCGAAACCTTTCGCCCTTAAACTTGCTCACCGAAACTGAAAAATGTAGAGATATCAGAGAATGATGCTGTTTCCGTTAACTCAAAGACCCATCATTCACAACTACAAGTAACAATGTATTCGACTTGATTCGTCATTCGCTGGGTCACACTTTTGGTGCAGAATCTCAAGGAACCCCTACCAATACTTGTAATATATTGACTTTAGTTGCATATTCCCAAATTGCTGCGGATGCAAGTCCTACCGAAACTTCACTGCCACTACAAATAACTTGAGTGATAACATGCCTGTACCGTTTATTGTTCATAGAGCTGACTGTAGGAATAGGGAGTGATAGCACCCATGTGACTGGGATCTGGTTCATGAAACTGTCGTCATATAAAATACATTGTTTACATCGTAGTCGCACTGACTTCATGCGGCCATTTTGGTCGTTGTATTTTGGAGCAGTGCTATAATCTCAAACAGTGTGATCCGAAATTCTGTTTTTCACAGAATTCCAACAACCTGGCCAATTATGTCTTGTGGAAATAAGCGGCCGGCATGCACTGCAGGAGACCATATCAAGTGTCAAAGACTGTGATGGCCTTAACATTGAGGTGGAAAGAAGAAAGAGGTGAATTTCACAAAGGTGACCATGTTAGTCTAAATTCTGGGTAACTCACCAAAAATCTTTTTCATAGTAGTAAGTGCGAGAAAATTTCTGCAGCAATCTTCCCTCGGAACAGGGTGTGCGAACAATATAAATGGCGAAATCTTTAATTCGCGGTTGCCCACGTCCACGAGGATCCCATGCTCCCACTGATAGGGACAAAGGTTTTGAAATCAAGGGCGACCTATAATTAAGAGGCCTGATTCCGCATATTAAGGGGGAGCTTTTGTTATGTTATCGGCAGTTTCATCCTAGCCACCCGAATGCCTACAAAGTACTTCACTAGATCAACAACCACGTAGGCGATGGACACTTGGGTTGTGCTTGAATTTTTATGCACTTACACGGAGTATTTACAGAATTGACCTCACATTTGTAAAAATTTAAAAATTTTAACTTCGTATTTTTTTATCGGCACCGACTGCTCATACTTGAGGTCAACGAACGAAATCGTTATCTAGCTGTGACTGCTCAGCCCTTTGACTCAATACAGCTAATAATAATGTCTATTCCTGAATATACAGGTGTACATCACTTTTATGGGTACGGTTGTCAGACCCGCCGGTGAAAATCTTTGATGTTTAATATCTCTTCTCCGTCCCAGGTGGTAGCCACTCCTGGACCGAAAGAAGGAAAACATTGCATCATAAACGAGTGAAACAAGCTGGATTACATGTCGAGGTTCTGTGTTGATTCATAGGTAGAAGGCTTTATGACAGAAACGCGGGGGCTAACTGTGTTTAATCAGTGTGTAAATTCATCATGCGAGGAAGAAGAGGGAGTGATCCAACGAATTCATGCCCATACTGAATCATTTCCTCGGGGGAATACGCTTGCAAGGTTATGACCATAAACTGACGTACCGCAGCGGGTTCTTTATACCACCTAAGCGATTTAACCATTCACCGAAGCTTGAGGATGTGCTAAAGAGGAGGTATTGCGACTCACACAGAGAAACGTCCTGATTTTGTTTGTTCATGCCAAATTAATCACGTGTTGGCCACGGCTGCCATGAGGCCGTGCGTTGCAGTTGTGCCCCTGTTGAGCAGCAGCCAGACGACTTTGAAAGCCACTCTGGAAACTCCTGGGATAACCAGTTTCGTCTCTTTACTTCGTGGAAAACCCTTTCTAGTCGGAACACTATAGTTTGATTGGTTATTTCAACAGTTGCTAGGGCTGCCTCTGAGGTCGCCCCAGCGGCCATATTTCGTTCGTTTTTGAGGTTTATTCGAGGGGTCAGCACACGTAGGTAAAGGGTTAATGGATGAATAGTAATGTGATGTCTTAAGTATGCTTACATCGGTAGGGTTCACTTGACACATGAAGGTGTTCATTGCAGGCTGCACCACTTCGTCGCTGGAAGTTGTTTGGAGACTGAGGAAAATAATGGTAAAATATCGTCATTCTGGTTTAGTTGCAAGTTTTCATCAACAAGACAGAAAGCATGGAGTGAAGAACCGAAGAACTTCGAAGTTGTTCGTTAACGTATGTATGTATATATGTTATACGCACCTGGAACGTCACACCTTGCATTATATGTATGGCCTAATGTCTTATGTGCAAATCTCTAGTACCCGTGTAGTGCACATTTCACTTTTGTGACTGATGCTTCCTTGTGGCAGATGTATTTGGCCATTTATGGATGAACCTTAGGCTTCGCTCTTGAGGGCTGCTCGGTTCCTTGTAGATAGAAAGGGAGCGGCAAAACGTTACAGATTTATTGCGCACTCAAGCGCACAGGGAAGGCAACGGTTGGCAAGTGTTTTCTGGTGGCTGCTGTATGCTCTGCATACCTCTTGAAGGCCCTTAAGCCTATATGAGACTCACAAGTAGGATCACATAGCCTATCGGAAACATTCTCCCCGGCATGGCTAGTTGTGAGGGCCTTTCGGGGATTATCACAGACGTTGATAATTCTGGGGAATATTACTACACTCCCTGCGAGTAATGCATTTATGAGGCCTATGTACGAATGTATGAATGCACTTGTCGACTGAAAATCAAAATATTACATATCAGGTTGGACTTGATCATGTTTTTTGTTGCGCCGGTTGTTGTTGTATCTGTGCCTTACTAGTCACATCGTCAAGAATTTCGATAACTGGGCTATCCGCCGACCGGCTACAGCGAGCTGAAACGTCACTTATAATGGGGTTGTCTTCGAAATAAGCTGGTTTCAAACGGTCTATACTGATAGTATCTTCACGTCCGTCCAGCTCAATTGTGTAGAATTTCTCGTGTCGCTTGATCACTTTGAATGGCTCGTTGTAGGGTGGTTCAGGTGGTCGACGAACGGCGTCGGGGCGAATAAACATGTGTGATGTCTTTTGTAAACTGGGGTGAACGAAGACATCAGTCGTTTGAGGTCTGACAGGAGTAGACCTAACTGGACGCACTGCGTTTGTAAGCCTAGTCACGTAAGATGTCCTGTCGAAAATATGTTTGAAAATTGGAGGGAAAACAAATTCACCTGGTAGGCGAAGAGTGGTCCCATAGACGAGTTCTGCAGAGGTACATCCAGCATCAACTTTCAAGGTGTTACGAATACCTAGTAGGACTAGAGGCAGAGCCTCGGTCCACCTAGGTATGTTTGCAGCTGAAAGAGAAGCCTTCAGCTGTGGATGGAAGTGCTCTACCATCCCATTTGCTTGTAGATGATAGGCTGTCGTTCGGAACCGGGTGCAACCTAAAAGTGCAGTTACAGCGTGAAATAATCCGCACTTAAATTGGCGCCCACGGTTGGTTGTGACGTAAGATGGACATCCGAAGCTCGTGATCCATCTTTCGACGAAAACATGAGCAACTGTTACGGCAGTGATTCCCCTAACAGGTACTGCTTCCGGCCATCGTGTGAAACGATCAACACAAGTGAAAAGGTAGGTGCATCCATTAGATTCTGATAGGGGCCCTACAATATCTATATGGACTTGGTAGAAACGCATGTCTCGGGCTAGAAATGAGTCTAGAGGGCTTTTCGTGTGTCGCGTGACTTCGCACTTTTGGCAAGCTAAGCACGACTGAGCCCACTCCTTAACGTCTTTGTTCATCCCAGGCCAGCAGAAACGTTGTGCGATAAGCCTGATGGTGGCTCGTACACCTGGGTGAGAGAATTTGTGCAACGTGTTGAAGACGTTGTGTCGACAACTCTTCGGAACTACTGGGCGTGGTTGACTAGCAGAGATATCGCACAAAATCGTTTCCTTGTCTGATCCAACCGGACAGAGTCGCAGCTTGAGAGTTGTGGACGACAACTCATGATGCAGCTCAAGGTCTTCCTTTTGACGCCGAGCTAGTCCAACGAGATCAACGCCCTCGATGTGATTTATCAGAGCTATTCGTGATAGTGCATCGGCTACAGAGTTGTTTGCTCCAGAAATGTGGCGGATGTCTGATGTGAACTGGGAAACGCAACCCAGTTGTCATGACTCACACGGGGAGTATTTGTCTGTTGCCGAGCCGAGAGAGAGGGTTAACGGTTTGTGGTCTGTGAAAATAATGGAGTCACGACCTTCCACCAAATGTCGAAAATGGCGTACAGAACAGTGCATAGCTAGGAGTTCCCTACCAAATGTACTGTATCTTGTTTCCACGTCTTGCAGCCGCTTCGAGAAGAAGGCTAACGGTTACCACTGGTTGTCAGTCAGTTGTTGCAAAACTGCTCCAATTACTGAGTCAGATGCATCAGCGGTGATGCTCAAAGGAGCATGGAGGTCGTGATGCATGAGTATGGTTGCGTTTGAAATGGCTTCCTTGACTTCAGAGAAAGTAAGTCGAGCCACGTTGTCCAGAGTCATGAACTTCGTAGTTCCTCGAGGTAGATGTGTTAGTGGTCTCATGACAGAGGCACAGTTGGGAACAAACCTTCGTTAATAACTTACCAGGACATTGAAAGTGCGGAGATGTTTCGCAGTGGTTGGCTCTGGATAGTTTGTGACGGCCACCACTTTATCTCTCAATGGGCGTATTCCTTTGTTGTTAGTGGTATGCCCAAGGAAGCTGAGTGATTCAACTCCTATTTCACACTTCTGTAAGTTGACTGTGATGCCATGTTTTTTAGGTCTTTCGAATGCGAGGTCCAAATGTTTGAGGTGAGTCTCCTTATCTGGACTCGCAATTAGACGGTCATCGATATAGACGTGAGGAAAATTCAAACCATGAAAGGCATCATCCATAAAGCGTTGGAATGTTCGTGCTGCACTCCGAAGACCAAGTGGCATGCGCAGGAATTCAAACAGGCCAAAGGAGTAATAATGGCTGTTTTCATGCTATCTACTGCTGCCATGGGTATCTGGTTGTACGCTTTGGCCAGATCGGTTTTGGAGAAAACGTTTATTCCGCATAACATCATATTCAAGTCGTAAACTTGAGGTACCGGGTAGCAATCCAGTGTTGTTCTGGCGTTCGGCCTTCGGCAATCACCGGCTGGACGCCAGTCGCTGCTATCCTTTTTGGGAACCACATGCAATGGTGATGCCGAAGGACCACTTGAAGGTTTGATAATGCCTAGTTCCAGCATGTGGTCGGATTCACTCTTCGCAGCTTTTAGCTTATCAGGAGCTAGACGCCGAGCTTCAGATGCCACAGGTGGACCTCTGGTTGTGGCGTCATGCATAACGTTTCTGGTTGTGCATGGAAGAGTGTGCTTCGGTTGTTTTAACTCTGGACATTTCTCCAAAACTGCTCGGTAGGACGCGTCCCCTGACTGTTTGGTTCTAACGATGGCTGAACTCGGACCTACGTAGGTAGTGCCACCAATCAACAGGTCAGATGTAAATTCTTTACTACATATTACAGCTTGATCTGGAATAGGCTCACCGTAATTGTACGCAGAAGCACCTCGGTGTCGCAGTTTAAGCGCCTTATCAACTTGCTTTTGGGTTCAGGTGATATCTGCAGTCTGTTTGTAGATAGATGCCTTTCAACAGAGGCACTCAGAGACGGCTCTGAAGGACCCTAGCGTCTCCAAGGTAGTGAAACTGATAGCAACTTAGGAATAATTATAGGTGGGATCTCTGTCTATGGTCTTTTCAATGGGTTAAATAGCTCTTAACTTGCAACGGTGAGAACATTGTGTATCAGGCAGTTCCCCTCTGTTGTATAGCCAGTACCATCATATTAGGTCGGTTTACATGGTAAACAGGATACTCATCTGGCCTAAAACGACGTCCAAATCCACTTAGTTGTACTGCCGAAAAGTCTGTCCTCAGAATTCCTCGCAAACGTCCATACATCATATTGTCTTACTTTCTACACAGTGTGACTCCCAATAGTTCACTTCTTCACGCCGAAACTTCGTATTCAGAGGCCTCTGCATACGCCTGTATGCATGGCGACCACTTTTCCCTTGTCTCTTAAATTCTAAATTCGACGTCTTGGCCGATATGCCCCGCCGTCCAGACAGATAGTTCCAGTGCTATACTTTGTGTTTATCGTGTGCAAAAGTCAGGTCACCATCTCGCCATAGTTTATTACCGAAAAGACAGATAATTGTCGCGCAAAAACTCTTAAATCTACATCCGATCTCTCCTTCTTTGGTTACTATGTCCATATCTTGCTTCGCATTGACTTAAACACTCAATAAATTGTTCTATACCCCTGTTTCCTTTTCTCTCTCATAGGCAGATTCACAAAGAAACCGCTGCATTCTGATTAATTTGACGGTTCACCCCAAATTCATGGCTTCAATTGGGTTGTTCCTAGAAATGTTGGCATTACATGCTGTTTGTATCCAAACGTGCGGGCTCTCCGACTAATAGCACCCACCCGCCTCATAAAGAAGAGAACCGAGACTGACCTCAGATGAAACGCCAACCGTGAAGACATAATGAGTGGCTTAATGATGAGACCTTACGCTTCGTGGGCTGCAAAATGGGAACAGTTTCTGGAAAGAGTGATGATTTTAGCTTAATTTATCCCTGTAAATTTGTTCCCAATGGCACTGAACCGAACAGTCACTACATGCTGCATGATACCAAGCGCCACCGGTTCCAAGCTATATCATCGGTCTATACCATGATTTGAATCTAGTTTTGCGCGCTGCCTATGAACATCAATAACTTATTGATCATTCGCAACTTTTTGAGCTTTACTATTGTTTGGCTTTTGATACCCTATGTACGTTTGCTGATTATGCTACCCATTAATTGAAGTGTAGAGGCCTAATCACAGGTGCCTGCTCAAAGCTCATACTGGGCGATAAGGCCTGTGTTACTATTCACCACCGTTATATAGCGAAAGAGTTAATATCTAATATTTTTAGCCAGCAACGGTTGAACAACTGCATCCTGGCAGACTATGTATGGTATACCAACGTGTCCTTTCTTACTTTTCTCAGACTCACAAACAACAATAGCGTTCAGGTGTTGTCTGTACAAAGGGCATGCGTTTGTATAACCTATTATTCGAAATTTATTTTTATTATTAGATAACTTTGTGTCGTTATCTATCAGACGTTGGCGGTGAGCATCCACGAGTAGATCAAAACGGCTTGGCAAATCCGTGCCAATGATGTGCATAGAAACGTCAGCCAGGAGGAAAATCCAGTGAATAGGTTTATGCAAACTTAAGTTGAGGTAGGCATACCGTCTCCCAAATGTCTCCATCGCCTTGCCGTTAGCTGTTTGGAGATTGAAGGATGGGTCATGATGACCCCCTTTTATAAATGCGGGAATAACGCTTACTTCTGCGCCAGTGTCGACGAGGTAGCGAACTTTCGTTTTTATGCCTTACGTAAAGCTAACGGCTGTTTCCGCCGGCTACGGTTGCCGTGAACACGTGCCGGCATGACCGTTTTCCGAGTTTGTGTCCTTGTTAAAACTGCATGGTTTCCGACATTCTCTGGCTTCGTCTCCATAGGTGCCATGAAACCAGCACCATTCAGAGTTTTCCACCCTGTTAGGTTTAGTTTTGGGGCAACCCTGAGAGTTGCTGCGATGTGCCACGGTACGTTTCTGTAAAGTGCTACGTGAACTAGGGCTTCGAGATTGAGCAACTGTTTAACAGAGTTGCACAGCTTGGTCGCCTCTGAATCCTGGCTCTCTGGTTTGTCGCGGACAGAATATACGTTGGAGACGGGTCTGCTAGAAATCTCCAGTATTTTGTCTGCTGAGGCTGCCAGGTCATCGAGTGGGACTGACTGCAGTGTCACCAACACGGTTTGCAGCGGTTGTGGTAGTTTTGGGAGAAACAGTTCTCGGAAAAGGCCACTGTTGAGTGTTCGTGCACCGATAACTTCTCGCATGCGTGCGAGGACTTCAGTAGCTGAGTGGCTGCCTTGCTCGATGTTACGAGGTAATTCGTCTAGGCACTGGAGATCTATGAGATCACTTCTCTTCAGGAGAGCAGCATTGAGAGGTGCATAAGCATCACTTACTTCAGCGTTAAACATGCGTGCCGTACCATGTTTGTTTAATTCCCGCGGTAGTGAACGTATGACGGCAAGAAATCGAGAATGAGGATCTGAGACACCCTGTTCTCGAAAATCTGCCTCGGCATACAGAAACCATGTTTCTTCATTGTCTGGCACGAGTTGGATCGTGTTCGTAGTCGGCTTAATGCGGATAAGCTTCGAAGTGTGATAGGACGTGAGAAAGAGTCGTGTGTGGATACATAATGATTGTCAAAATGAAAGCAATGTGCAAGTATAAAGTGTAACAAGCTCACCAATTCAATATCTGCCATTAGTCGGGATATGTTATCACGTCGGGCCCACCAATTTCGGATTTGTCCTGGTGCGAACTTGACAGACGCAAAGACTAATAACTGATTATTCGGACTTGTTATATACCCTCGAATACGGGACCAAGAACGAACACAATAGCGTAGTCGGATGGAATAGTATATTCGCGAGGTCATGCCAAGACACCGATCAGTTCCAGCTTGCCGGCTAGAGAGTCGACTACGAGCAGTGCAACGTAACACGGCAGCGTCCCAAATGGCGAGGATGCTTGACCGGGTGCCTTCAGCTTAGCGAGTCCAGTTAAACTATCAAGGTCAGCATCAATGTTGAATCTCGTCAAACCCTAGGCTATTGATTTTGGGGAAGTGTGTGACGCTACAAACTTAATGATTATTATCCTAAGCATCTTCTACGGTTTCTCTTCGTGATTTCGAAGGAAGATCGAGTGTCGACTAAAAGTCACAAAGTACTTATTAGGCATAGTGTAGGGGCTTCTCGAAGTTATGAATGTCATGAGCAGTATCATTATTAAAAGAGAAATTATTAATGATAATAAATATTTTCGTCTTTTCAGTTTTCTTGAGACCAAAACTGGAAGTTTCAGCTGTTTACTTGAATACATTTCACTTGCTAAACAAAATGTGACCTGATTAAATCATTTGCCACTTCGCTAACTGAAGTTTGGAGTTGAAGCAAGTTTGTTTAAATTGGTAACTGTTATGACAACTTAGAACTCTATATCAGTCAGAACTTTTAAAATGGCCAAAAGAAGGGTTGAAATTGCATTGCAAGATGAAATCAATGATCAAGACAGTTGGAATGCATTCCTTGAGAAAGATGGCCTTACAGGTATTTGTTAAATACTTTAAATATTGCATCATCTCAGTTGTCGATGTCTACCAAGATTGGTGTGGTCCTTGTTCAGCCGTTTTGGGGTTGTTCAAACGACTCAAAACAGAGATTAATGACGATCTGTTGCACTTCGCCACAGCTAAAGCAGACAACATTGAAGCTTTGCACCTCTATAGAGGGAAGTGTGAACCATACTTCCTGATTTACGGGGTATGACACTACAATATTTATGACACATCAGGGTGGCTGTCTTGTAGCTGCGGTTAAAGGAGTGAATCCTCCACTTCTAGAAAAATGTATATTCGATAAACTGAAGCAGGAGCATGATGTACTAAATGGTGAAGCCAGAAGAGTCGAAGTACGCGACACAGAAAACTCCTAATATTGGAATTTCAGATACGTGATCCCATGGTGCTTGCTAAGGAACTAGAAGAAACTGAGCTTAGGACGAAGAGGGAAGGAGAAGAAGGTATGATACAAAAGCCTCATTCTCAACATTATGTATGAACGCAGAGGTGAAGCAAGAAGTTACTCTAGCTGTCCTGAAACCTGATATTGTAGCCGCTGGATTAGCAGAACAGATAATTGAGGAAGTACGCCTCTTATCTTCCATTTTGAATAAAGTTTTAGCTTAAAGAAAAAGGTGTTGAAGTACTTGAACAACAAGAACACTTGTTTACCACAGAAGAGGCTGAAATATTCTACGAAAACTCCAAAGATCAACCATATTTTCAGGATTTGGTTGAATTTATGACATCTGGTCCAAGTAGAATACTAGTCTGTGCGCTGGAAGGAAATCAAGGAGTTATTGATGAACTAAGAGGGTTGATCGGGCCGTCTATTTTGGAAGATGACTCTGGAGAATATAGTGAAACGTAAGCTTTTGTTTTTATCTAAAACTTTACTAAGAAGTTATACTGGTAATAATGGTAAGCACACGCCAACCATACGGGACTTAAGACGTTATTCAACTTATTATAAGGTTGTTACTAGGGTAACTAAGCAGACATTACAGTAGTTGATTTCACTTATTCCTTATCATTCTCACTATCCCATTGAAGTACAGAGGCCCAGTTCAGATGATGAAGGGAAATAAATCAGTTCCAATGGTTGTCGTACGCTTCACATAATAATTATCAAACTACTCTTTCATTTGTATCCATACAGAGAGACAGAAAAAAGGCTGTTAATACTTGCATGAAGTGTATCTGTTTAAATTACCGCAGATCCTTACCTTAGTTAAGGTAAATTAGCCAGAATCAAAGTACTTTTACCTGCGTAACAGAAAGTACATGATTAAGTGGGAAAATAAACTAAAATTGATATGATTTTAATTACTCTAGGTTATGAATGTATTCCTGCCCTGACTATATGTTTCGAGTTGCTTCAGCTGCAGTCTTCGAATAGTATCTTCTAGCATTTGATATGTAACCACGTAAATTGTATATCTTCATAAATCACTTGTTAAGTATCAATGAATTTATGTGCTTTGCCCGATCACCTTATGGGGACTTTAGGTCCGTTTCATATCAAATATCCGGTGCTGGCCATCAACCAGACTGCCGACAGCAGTGGAATAAGTGGGATAAGTCTGCATTTATAAATTAGTAATCAAATAAAGCCTCTGAAATCCAAAATCCAAGATCATTTTGAAAGGTGTTACACGCGTTAAAGGTTTTATAAATGAGGCATAATTTGTTTCAAGGTTTTATCAGTAAGTGGGCTAAATATCATTTGTTTGGTGTGAAATTCGTGGGGACTAAAACAAAAAGGTATCACCATGAGTCCTGAAGAAACTGCACAGCTTTCCAAGTTACCATACCTCATATTAGCACACCAAATGAGGGAGCAACCAGATGAAAAATAAAGAAAACAGCAGTCAATAGTGGTAGAAAGTCACCAAAAGAGAGCAAAAGGGAGTGAAAGAATACCAAAGTCCAGTCAGACAACTAATATGAAAATAAAGTATGAATACATATGTGTCACTAAGATCTATTCTGATCTATATCATTTAGAATCTCCAGTTACTGGTTTCTGTTGTCACACAAACCCCAAACGGCTAGTCTACATCTCCCAACATTGTTCAAGTCAGCAGTCAGTGACTTCATGCAGTGATGCCATGTTTTCTTTTTGTCACCTCTGACCTAACAGAATGTAATGAGGTAAATAGCAGATGAGCGTGAAATATATTTATCTCAGCCGCCTGAGTCGATAAAGGTTCACAACCTCATCGCTTGATTTTCATCTTTACCCTAGAACTCTAGACCTGACTTCTGCGTTACTGATGTGGTTGCACCACGACACATGGCCTATGCTATGAAGGCAACGGTGTTCAGACACCTACAGCCTTCACATGTTCTGTACTTTTATTGGCCATGTCTCACAAGCATATAGTAGAACAAAGCACACTTCAGCACAGTACACTCAGCCATTGGTAAACAATCAGATATCACAGTGGTTCCAGAATGACACAAATTGGTGGAGATAAAAAGCGCCTCTTGTATTCACACAGAGATTTCATCGGTAAATGACCAAACAGGGCTGGTTCAACGTCTGATCTACGTGAACTGACTGACGGACTTAACCTTTTCACTTCCAACTTGAAAAAACAACACCGGACACCACTGCTAAGGTAAACGTTTCGACTGGTTGGGAAGAAGCGAACCCAAATTTCCTCAGATCACTAACCAAAGTGTTCTAGTACACAGATTTCATAGAATGATGTACTTACTCGACACTCCCTTCAGTGACAGATGCTGCCATAGCACCTCTACGCCTGCAGTACCAAATGCTGCGTTCAGATAGAAAAGTACGGCTAGTTTCAGACTTTAGCAAGTACACTTTTTTTCTAGAACCTAACTGGAGGTGAATATCTAATTAATGAACTCAAAGTTAGGTCTTAAACTTGTCTGATTTCACAGAGTTTACTGTTTCGGAGCTCCACTTAGACACCTGACAATTATACAATCTAGAACCATAGAAACTGCATTCGTCAAACTGGTTCCTCTGTGGTTATCACAAGAGGGTTTCTCCTCTTTCTTGATGACCGGAATTATAGGTAATTGCAATGTGTCAGAAAGGATTATTTCTGATTTGCACAGACTATTCCACACTTCAGTTACTTTGACCAGTAGTCTCCTAACACCACAATTTTCCTTCTGGTATCCGACTGGATAACAGACATGCCCAGTCATGCCCTCTCTGACTGAATCGCAGATCCATCCTTTTCCTCTATATTCTCACTAGCTATTGACCTTTTTGCCACAGTTTCCTTGGTAGGTCAGAAAAACCTTCTACTGTTACTTATCATCTCTGCCTTTTAAATCTTTCTAGACTTTACGACCCACCACTGCCATCAGTCATTGTGAAGACTTCTCGTCAGTCTACACTTGTGCAGCGTGTCTGCAATGTTGTGTTATCACGCACTCGTTAATTTGGGAGGAAGCTGCTAAGACCTAATAATTCCTTCTAACAACCTTTTCAGAGTCATCTACGTTCTCCAACACCTTTCTTGCAAGACACGAAATGACTCCAAGCTTCTTCTGGATCAGTGAAGTTGTTCTGTCCAGATAACTGTTTCGCCAGTTTCTCGTTGAAAGTGGCCTTAGTATTCTCATCGTCAAGAAGCACTCACAATCATCTTGTTGCTATAGTTTTCACACAATCATTTCGGCACAGGCAAAAGCGTGATAGCTGTCCAACAACTATGGAAGGAGCCACAATCTTCCACCGTATGGACTACAGCAGCTCTAAATACGTTTGGGTGGAAAATATGAGGCAAGACTGACATAGATATGTGTATAAGCACATGTGTAGTACAAATCAATGAAGTTAGTCAATATCAGCATGAGAAGTGAAAGTCAGAGCACATCTAACATTATAAATACCTCTCATCCTATTTAATCTGAGATCGCTTTACGCAAAAGGATTGTGTAGTTTTTAACTTTATTTGTGCTTGTGATTTAACATAAATTTAAATTCCCGAAAATATTTTGTAACGCAAACTTCATTGGTATTCTCAGCAAATCAAGTGCATATGTGACCAATTACCTTGGGTATTTGAAATTCAACCAGTAATTTACAGATATGAAGTTTGGATCACCTGCTGAAGCTTGGGCATCCAAACAGGTATGGCTGATATACTACAGCACATATCTACACCCAATTATCAAGCTGCGTTTGCATGAAACAGGCGACAGTACTTTTTTTTAGCAGAAAGGCTACGCTGTATGTTGGATAACAATGAATAAGAGAAAATGATAGTTTTGAGTTTGACATATAATGCGCCAGGTATTTGAAAATTATTCCTTCAGTGTTAACCGTTTTGTAAAATTTTGTTGTTTTAGGAATGCTGTCTAACCACTAATTTACATTTATGCATCAATTCAGTGTGCTGCTTGAAGATATACACGATGAGTACCGTCCCAAGCATATTTGTCACTCCAGCACTTAGTATCAGATGTTTGGATTTCTAGTGGAAGGGGACTATTTTCGGATGTACAAATATGATTTACACGAATATCAATAGGCAAAGCATGTATTTCCAAATACTGAAAAATATCTAATACATTTTACTAAAATTATCTTATAAAACTGTACTGGCTTTTACACATTCATTATTTTTATCAGTGTAGTTATTCAGCTTTATAGTACAAACATGTCGTTTCCATGACACACTACAATTTGAAATTTCTGTTGTTCATAACGGATGAATCAGTTCACATTCAGATCTATTAGTGCTATTGGAAAATTGAGACCTAATTCGTACACTTTGATACGTAATCTTAGAATTCTTAGGAAACATTGTGACAAATCAATTAATGATAAAAAGATTTCAAGTTTTTGTTCACCGTAGACTGACATTAGTTGGAGGAATAAAGGAAGCCTGGGAGCACTAGACAGCTATTTCGTCCTAGTATGGGACTCCTCAGTAGTGCGCACCCACGACCTACAGGTTCCGTGGCCAACACGTTACCATTAAGCCACTGGGTCAGAACCCAACGGTCCATATTTCCAATTTCTGTTAGCTCATGATATAGTGCAACCGCAACCCAATGTCACCGTTGAGTAACTGTCTTCACGACCATCAGGCTTTGCTCCCATCGGTCATGACTTCTCACTGGAACTTCGGGAATACCACTCGAAGCTAGTCACCAATGAACACCAGTTCAATTGAATTTTTGAGGGAGCTGTGATGTCAGTCTACAATGAATAACAACTTGAAATATTTCCAAATCCCCATAACTCCCTCAAAAATTCAATAAAAAGATTTATAAATCAGGAGATGTAATTTTTCTGCAGTTTTCTGAATAGGTTATATTTTATTATATGAAGACCTACTATCCAGTTTAAAGTTTGCTTTCGTTTTGATATAGCTTTTCGTGAGTAGACTTCATTCAAATGTTTGGTATCACTTGCACAGATTCTTCACCTCATAGTGCAGGTATCAGAGAAATGTCTCATGTTGTCATTAATTCACGATTCTAAACTTATAAGTATGAGAATGATTCCCATCTATTTCTGTTGTATCTGTGTGTAAGATTTCGCAAATAACTCATTTGAACGCTGTGAAAGCATCTTCACAAGCAAGTTAGTATTTTTCCGAACTTGCTACGTGTAATATGTACATATATTACTGCAATTTAATTTCTAATGTTCACAAATAATGAATATGTTGTTATTTCAGGTTAAGGGCAAAATATGCATCTGGAAAAATTAGAAATGCTATCCATGCTGCTGATTCTAAAGAAGAGGCTGCAAAGTAAGTTATTGTATTATTTTACTATTGTCGAAAAAGTCTGTTTCTTGGTAGTTGAAGATATTCCTGAAATTTATCTAAGTCTTGTTCAGTTCATCACTCTACACATACTATTTTCAACTTCTTCAATATTCTCGTTGCCCTTTACTACCTACTGATGTGATTAGTGAATTGTAGAAGCTTGAATTGCTAATCCGTTTGGTGATTTTTCACTTTTTTATGTCTATGACTATCTGTTTGTGTTGTCAGTATGATGAAAGTATCCATAACACAAAGGAAAACAGAAAGATTCGAGATGGTTTTTCTTAGACTGAAGAGTAATTTTATGTGGATGCCTACTGTTTATATGCAGTTTTTCTACATTATTTTTCCTATGGTTATTCCAAACCATTGCAAGAATAATGAGAATGGTAGATTTTATCAGACCCATATCATATTTTGTTGATAAAGTGATTCTTATGTCTCATCTTCTCTTTGCACACTTTGACATACACAGGAAATAAGATCATCTACTGAAACATAATCTATTGCTGAAATTATTTCTTTATGACATGTGAGGTGCGTAATGCTGCCCTTACCATCACTGAATACTAACAAGTGATATGTCTTGCATTCTGCTTAGTTAGTCATCTGATTTATGAAATGAACGTACAATTCAACAGGCAGAAGAAACAATGATGACCTCAGTTATGCAACTCCATTCATCATTTCAGGCTTTTATCATCAAATGAGCTGAAATAGTTTTCGATAATATCTCTAAATCTTTTTACATGCAGACCGATAATTGAATAACACGTTGGTATTTTTCCAATCCTCTTTACTTCAAATGAAGTGAAGATAACGTTTACGCTAAAGGATCAAAGTCAAGCTGAAGCATCATAATATTCAGTGAAACTTATAGATATCTTTACTATCTCTCTTTTTAAGCTTTGCCATAAATTCTCAGTAAGTGAAGCTGTTCGTTACGGTATAAAGTTTTATGAGTGTAGTTTCAGTTAGTCGTAAAGTGGGATATGAGGAGATTTAGCTAATTTCATATACAGCTGATCCCAGTTTTTGATGAACTTATTAAGAACAGTATCAACTAGTTTGTAATGTGTGTGAATTACATATGTACGTAAAGACTTGTATCTGTCTGACCTTTCAGTCTACTCGGTAAAAATGCTTTCACCTAAGTTCAGTAGCTGCAGGAAATCATGATTATGACTTATAACCACTTCCTTCTAGTGCGGATTTCGTTGTGTGAGTCTGTGGTTTATATTTTTAAATGCTCTAATCCAATTCGTTAACATGAAAATTTAGTTTGAGTGACTGGTACCTCAAATGTATTAAGGCTTTCTCGTGGAAAATGATCTTCACTTCATGATGTAACCGATGGTTTCCTATAAATCGCTCCTCACAGTCTTGTATTCAACAGTTTACTCGTTATTATTCATATCTGTGTCTATTAACTCCATACAAAACTAAAGTCTAACGGGTGACACATACTACTAGCCTATAAAACAGTATTTCTCGCGTACGTACATTTATAGAAAGGTGAGAAGTAAGTTGTATTTCAGACATTTTGTTTTCTGGTTAAGAGGGAAGCAAAACCACCTTTTATACCTAATAGTTTGTGTATAACACTTGCATCTAATCGTATTATTAACAAGATTGCTACATATCTTATCCTTCATTTATGAAGTCAGGGTGACTGCTTAGCCTGAACGCTAATTTATGGTCATCTAGTATTTGTAAAAATTGCAATCAATCCTATCAGTGTGCTTAATTTTGATAAGATCAAGGATATGTTGGAATTCTCAGAGATCCCCTACAACATCAAATATTTTCCATAGTTATGTTAGGAAAGATGGCATTTCTGGATTCCAAGTAATCCAAAGCTAGAGATGCTACATGAAACAGCCGAAGTTATTAACTACGAACACGTGGATTCACTTTGTTTTGTTATAAATTTAGAAGAAATTTTTCTGTTACCGCCCTAATTATTTCTTATTTTAATTGCAATTTGCACGGCTTCTGCTCTTGTATCCAATTCTCTGCTGATAAGTCTCATGTGTCCTTATTTACTTCAATATCATGAAGAGACGCGTATACCATATTTTGTATTATCTCATACGGTTTATCGGTTATTATTATTTTTATTATTTGTCCCTTGGGTTCCTAGTGAAATATAGGGCTTCAGTAGCACGTCTCCATTGTACTATTTTCTCTGCAGTCTTTTGAACCTGGCTCCACAACTGCCCACAGGCTTCCATTTCTTCCTCACACCATCTCATCAATGTCACCCTCGGACACCAAACTCTTCGGTTCCCATTTGGGTTCCACTCGAGTGCCTGGTCTGGTGCATGATGTCCCCAATCGGTCTTCTCAATGTATGCCCAATCCATCTCCACTTTCCTTTGCACATTTGTTGGGCAATGGATTCATGGTTGGTTCCTTCCCAGTCAAAGTTCCTTGTTGCTTATTCTTATTATTCAGGCCATCTGATCTTCATTATCGAGTGAGCATAGGCGGCAGCCGTTGATGAATACCTGTAGTTTGTTGGAAATGATTTTCGTAACAAGCCAAGTTTCTGAACCATGTAGCAGCACTGACTTCACTAACATTAGTTTTGAAAATCAGGATCTTCTTCACGCTTCATGCTGAGTGCAGTGCAATAGATATCCACACTGGTTTCAGATTAATGAAGGCCTGTCTTGCTGTCTTTTCTATCCTGGCTGCTTTGACCTCCTCATCTGTGCCACCGACACGCCGCTTGTAGTTGAAGCGATGCTGCCTAGGTAGGTAGATGAAGGAGACAACTTCCTCTAGATTCTTCCCGTCGATGGTGATTAGTGCTTGTAGTTGTTGTTCTTGTTGTTGGTTAGGTATCTTCATCACCTCCGTCTTCTTCACGTTCACTTGGAGGAGGTCCCGTCTTCTCTGCTCTGCCTCGCCTCTTCTGCCAACTTGTTAGTTTTAGCCTGTAGATCTTCGAGTTTGTGCGACAAGACATTAGAAATAAATCATCATCATCGGCGGCGAAATCCAAATCTTCTAGGCTCTTTTCATTGCATCGGTCAAACAGAGTATGCCCATCTTCTCACTGCTCCTCACAGTTTGTTGCAGTATCCAGTCAAGTCGAGTCGAGTCGAGTCAACCACAATCAGGAGGATCATCGGTGGTGGTAGGCGGCAAACTTGTATTACTCCTGTCTTCACTTCAATGGCATCACTGAGCTTTCCATTGTGAATCACTTGGTATGTAGTGCCATGTAGCATATAGCTTTTGAATGAGGTTGATAAAGGTTTGTGGCACTAAAACCGTAGTGTTGAAGCAGCTGCTTGCTAAATTACTTCTCAGATGACGCCTTGATAGATGGGCTTTTCAAAATCGATGAAGTTAAGGTAGAGTTGAGTTGAGGTGACTGCCATTCTATGCTCTGTTTTATGATGATGTGTAGTATAGAGTAGCGTAGCAATTTGATCCGTACATGATTTGTTCTTCTTGAAGCCAGCCAACCTGTTCTGGTAGCAATTTTGAGTGGAGAGCATTTGTAAGTCCCTCCAGGAGCACGATTCTGGGCCAGTTCTTGCGAAGACTTAGGTCATCCTTCTTTGGAAGTTTGACAAGGTAGCCCTTCTTCCAATCAATGGGCAGGTACCTTCTCCAATAGTGGTGTGAGCATGTCCGCTGTTGTCTTTGCGTCTGTTTTCAGTGCTTCTGGGGGAATTCCATCTGATCCTGCTGCTTTCCCGCATTTCAGCAGCGTCATGGCGTTCAGAATTCGACTTTTGTCGGAGGGCTTGTGTTCACTGGTAATACTGTGGCTGGGCTACTGGTGGTATTTCTGGACGAACTGTGGGTCTTGGTGGTGGTCGATTCAGGAGTTTTTCTGAAGTGGTCAGCTCATCGTTTCCCTTGTTTCTCCTCGTTGGTAACTAGGTTTCGTTCACAAAACCTTTCATTGGTTTCATCTGTGTTGATCTCTGCCAGATAGTAACCTGGTTATTTGATATAATGTTTTCAGGTCTCTGTCTCTCCCACCACCAGCAGCCTGTTCTGCCTCACTTGCCAATGTGTCGTAGAAGTGTCTTTTTTCTTTCCATGCCATGTTCTTCACTTCTTTGTCCAGTGTTTTCTATGTTGTATTCAGTTCCCCTTTTCGTTGTTCATCCCTGCACTGCACTGCACTTCACAGCACAGCACTGGTTCATGTTCTGCTTCCATGTGGAAATCCGTGGAGATCCATTCCTTGTCTTGCTTCTTCTTCCTTCCTAACACGGTTATGCAGGTTTCCTTCCACATCTCTTTGAAAGAGTTCCAGTGTTCTTCCACCTAGGTAGCTTTCTTCAGGGATGCTGCTTAATGTCTCCCAATTTTTCCTAATAGCTGACTGACTGACATGACGATGTCTTTTGTAGTTTCGTCCTTCAGTGCAGTTTCTGTTCTGGGTGTTGAACTTCAACTGTGGTCTGTCATCACCAGCTTCTTTGAAGGCTTTCAACTTGATTTTAAGGTAGACTTCTTGCACTAGATAGTGAGTGGTATGAACCTACATCTGCTCCCCTTCTTGGTCTTGCGTCCAGTAAGCTGCGTCTCCACTTTTTGAGATTGAGATGAAGTCGATCTGATTTTTAGTGTGTTCCGTTGTCTGGTGAGATGCATGTCATTTTGTGAATATCCTTGTGTTTGTACACACTACCTCCAATCACCAAATCATAAATGCGCAGAAGTCTGGAGACAGTTCTCCATTCTCATTCATCATTTCACCGAGCGCCTCCCGACGCATGATGAGTTCTCTTCCTGTGTTGTCTGCCCCGAGTTCGGGATTCAAGCCACCCGTTAGAATTGATTTTGATGTCACCATCTGGTGTGGGGTCTTGTCCAGTACTGATTGCAGTTGTCTGTAGAATTCCTCCTTCTCTTGATCCTTATTATTTGTAGGTATGTAGTGTAGCACTGTATGATTTTGGCTTTCCTTCCTTTTGAGTTGAATTTTGCTGTGATGATCGTGATGTTGTAGGAGATTGGTTCGCATTGCGTGAGAGAGAGCCTTTGATGCTGTTTGGGACATCATGATAGCCACTCGAAAACTCAGTGTGCTGTGCTCGTGGTTGTTGTCTGTGTGACGATATCAGAGTAGATTATTGACTCTGTAGTTGACAGTTTGGAGAGTCCACTTGCATTGCATCTGGTTTTGCAGATTCCTAGCACTTCTATGCTATACCTTCTCATCTGTTTTGTAATCTGGGCAGCCTTGCTAGGTTCATATATGGTGCGAACGTTGCATGTCCCCAATCTTACTTTTGGTTTCATCGAGAGTAGAGAAGATACATTGGCCAACTGGCTTCTCGAAGGCTTTCACCAACCGGTGTCATTTCGTCTCCTTGATTCCAGTGAGGAATAAGTTTTGTTTTATTTTTATATTTTTGTTTGTGCTTTGAAGTTTGTTTAGAGATTGGATTGGTTTTCCGTGGTAGGGTTACTAGCTCTATGCCTAGTATTCTCTCTTTATCCGTGCTTAGGACGGCTATTAACTAGTGAACTAGTTAACCTGATGAGGTTAATTTATGGATTAGATAGCCATTTAACCGTGAAAGTGTAATCTGCTACCGGGATTGCCCAGTAGTAATTTTTCTGACTATAGCACTAAGTTATACGAGTTTGTGTATCTGAGATCATGAGGTAGCAAATACATCTTGCGAATGAGTCCTTACAATCACAAAACCTAGGTAAAGGATTTCCTACTTCTTACGGATTTCTATCAGCTGACAAGTTAATTTCTTGTTACAACTTCCTCTAAAGCTGGTTTATTTTCTCTTTTTCCTTTTACAAATCAATATTAAGGTGACCGTAGTTTAGCAAACATTTGATAACTGTTTTCAAAATAAACTATCACATTCCTTTCTTTTTATCATACACATTTCATGAAACACAACCGTGCAAAACAACAACAGAGAATTGGCATTTTTCTATCCAGGTTACGAACCACCAGTTATAACAGTGAAACGTGATCGTCTACTTCATGAAACATCTACTGAACAAATTGATGCAGGTAAAAAAGGTAGAATTCAACGTACAGTTGCCATATTACGTCCACAAGCCTACGAATTATATAAAGATAAAATATTAGAAGAAATTAAAAAGGCTGGATTTACGATAGCGATGCAGAAGGTGATACGTTTAACTAAGGAACAAGTGGAAGACTATTATAAAGAACATATAGGACAACCATATTTTGGAGAGCTAACAGTAGTAATGTCAAGTGGTCCATGCCTAGCTTTACTTCTAGCCAGAGAAGTAAGCAGACCTTTTTTACAGTTGAATAAACTTTTTATGTGATTTTTTCAGTACTTATGTAACTCTTTAAGGTACCTTAATCGAGTGCTAAATTAGTGTAATTAGGTAATGATCAGAGCTGTCTTATCGAGCTTGAATGACTGATACATGTATTTAAAACTGAAATAAGCCTAATGTCTAGATAGAAATCTCCTGACTTACTGAATAATTATTCTCTATTTTGATGGTTTTATTAGGAATCAGTAATATTTTTTCCCTTAAGCATCAATTTCTGATTGGTCAGAATGTGAAAGCATAAGATGAGTGGTGCTTTTTTGATATTTTTGCTGACCGAACGGTTTTCACTCTAAGATCTCATATCCAGTAAACTAACGTTTGAAATGCTATTCATGGGATCGTATGGTCTAAACTACCTTCGGTTCGATTGCATCACAAAAGACCTTTCAAAATTTCAGATAGTCATTCTTCATGATAGCCACTAAAAGTCATCGATAATGAATATCTAGTTAATACGTCTGGAACAATTAGATATTTAGGTAAAAGGCTCTCATAATAATGTTTCAAAAGTTACAGTGCTAATATAAGAAGCTATAAGCTTGAGTTAATCTGTCAGTGAAGTTATAAATGAGAACAGCTTTGATGCTGTAAAATAGTGGGGAGAAACCGTTGGAAAGATAAACTAAATATTGAATGACTTTTTTTATCTGAATCAAAATTAATAGTCCCAAACTTAAAACACCTTAAAATTTCCGAAGAAATTTGTCCTAAAAATGTATTTATGAATAAGCTTTCAAGTTCATACTTGCTTGTTGTTAGCTTTTCATAAATCTATGGCTTTTATGCTTAATTCTTCTCACAGATTGAGTTCAATTAACAGTTTTAAATTCATTTTTGTAAAATAGGATGCTGTCTCTAAGTGGAAAGAAATGTTAGGCCCAACGAAAATTGATGATGCTAAAGCAACAGCTCCTGAATCACTACGAGCTAGGTTTGTCCCAAAGCAATTAACAGATAATTTTAATGTGAAAAGTGGAGAAATTAATCTTCTACATGGTTCTGCCAATGAGAGTGAAGTGGAGCGAGACTTAAATTTCTTCTTCCCAGTTGAGACAACAGTTGCAGCAATTAAACCAGATGCTTATGCTAATCGAGATGAAATTATTGAACGAATAAAGTCAGCTGGTTTTCATGTAGCAGCACGTCAAGAAACAAGTCTTACAAAAGAATTAGCTGAAAAGTTATATGAGGATTGTGCTGATAAGCCATTTTACAATGATTTGATCAATCACATGACAAGGTTGGTTTGTTGTATTTTGTTATTACAATAATTGTGTATTGAAGTTGGGTAACAAAATAAGCGTATATTGGAAGAGTAATTTAATCACATTTCAATAAAATTTGCTTGTTACTACAGACAGATTCTAAAATGCTACGATTCATCCTCTTTTTTACCCATTACCAGAACTGACCCAGATCACAAAATCCCCACAACAAACCTCCAAAATAAATAATGGTCTAGTGCTCATCGGTAAAGTGTTTCGAGATGAGTTTTCCCGAAGTTCTAACACGAAGTCATAACCGATGGGGATGGGGGTACCAAATCAAACTTAACAACAACATTGTGAAGTGATAGAGGTAGAAAAATGTGGACGGCTAAACTCTGACTCAGTGGCTCAACAGTAACGTGGTTGCCTGGAAAACCTGAAGGTTCTGGGTTCGATTCTTGGTGACTCAATAGTTAGATAGACAGATAAATAATATCAAAATGGAACCTGGGATTACTGAGTAATGGTCCAGGTTGCCATACCTTATATCTCACATCAAGCGAGAATGTATCAAGATAAGGGATTAAAAATAAGGAAGAAATCAGTCATACACATAGTTTTCACAAACACAGAAATGCGTTAGATCAAAGATAAAATAATTTATCTCAATCGGCTTCATGATGTGAACTACGAAATCTTCCAATAACATTTGTCCTGACTGCATATCAGCATAGATCAAAATATGAAGCTCAACATTTTCTACTTCATCAGCCAATAACTTAAAAAGCTGATGTCCATTTTAGTTGTTTCCTACCACATATAAATTAATTTCTGGCAATTTCACCTTTATTTTCATCCAAATAATCAAATAGTAAGTGACAAAATACAATATACCTATGATATTCTTGAAACATTGAAATATAGACTCATCAGTGTATTTTCAAGTCTGTTCTTCTCATTATGACAGAAATTGAGTCAATCATTAATGGAGAGAATAAGACACAAACAAAAGGTTTAGTAGATTCTATTGAATTTGTCTGGTTCAATCATAATGTATTTTCAAAGTGATTTATTATATCTCATTTAGATTTGCATTTTTATTATTGAATAACTATTCTAGGCTAAATTCACAACTACTAGTTGGACGTTTTATGATCTTTAGCATATAACCATGATTTTTAACGCCGGCGATATGTTAAGGTGGAAAAGTCAAATAAGCAGTATACTAATTACTTCTTTCATTCAAATAATCTATGCGACTCCTTATTTGATAGTTTTTCTAATCGATATTTATTCGTGACACAGTTTAAGTGAAATTGTGAAAGATTATATATTTCAATAATAGTTTAGGAAATAAAACATCTACTTCGATTTTCATATTAGGTTTTGCTTGCTTTGATTGGTCACGGGAGTGCAACCAATTTCATGTTGTCTAGTCCTGAGTGCAGACCGAATTCTATCGATCATATTTCCAATGTAACGACCAAGCTAGGAAGCTCAGCATCGAGGTGCACATTGGTAGATGTTAGTTGGTTGGAGGCAATCGGTAGGAAGCCCTGAACCTAGGTTTCGTGCTTTTTGGCACTCGTCAGCAAGGTGTATCTGCAACGTCGACAGAACTGATATCCCGCCTGAGATTGGAACCCGTATCACCCAGTGTTGTAGTCAGCGACTTTACCACTGAGCACTCAGGACTAGACCACATGAAATTTGTTGCACTCCAGTGACTAATCAATACAGATAAGCCAGTCCTGCAGGAGGTCATTCACGACCCGAATAGCTCAGTGGTAAAGTCGCTGACTACAACACTGGGTGGCGTGGGTTTCAATCTCAGGCGGGACATCAGTCCCGTCGAGGTTGCAGGTACACCTTTCTGGCGAGTGCCAAAAAGCACGAGACCTAGGTTTTGCTTACTTGATATAGCACACAATGATATGATAATATTACTACCAGGATTATTATCAAGTAACTAATACTATATCACTCAGTATTATATCAGATTAAAAAAATCTAATGTGAAATTACACTGTATCATAGCGCCAAATTTTTATGCTTAAACTAACAAAATGTAGTCCCGTTATTTCACACTTTGCTAACATCTATTTATTATGACCAAGACACACTACTGCATCAGTGTTATGTTGATATCGTCGTTGATTCCTGGTCCTGTTTATGGTAGGCTGAAGCCAAGACAGAAGATAAATGAACATTGATAAATTGGTTATTCTTCTTTTAGAGAGTGAAAAATAACACACTAGAAATGAATAATATTTTCATATACGTGTATCATAAAAATGATGAGACGGATAGTAAGCTGATGTAAAATAATCTACTTTGTATTGAATGGATTTATTGTACTAAGAATGTAATTGCATAAATCTAATTATTTGTAATACATACCGGATTCACTTTATGTGAAAATAAGTTGATATCCTTTAATCAACATTGTTTGAAAATTCATTTGATATTATTTACCTGCTGTTGGAGATCCTAGGTGAAATGACTTCAATTCAACTACAGTTGTTTAGATAGTCCACTATTCATGGATCTGACATTTCTGTGAATCTTGATAATCTTTAATCATTGGTCCTACTTCCTATCATCTTCTTCTTGGTTATTCCAGTACTTTTCTATCTCTACTGTTCTGTTCTATTAAGAAGTATGATAATTTGTGCTAATGCATCTTTGTGTAAGGCTTTTTGTTGATTTCATAGCTAGCTGTTTTATTCATTTCCTTTCCAGTGGTCAAACTTTGTTCATGATTTTGACAAGAAGGAATGCGATTGCCGGTTGGCGTCAAATGATGGGGCCAACAGATCCGAACAAAGCAGCCGATGAATCATCAGACAAGTAAGATAATATAGGGGCAGAAGTAGCTAGTGAATGCTCTCATTTATTCTGATCTTTCTAATAAAGTCTATCGTGCCAATCTTATTACTGAGTATTCACGGTACTTTATTTGAATTCATGATTATTCTAGAGTTATGTAAAAACAGTTTCCGAAAGGGAATATCTCTTTTTCAGCTGAATTTCTTTTGCATAAGAGTACTATGTTAGAACACAGTGTCCTGAAGACTGCGTAGTTTTGACTGCATCTTTAAAATCAATTATTTAGATAAAAATAAAGACGTCCTTTAAAAAATAGCAAATTTTGTCGCACTAGCTATTTCCCTGCCAATACGGTTTGTGTCAAACTGGTAAGCCGCATGGTTTGAAACTACTACTATTGATAAAATAGACTGCCGGTATCTGGTATGTCATCAAGTAACCTTTAGGCGTCGTGACAAACATTAGTAGTCATTGATTTGTTGAAATAAATGTAAAAAGTTGTACAATAAGTTAATAAATTCGTAGAAATCACTCTCGAAATGATTCATTCCACACACAATTTGAACGAAACAATGATCCGTAATGTCAGTTACACCATGTAAAGCTTACGTGGTAACATACCGGATACTGCTAGCCATAAAATAAGGGTATTATTTTCTAAAATCGTGCATTTTAGGATAGATTCACGTGAAATTGTTGCATTGAATGAGATGAGAAGAGAATCAACCCAGGTTATTAATCTCAACAGTCTTTCGGCTTTCAAAACTTTAAGCATATGATAACAGATTGTTTTGAAATCGATTGGACATGTAGTGCGTAGGCCGAGCCACCACCTACCTCCTTGCTAAAAGGAGTAGGACTAGCTTCGAACAGGCTTCAGAGTGGCCAGATCAAGACGTGCCACCAGTGTATAAAGTCTCACACTATTGCTGTGAGCCATGTGGGGCGATGTAAACTACCTGGTTAGGGTCCCTGAGACGATAGGAATCAGTGGCTGAGGACTGCTGGTGGCATGGCTGTGAATCTGTCACAATGGTACAGATGCATTCACTCCTGAATGTCTTCCAAAGCCTGAATATTTTCACTAACCGTTATCGTCAAATTGTTTATTCTCTGACACAACTTTTTCTACTTTGATATGAGTATTTTTCTACTCAATTGTTCTTTGTGTACTACTTTGAAGTGTGGCAGCTTGAAGCAATGCACTTGTAAGAGAGGTTATGGGTTGGTTTAGTGTGTCTATCTGATAGAGAAACATGGACCTAAAATTAAAGTTCAAAGTGTCAGTGTCCAGCGCTGAAATCTACTTAGGAAACTTCTCATCACCTTTCTCAGTAAAAGTTGCATGAATTATTTCTGTTATTTATTTACTCAGAAGTTTCTTGAACCTTTCCATTGTCTGATCTATTGTCTTACTGGTACTGACTACGACCAACTTATAGTCTGTACTCTTGAAGTACATAAAATGAAAAGCGTCAAATTTTACTACTTGTTTTTGCTGTTTTCCAGAAATCTCTTTTGAGGTTCAAGCTTTTTATCCATTCTTACCCTTGAATAATGACTGTGTTTACAAAAGCACTTCCTCTTCTTCAGACTGCTTGCCCGAAAGCCCACTTTTCTTATGAACAAGAGAAATCGTGAACATACAGCTGTTGGTTTATTCTAAAAATCCATCATTTTATCCCTAAAATAGTAATTGTCTCAGTACTCCATTTTCATCTGTTTCTGGTAATTATCTATATGCTTGGGTTTGACTGTATCCACCATTATCTTGACTATTTGACAAACGATTATTTCCATGGGAGATAACTGATGTCGAGACAAAGAGTTTGATATTGAGAAGAAACTCAACAAAAATCCATCTAGAATTGAATTTAGGGTTTGTAGGGATTTGAAGATATTTTAAGTTGATTTTCATATCAGTTCATGATAAAAACCAACTCAAAATAATCTAATATTCCTGATTCATTTAAACTCTTTGGTTTTCTCGATGGCTGAAGTAAAAGTATCAACGAATCTTTCAACTTGAGCATTCAACCAAAAATTACACAAAAGTATTAAGGATAAATTGAATGCCTATTTGATTACAAAATCCAAAAACACAGATAAATTTATTACCATTATTGCAAATCAGAAGGTCAGAAACATCAGTACGTTAAAATAACTGGCTTCATTGAGCAGCTGCTGTACGAAGTATTACACCAGTCACCAATGGTTTAAGATGTTGGTTTTTGTTTCCACTATTTCATATTATACTAATATCCTCCCTATAATGATCAGTATTTTATTTATTTATATAGACTGAAATTTTGAGGTACTGGTTATTGTAGCTGCTGTAGAGATTTCAGCATCGGCAGTTTACTTTTTTCACAAAAAACAATCCTTACTAACACAATAAGAATGCATGTTACTCTGTATCGGTCATTCACATTTAACACAGTAATACAGACTGGTCATATTCCCCTCAGCTCCAATAAGTTGACTTTATTTGTAAATATCATTCCCACCAAAACACTGTGCCTAAATTTGGAATTGAATATGTGTGTCATTTCGTTTTTATTATGACTACGTTGAGTGAATTATTCGAATGTACAAACGTAAATATGACTCCAATAAGTGTTGTTTTAGGTCTCTTTTCGAAGCTCGGTTTCCTTGTTTGGAGTTCATAAGATGGTAGGCATAAATAATAAGAAACTGTCGAAGACATAACCCTAAACTGATCCTAGTAGTAGATGTGTATTCACTGTCTATCTTATTCAAGATCTTGATTACTTCGTTACTTTTTATGAATTTGGCCGTCAATTTTGACATGATTGATAGATAGTAGCTAGTAGTGGAATCCGGGACGCTCGTTTCATCCTGTTCGGGACTCTTCATATGGATGTACCTGACTCCCAGTAAGTGATTTTACTCGAACCAAGTCTCTTCAAACTCTAGAGTGCTAATTAACCACTAGAACACTGAATCACCGTGGCTACTCCTTGTATGAAGGGTACGGTATAGTTTTGATGTTATGGCTTGCAAATTTCCGTCACTGATTGAACCGAACTGATCGACCAGTACTGGGATTTTGGCTTTTGCGGCAGATGCCACGATATTGCCGGTATTTCCAATTTTGTTATAATTGATGGATAGTAGCTGTCAGCGGAATTCAAGATGTGCGTTTCACTGTGTTTCATTTTTCGTCTTCCTCAATTCATCCCCTTCCTTAAATTGAAAAATCTTCCTCCGCTATCAAGATTCCCCACATTTTCAACAACTGCATTTTTTGCAACGTTTGTCATCGTGCCTGCTTATTCAACAACAACACCAAAGATGACCAGAGTGTTAGAAGCAGTTTTTGGTGAAGTCTACTCTACATCTTTTTTACACATTCTATCTTTCTGGCTAACTCCATTTACTGATTTGTTTACTTTCCAACTGTATGTAAGAATAGAATATGATAAAGTATCATATTTCGACTTAAAATAACTATTCACCAGTGCTGATAACTGCTGATTCCCAGATTTGTCAGTAGATAGCAGGCTATGTAGCTGTCTAGTTTCTGACGCTTACAACTGATCAAAGTCTATCGAGGATCTTTTGTAAAGTGACAAAATACTTTGGTCACTCTATTTCCGTGTTTGATGTTATGAGTTAATCAGCGAAAAGCTCTAGACCTAGGTCTCATGCCTGTTGGTATTTTCACCAAGGTATATATATATATATATATATATATATATATATATATATATATATATATATATATATAATATGAAGTGTGATATCTACGTTGAACAACCTGATCTCGTTCAGAAGTAATCAGCGTTAATATCTTTCCCAGTTAGTTGTTTCATAATGCAAAGTTTTATCTGGAATTTCATTCTCCACCTAGTCGTTTATATTTGCTTAAAAAAACGTAATGGGAGGTGTTCTAATGGCGTTTTTGAATAAGGCGTTTAATTTTGTAATACACTTCGTTTTACTTTCCAACAGTTTAGGCAAAAGTAATACATGATGTTTTTGTGAAAGTAAAAACATTTCCCCCTACATTGCAGTATACGAGCAATTTATGGTAGAGATATTCTTCGCAATGCAGTGCATGGCGCTTCCAATGAAGAACATGTTAAGCGCATTCAAGAACTATTATTTGATAATCTTGGAACCAGTGAAAAAAGTCGTAAGTTGAAAAGTTTTTGGAAGTCATGATAGGGTTATTTATTCATAATCGATGATGCCGCTTACAGTTTATTAGTCTGTCAGCGAAATCTGGGAATTCTGTAGTCTAACGTGACTCATATTAACATTAAATATAAAAGTTGCTCTCAACAATTAGGTTAAAATGATTGTCAAAGCTGGATATGTAGGTTATTTATCCATGGCTGCGATATTTTGTGTTACACAAAGTGGTCTTCATCTCTGATATTAGTGGTGGATTGTGGCTAGCAGTGGAATCCAGGACTCACGTTTGGTCCCATTTGGAACCCATCAACTTTCTGCACACTAAGACTTGAACCCAATAGTGGCTGACAAATTCGGTTCAATCAACGACGAAAATTCCTAAGTTATGACTTCCAAGACTGGTCTTCATCTCCTATATACAGGCTCTATTATGAAATCAAGTTATTATAATGCAACCTCTAGGGAATTATTGACAGAATTGCTCGTTTTTAACTAGCAACAGTGTTAATACGAAAAATTTGGGCACTGTAGTAGAAAGTAATTCCATTTCAGTTGATTTATTAGGTTTGTCACACAGTGGAACAGTAATATTTACTGGATTACGTTTCAAATGCATCGTCTTAACATGACTATGCACAGTTAATTGTATCCAAAACTCTTTTCTCATCTTCGGTTGACTTATCTACTCCTAAAGATAGTACTGATTATGCGAATAATACTTTAGGTCTTATACTCACTCTTTTTAGTCACGGTACTATTTAATATAGTGTTAAATATATTTGCAACTTGATGAAGAATTGCAAGTGAACCGAAAATGACTACTAAATTAAAATAAAAATTCCTACCAGTAAAAATTCAAGTTCCGAGAATGATAGGCACTATCAAAATAATAATGATTCATGATAAGAAGAAAGCATATAGCAAATTACAAAGAAATACATTCTGTCTTCAGCTAAAACTAATTACTAGTTATATTGTGCCATTAAAAAGTTGTATACATTCGTATATTATCGATATTTACTGGTCCACTGAAGTAAGTTAATTTCTCTGTATCTGAAGTTAGCTAGTATATTAAAAACTGTCATTGACTATCTAAATTCTCTTACTTCGACTTATAGGCAATACTGATTAATATGAGCCATTGTCAGTTATTTATGTTGACCAGTGGTAAAGACCATGCAGCTTTTGTGGTGGGACCATTATCACACGTATCAAGCAAACTACCTGTCATAATGTACACATTTTTGTTTCCAAAAAATGTTACAGCAGAACTTATTAGTTTCATTTTCTGGTGTCATTTTTATCTCATACACTGAAAGAAGTAAATCTTTGTATGAACTCCATAATTTTTCATATAATACAGATTTGAGATAAGATATTTAAAATACAGAAGTAATACAGTAGTGTAACAACAGATCAGCAAGTAAAGACAATCGAGTATTTAAAACCAGCAGGAAAACTTATCCGTTCGTGAATGTGCATAGAAGTTGTGGGCAGTTCAGAATATGTAATAGTTTAGTTGTTGAAAGGCGATTGTAAGACAGCAGCACCCTGCCTCTACGAATACCTTATAGAGTCAAGTCCTTCAAATCCTTGATAATTGTCTTTAAAGTTCACCGACTGGGCGAAATTCAAATACTTCAAAGGCCCTCATCGCTCGTCTTAATGTATCTGGAATAAATGTTGAACTATTCCTATTGCATATGTTTGGTGTTGATTTGACAAACAAAGCTTCAACTAGTAATCTCTTCCTCGACCCCACTAAGTTATTTTTTCCTCCATCCCATGAAGACAGAGCTTATCTGTGGTTAGATGTATCACGACAGCTACGCTTTTCTCTAGATTTCTTACCTTACTAGGCTCTATTATTCGAGGTTTTGTCAAGCTTTCGCGCTCTTTTATTACAATCATTCCTGCTCGACTAATGTGACCCATACATTCGACCTTACAATCGTTGCATAGGATCTGACAAGCAAAATTATTCTGTCTAGTGAGCTCTATAAGATTATTTAACCTGCAAAGCTTGTTTCTTAGTAAGTTTGTAGGCTTAAATGCCACCTTAATCCCAGCTTTGCTAAGAATCCTGTATAAACTTTCTAAGGTACCTTCCTTATACGGTAACAACTTAGAGGTTTTGAACTCTCATTTCTTGGTGTTGCCATTATTTGTATTTATATCACTTGTGTCTGGGCTCCTCATCTCTTTATCACAGTTTCGTATACATTTCTGTACCACTCTCCAGGGATAATTACTGAGTACCGAAATTTGTTTTATATTTCTTGTTCCCTATAGAGGATTTCCTGTCTTACTACCTTGATATTCTACTCTTATTTAGACATTTCAGTGCACCCATTTCAACTGAGATGAGATTAGATGACCTGAAGTCAAAGTGTCGATTGAAGTGCGTAGGTTTTCGTCGATACTAATATCTGAAAATCGATCTCATCTCCTTTTCATTCTGCACTGTCGCATGTCTAGTTCTCCCTAATCGCGCTCCAATTTACAAGTAAACTGAATTACATCTGTAACTGAATTTGCATGTCAAAAATCTGTTAATATCCCGTGACCTCAACACCGTAAATATATCATATACGTATCTTTAGCATATTTTAGGAGAGGGATTAAATATTTTCAGCGTTGTTTATCCACAAATATCCAAAAATATGTCTGACACTATTGGGGATATCATTGATTCTATCTTAACCTATTTTGTATTTATTTATATACTTTTTCTTTGAAGCCTTAAAATTGTAGAAGTCAATCATAATTGTACTCCAGTAATGACTTCTCACCTGGGTTATGAGTTTGTGTTCCTGATCAGAGATCACCTCATTACTAACTAACTCTAAAACCATATTAATTGGCACATTACTGTATAGATTGGTTGCATCATAATCAACCATTTTTCTATCATCTAATGGCTTCGAGTTATCTCATTTTTGTCTAAGTTCGCAAGAGTTCATCAATCTAGCTGACTTGTAACATCTTCAAAGTACCATATATACTCATGGGATTATTTATCTAAAGAATTAAATTAAATGATTTAGACTCTCCTAGAAATGACTTCATTCGACACAAAAGGTCAACGAAAGATTTTTTATGCTATTCAAAATATTTCCGACTGGGCTGTTTTTATTTGTTAGTGTGATCCTGTTTGTATATACCGATTTCCTTTTCTGATGTAATCGTATCTGTCCCACATCATTGATAAATTATCTTTATCCGATTTAGCAATTCCCATATTTCAAGTTGTTATTCATCGAAGACTGACATCAGTTGGAGGAACAAAGGATACCTGGGAGCACTGGACAGCTGTTTCGTCCTAGTATGGGACTCCTCAGGTATCCTCCTCCAGGTATCCTTTGTTCCTCCAACTGATGTCAGTCTTCGATGAATAACAACTTGAAATATTTCCAAATCTCCACAACCCCCTCAAAATTTAATTCCCATATTGTTATCATTTCAAATGGCTATCTAGAGCTTCCACTTCTAGATTAGTCAAATTTCTTTCGATTTTCTTTTATCATTTTAGCGTTAGTGTACTTTGCGTTGTTAAAACATTTTATCATTTGTGCACTAATGAGTAATCATCTCATAATAAATCACTTTTTTTAAACCGTTTTTCCTCAAGATACATTGAGTGAAGGAATGAAAACTGATAAAGGTTAGTTTTTAACAGTGGTAAATGCAATACATTTTTATGACACGTTACATTTTTGTCAAATCTTGCTCGTTAATGATGTGGCTTCTCTACTGCCCTTATTTGTGTAAAAATGCTTAAATTATGAATTTTCAGTCAATTAGATGGCCAAAATAAGTTGTGTAGGATATTTCTCTCTATGAATACGTGTTTTAGGAGATAAATGAAAGCAAGCTGTTTTTTTCATACTTGACACTACGCATTCATTTTAACATGTGAAAATGAGTGAAGTGTCCAGGTGAAATAACACGTAGGTATTAATAATACTCAATGCACTAGAACACTGGGATTGAATACAATAACAACTGCTTAATGAGCCATGAAAATGTCAAAAAACTAAAGCGGACTTGTGAATGCAAGGATAACTTTATTTGACAAATGTTATTATTATTATTTGTCCCTTGGGTTCCTAGTGGAACATAGGGCTTCACTAGCACGTCTCCAGTGAAATCTGTTCTCTGAAATCTTTCCAACCTGGCTCCACAACAGCCCACAAGCTCTCATTTCCTCCTCGCACGATCTCCTCCATGTCACCCTCACCTCAGACGCCCAACTCGTCGCTTCCCATCGCGATTCCAACCAAGTGCCTGGCTTGGAGCGTGATGTCCCCAGTGGGCCTTCTCAGTGTATGCCCAATCCATCTACACTTTCTTCTACAGCATATTTGTTGGGTGATAGGTTCTTGCTTCGTTGGTTCGTTGCCAGAGCTCCTTGTTGCTTATTCCTATTATTCTGGTAATCCATCTGACCTTCATTAACGAGCCAGCGTATGCGGCAGCTGTTGACGAATGTCTGTAGTTTGTTGGAAATCACTTTCGTAACGCGCCAAGTCTCGGAACCATACAGAAGCACTGACTTGACGTTGGTGTTGAAAATCCGAACCGTGTTCATGCCTAATGTTTGGTGGAGTGCAGAAGATCTCCACACTGCTTTCAGGTTAATGTGGGAAGGCCTGTCTTGCTGTCTTTCCGATCCTGGCTGCTTTGACGTCCTCGTCTGTGCCTATCCTGTCTGTAGTTGAAACAGTGCTGCCTAGGTAGGTGAAGGAGGCAACTTCCTCTAAGTTTCTCCCTTTGATGGTGATTCGAGCTTGTTGTTGTTGGTAGTGATGGTGTTGGTTGGGTATCATCATCACCTCTGTCTTCTCCATATTCACTTGAAGTCCCGTCTTCATTCGCTGCCCTGCCTCACCTCTTCTAACAACTTGTTACTTTTCACCTGTTGATCTTCCAGTTTGTGCGACAAGACATTAGACACAAGTCATCACCGAAATCCAAATCTTCTAGTATCTTTTCCTTGGTCCAGCGTATCCCCCTCTTCTCACAGTTTGCTGCGTGATCCAGTCCAGTCCATCACAATCAGGAATATCATGGGCAATGGTCAACAGCCTTGTTTTACTCCTGTCTTCACTTCAAAAGCATCACTGAGCTTCCCACTGTGAATTATTGGCTGGCATGTGGCGTCTTCATATAGTTGTTGAATGAGGCTGATAAAGGTTCGCGGAATTCGTAGTATTGAAGCAGTTTCCAAATTACCTCTCGGTCAACGCTGTCGAACGCCGGCCTTCTCAAAGTCGACAAAGTTGAGGTGTAGTTGAGTTGATCGCCATTCTAAACCCTGTCCCATGATGATACAAAGCGTTGCAATTTGATCCGCACATGATTTGTACTTCCTTAATCCAGCCAGCCAGCCAGCCAGCCTGTTCCGGTCGTAGTTTTGAATACAGCGCATCCTTTAGTCTCTCCACGATGATGCGGCTTAATATTTTGCTTGCATTGGGTGGACAGGAGAGTGATTCCGTGCCAGTTCTTGCAAACACTGAGGTCTCCCTTCTTTGGCAGTTTGACAAGGTGACCCTTCTTCCAATCAATGTGCAGGTACCTTCTCTTCCTTCCACACCTTCTGCAATAGTGGTGTGAGCATGTCCACTGTTGTCTCTCCGTCTATTTTCAGTGCTTCTGGTGGGATTCCATCTGGTCCTGCTAGATACTATTCAGCCTAATTTATATAGAGATATTAATTGAAACACCAGTTCAAAATAATATTTCATTGAAATTTTTTATTTCTCTAGCCAGAAAAACTGACGAAGAAGATGTTACCAGAAAAGGTTAGTTTCACACAAACGGATTTCAAAGTGTATTACTAAGAAATTAAAAAAAGCTCATGAAGAATCCATATATGAAAAAATTTTTTATTTACGAAGCTATTCTTAATTGAAGTTTTAAATGGTGAATATGAAGATACCTTACGCTGCATTTATTTCTACGTATACGGCATCCTCTTATACTTATTTGCAGAACATTTCCTTCAACTTAAAGAGTCACTGAATTTCAAACTAATATACTGATTATGAAATGATTCCGAATCGTAGCTCCTCGGTTGTCAGACTGGTGTTCAGTTGTCTATAATAAGAGACACTATATCGAAACTGTATTTTAGTTTCATTCCGATAGTTGAGGTTTGTACTCACTGTTATCTTATGAAAGGGAGTTATTCTTTAAAACGTTTTGAGTTCAAAGTTTATCATGCGTTTTGTTATAAGTCAAATTTGACCTTTGGTTAATATTTCAAAATAATTATAAGATGGCTAAGCTTAACGCTTGACTACTGTCCATCTAAGGTGATTAGGTATATAGTAGACGTCAGATACTGTTAGCTCACCAACTCAAACGTATCTTAGTCGTATTTTTAATGAATTAAGTATACTATATATAAACTCGTAGCTTTCTCAAACTATAATTCCTTTGGTTAGCCACTCGTCTAGTCTTCGGACATCATTTCTTATAGAGTTTTGAGTTGGTGATGTGGATTTTGCAAGCCATTACCATCTGACCTCCTGCTTGTCATTGTCATATAGTAACAACTAGACACTCTTTCAGCAATGAATTTACTATTATATAAAAGGGAGTATCGAGTGCCTGGTGATATTTCTTGGATAAGTTTTTATAGCTCTTCATGAGATCAACATTTGTCTCAATTAACCTTCAATACTCAGATTGGTTTTTCTTTTCTTGCAAAATGTGTATGACGCCTGGAAAGATTATGTGCATATGAAACTATTTCGCTCAAAATTGATACCTTCCAGTTTAATCTTGCCTTGGGATATCTGTAAAATAGTAAAATACTAAGTATTTGGAAAATTGATTGATTCAGAATTGATCACTTACATCATTGTTGTTTTACATTCAGAAACTGAGGGTATAACTAACTAGCATCAAAAGTTAATTCAAACTTCAGAAAAATATTCTAGCAAATTTTGTTTATTCTGTTTAATATTTTGTGGATAACTGATTGAAATGAATAAATTTTTGATTATAAATTATAATTAGCGTGACACTAGCCGAATGTTTCGTTTTATTCTAAGTTTAATACAGTCTCCGTATTAAAAGACGATGTTCAATGATTATACTGAATGTTATTTTTTATTGATGCCTTAAGTTCAAAGATCCATTTCATTTTAATTTTGTACATTGCTGGAAAGTTATAGACTAGACCTTAATAATTTATTTGGTAGTGGATTGCAACGGAATACAGTGTATGCATTTCGTCCTATTTGAGACTAGTCAGTTGGATGTACTTCCAGCTCACTGACGTAACAATAAGAAATTGTAAATATCAATGAATAGTAGTAAGATGAATTAGTTTTTTATTCCTTCTTGTTTTTCAATTGTTTACCAACTTCTTATGAAAAATGACTTTAAATTTACTTCATGCCAGGTTTTCTTAATATTTTTTCAACTAATTTCTGTGTACTGAAAACTATAAATAATTTCCTATTATTTCGGTTTATTTGTCTGTATCGATCCACACGTTAAAAATGCAGCAGGAAAATATAGTTAGTTTTTTTAAATGTTACTCATTGTCATGCTTATTCTATTGTAAATTTAATGTTGAGTAAAGCGTCGTTGAGCTTATCGAACACTTGAGTTCTGTACAAAACGATAGTGTGGTCAACTCATCATTTTAGTAGTGAATGTGATTTGCTCTTGTTTCATGTTAATTACATAGTTGTTTATCTTAGTCACCTACTTACTGATTTTAACTCATTGAATTGTTTTCAGTTTTATGGTTATAACTTCTTTGCAAAATATGAACATATTCGGTGCTTTTATGATTTAACTTCATAAAATCACAATGTTATAACATTTCCTAGATCATTCAAATTCTAAATCTCCATATTTAATTTACTCCTACCAAACTGTATTCCATTATTCACTAGACTATAAGTAGTTTCTTAAACATATGGGTAGTATTTTCACTAAAAAGAAATGAGTACATTATAAGTGGTAGGGAAAAGAAATACTCACTCAACTATTTGCATAATCAAGATCGGTGTCTATTGGCATATAGGCTCCTGTGTGTATGCCTCGATATTGCCTGCGTTCTAACTATATTAATGATGGATCGTGGCTAGCAGTGGAATCCAGAATGCGCATTTCATCCTATTTGGGATTCGTCGGCTGGATGTACGTGCTTCCCAGTGAGTGTTGTTACCACCGGGATTCGGACTCGGGAACGATCACTCCAGACGCCAGGGTGTTATCCACTACACCACTGAGCCACGATAGCCACGTCTTGTGCGACGGGTATAACTAGAGCATAATTGTTTTTATATGATACCGTCGTTGCTTCGACCGAATTGATCTATCGGGGCTCGGTAGTGTAGTGGATTACGCGCTGGCGTTTGAAGCGATCACTCCCGAGTCACAGTAAGAACAATATAACTCACTGGAAAGCAGGTAGATCCAGCTGACAAGTCCCAAATAGGAAGAAATACGCATCCTGGATTCCACTGCTAGCCACGATGCATCATTATATACTTTGGTTATTTTACCTGAATAATACAACATTTTCGTTCTGTTTTTTAAGTAGTTATTACTAAGACCCCGTCTGGTTAACTAGTTCACTAATTAATAGCCGGTCCTAAGCCCGGATAAAGAGGGAAGGTTGGGCATAGAACTAGCAACCCTACCTCGGAAAACAAGTCCAACCGCTAAAGAAACTCCAAAGCACAAAGAAAATATGAAAAATAGAAACAAAATTATTCCTCGCTGGAATCGGAGGCGAAATGACGCCAGTTGGTGAAAGCCTTCAGGAAGCCAATTGGCCGATGTATATTCTCTCCATGAAAGCGAAAGTAAACGTGGGGACATGGAATGTCCGCACGATGTTTGAACCCAACAAGGCAGCCCAGATTGCTAATGAGATGAGAAGGTATCACATCGAAGTGCTTGGGATTTGCGAAAGCAGATGGAATGGGAGTGGACTCTCCAAACTGTCAACTGGAGAATCAATAATCTACTCCGAAACTGTCACCCAGACGCCAACCACGAGCACACTGAGGGAGTGGCTATCATGATGTCCTCAAGAGCATCGAAGGCTCTCATGCAGTGGGAACCAATCTCCTCCAGGATCATGACAGCAAGATTCAACTCAAAAGGAAGGAAGGTCACAATCATACAATGTTATGCACCTACAAATAATGCAGAGCAAGAGAAAAAGGAGGATTTCTACAGACAACTTCAATCAACACTGGACAAGAACCCACTCCAGTTGACCATGTCAAAATTCTAATGGGCGACATGAATGCCAAACTGGGAGGGGGAGGGACAACACAGGAAGACAACTAACCATGGGTCGAGAGGCGCTAGGTGAAATGAATGAGAATGGAGAATTGTTTGCAGAATTCTGCGCATTCAACGATTTGGTAATTGGAGTAAGGCAGTGTGTTCAAGCACAAGGATATCCACAAAGCGACATGGATTTCACCAGACACCAGGACACACTAAAAATCAAATCGACTTTATCTCAATCTCAGGAAAATGGAGACGCAGTCTACTTGACACAAGGGCAAGAAGAGGAGCAGATGTAGGTTCACACCACTGTCTAGTGCAAGAAACCTTCCAAATCAAGTTAAAAGCCTTCAAAGAAGCTGGTGATAGACCGCAGTTCAAGTACAACACTCGGAAACTGAAGGGAAAAACTACAAAGGAAATCTTCACATCAGTCAGCCATCAAGACAAAATGGGAGATGTAGAGGAACATCCCTGAAGAAAACTGTGTGGAAGAACACTGGAAGTCTTTGAAATCTATGTGGAAAGAAACCTGCACAACAGTATTAGGAAGGAAGAAGAAAGAAGATAAGGAATGGATCTCGACGGATACCTGGAAGCTGATAGTGGAGAGGAGGATGGTGAAGCAGATGATGAACCAGTGCAAGGATGCTCAACGACAAGAGGAACTGAGCACAATGCATAAAACACTGGACAAAGAAGTGAAGAAGAGTGCACGCAAAGACAAAAGACACTTCTACGAAACACTGGCAAGTGAAGCAGAACAGGCTGCATGTAGGAGAGACCTGACAACATTGTATCAAATAACTAGGTTACTATCTGGGAAGAGATCAACGCAGATGAAACCATTAAAAGATGATGACGGAAATTTAATTACGAAAGAAGAGAAACAGAGGAAACAATGGGCCGACCACCTCAAGAAGCTCTTGAATCGACCACCACCTGCACTTCGTCCAGAAATACCACCTACAGCCCGGCCACAGAACTACAAGTGAACATAAATCCTCCAACAAAAATGGAACTCCTGAACGTCATAAAGCTACTGAAATGCGAGAAAGCAGCAGGACCAGACGGGATCCCACCAGAAGCACTGAAAATAGACGGAGAGACAACAGTGGACATGCTCACACCACTATTGCAGAAGGTGTGGAAGGAAGAGAAGGTACCTGCACATTGATTGGAAGAAGGGTCACCTTGTCAAACTGCCAAAGAAGGGAGACCTCAGTGTTTGCAAGAACTGGCACGGAATCACTCTCCTGTCCACCCAATGCAAGCAAAATATTAAGCCGCATCATCGTGGAGAGACTAAAGGATGCGCTGTATTCAAAACTACGACCGGAACAGGCTGGCTGGCTGGCTGGCTGGATTAAGGAAGTACAAATCATGTGCGGATCAAATTGCAACGCTTTGTATCATCATGGGACAGGGTTTAGAATGGCGATCAACTCAACTACACCTCAACTTTGTCGACTTTGAGAAGGCCGGCGTTCGACAGCGTTGACCGAGAGGTAATTTGGAAACTGCTTCAATACTACGAATTCCGCGAACCTTTATCAGCCTCATTCAACAACTATATGAAGACGCCACATGCCAGCCAATAATTCACAGTGGGAAGCTCAGTGATGCTTTTGAAGTGAAGACAGGAGTAAAACAAGGCTGTTGACCATTGCCCATGATATTCCTGATTGTGATGGACTGGACTGGATCACGCAGCAAACTGTGAGAAGAGGGGGATACGCTGGACCAAGGAAAAGATACTAGAAGATTTGGATTTCGGTGATGACTTGTGTCTAATGTCTTGTCGCACAAACTGGAAGATCAACAGGCGAAAAGTAACAAGTTGTTAGAAGAGGTGAGGCAGGGCAGCGAATGAAGACGGGACTTCAAGTGAATATGGAGAAGACAGAGGTGATGATGATACCCAACCAACACCATCACTACCAACAACAACAAGCTCGAATCACCATCAAAGGGAGAAACTTAGAGGAAGTTGCCTCCTTCACCTACCTAGGCAGCACTGTTTCAACTACAGACAGGATAGGCACAGACGAGGACGTCAAAGCAGCCAGGATCGGAAAGACAGCAAGACAGGCCTTCCCACATTAACCTGAAAGCAGTGTGGAGATCTTCTGCACTCCACCAAACATTAGGCATGAACACGGTTCGGATTTTCAACACCAACGTCAAGTCAGTGCTTCTGTATGGTTCCGAGACTTGGCGCGTTACGAAAGTGATTTCCAACAAACTACAGACATTCGTCAACAGCTGCCGCATACGCTGGCTCGTTAATGAAGGTCAGATGGATTACCAGAATAATTAGAATAAGCAATAAGGAACTCTGACGTGGCAACGAACCAACCAACAACCTATCGTTGAGCAAATATGCACTGGGCGAAAGTGGAGATGGATTGGGTTGGGCATACGCTGAGAAGGCCCACTGGGGACATCACGCTCCAAGCCAGGCACTTGGTTGGAATCGCGATGGGAAGCGACGAGTTGGGCGTCTGAGGTGAGGGTGACATGGAGGAGATCTTACGAGGAGGAAATGAGAGCTTGTGGGTTGTTGTGGAGCCAGGTTGGAAAGATTTCAGAGAACAGAGTTCACTGGAGACGTGCTAGTGAAGCCCTATGTTCCACTAGGAACCCAAGGAACGAATAATAATATAAGTAATAGTCACTAAGACGTTTATTTACAGTGATAGTTTCTCTGAATGTTCATTTTATGACAAAATATCTACTTGATGAATGATAAAACTATTAGAGTAGTTATGTGACAATGATTTGATCAGGATTACTGAAAATAGTTTGCTGAATCTATCTAATTGTAGAGCAAAATCATTTCAGAGATGTTTAAAACTGCTTCATCTAAAAATTAAACTATGTAGTTTGAATAAATCTTTATAAGAGGAAGATGATCACTCCTTCACACCATGTCCTGTGAATACAATTTGGAAAAAACACCTATTATTACGTATTTTATTTTTAGATTTGCAAAGATAGACATTTGCTAATACAAAGTGAGAATAAAAGTATAGGATTCTTAGTAATGAACAACTTACATGGAGCAATAAATATGGTATAGTGCAAAGAGTTTGGGTTTCAGACTAAAACGGATTGTTAATAAATTTGTTTTGTTCAATTAATGGGAAGTAAGCAAGATAAATAGTGATATAATCAAGAAAAATGTATCTGAATTTTACTTTTTTTACTGAAATTGTAGATTAATATGAATGAAGTGATAACTATGGTGCTTTAAAAGGGTCTACTTTACTTATGTTAAATTTCCTTGATAGTATGAACCTTCATATAACATGTTAGTTTAGTCTGATGGGCGTGATTTAAACTAAACATTGAAGAAAAATTATTACTGTCTGTAGAAAAAAGGAATATATTGCAGTTAAAATAACACAAAACTGTATTTTTCCTCACTTACACGTCATTTGACTAGGATTTTGAATATTGACTAGAAAAAAGTCGGGACTTACTCAGCAACTAACTGTACATTCATGCAGTAGGCAGTGAGCTACACCTATCGTATGAGGGTTATTGATACTAACTAGCTGCTCAAATCGCAGTTAGGGGCGGGATTCAAGCATTTAAGTCACTGGTTGGGAGGTGAGTGTCTAGACTGATAATATATTGCTCCACTTTGATATTCACTGAATTATCTGGACCACATGTCATGTATGATCATTGATAACTTATATGGATTCCAACGTTTACACATTAACATCAAGGTTTCATGTTGATACCGACCGTGACTTAAAAGGTTAGGTAACATAGAATTAGGTTAGGCGAAAACGAACGGTGATCAGAACAAGGCGTGATACAAATTCAACAAGTTACGTACCTTTAATTGAACGTTTTGCCATGCCACCTTAATGTTGCATTAGTTTTAACCCAGCAAGGCCAACAAAAGGTTCATCATTGTAAGTAACCCCAATTGGCCTGTTATCTCTTCACCGAAATCCCGCCTTCCAGTTTTCACAAGCTAGTAGCACAAACCGAGTGTCATTTAACAGCATTTTGATAATTTCCTTCAGGTCAACATTATCACACGTAACTATGGCACGGATCCAGTTATCTACAGAGAGACATAGTTAACTATAACAAAATGTGGAACACTTCACGGTCTTACCTGTCGTCCTTGCGCAGGGGCCATACTAATCTTTCTATGTCGTTTCAATTTTGGCATATATACCACCGAAGTAAGTACAGAAGTCAGCTGGGTATAGAAACTAGGCTTGAAATTTCACCTAAATTTTATAAATACTGCAGTGTCACTGTTTTGTACACAAGTTCTCTGCGCTTACCTGTAATATATATGGTCCTGACGTTTTATTATGTTATACAAATTAATGCCTTTTATGACTAATATTGATTTACTTGTTGTCTCCGTAAGCGTATAATGTTTGCTCTTCCTTTTTCAGGTGAAATAGATGAGATAAATGATGAAGAGCAAGGCAAGTACAGTCACTGAACTAGTAATTATTTGAGTATTTTTTTCTGTGAAACACTGTTTTGTCATGCTAGGCAAATCACCTGAACGTGACATGCTTGGTATTTATCCACTTATGCCATTTACGCCACTGAAGCGAAATCTGACTATCCAAAAATGGAAAAGTACACTGCCTAATAATCTATTGTCTTCCTCTGTGAAAGTATGAGGAGTGACCAGTAAGTGTAGATAGAAGAGAAAGTTTGCAGTTGAAATGGTGGAGAATATATTTGTTGAGGCTCTTATAGATATCTTCATATTACTACTAACACGCAGATGTAGCACATGCCAAGTAATTTCGAGGTTAAGTATGGAGTGCAAGATTAGAAGAAAGGTAATTCGGTTGACAAGGTTGTATAGCAAAAATTTCTAGATCAAGAAAGATATGAAAATAACTCTTGAATACACCAGCAGTATTTCGAATATTGCAAATAGGTGTAAGGTGTTTGACTAGAATCTTGAAGATGTTTAGAATACATGCGTAGACGCTTAGTGTTATCGACCGAACTGGATCTTGATAGGACCTCTCTTTACCGTTGAGATTATGTGCATCTTTATATACCACTCACTTCTGCTCTGCTTTTTCTTGCCTAATAACATTCGTCTGCTTTTGGCAATTTACTATTTTCATATTGACAAAAAGTACAACGAACTGAACTGTTGCTTTTTTATGCATAGTTGTATGTTGCTCCGATTCACATTCAAATTCATAGTTGAAGCCTGAATCCAGTCTGGAATTGATGCATTTAAGCAAGTGAACGGTGAAGATGGTAAAATAAAATGACTTACTCTTTCTAAAGCCTTGTAGGCAAACGCTAGAGAGACTTAGATGATCAAAAGTTATGATCGAAACTCCACCAATAGCAGAGGGGAAAAACTAGTGTAAAACCTTGCACACACATGCATTAGGTCAAGTTGCCACACTTCAAAGTAGTACACAAAGAACAATTAAATAGAAAATACTCATATCAAAGTAGAAAAAGTTGTGTCAGAGAATAAACAATTTGACGATAACGGTTAGTGTAAATATTCAGGCTTTGGAAGACATTGAGGAGTGAATGCATCTGTACCATTGTAACAGATTTTCAGTCATGTCACCAGCAGTCCTCAACCACTGATTCTTATCGTCTCGAGGACCCTAGTCAGGTAATCTACATCTCCCCAAATGGCTCAGACCAATAATCTGAGGTTTCATGCAGCGGTACCGCATCTTCGTCTGGCCACCGTCAACCTTACACTGACCTAATATACCTTCCTCTAACGTGGTGCATTAATGTAGGTGGTGGCTCGGTATGTACAATACATGTTCAAGCCATCTCACTTGACCAAGGTTCACAACCTCCTCAGTCGACTTGCCTGTCTTGCCCAGTTCACTTCGTCTGACGTCAACATTACTCACATGGTGATTCCACCAAACGTCAGCAATGCTATGAAGACACTTTTGAACGAAGACTGGTAACCACTTCTTGTATTCTGTTCTTAACGGCTTTGTCTTATAGCCGTACAACAGAACTAAACTGACTACAGCGGAGCATACTCGTCCTCTGACAGATAATCGAATATCTCGTCAGTCAGTGTCACAGATGACGCAGGTTGGCAAACGCCAAACAGGCCTTCTGTATTCATTTAGGCTGATGTGAGTGAAGTGGTCAATGCATTGCCCAACTTCACCTCCTATAATTAGACTAGGGGTCGTTCCAAACCAGCTCTGAAGCATCATCTTATATTTGACAGGTTCGAATGCACGTCAAACATACTCAGACTTCCACTCGGCATGTTCCGAAGACCGTGTATTTTGTCTTCGTCTTCATCTAGCAGGATACTATCGTCTATGTATTCCAGGTCAGCCAGATGATTTCCAGAAGTAGATCAATTCCTGTGAAGGAAAACATGCCTAAAGCTTATATCCATTAATACATCTGTTAGGAAATTAAACAGGGAAAGTGACAGTGGGCATTCATGGCGAACACCACTAGCTATCATCAATTCAGATGACAACTCATCATAAGACTTTACACGACTGGCTGATTTAAAGTAGATAGATTTGATCAGCGTGATATGCTTGCTGGATACAGCCTCCACAGTTAGACACCATCATAACACCTTACCAGTAGCGAACTGTTGTCACAATATACTGTGAAAATGAAACATCAAAGCGTGAAGTAAACAAATGTGAGGATCTGACTTTCCCTTGAAAATGTTCCTGTTCCTATTTCAGCATTTTTCAGCTTCATGATGTGATAAATTTACAATATGATGAGATTTTAATTCATCTTATGATATATGCCACTTGAAGTGTAATCTTTCAAAATACCGAATATTTTGGTTTGGTATCATCAACATCACTATTTTAGGTTGAGGATATATAATTTTTGAAAGAAAACAATAACTCTTAATATGTTGCTATCAGCACTCCGTTCTACATTCTACGAACTGTTAATTCAACGATAGTTACCGATATATGCTAAAAACCATCTGTTAGAAACTTGAGAGTGTAAATTATCGAACATTTTTACTTGTCTGCTTTAGATGCCTTCATGTTTGGCATGCCTTACTTCTTTAGAATTCGAATACCCAACCTTTATGTTATTCGATATACTTTAATCGGATACTTTATAAGTCAAAATGCAGTGATAAACATATCTAAACTTCAATTATTTTTGATATATTGTGAATGAATTTGAAAGATAACTGATAAGGATATGCTGTTACAAATTTTCATTTCTAATATTACTGAACTACATCATGAAAGTATTCTTCTTCTTCTTCTTCCCGATATTTGTAAACCATATACGATTTTTTGATAAACTCCATGATGAAAACCAACTTAACTTATCTCTAAATCACCATAACCCCCCAAATTCAATTGAACTAGTACTCATTGGTGATTTGTTTTGAGAGATAATTCCTGAAGTTTCAATGAGAAATCATGAACAGTGGGGCAAACCTGATGGCTGTCAGGACAAATACTCAACAATAACACTCGGTGATGGTCGCGCTATATCGTGAACTGACAGAAGTTGGAAATATGAACCAGTAGATTCCGACCATGTGGCTTGATTGTAACGTACTGGTCATGGAACCTGAGGGTTGCGGGTTGAGTCCTTGGTTGGGTTGTGGGTGTGCATTACTGAGGATCTCGATACTAGGACAAAACAGGTGTCCAGTGCTCCCAGGTTTGCAGTGTCCCTCCAACTGGTCAGTCCATGATGAAAACAAACTTAAAGTAAATTTCTGAAAGATTTATAAATTCTGAAAATAAAATATGCATGACTTCGATCATTATAAAACCAGGTGTATGCAGACATAGGTTATGCCTAAGGTTTACCATTCTGCTGAATATGAAATGTTCATTTCAAAAAATGTTTTTTTTTACTGTTAAAAGTTAAGCAGGAAAGGTATTGTTTAAAATGAACTACAAATTTTGATAGTGACATCAGAAATTAGTAGTTAGTGAGAATGTAGCTGGAAGAATGGGTCTGCGATCCACTTACAGGGGGGACGTCTGGAATAATGGGCGGAAGACCTCGACGAACAGTCCAGCTAGCCCCTATCTACTATCCTGTTACCCGCTGTCCAGTAGGAGCCTGAATGGAATACCGAGATAGGACCTTTGACACTTCCAGAAGTCGAGGGAGCGGTAGATAACATGAAACGAAGAGAAGCAGCAGCCAGATGGACCAGCTCCAGAGGTTTATAAGGATAGTGGTCGATAATTTTTAGTCAAGTTAACTGAAGTGTTAACTAGTGTGTGGGAGTCAAACATGATCCCCTCTGACTGGTCTCAATCACTGACTGTTGCATTCTTTAAGAAAGGTTAGAAATCCTCTTGTGGCCACCGCAGAGGGATTTGGCTGACAAACATACTGTCTAAGATTCTAGGCTCTGTAATCACTTGACGTCTATATGGAGCTTTGAAACAGCAAACTTGAGGAAACCAGATAAGCTACAGACCTGACCATGTGTTTATGGATCAGATGTCCACACTCTGCCAGGTTCTCAAACATATGCACGCATACCAAAGTCCGACACAAACTGTAATTCTAGTTCTGAAGGCGGTATTCGATTTAGAGGTCTTATGGCAATGTATGTCACCAAAATGTGCGCCAAGTAAGTACGTCATTTTGTCAAGATTTTTGTTCTCGCACACCTGAGGGGGATTTCAGGGCCTACGTTGAGTTATCAGGTGAGTTTTGGATGTTGGATGGTGTCCATCAAGGATGTCCACTCTCTCCTTTCTTATTCAACTTCAACACAGACGTGATTATGCTGGTCTCTCTCTCGTCGTCGGATATTACACGGATTGTTCATTTCATAGGAGAGTCCTTAGTAAACCCAAAGTGCGCAGATGACATAGCCCCGTAAAGTGAAGATGCTGGCAATATGTAGAGTCTTCTGAACACCTTGACTGATAAACCGAGAATGTTTAGGTTGCATATCTCGCCAACTAAATGCAAATAGTTGCTGCAGGACTAGTACCCAATTGTGTCTTGTTTAATAACAGAAAGTGCAGCTATTGAGCACTTTGAACACTTACCTGGGAAGTTGAACCAGTCTTGGTGGGTCAGTGATCGATGAAATCTCTGCATAGATTTACTTTTGCCAAATCGTACCATCCTTGGCGCTGCTGTGATATCCAGTTGTCTGTTACGAACAGAGTGTTCCGCACTGTAGTTCACTCTGTTTCGCTTCATATATGGCTTTGAAAAATGATCATCAAATGTAGAACATATAAGAAGGCCTCAGATATTTGACCACCGTTGCCTTCTTAGCATAGGTAGCTTATTGTGATGTCACCACTTCAGTAGTACAGAAGTTAGGTGTGGAGTTTTAGAGAGGACACAAACGTCAGTTGATGTGGTTGTGAACCTTTACCACCTCAGATGCCTCAGACATGTGTTATACATGCTTAGTCACCGTCTGTCACATCGGACATTGTTAGCTGAAGTACGATTAAGCCCGACAAAGGTTAAAGGTGGGTAGATTGAAATATAGCACCAGTATAAGAAATCTTTGACTGTTTGTCTAAGCCACAGAGGGGTGCGTTTGACGACAGAAATCAGTGGTTGGAGATTTTATACTATATGGCTCATATGTATTCATTCGTATAATCATCTTAATCGTTATACTGAATTCAGTATTTTCTCAGTCCTCCTTGCTGTCTTTCATACTAATTTTCACCAATATTTGCTTCCTTTCTTCTTTATCACCTTATTTTTCATCGCACTGAATTATCGTTTAATGTGTTGATATTAGGCGTAGAAGCTTAAATCCCTACACAGCAATGCCAGGTCCTACATTGGTTTCGTCTGTCTGTCAATGAATAAACTTATACTGAGTAATGATTGGATGTGAAATGAAAATTTGAACCGCGGCCGGATTTGAACCAGAGACCACCGGGTTTCCAGCCCAATACTTACCTCAGATAGTTAAGATGATAATCAATATAATGCTCTGCCTCTATAATTTATATTAATTTGGACTAAGGTGAGAGGTCCTCGCTGGACAGCCAGTGTGAATACAATGAACGGATAATAAGGCATCACGAATTCACATGACACTCAGGCAAAACTGATGCGTAGTGATAAGAAGGCAGCCAATAGGGGAGTTTTCAAGTCATGATCAGATCACGTTCAGGTAGTAATTTATGCATGCGCTGATATGAGAACCTGATAAGAGAAGTTCGACCTCATACAAGAAATCCGATTGGTTCATTTATGGCTTCACTTCCTGAGAGTTTTGTAAATACACATATGTCATGTATTTGCCTAATAAGAGTTGTCACTGTTCTTGCAGTCACATGCCGTCTTTGTGTTCTGATTTTCCCGCGGCTAAGTGAAGCAGAAAGTACTGAGGGAGGTCAGTAGTAAAGGTATTCGGTTGAGGTGTCTATTGAGTCTCAGTATCATTATACCCACGCGCGCAACCCCACCACTCGTTCACAACAAAAACCCTTAGTGACTGAAGTGAAATAAAAATTTGGTCGACAGTTGGACTTTGTAGCTCAGTTGGTGTAGCATCAAGTCAGCAACCCAATAGTTGCTGGTTCGAATTCAGCCACATTCCAAATTTCCATTTCACCTTCAATCATCACCCAGTATAAATACTAGTCTACCAAACTACGGTTATCTCAGATAGTCAAGATGGTAATGAGTAAATTCCCTGAAAATTATTGTTTTAAATAAATTTCAATATTTTGATATTCTTAAGTTAGTTTGTTTTTTATCTAAACATAACATTTTCATTTTATGTGCAAAAGAACCTATTCTAAAGTATGATCAACGTGTAGTATTAGGTAAGCCATGTATAGGAAGTTCTTGTATTTGCACGTGTTGACATCTGATAGTGTGAATATAATGTAACTGTATGGGTGGCTATTTGTATGTATATGTATCACTGTCATTAGTTTTGTGCTATGTGTTTAACATATGTGTGGATATTTTCGCGTGTGTATTATTTATTAATCAGTAGAGTTAATAAAATATTCAGAGATTCACTATACATCCACTTTTTTAAAATCTTTTTTGCAACTCATTTTCAATGTATAGAAGCAGAATGGGCTAAGTTGCGTGACAATGAACTAAAAGGTGAGATTTTGTTCCCTACTAAATCGGATATTCTTTTGTAATTCGTATTTCTATGATTAGCTTTATCTCTATTAAATGACAAAAAAACAAACATTGATAATGATCAAATCTGTTATTTGTATTTTTCACCAATACAGAAAATGAAGAAGAAAAGCGTAAGATAAATCTTTTCTCTCTAAACTTTATTCCTTTTAGTTTGTATACTCTGTAATAACTCATAATTTGCAGGATATTTTTGTTAAACCAAGTTAATACTTAGTAAGTTTGTCAGTTGTCTTTTTTACCTATCAGCACTGAAAAGACTATCATTTGACGCAAAATTCGGAAGGTAAAGATCCACTTGTGAATGGAAAAAAGACAATTTGCTTGACAAAAATGCATCATTCACATACAGTTCTTATGGACAGTTGGAAATTTATTTTGATTGATCAACTGTAGAATAAATTGTTCAATAAGGTTTTTCCTAACCACACAGTAAAAAAAAGCTGATATTAAAAACTTCTACCTCTGCAACTGATGATTTTGATTCCAATTTAAGCTGCCTTGGTTTTCAACTGAGAATATTTAAGTCATTAAGCATTTTGAAAAATACATCCATAACACGAAGTTAGTTGTCAGTACAAATTTCAAACTTATTAAGTTTTGCCGAAGAACACCAGCTTCCACTTGATAATTTTGATGACTTGAATATGTACAAGTTGAACAATTCTCATAACACATTTATTATTATTCATTTATTTGTCCCTTGGGTTTCTAATGGAACATAGGGCTTCACTAGCACGTCTCCAGTGAACTCTGTCCTCTGAAATCTTTCCAACCTGGCTCCACAACAGCCCACAAGCTCTCATTTCCTCCTCGTAAGATCTCCTCCATGTCACCCTCACCTCAAACGCCCAACTCGTCGCTTCCCATCGCGATTCCACGCAAGTGCCTGGCCTGGAGCGTGATGTCCCCAGTGGGCCTTCTCAGCGTATGCCCAACCCAATCCATCTCCACTTTCGCCCAGTGCACATTTGTTCAACGATAGGTTGTTGGTTGGTTCGTTGCCACGTCAGAGTTCCTTATTGCTTATTCTTATTATTCTGGCAATCCATCTGACCTTCATTAACGAGCCAGCGTAAGCAGTTGTTGATGAATGTCTGTAGTTTGTTGGAAATCACTTTCGTAACGCGCCAAGTCTCGGAAACAAACAGAAGCACTGAATTGACGTTGGTGTTGAAAATCCTGATCTTGTTCACGCATTATGCTGAGTGGAGTGTAGAAGATCTCCACACTGCTTTCAGGTTAATGTGGGAAGGCCTGTCTTGCTGTCTTTCCGATCCTGGCTGCTTTGACGTCCTCGTCTGTGCCTACCCTGTCTGTATTTGAAACAGGGCTGCCTAGGTAGGTGAAGGAGGCAACTTCCTTTAAGTTTCTCCCGTTGATGGTGATTCGAGCTTGTTGTTGGTGGTGGCGGTATAACGCACATTTGTAATAGTTTATACTGAGTCGCTGTTTATCAAAAACTTTAAGAGTAAAATCCCTCACAAAGTTCACTATGTGATAACTTGAAATATGGCTTTCTGTCTGTTATTGCCACTTACTGAAGAAGGGTTCACCTTTTCATCATACAATTCCTGAAGACATTCATAATGAAAGAGCCACTGGTTTTTTACCCAATTATGGAAATTATTCATATAACTAACCACAAAATTAATTACAAATTTCAGGTGTATATGAAATTTTAGTTATCAAATCATAATTTATTAAATTTCTAAAGAACAAGAAGAAGCACTATACTTTATGACTTCATATTTTAAAAATAAATAATATTCCTTTAAATTAAGCATAAAAATTTGAGCTCAGGATAAGTCAGAAAAACCCATCCTACCAGTTATAGGAAAATGCGTGGTATCGAGTACCACAGTATACACAGATGCTTAGAAGTAGTATATGCCTGTCTCTGAAATGAGTTACCTCCATCAAGCTATTGTTCACAAGAGGCACTTCATTGATCAGACGACAGGAGTGCACACAAACAACTTTGAAAATAAATGGAGTCGTTTAAGAAGATTTTTAAGACCGTTAACGGGATCACGTGAGGAAATGATGCTGTCTCATATGTATGAATGGCAATACAGACAGTGGTATAATTTCAGAGGTGATAAACCTATTGACAATCTAGATATCTTTATTTTTCATGCAAAAACTGATTTATAAATTGTAAATAAAGTAATATTTTCCTCAACAAGTATAATGTCCGTCACACTTCTGATTCTGATTGGTCAGTGGATACTTGAAGGTGATTGGCAGTCTCTAAACTTCAGTTTTACCGTACTATCAACAACTTTAACGAAACTGTAAGGTATGTCTTTTACTAAATGACTGAGGAGTTATCAAAACTACGCTGCCACAATGTCTACAATGTATATTATATTAGTAAGCAACTAGTTAAATAGTGTCTATTATTACTCTTTGTGAATATCATGTTAATGTAGTCTCATTTGTTTTCGTAATTTTAGAACCTGAAGAGGAGGAAAACAGTAAGATATTTCTTATTCTTATTACCACTTGAGTTAAATTTATTTAACTCTGATCAACAGAGTTTTCTTTGTAAGATTAGCCCAAACCGGGTTGTTTCTTTATTATTTTTTACCCAAATGTGAGCGTTTGTTTTTGCATTTATGCTCTACTCATAGTTTTTACTGATCACATTAAGCAGAAGTTAATTAGTGTGCAAAATGATTGCTGTTTTGTCCAAAAAACCAGACTGTAAATAGTTGACAAATTATCGAACTGTGATTTCAAATAATTTCTTAAGACTTTTAGCTTTGCCTTCGCTGGACCGATGAAAACAGCCCAGAAGACTTGGATTTCGTCGCCGATGATGATGACTTTTGTCTAATGTCATGTCGCACAAACTCGAAGATCTACAGACAAAAACCAACAAGTTGACAGAAGAAGTGAGGCAGGGCGGCGAAAGCGGGACTTCCTTCAGGTGAACGTAGAGAAGACAGAGGTGATGAAGATACCCAACTTACAACAGCATCAACAACAAGAGGCACCAATCACCATCAACGAGAGAAACCTGAAGGAAGTAGTCTCTTTCACCTACTTATACAAGGCTGGATCGTTGCAACTACAGGCGGTGGCACGGGTAGGGACGTTAAAGCCTAAATCAGAAAAGTTAGACAGGTCTTCATTAACGTGAAATCAGTGTAGAGACCTGCTGCACTACACTGGATTCACCAAAAAGCGTAAACAAGATCCAGATTTTCAACACTAATATCAGTCAAGTCAATGCTTCTATGTGATAGTGGAGAGACTTGGCGGCGGGCGCTTTACGAAAAGCATTTCGAACAAACTACACACATCCATCAACGGCTGTCGCCTACACTCACTCGATACTGAGGTTCAGATCAGATGGCCAGAATAATAAGAATAAGCAACAAGGAAATCTGACTTGGCAACGAACCAACCATGAATCCATTGCCCAACAAATGTGCAAAGGAAAGTGGAGATGGATTGGGGATACACTGCGAAAACCATTTGGGGACATCATGCACCATGCCAGGCACTCGAGTAGAACTCAAATGGGAAACGACGAATTTGGTGTCCGAGGGTCACATGGATGAGATGGTGTGTGTGTGTGAAAACTTGCATGCAGTTGTGGAGCCAAGTTGAAAAGACTGCAGAGAAGAGTGCACTGGAGGCGTCTTACTGAAGCCCTATATTTCACTAGGAACCCAAGGGACAAATAATAATACAACAATAAGTAGTTTACCGGTTACATGCTTTTTTCTTACTTACTTTCATTTCATTTTTAAAAGACGGATCAGAGGGCTGTCTCAGAAAACATTCTTTTGATTTTAGAGTTAAAGGCAACATTTTAACGGCACCAGGAAATTAAATTATTTCACAAAATGGTGGTCAATCTGTATTGACAAAGTTACAAAACTAACTTTGGTATATTAACTATTTAGGTCTTTCCGTTTCTGGCTTGCCACCTTACCGTAGTCATGTTCTTTAGAGGTTTATCCTCACCTTGTTATTTTTTACTGTAATGTTAAAGTTGCTGCTGGAAGATGATGGTACAGTTAGCAATAAATGCATCGCAGACCACTTCATCTTGCTTAGTATGTACTACGGGAATACAGAAGAGTTTTCTCTATCAGATGTTATCAGCTAGGATATTTCTACCATCGTGGAAAACATCACTCTGTATGTTGTAACTGTCCTATGATCATGGGTGTCTACTTCATAATGCACTTATCTCTGTGCTTAACTACCGTTGCCTTCGTGACATGGACGGTGTTACGTGGTGTCACCACGCTAGCTATGCATAAGTCAAACGTAGAGTTTTAGGCAGGAGTGGTAAGACGGTTGATGCAGTTGTGAATTTTCATCGACTGAGATGGCTGGAACACGTGTTACGTATGCTTAACCACCATCTACCTCATCGCACAATGTTGGTCGAAGTAGGTCCAAGCTGGAAAAAGACTCAGAGTGACCAGACTAAAGTATGGCATAAATATAGGAAATCCTTGACTGTTGGTTTGAGCCATGTAGGGCGATGCAGACTAGCCGGTTGGGGTAGGCAGAACAAGAGAAACAAGTGGTTGGAGACTCTGGGCGATATGGCTGAGAACCGATGTCATTAGCTTAAATGTATACACACTTCATCCTCATCTTAACTGCTATACTTAGTCTCATCATCTTATTCCTTCTTCCTACCTCTCACTTCTTTATAACTCTTCTGACCGATTTTTCTCTCTTTCTTCATCTTCTGATTTATTCCCTTTTTACTTGGTGTGGTGATATGGGCTATGGCAACTTGGACCATTATGCTCTAATCGCTGATCCTCATGTTTATTTTAAGAATATTTTGGACATTCCTAATTTTTGTTTTGTTTAATTTGAATAATCTCACCTCTTTTCTTTTACTTGTTTTTTCGCTATTTCGAGGTGATTTTATTTCGCGTGATATATTCCTGTATGTATTCTTTTCCCTGAATATGTGTTTTTAGGCTAATATTCCGTGTATCTTATCAGGGAATGAAATTTTGTACCAGGATGTTTTTCAGTTTTTTTCCTATCTTTGAATATTACATTTCTCTTGTCAACTCATATGGATATATTACTATTATTATTATTATTATTATTATTATTATTATTATTATTATTATTATTATTAATCCCTTGGGTTCCTAATGGAACATAGGGCTTCAGTAGCACATCTCCATTTCACTCTCTTTGCAGTCTTTTCAACCTGGCTCCATAACTGCTTCTTCGTTACCCGGCCAGAGTTCCTTATTGCTTATTCTTATTATTCTGGCAATCCATCTGACCTTCAGTAATGAGCCACCATATGTGGCAGCTGTTGATGGATGTCTGTAGTTTGTTGGAAATCACTTTCATAACGTGGCAAGTCTCCCAACCATCACATAGAAGCAGTGACTTGACTGAATTAGTGTTGAAAATCCGGATCTTGTTCACGCTTTATGCTGAGCACGGTAGATATCCACACTGGTCTAAGGTTAATGAATGCCTGTCTTGCTTTCCCGATCCTGGCTGCTTTGACGTCCTCGTCTGTGCCTATCCTGTCTGTAGTTGAAACAGGGCTGCCTAGGTAGGTGAAGGAGGCCACTTCCTTTAAGTTTCTCCCGTTGATGGTGATTCGAGCTTGTTGTTGTTGGGAGTGATGGTGTTGGTTGGGTATCATCATCGCCTCTATCTTCGCTACGTTCACTTGAAGTCCCGTCTTCATTCGCTGCCCTGCCTCACCTCTTCTAACAACTTGTTAGTTTTCGCCTGTTGATCTTCCAGTTTGTGCGACAAGACATTAGACACAAGTCATCACCGAAATCCAAATCTTCTAGGTTCTTTTCTGCAGTCCAGCGTATCCCCCTCTTCTCACAGCTCCTCACTGTTTGCTGCATGATCCAGTCCAGTCGACCACAATGAGGAATATCCTGGGTGATAGTCAACAGCCTTGTTTTACTCCTATCTTCATAATGGCTCTGAAGTGATAAGCTTTCCATAACGTTTACGTTAGATTCAGATTATTCCTTCTGTGGTGATAGTGAATCTGTTTCCGGGACTTGAACGATCTGAATTTACGCATTTTAAAGTTATAACTGCTCGAAATGTATAGGTCGGTCCCTTTTTATTTCTTTTTCTTCATCTCTTCGTTTCCTGTACTCTTCATAATTAACATAAATTTTCCTTTATTCTTTCAAGGAGGATTCATGTGTCTTGCAGCCACGTGGTTTCTTTCAGATGACTTTCTTCGTAATCTGAGTGGTTTATTCTTGTCATCAACGGCTTTTTTTATATCTTGATCATGTATATTTACTCTAACAGTAACTTATGGCATTCATAGAACACTCTTTTCGTGATGCTGTTTCTCAGGTACTGATTTTCAAATGGATTTTTTGATCATTAGAACATTTTTCCTCTTAGTTTTGATTTAAAACTTCATACATGTAATCGAACATTGATAAGATGACCACTTTAATTAATCTTGATTCACTCGTGTGGTTGAATATTGTAACACAGTGGGTTGGAATACAAGAATTGATACAATCATTGTATTATTATATCGATCAGAATGCATAGAATACCTCTAGATTCGTTTGTTTGCATTCACTTAGACTGCAGTGATAAGATGCTTCCAAAAGACATGAATTTATTACCTTCTTGTGTACAAAAACCCAACTGTTATATCAATTTACTGTAATTCATTGTAACAGATTTATGGGATAGTTTCCAATCGCTTTTATGTTATTTGAATAACTATATTTTTTTAAGATGAACGTTTTATTGAAGTTATAGGATTTGATTAGTTGAATTTGAACACATAGGAGTCAAACTTGAGTGTTGTCATAGATTCTAATTCTATTTTAGACTGTTTTCTATATATGTCACACAGTGAAAATAGTATTTTGAGGGGGTTGTGGAGATTTGGAAATATTTCAAGTTGTTATTCATCGAAGACTGACATCAGTTGGAGGAACAAAGGAAACCTTGGAGCACTGGACAGCCGTCCCTGCTGGTGGGGTCGTGGGTGCGTACTGCTGAGGAGTCCCATACCAGGACGAAACGGCTGTCCAGTGCTCCCAGGCTTCCTTTGTTCCTCCAACTGATGTCAGGCTTCGATGAATAACAACTTGAAAATAGTATTATTTACTGGATAACAAACATTTCGAACAGAATTTATTGTTCATATTCAAATCAAATCGTGGAGTGAATATGAATCAGATATATTGTACTTGCAACGTTATCCAGGTAAATTATACTGTTTCACTGTGTAACACACATCTAATAAACGAATTCAGCAAAGTTATTCATTGATTTTGTTTACAGTTAGCCTGTTCACCTAACATGCTCTGATACTAGATTTTTGTAGTTTGATTAATGTAAAAAGTGTAAATATATTTTAGATTTTCGGATGCTTATTTATGCGCTTTTTGTTGCTAAATAATCCAGAGGAAGAAAAGTCACCTAATCCACCAGGAGTAACTGAAATTGATAATGCATCAATAAGTCCTGTAATACAAGATATTCAACAGGCTACTAGAGATAATAATGATGTACTACCTGGACAAAATATACTAACTGAAATCATAGCTGAAGCAGTGTCAACAGAAGAAAATGTGGATGCTTCACCGGAGGATAATCTCAGTCTTAAAACGAGATCATCAGTTCAAGGTAAGGATGTATTGTAAATAATTTGATGCAAGAAGCATAAATCTTAGGCTTTCCATTTTATATAAACAGTAAAGTTTCAGTATGAAAAATGGGAAGAATAGGAAATTAGAGAGATTACGTATTCATCTAATAATCACCCGATCAAAAGAAACCATAATTTATCGTAAACTTCCTACCGTACACATTCACTGTCAACCTCAGAATAGTCCTTGGTATCTAAAAATTAACAACTAAAGATTCTTGGTAATATGTCTGAAAATTGACTGATGTACATGAATTTGTTCCTGATTACATCACTGAACATAGAACTACTCTTCATCTATCTGTTCTCTTAGCTCTTGTACTTTTCTCTGTTATTTTGATACCACTTTTCTAACATTAATAGAAACATAAAACAAAGGTTTCAGAAAAGAAAAAACTGCCCTGTGACTCTAAAATTATAATCCTACAGTGAGATAGATGAAACCCTGAAGGCAGGTGGTTCAAATTCTGGTATAACCCAGGTTTTTGATTCATGTTTAATCAGTATCCTGTTACATATATCTCAGTCTGCTAACCAACCCATTGCTATCTCAGATAATCACATAGACATTGACAGTTTTATTCATCTATAGTTTTTCCACGTTTACAATTATTGATATTGTGGAAATACACTGATATAAGGAAGAAAACTCAGGATAGCTTGGGTCCTGTGTACCACCTAGTGAGTTAATGAGAATAGCGTAATCATTTCTAAGGTACTCAAATTAAAGTCAAGTGACCGTTAAGAATGTGCGTGAATAAGATAAAACTTGATAAAATGGGTGGGGGGGGCAATGTAAAGGAAACGACATCTAAGATTATCTTGATGATGAAAAGATTATAAAAACATGGTAGGGCTCTGTGAATCATGTTATTGATACAATAAAATAAGGTGAAATTTACGAAAAGAACCTTAAGACCATCATCCAATTGGCATTTACACATAGAGTTCCGCTGCCAGGATATTTATATCTAAATCTCCTGCAACACGATATAACTAAAGTAAAAAACATTGGACAAAGAAGCGAAGAAGAGTGAGCGTGAAGAGCAAAGACACTTCTAAGGCAGATTGGCAAGTGAAGCAGAACAGGCTGCAGACTGCTGGTAGGAGAGACCTGACAACACCATATCAAATAACCAGGCTACTATCTGGGAAGAGATCAACGCAGACGAAATCAATGAGAGATAGTGAAGGAAACTTAGTTACCAAAGAGTAGAATCAAAGGCAACGATGAGCTGACCACTTCAAAAACTCTTGAATTGACCACCACCTGCAACTCATCCAGAAATACCACCAGCAACCGCAGAACTACAAGTGAACACAAGCCCATAGGCAAAAGCAGAAGCGAAGTCTTGAACGCCATAGAGTTGCCGGAATTCGGGAAAGCAGCAGGACTAGATGGGATTCTGACAGAAGCACTGAAAACGGACACAGAGACAACAGCAAACACGCTCACACCACTACTGCAGAAAGTTTGGAAGGGAGGAAAGAGAGGTACCTACTGATTGACTGGAAGAAGGGTTAACTTGTCAAACTCCCAAAGGAGAGAGACCTAAGCCTTTGCAAGAACTGGCGAGGAATCATGCTCTTGTCCCTGTCACTCCAAGCAAAATATTAAGCCGCATCATTCTGAAGAGACTAACAAATGCTCTCCATTCAAAAATACGGCCGGAACAGCCTGGCTAGCTTCTGTGAGAACAAATCATGTGCACATCAAATTGCAACACTACGCATCATCGTTGAACAGAGTATAGAATGGCAGTCAACTCTCTACCTCAACTTTATCGACTTTGAAAAGGCCTTCGACAGTGTCGACCGAGAAGTAACTTGGAAGTTGCTTCAACACTACGGAGTGTCACTAATCTTTATCAACCTCATTCAACAGCTAAATGCTACATGGTACTACATGCCAAGTGATTCACAACGGAAAGCTCAGTGACGCCTTTGAAGAGAAGATAAGAGTAAAACAAGGCTGTCTACTGTCACCCATGATCTTCCTGATTGTGGTCGACTGGACTGGATCATGCAGCAAACAGTGAGGACCGAGAAGATGAGAATACGCTGGCTGGATCGATGAAAACAGCCCAGAAGACTTGGATTTCGTCGCCGATGATGATGACTTATGTCTAATGTCATGTCGCACAAACTCGGAGATCTACAGACAAAAACCAACAAGTTGACAGAAGAGGTGAGGCAGGGCGGCAAAAACGGGACTTCCTTCAGGTGAACGTAGAGAAGACAGAGGTGATGAAGATACCCAACTTACAACAGCATCAACAACAAGAGGCACCAATCACCATCAACGAGAGAAACCTCAAGGAAGTAGTCTCTTTCACCTACTTACGCAAGGCTGCATCGTTTCAGCCACAGGCAACGGCACAGATGGGGACACCAAAGCCAGCATCGGAAAGGCAACAAGACAGGCCTTCATCAATCTGAAACCAGTGTGGATATCTATTGCACTGCACTCAGCATGAAGCGTGAACAAGATCCTGATTTTCAAAACTAATGTCAGTGAAGTCAGTGCTGCTATATGGTTCAGAAACTTGGCTTGTTACGAAAAGCATTTCGAACAAACTACACACATCCATCAACGGCTGTCGCCTACACTCACTCGATACTGAAGATCAGATGGCCAGAATAATAAGAATAAGCAACAAGGAACAAGGAACTCTGACTTGGCAACGAACCAACCATGTATCCGTCGCCTAACAAATATGCAGAAGAAAGTGGAGATGGATTGGGGATACACTGAGAAGACCGATTGGGGACATCACACACCAGACCAGGCACTCGAGTGGAACTCAAATGGGAAACGACGAATTTGGTGTCCGAGGGTGACATAGCTGAGATGGTGTGAGGAAGAAATGAAAGTATGTGGGCAGTTGTGGAGCCAGGTTGCAAAGACTGCAGAGAAGAGTGCACTGGAGACGTGCTACTGAAGCCATATGTTCCATTAGAAACCCAAGGGTAAATAATAATAATAATAATACAGTAGCTTTGTTTCACTGTGTTGTGTGGTTGTATGTTAATGTATCCAACGCAATAACCGAGTTTTTTTCCAGATTATAGACCTTATTCGGGTCTGTCATTCTACATTTAGTTAAATTCCTATGTTCGGCTATTCTAATTGATCCCGATCGGCTAGTTTGATCTATGTACTTGACCTTACAGTCATTACATGGAATTTGATAGACTAGATTATTTTGCTGAACTGGTTCTATCAGATCTTTAAGCCGATATAGCTTATCTCCGAGTGAATTTGTAGGTTTAAACGCCACCCTAATACCAGCTTTGTTGAGGATCCTACGTGAAGTTTCTGATGTGCTTTCCTCGTAGGGTAACACAATGGAGGCTGTGAACTCCTTTCTACTTGTGTTGTAGTTATTATTATTTGTACGAGTGTTACTGTTATTTTTTGTTTCTTGTGTGTTCATATGCAATTCTCGATAAACTGCAGAGGATAATTATTAACTATTAGTGCCTCTTTTACGTGTTTCAATCCCTTCTTTAGGTCCTTGCACTGACTAGTCAGTTTCCTAGCTCTGTCAATTAAACATTTGACTAAGCCTGCCTTAATTGACATTGGATTGGATGGTTTGAAGTCTAGATACCTGTTGGAATGTATTGCTTTTCTCTAGACGGTAGTATCCAAACCACCATCTGTCCTTCCTTTTATCTTGCAATCAAACACAGTTAATTCTCCTTGTTCATTTTCTACCTGATACGTGAGTTGGATTGCGCCTACTACTGAGTTTATATGTGTGAGGAAGTTGTCAGTATGTTCCGATTTTAATACAGTAAATGTGTCATCCATATATCGCTACCATATTTTTGGTGCAGGACTAGACGTTTGTAAAGCCATGTTTTCCCAACTATCCATAAATATATCTGCTACAATTGGGGATATCGGCGATCCCATTGCTACTCCTTCTATGTGTTTGTATATTTTGTTCTGAAACTTGAAGACTATGGAGGTCAGGCACAACTGTATGCCTATTATGATCTCATCAACCTTTATCTTAGTTCTCTGATTCGGTTCTGAGTCAATATTTAGTTGATTTCTGACTGCTTCCAGTGCCATATTGATTGGTACTTTAGTATAAAGACTTGTGACATCGAAGCTAACCATTTTTTCATCCTCTTATTTATGTAGGTCACTAAGCTTTACTTTTAACCCGTAAGGGTTAACTAGTCTGGAATTTGAACGCTTCCTAATAGGACATAATATCGATGCTAAGTACTTTGCTAGTTCATATGTTCGGGTATTTCTGAAGTCAACTTTTGGTCGAATGGGATAACCTAGTTTATGAAGCTTAATAGTATCATAAATTGTGTTAGGATTATTAGTTTTAGAAATGACCCAACACCTATGCCAGAGATATGGAAGGTTTTACTACCAATAAAAACAAATCATATGAGGTGATGTAACTATAAAAACCAAATGTCGAAAGTTGTGTGATTGCATTGATGTCATTTCGAGCATAAATTATTGCTCATAATGACATCAAGTAAATGATGCTATATAACTGTGTATTATAAATCAAATAAGCAATTCTGATATAGAATTATGGATAATGTCTTCCAATAAAAACAACCTGCATACCTGACTTCAGCAGAGTAGACTGACCTGAATGTGCCTATTTAAATGGCTAAGAAAATCAATTAATCTCTTAAATGGAGGTTACTTAGGGAACAAGGGGTATATTTTTAACATTGGCAGCGTAAACTGATCGTGAGTTGACATTTTCGGACAGTTCTCAGGAAATTCTTCTTCCGATTCACTGCCAAATAATAAATCCACCTATCCCGTTTTCTTAGACAGTGTGGTTCCATCTGAAATAACTTACACCTTTTATCAAATATTCATCAAGGTTAACTGATTAAAAGTGTTGGTTTTAATCTTAGCTAAATTTCACATAGATCTGTGAGTTTCTACTATTACTTCCTGGTATACTGATTAGATGATGAACCAATCTGAGCTTAGAGTGGTTGGTCACTTAACTAATTTCAGGTATTTCATTCTTGTTCATTTTATTGACTTGTAAAATAACTTCTCATGAGTTCTTCGTGGGTAATATTCTGTGTTTAAGTAGTCTCTTTATTTCATAAGAAAGATTGGTACTCACTTTGTTGTTTTCTCTTTAGATATCATGAGTTCATTTAAGAACATACAACATATAGTTGTTGGGTAGTAGTCACCTCTTCGTCATACTGTCAGTCAGTTTGATCAGAGTGATTCCGTTAATAGAAAATTCACACCTTTCACTTTATATTTTATGTTACACCAATCTTCTCTTCCAAACTTGCTCTTGTAGACAATTTGCTGACTGCCAGAGGGGGTAAAAGACTAAGATTCCTTCTATCCTTGTAGATGAGTCTATTATGATTTGTGTCCGCTTTTTGTGAAACTGGTCTCGTTAGATATCCATCACTGCAGCTTGTAATTGGCTCATGAAAATGTGACCTTAGGATCTATTTCTTTTTATCATTTTGACCCTCTGAGTTGGATTTCGATTGGTATGAGAAGTCCTGACCAGGCAACCAGTGTGAGTACGATCGAACGATAGTGACGCGTCACAAACTCACATGGTAGCCGAGTGAAACCCTTGGTGAATGAGGTGAAATAGAAATGAGGTCATCGGTAAGACCTCGCAGTCCAGTGGATAGATCACCAGGCCAGTAACCCAGTGGCCACTGGTTCAAATCCCTCAGCGGTCCAAACTTTCATTCCACTTTGAATCATCACCCAGTACCTTTTCTTTTCACTTAGGTGAACCGAGCGGAAAATTGCTTACCTAAGAATGTCTGATGCTTTATCACGCTGGGTTTAAGTGATGTCAACATACCTCTTTCTAAAGATTATGGCAAGACAACTGTTTCTATGCATACAGAGATATTGACCAGTCTGCACATTTGGCATTCTATTCCCACACTAAGTTTCACCATTGAAAATGACCTAAATGTTTATCATGCAGGTAACTATGAGACCTGTTAAGTGAAATATAGTTATCCTCGTGGCCACCTTATACGAATTTATGTAGCTACATATGAAGCATACCAATTTCGCTCGATTACTTTTGACTGTGCAAACTTTATCTACTTTCCGTACTTACTAAGATCTAATCCTTTTGTAAAAGCTGGTTAATTCATGGTTACCTGCATTTTGTATTCTAAGTGAAAAATATCCTTCACGTTGAAATCCAATAGAATAACAACAACAACAGTATATGCATAAGACTAGTTGAATATTAGCTAAAAATAATTGAGTCACCCGACTGTCAATTACCTGGTCCTCTTTAGTTTCCATTGTTACCAAGCGTATTTATTATCTCATCATAATTATTTTGTGTGTTAATTATCTAACCTCATCCTTTTTTTATCCATCTCCTTTTTATGTTTTTTTTTGCTAATTTGCTTTGATGTCTGCATGTTAACTGGACACCCAAATATATTTTCGTGTATTTCACTATACTGTGCACTACACAATATGTACACCTGTAATTGAGATATTTTGTTGAAAACTTCAGTTAGGACGTCATTACCACGATTACCTAGGATAGGAAATAAATTGAAGTCGACGACTAAGCAAAAACTACCATTGAAAAGTACAAAAAAGCTTCCGTCTATTAAAAGTAAAAAAGAGAGACTAATTTTAATACTTCGAGGCATTTATATTCATATAATTGAATTTCTTTGTAAATAGATTATAAGTTTAGATAAATACTAGTGAATATATGATCAAAAACCTACATAATCAGTGGAAATCTCATAAGTTTATTGGTCTGAATTACTATCCATATATCTGCTGAACTGCTTGCTGATTGGCAGCAAGAATCAGTACTATTAGATCGATGTCAACCTACCTAAGATATACATTATAACAACCTTAGTCATTTTTGTCATATAGTCGTGTAAACCTGTGAAAGGGGAGTAAATATCATTACCTATAAACTTCGCCTTGTTAACTAGTTCACTGGTTAGTAACCGGTCCTATATCCAGGTAAAGAGGGAAGGTTGGGCATAGATCTAGCAACCCTACCCCGTAAAACCAATCTAACCGCTACAGAAACTTCAAAGTACGGACAACAGCGTCGACCGGCAAATAATTTGGCAGTTGCTTCAACACTACGGAGTGTCACAAATCTGTATCAACCTCATTCAACAACTATATGAAGACGCCACATGCCAGCCAAGTAGTTCACAATGGGAAGCTCAGTGATGCCCTTGAAGTGAAGATAGGAGTAAGACAAGGCTGTCTACTATCACCCAGGATATTCCTCATTGTGGTCGACTGGACTGGATCATGCAGCAAACTGTGAGGAGCTGTGAGAAGAGGGGGATACGCTGGACTGCGGAAAAGATACTAGGAGACTTGGATTTCGCTGATGACTTGTGTCTGATGTCTTGTCGCACAAACTGGAAGATCTACAGGCGAAAACTAACAAGTTGACAGAAGAGGTGAGGCAGGGCAGTGAATGAAGGTGGGACTTCAAGTGAATATAGAGAAGACAGAGGTGATGATGATACCCAACCAACACCATCACTCCCAACAACAACAAGCTCGAACCACCATCAACGGGAGAAACTTAAAGGAAGTTGCCTCCTTCACCTATCTAGGCAGCACTGTTTCGACTACAGACAGGATAGGCACAGACGAGGACGTCAAAGCAGCCAGGATCGGAAAAGCGAGACAGGCATTCATTAACCTTAGACCAGTGTGGATATCTACCGTGCTCAGCATAAAGTATGAACAAGATCCGGACTTTCAACACTAATTCAGTCAAGTCACTGCTTCTATGTGATGGTTGGGAGACTTGGCGCGTTACGAAAGTGATTTCCAACAAACTACAGACATTCATCAACAGCTGCCGCATACGCTGGCTCATTACTGAAGCTCAGATGGATTGCCAGAATAATAAGAATAAGCAACAAGGAACTCTGACCTGGCAACGAACCAACCAACAACCTATCTTTGAACAAATATGCACTGGGCGAAAGTGTAGATGGATTGGGTATGCACTGAGAAGACCATTCGGGGACATCACCTGCTAGGCTAGGCCCTCGAGTAGAATCCAAAGGGGAAACTATGATTTGAGCGTCCCAGCTGAGGGTGACATGGATGAAATTGTGTGAGGAAGAAACGAGAGCTTCTGGGCTGTCATCTAGCCAGGTTCAAAAGATGGCAGAAAACAGAGTGAAATGGAGACATACTAGTGAAGCCCTATGTTCCACTAGGAACCCAAGGGACAAATAATAATGTAATATAAACCACTGTATAGAAAAACAGATCTACAGACACTGAATGCTTATCACTTCTTGCCATCGAAGTCGCTTGCCTGAAATTAATTTCATAGTAAAGACAAAAATATATTCATAACTGGTAGTACTATGAACAGGCTGTTAATATTATCGAAAAAATTGTCCATAGCCATGCTACGCTACGAGTCATCCTACCACTTACTACTGGATTAAAGTATATTAGAGTAGGATATTGTCTTGTCTGTAATGGAATTTTCAACGAAATCTATTTTGTAAGTCTCTGCTCTCAGAAAATATAAACAATTTTTCATTGAAATATATTTCAAGGTGTGATATGAACCATACAGGTGTGTTCATTAACTTCTAAAATCTATCCGTATAATATTGGGTTGAAGTTGATACATGTCAAAACAAATTGTTTCATCTATTCTTTACTATGGATTCTAACGAAACAACTCAGATTATGCTTGGCTTAGAGGTGTTAGATCAAAACCAAGTAAATAATCCATTGTCTTCAACTATCTCTGACTTTTCATTCGATGTCAATATCTCGTGATAGATTAGACTTTTAAAACTAATCGTATATAATTTCTTTAAAATTATTCTTTTCATTACCAATTTTCCATATTTGTAAAATAAAGCTAATTTGTGTCCTTTGGTTCGGTGTATGCTTTCTCATGCTTTAATCACTTATGCTTTACTGTTGTTTGTATTGTTAATCTATTTTCATGGAAATCATCATTGTCTTATGTAACCACTACACTCATATATTTTATAATCTATTGTGAAAATGCACACCAGTTGATAAATTTGCATGTTTCTTGCTGAATTGTTTATATATCATACGTGAATACATTTGTGAATTAGTCTATCAGATATTCCAGTGTCTTTTACGATTGAAATACCTTTATTGTGAGTTTGTTTTGCTTTCTACTTGGTAGATGATAAATACAAAACTATTAGTCTACAGTGATGTATAAAATGTCTAAGAGAGTTTTTTTTGTTTCTAATATGGCCTTCAGTAACTTGGGACATTATTTAAAAGGCAAATAACGAGTGTATTCATTCACTAAGTTCCTTCATCTTGATGTGAAACTTCTCAGTGATGTAAACGCCAGATTGTCTAGTATGGAATCATTAAATCCCATTTATTCGCTAATTATTAATTGAACTGTCTGAAACAATTTTATTTGACAAACATATCTTGATGTAGAAGAATGAGGATGAAGTCAAGAGAAATTGTTGATCATAGTATAGTTTGAACCGACAAGACTTCCATAAGATTTTAATTGTCCCTTAGCTTAAACAACAACAACTGGCCAAATGTATAAACATCGAACCTGACATTATAGTACGCTAGTCAAAGTTTTTCATACCTTGAGAACTTTAAGCAAATATTTCAGCATAGTTCAACAATAAACTTCTCCTCATCATTAGGTGTAACTTTAAACCGTGTTGTCTCATGCGAAACGGCTACGTGAATCAAACTTTATGTATCAGCTAGCAAGAATAGTTAGTCACTTACTGCAGTGGTTCAGACAACTCAAACCCATATCCGTCATTAACCCTATCGCGTTCACTGTTATATACCGCCATCGGTCAGTTACTGGGTCGATGCTGTTACTATTAGGAACGTATTAGTTTGTTGGTTTTATTCACAATGATAATACACTTTTTTTAAAGTAAGCTACATGTAAGATTTGCTTATTCAATGTTCACCTATACAGAACACAATATGGAAGCACCAGTTATGAAATTATCACTACTTCCTTATATATATACCACTTCAGACTGTGATGCCTGGAATCCATATTCATGGATATACTGAGCCATCGCTTTCTACACATGAAACTTCCTAAGTTGATTATCAGGGGGTAACACATGTTTGAAAATTTGCTCGTTATTGATACGTCCTTGCTCCTTCACTCTCAACAAACATGCATGAAATTGCACCAATTCGTTTTATCGATTGACCTACTTTACCTACCTTTTATGTATGATGAAGTAGATGTTAAGGGTTATATGCTAATCATGAATCTGGCTTCTAGTCAAGTTTTCTCCTACCCAGTGTAATACACACTGGTTATTCGGATAATCTAGTTGTCTACAATGAGCTTGTTTAGACTTGGTGTTAAGGAAATCCAAGTGAAATCAATTAAAAAGCGATCTGATGTTGAAATCACGTTAATGTGACAAATGAAACTGTTTATTATCGCTTTTGCATAATATACGACTGTTCAAATTATTCATGAGCGTATGAGACTTTCACAATGCAGGGACTAGATATATAATGTCACAAGTATGATTTCCTGTGGATAAAAATATTTTCCCTTCAGTATCATCCTGACATAAAGCAACTCAACTGTAAGAGATGCACAATTTAAGTTATAACTTACTACTTCGTCACTATTTATTTCCCATTTGATTTTATCCCTACGCGAGAATGAGGCTTCAATTTAATCTATAGTTTATATAAGGAAATATTGTTTAAATTATTCAGTGTCATTTGTACTTGCCTGACTTTTTCAGATTTTCGTTTTCTCGTGAAAGAAACCCGAATTTTTCTTTGAATTACAGATTGATGGAGGCCATCTGGAATCAAAGATACATCAGTTTCTGCATACTGTACTGTTCCAGCTGATAAGAGCTGAAATCACTTTGCTGTAAAAACTTGAATAAGTCAAGACATGGGTGAATTAGTTCTCGTCAATAACTTGGAAGCATTTTTATTGTTCTAGTATATTCTTTATTGAAGTTACAGTTTCCATCAACCCGTTTATCGGTGTTCTGATCACCTCTATCTTATTTCTGTTGCTAACTGATTCTTTACCAGCATTTCACCTCTCAATGTGATCTTTAACAGTGATTTCTAATTAATTAAGTAACATTTTACTGATTGTGTAAGAGGTTGGTAACACTTCAGGTGATTATATGAATTCCGTATAATATAATGTGTAGTAAATGTAACTTTTGATTCAATATGAAACAGGTAATTAGCTTGATAAAGTAAAATTTATCATAACTGAATAATTCTGTGGTTTATTTTCTCGTTTCTCACTAATCAATTAATAAAGCTTCACAGATTTTATGAGTGACTGTTAAGGTCATCCTAACAACTACTGAAGTACTACACTTTATGAGAAGATGCTTTTCCAGTTGAAATAAAGAAAGCTAACTGATTGTTTCAGTCGTTGGTGGGACGAATTTTGACAACATTCGATTTTATATTTTGGCTTAGATTTATATTAAACAAGCCTAAAAGGCAAACGGAATTCCACTTAACTTATCCATTACCTTGTTGTCTCAAATAAAATGATGCTTCTAAGCCTTTTACTTGTCAGAGTCAGGATGTAACCTGATAGAATTGAAAATGCTGTCTGTCCATTGCATAGATGCTTCATAATCTGAACTTATTTACGAAATTCTGATGATTTAAGAACCTTAACCTATGGCTAACTTTGGGAAGAGATTGGCAGTATGTCTGAGAAGTGAAGTCCTGGTGAAACATTTAAAGTCTTCTCAATTAAGCTTTAACAGTTTAATCGTTTCATCTACTGAAAAAGGATTTTCCGTAGACGGTAGGTGTAAAAGGTGTAATAACCAACTGAAATAGAAATCGGCGATAACTGTTAATTGCTGTCGAATTCAGTAGCTTAGTTATTCAGAGTAATCTGCATTCACAGCACATTTATCTGTCTTCATTTCAACCACATGACAGGGTCAAAAGCTAATATTTGTGTGAGTTTCATTGGTATCTAAGATCCATAATGAGCCAAATTGAATAGTAATTTTAATAAGGCTGGATGCTAGTAAAGATGAACACATAGAAAATTGTACTGATGTAAGATGGTTAGAAGGGATTGATAGGGAAAGGTTGATGACATGAAATCGTCAATAGCAAGTGACTAATATAGTGTTACCTAATCACAACCGTTAATACGGTTCGATCAGTCAAGTTGACAATGAGGTGACCAATGTAGAAGAATCACTAACTGAGGTATTTTTGAGGAATTCTTGTTCATTATCTTTAACCACCTAATCAACTAACACACGATGTATATGCATGTGATGTTTCATGCAACAGCATATTTCATATCCTGTTACTTACAGTTGCAAAGTGTAATCGAACAAGGATATATCGTGGAGAAAGTGCTTTGTGAAGGTTAGAATTAATGTGTATATTATCTATAACTAAGGTGAATGACTGAACTCAGTCATATTGTGATTGAAAGTTTTGCATGGAACTATCATGGAGGCAATCTTTTTCCTTCTGTGCAATAGACTTCTTAAGTACCTTTGTACTGACCTTCAAGGTGTGACTGGTTTCTCTTTGTGAAATAACGTGCAAGCAGATTGTATTACTGACTGGCATTATCAGTAGAGAACATCAGTGGGTACCTAGCTACCTTAATACTTCACTGAAAGCATCAATGAAACTGACATCCTACATACATATTTTCATTCTAGTAACTATGAGAAATTGCCTAGTTGTTTACTTGGTCCTACTAGGCTAGATTTAACGATGTCGTCGGTTCTATCTGCTTGATTCTTCATGATTATTTGACCAAACTGACTTCAATTGACGTTGTTTACTTTCCCATATCTCATCTCCAACCTCCCATTAAAATTGCAAGTCAATTTACACCTCTGATTATCGACTAGAATTAGTGTGATTATTTTAACCAATTAGTCATCAGGTTAATCGACTGCATGTTTCCCCTATCAGCAACACTTGATTACTTACGCAATCCCTTTCTAAGTCTACCATCAATCCACACTATTTCACTCTTCAACATTTTCAACGTTTTGATGACTTAACATTTATCGATTAGCCAATAACAACAGACTAATCTGTTTGTTTATTTGTTACATTACTATAAATATGATTGTACAGTTGGTGAAAATGATTAATGGAAAAGAAAATTTTCCTCTCTGAATTACTTTGTGTATTTTTGTAGGATTGTAAGTCTTAAAATATTTTCACCATGTCACCATGTAATATAGTCTGTCAAAGTCAGGAGATTTGGTGTATCCCAACCGAAATCAGCCTTTCTAGTTAAAAAAAACACTGACGGATAACTGTAATCACGGTTCCGATTTCGGTGATATGATCAAGCTGTTCTACACCACTTGATGGAATATTCTAGCCGAAATCAGCAGATCTGTGTAAGGTGATGATATGATGTAAGAGACAACCGTTAAAAGGATTCCAATGGAATCAGGTATAAGATGAAGCAATTGAAAAACTTTATTTTGGTCAATGAACACAAATAAGCTATTCATTCATTATTATTGGTCACAGTTCACTTGTCACCTTTTTTTAATCGGCAGATGTGGTGTGTAAAACTAAATAATCAAGAGAATGTTGCTTTGAATGCATCAGTAAACATTTAAACCCTAATTAATTGGGGATTGCTTTGAAAGGTTTTGTGAATTTCTTAGCAGTTTGTTATATCTCTCGAAAACATTACTGGAAAACATGAATCTCATATAAATATTATTGGTCATATTATTTTATCTATTTTAAAAGATGCTTAACTGATGAATTTTTCGCAAACATTATTATTATTATTATTATTATTATTATTATTATTATTATTATTGTTATTATTATTATTATGGTATAGTTCAACTCAACAGGCTCCATTTAACACCTGTGACTCAAACTTGTTAAATAATTTCATGTTGAATGGTGCAAATTATTGCACATTATCAAATTGTCTGTGCACTAAAATTGGTTGTTTCATTTTTAACCAATTGTGGTGTATCACAGTCATATCATTCAGTGATATACATACAAATGATTCAAATTACCAAATTACCAAGCACTAGACTTCATGTTCTTCTGTACATCGTTGGGAGGGTCGACTTGCATGACTCGTCGTATGAGTGAATTAAGTATGCGAGAGAGCAAGTAACGAAATACTAATCATGTGCACAATCAGCTTTGAGAGTAAATCACCAGATTCAAATGCTACACAGAATAACTACGAGCCAAGATAGTAACACTATTAAACATCAAGCTGGCCAATTTCAAAGGGAATAAAAATTGTCAACGTCTAACTCCACTAATCACCCATATTCATTCATCCATTATATTAAAATAAACAATAGTTTACATTTTTTAAAATATCACTTATCTTTCTTATTGATTCATATGGGCAATATTTTAGATAAGTAGCATATAGAATAATTTAACCTGGTGTTTGTTTATTCAACTGTGAATTAAACCGAAAGTTTTTCTACTCAAATCAAACAATCTTAATACTTTGAATGGTCACTACAATATTTGTTTCGAAGTCAGAATAAAGGCGAAATAATTCTCATGCATTACAATCTAGAAGTAATTGGATTAATCACTGTTGATCCACTAGTCAACTGACCTCGACTTTGGTCGGCTCTTTGAAAATACAATGAATTCATTGCCATATGCTCTTCATCAGTTGAATATTCTTCAAAGTCAATCTGAGTATCTTTTACGAACAGTGGTGTACAACACACTGAACAGATATGCTCGAGATGAAGCTGACAAGACGGACAGAAGTATACACTACACTCAGGACATTGATAAAAATTCTCTCTCAACTTCTGTTCATTTGATGGGTTCTGCTCCACACTACAGAGAGCGCATAAAACACGTCTGATACCAAAGACACGAAACACAGCCTTCACTTTTGGATAACTCATCAAAAGTCTTCGAAGAAGTGATTTAGTGCAAAATCTGCTACTAGGTCGACCAACTGGTACTCTTGATATATGTTTTAAACCATGAAGGAGTTGACGATTATTTTTTATATGTGCGCGTAACCATGAAGCTCTTTGCTCTGATTTTTCTGGATAGTACCATATCATGATTACATGACACAGTCTCAAAGCATACACCTGGTACGAAAAGAATCGAGATTTATATTAGAAAATCATATATAGATCAGTAGAGAAATGGAGATAATAACAGCCAACTGTTTAAGCCTACTGAATCACTGCATTCATCAAGTGTTGGATACACACAATTATATTTCCGTCGAATATATATATTCATCCAACTAGCTGCATAAAACTTCCTGTTGGCTATACATTTAGGAAGTCATATTCATCGTGTGTGTATGTGTGCGTGTGTGTGTGTGCGTGTGTGTGCGTGCGTGTGTGTGTGTGTGCATCTACTCATCTGACAAAACGACATGCCAACGATGACTAGTCTCTTCAGTTTAAAATATACAACTGACAATCATCTGACCGGAAGGTAGATATTTTCTGAGTGACATTAAAGGCCATCCAAGCAAACACAGAAATAGCCAATTAGATTTCGGTAGGTTGGGTTGTTATTTAAAGACACTGGTATGGGGTTTCCGATAACGGAAACAATACAAATTTGAAATTCTTTCTCGACTTTTCAACATTACAAATCATACCTCGGTATGGCACATTAATTTTTTGATGCAGTGTCTTTAGTGTTTATTTTGAGGACAGTTAGGAAGCAAACACTTCGTTAGATCTGTACAATATTTTCACAGCCGTTTGCATTCTCTACTTAAACATCCTTTAAATACCATAAAGATACAGGTGGAATCCGTGTTTTGTTTACAGTTTACTCACAAAGGCATCTGACTTAAAACATTCGTGGTTAAAGAGTTGTCACCTCATACTTGGTAAGAATTCTCGACATCACACACACCCAGTTGTTCTTTAGCTTGTGAGTGGAATCTCTGTAGAATCAATTTAGTTCCGAATTTCTTGGAAAGATATCCATACGTGTACAGCATGGGAATAGAATGAATCTAGAAGACAGAATTATTATGCATCAGTCAACTCAGTAGCTGTTTATAAGTGTTCATATGATGTTATTAACTCCACCGACTACATAGGCTTCGTTGATATCAGTTGGTTTTCATTTACTGAAAATCATGACTAACAGATTATTATTATTATTATCGTCAACTGAGACAAACAGATAAACACACACATACACATTCGCACTTACCTCAAACAGAACACTGCTAATTATCAAAAACAGTAATAATATAATTACTGCATTATTTGTCGGATTCGGTGGATTCGATTTTGGCTGACAGATTGTAGCATCAATATTGACCAGTTTATCCCTTAGTGGAATTAATAGACTGATCATACTCTTTACTATATTTGCATAGAACGTATCACCTTTAATAATTGTATGATGTGGCACAGTCTGTGTGTGATCATATTCTGCTCCATAATAATCATAATCATTGTGAATTGATGCTGGTGTGGATGGAACAGGGTCTGCTGAGAAGACTGATGCTACTGAATATAGAGCATTGTGTACAGCATAATCAATCATCATAATGGCTATGATTAGAAATATCCATATGATGTGAAGTATGTTCAGCTTTTTCAATCTACTCACTTCATCTTTAGTCCAACTGAAACTTGTCAGCTTTTTATAAATATTTGCTTCATTCCTAATTAATGGTAATGTTGGAATTAAACCTTGTATCACTGCTCGTTTCTCCTGGAATTTACAAAATTCATTGTGAAATTATTATTATTATCAATGAGTTTTGACATGTCGATTATTTACAATGAAACATACGAAGGTGAATATCTCTCTCTGTACAACATGAATAATTTCTTATTGAATTATGCATAAAGTAGACAGAAAACAAATGCTCATTCACTGTAAGCTTAAAAAAACGTTTAATTTCACACTCTCGTAGACAATATTCAACGATAATTTCAACAATACACATCGACAAACGAAATATTGATGGTGAAATTTGGGTGACTATAAAGGCCAACTTTAACAACTACAGAAGTGACCAATTAAGTGTCGATAATTTGACCGGAAGATAAGAATTTCACGAAGTAAAGAAATCTGACTACTTGGTTCATCAGTTGTTAAGGTGGCTTATAAAATCGCTCGGAAATTTAAGTGATTTCTCAAGGTATTATTGATGACATATTAAAGATTAGTTAAACCTATTGGCAAAAGCCACCCTAGCAACTACTGAGGGAACCAATTACGTTTCGTATTTTATTAAAAAACACCTTTCCACTGGAAATATGGAGACCTTATTGGTTGTACAGGTATTAATTAGCTGGGGTAGCTTGCAGGACACTCCCTCCTCTGATGGTTTAACAAAGTGTAACTGTAATGGCTACTTCAGCAACTACTGAAATAACTATTAAGGTTACTTGGTTCATGTTTTCAACAAAATGAAGAATTCCGATTGGTTGTTTCAGAGGTTGTTAGTTGAGTCTTTAGAGTTGCTCCGAAGTTAATTCATCAAATTTGGTAGCTTCAACGCATCATGATATTCCTATCTGCCATCCCAGTTTCATATCATCATGACGTATATCACAGGAATGATTTTGGGGGCCATCCCACCAACTACTGAACAAAACAAGTCGCTCTGACGACATTACTGCAGTTACTCTATTCAAAGTTATGTTGTTGCAATGGATTGAAATGGAATACACGAATAACAATTGAAATTCTTATTCTTTCCTCATGCCTATGAACTACTATTTCTAGTTATTGGAAGGTGAGGAAATCAGTTTGCAAGTTCACTTGAAAAGCAGTACATCATTGTTTTACCTAATAAGTAAATCGAATATGCATTAAAAGTGGAAAATGTACCCATTCTTCACGAATATCATGATTAGCTTTGAGAATGATGGAGATTAGAAGCAGTGTTAAGAAGGCATGAAGACAGGTGAATGTGGAAGCCAGTCCGGAAGTGGATACAGAGAGGAAGCTAGTCGAAATACAATGATATCAAGGAAAATGCAAAGCAATATTGAAGGAATCGGAGAATAAATAAGCATGAATAGAACGTTCAGAATTTTGAAGCTAATAAAACCTGAACAGATGTGTAGAATTATGCGCGAAAGTGAGTTGTATCACTTTATCAGGGTACTCTGTTTCTCACCACAGTGCTCAAACCAGAGACTAGCTCACTCGTCAAATTTTAAGAAGTTTATCCCTGAATGTATTCCAAGTTTGCCTAGTACAGTTTACTCCTTACTTGATTACTTGGTTGAACTTTCAGTCTAACCTAACAGGTGGAAAAATATAAATACCAGACTCGAATGTACTAATTCAATGGATTACAGTCCACAGCAATAGACTAGGAAGATATCCAAATAAGCAGAAAGTTTAATTGAGGGTAACGAGGAAAACCATCGATAATTTTTGGAACAACAAAAACTAGTGTATTTGATTTTGTATCATAGTCTTAAAAGTCGTCAGTTATGAAGTTCCGACGTTGTGGAATACAACCAGATAGCTTACAGTTCATTACGTACCTACAGTTAGTCTTCAGTCACCCCACAAACTGGTTTATTCTCATCGTTTGACCATTCTCTCTTTACAGGTTGTCCACTCCACTCCACTGCAGTCCAGTCAACAAAACTTTTTATTGGTCGAGTATCTCTTGACATTCTGGTCTAACTAGCAGTGTTGTAGACTTTTATGAAAAGAAACATGCTTAGCAGTGAGATGCATGTAGAAGTGGACAATTCCATCTTCATCTTTTTCTGCATAATTGTAAAACACACGAGTCTTATACGTTTCATCAGTCAGTCTTAATCATTTCATTCTTACTGAATGACATTTTTCTCCCTATCAGACATCGCTTATACATCAGAAATGCTGAATAACTCCCTCCGATTGAAACTTTTAGTATAACACTTTAGATTTCACAGCTAATGAGTATGTAAATGAAACATTTTGGGTATGGTTTTGAGGTGAGCAAGCGGAGCTGAAGAAGATTTGTCATTTCCTTATTCACTGGCTTCGACTTATTCGCTTCATTTCAGTACATCAGCAAGGGAACTTGTGTTATATTCAACCTACAAATCGTACAAGGCCTAATTATTCAGACATCCATGAACCACTGTATCATTATAAACTGATTGATTCATATAGGAACAGACAAGAAGAGAATATGGACGACAAACATGCTGAGTTGATAACTACCTTCATAGATGATCTAACATTTTTACATAGAATAGAATAATCAGTTTATTCTTATTCTCCTCTTGAATTAACCAATCACTTTTCATACACACGAATTATCATCATCATCATCATCATCATCGTCAATTGAAATTTTAATTCATTATCTAAATACTACTTACTACTCACCTGTGTAATAAATGCTTGAGTGATATAATTATTATCAAAAGTGATATTACTTAGCCAAGAATTTCTAAAGCTAACCGCTTTAATAATTAACTGGATCATAGTGAAGAAGGAGTATACAAATAGAATCCAGTAAATAATTATTTTAGCCTGTTCAACTTGATATGTGAAATCAGTTGAGTGTATCCTCAATAAACTATCAATTACATCATTCATTTGATTATTATTATTATCATTATTATTGGTCACCTCAGGGTAGTAGTCATCAAACTTTGTGATCAGTGTTAAGTTACTTCTTCCGATCATGTTTAATATTTTCTCCATTTGTGCTTCAGTAACATTCTTTTTCCATTCAATTTTTATATCACTTTCAATAAGTCTACTATATTTCTGGCATTCATCAGTCATTGACGAGGATTCAGAGCACATATTCATTGAGAAATACTTTAAATGACTGCAAAATGTGCTAACTGTGCTCAATTCATCAATACACATTAAATAGGCTTTATTTAAAAAACGTCTACATAAATTCCGTAATACATCATCAGTATTTTTACATGATGATGCTGAATCATCTAGAATAGATTCAATCCAAGCAACATTATTCTGTATAGTTGTAATCAAGTGTAAGATGGATAGGTGAATACTTGACAGTATTGCTCGCATATTATATAGACGTGAGTTGATTTCATTGATTACATGTTCAATTGAAACATTTAACACATTGAATGGGGAATTATTAAATTTCTTTATAATCATCATATTTATATTGATTAGTGATATGATACAGGTGAAATAATTATGAAAATTGTCAAAATTATACAAAATATTTAAACCTGATCCATTGATACAACATAAACTTGTTGTATATAAGAGTAGTAAGCATCTTATACAACTTTTTGTAGTTGAATAGATAAAAGTGATCAGGGCAATACATTGAATATCAGGTGAACAGGTTAACACAACTATTGAAAGCATCATAATATAAGCAGTGAATAGAATTGCTGTCTGTCGATTATCCTCTAACAAGATGACAATGAATAAAGCATAAACAATAAATCCTATGATTATGCTAAATATTAATCCAATTATACTATTACAGATTATTTGTAAAACACTATGTTCATTAAATGATAATTTTGATTGAAAAATTCTCTTCTTTATCACTGATAGAATATTCCAATCAAAAATGTTTGTGTATAATTTACTTACATAATGAAATGGTATGCATAAAACACACGGTCTCTCTAGATCATTTAATACTTTTTCAAATCTGTCTCTATCAACTTCATCATCTACTTCATTATTCGTGGTAGAATTCCCTATGAAATTCGCATTACTGACATTTGGATGAGAAACAATTACTCCTGAAGATGATGTTATTATCATTATTATTAGTTGAGAATGATTTGTAACTCTGGGCATATAATCTGCTATAGATTCAGTTAAATACATACATATTCACTGCATAACATTTAGTATGATTGTTTTCCTAGTTATCACTTTCATATGATGTCAAATTATCTTGTATTGTCATCAGATTACATTCAGTGTTTATATATTTTTTAATCAGTTAACATTTTGTTTTCCCATTTATTTCTTCTTCTCTCGACAATCATTCTCCGAAATAATAATCAACTGATAGTTGAAGTTGGCCAATCAAACAGCTAAACAAACATACATAGACATTCAAAAAGTTATCGATTTTCCACACTTTATTTGCTTACTTATCAAAGTGATATGACTGAAAGTTTACAAAATACATCAAACAATTCAGGCTACACATCTGATTGATTTTGAGTTGTTGACTTGGGGGATTTTGACCAATTTTGAGGTTGTTTCCACCAACAATTGTCACCTGAATGACTAGTGAATATCACATGAGAAAGCAGTGGACAGTTATTACATTGGAGTTCGGGAGTGTACGAAAGTGGACGTGGAATGCAACTAGGGGGCGTCACGTTCCATGGACAATTATTACACAGTTATTACACAGCAGGTCGCCCATACTTTTCCAATTCCCAGATTTTCCAGTATACTGAAATTATCATCGAATATCAGCGGTGGACATCTGTACTCCCTTCTAACTAAGCCACTCCTACATGTCATAATTTTCGGGAAACGTTTATAGGAAGCCAGTTCTTGTCGAGTATTTTGTTTGGATATTATACATTGGAACAATGAAATAACAGTTTAATTTGGAGGTTTGTGGGGATTTATTGATCGATTTCAGGATGATTGTCATCATGCAGAAAAAATGGAAACCTGGGAGCACTGGATAGCTATTTCGTCGTAGTGTAGGACTCCTAAGCCATCACCACACCCCGACAACGATCGAACCCAGGACCCTGGTGCGTGTGTACTGCTGACAAGTCCCAGACCAGGAAGGAACAACTGTCCAGTCCTTCCTGGTTTCCAATAATTCTCTACCTGTTATCAATCCATGATGAGAACCAACCTGGAATCAATAGATACATTTGTTCAATGAAAGGGTAAACTAAACTTGGGTGCATTCAGCGGGAAATATGCTGGTCCTGAATTGCTAAGGGAAATTATGGTTATTCTGATCGAAGGTAAAATTTAAAAGGAAATTGACATTCCTGCAGGTTTATACGTAAATCTCTGAGGTTTACTTGGACGTTTATGATGACTGATTTACTTCGAGGTAGTATTCATCACAGAGTGATAACGGTTGAAGGATGAGGGAAAAGCTGGGAACACTGAACAGCTGCATCATCCTGGTGTGCAACTCTTCATGAGTGCGCTGAAATGACTACACTCATCATCACCATCATTATCAACATAGGACCAGGCATTACTGCTTAACGGTCCGAGTTGCCATACCTCATATCAGCACATCAAGTAAAAAGGTAGTGAGGCGAAGGATGAAGATAAGTGAATGCAGTCAATAGAAATATAAAGTACGAGAAGAAAGGAAAGAGGAGTGACAAAATGGTGAGATTCGGAATAGCGTTGTTAAGATGAGGATAATGACTACACTGTACCGTGCAAATGTGTATGTCAAGCTAATTTCAACATTACACACATATCCATAATGTCAATTAATCGATCGGCCGAGTCCAGTCTTGAGATAGGACGTTGATAGTGAGAGACTGACTGTTTATTGAGCAATTTAGACGGAAAAGTATCATTTTTGGACAAAAATTAGGCAACTGAATATCCCAAGTTCATTTCAAATCAGCTTGCAAGTAACACATCACCCTGGAGGACTGAGAGAGTGAGCGAATGAGTGTGAAGCAAATCAAACATTTGAATGAATATAAACCTCTGTTTGACATATATATATATATATATATATATATATATATATATATATATATCAGTAAGTACAACCTAGAGAGTGGTTCATTGTTTAATACATCTATGAAAGTGATCAATATCCAGGTGCCAAACACTCACAATACGATAATCTATCTAATCAGTTAGTAGTAGTTATGACTGCAGCTTAGTCTATCCTAGTTACTTATGCTACATCTTTGGAATAAAGGAACACAGTTCAAAATATCAAAGTAATGTGATGAAGATAAAATGAACTCCTCGAGTTTGCACAGGTTCCATCTGTAAAACAGTTTTTGTTGAAACATCAATCCTATTTATTTAAAAGTAAACAAATGATAATAATAATAATATGTTACTTTGAAAATGAGCAATTTGATGTCTCATATGTGTGAACGAGTAATTGAGAGACTACTTGTTTCATCTTCCATTTTATTCTTAGATGATATTGTTGTAGACTGATCAACTAGGCGTAAATATCGTGTATTGATAGCTTGAAATTCTTCGTCACTTGAACATTCTTCAAAATCAACTTCAACAGCCATCGAGAATAATGGTGAACGACATAGCAAACACATGCGATTTAAGGTTACTTGACATGCATGACAAAAGTGAGCACCGCATTGTTGACAACGTGTAAACTTTTCTTGAAATTCAACTTTTTTTGATGGATTGCCATCACTACCACAGAATACACACATAATACGCTGAATACCGAATATTCGAAATAACGCTGCTACATATGGATGCAGACTTAAATATTTTCCAAATCGTGATATATTTTGTGCTCTACGGTTAGGTTTAATATCCATAGTTACAAATTTGTGTATAATACGGTGATAGAGGCCACGATTATTCTTTATGTATGTACGTAACCAGGCTGCACGGTGAACTGCTTTCTTTGGATAGAACCATATCATGATGACATGTCGTAATCTCATGATATACACCTGTCAATGTGTTAACACAATGCGAAATATTAAATGCTTACGTTTTCAAAAGCTTAACATGTATATCAACGATTGGAGAGATGCTTTGAATGAACCTAGTGTGCTAGTGAAATGTTTTTACTTACCCACTAACAGTGTACTATGTCCATTGAAGGGTGAGTTCAGTGAAAAGTTGTACAACTGTAATATCATCAATTGGGACATTACGGATGTAGAAATGGCTTGGTTATACACCCTTATCAAGATTATTCAGACTGTATCCTATGAGGAGAGCAAACACCCGAATTTAAAATGCACAATTAATCTCTTTTGATCAAATAAATATATGATGAATCAATCCTGTTACATGTGTTGTTGGATGATGATTCAACGAAGAAATATCCTGTGATGAATGTCTTCCTCCACTGAGCTATAGTGGATTCTAGAATTATCACTTTATCCCACCCTACAGTATGAGTACGGGTCAGTACGTACAGAGAAATGCCCGAATTTTCCTTTAAATTGTTTATCTCATTAGGGTCTACAATGTATGTATGTTTTGCTAGAATGTTGTTCTGTGTTGTTCTAACTGACACTGATCGGCTGCTCTTATCTTTATACTTAACATCACAATCATTACATGATATTTGATATAACAGGTTATTTTTCCTGAATGGCTGGTTGTAATGGATCGTTCAGTCTACAAAGTTTTTCCCTGATCGACTTCACACTTAGCTATTTGGAAGGTAGATACGATGGGTGTTGTTAATCACTTAACTAGCTAACTAACTAATTGCATCAGACAACATTGACAAATTGACGAGAGGTATAGGTGGATGGTGTAAAATTATACGTTTCAAGCATTTCCACATGAATAATATTTACGTCATTCATGTTACTACCAGTGGTTACAGAAGGAATGGTCGAATATGATTGTATATAACTAAACTAGAGTGTACAGGAATGAAATATTTCACTGCGCTGTGCACATGTGGATGTCACACTAATCACTACATCAAGCATCATATCACACACACACACACACACACACACACATATCCATGGTGTTAATGAATCGAATATGTCGGGTGAAGCTGTGTATCGATTTGGACGTGCAACATCATGCTCATCGTCATCATCATTCGTTTATTCATGAAGAATAACAGACTGGTGTCTGTCATCGATTTGATGGGGAGGGAGATTATTAGTGTGAAGGTGGAATTTTTAATCCGATTCTACTTGGGGTGTAGTGGTATGAGAAAGGAGGGAATGTGTTGTGTTAGTTATATCAGTCGAAACGTGAAAAACCAAGGGTGACAAGAGGATGATTTTGATGGTGTTATGTTCTCTGCACAGGATGGTTTAATCTTACTGCTTGCATATTCACATTAAACAATATGGTCAGTACAAACTCCAGCAGGAATTCAGGTAAGAATGGTTGGTGGATAATGCTGAATAGGTGATGTATGTTTGTACAAATAATTATGCTGAATCGTTACAAAGAAGATTATGATATCGTGGCTAAGGTGTAAGTCAGGTGAGATAGGAAAAGTGAAGTAGACAGACATTACCTACAAAGCCATTGGAATGTCTCAAACTTCCTTCAGGATATGTAATCATCGAGAAAGAAGTCTTCCAGTAAAGGTTTCTAAGCAGGTTCATGAGAACAGAAACCACATACCTCCCGCTAACCAGCGACTATCACCACACTTCTATAAATCAGCAAATGTTTTGTGCGTGTTTTCATATCATTTTCACACAAATTGCCCTGAACTATCACCATTCACGGTTATCCACCATCTGTAACAATCACACTGTCTACTTCTTTACACTATTGCATTTGAATTGCAAGGATATTTAAGTGCCATTCAATGGTATCCACCACTGAGTTGACTATAAAATGTGGAGAGGATGAGAAGTTCTGTTATGTTCTGTTCTGTTCAGCTCAACTCAACTCAGCTTAGTTGAGTTGAGTTGAGTTTCGTTTTCTCAAATATACCAGCATGAAAACGAGAAATCATGAATTCATATACTAACTTACATAATCACATGATCAAAAATGTTGCTTCTACTCCTTCCATATTACGAAAATGCTGTTCCCTTAGTGATAACCACTTGAAATATTTACTCCGCCTTCTCAACCAGCCATTCAAGCCAACAAACATTCATCAGTGATGCACACATACGCACACATACACCATAATGGAATGTCGTTCCATTCAGTATCAGCTAGAAGTAAATCAAACGGATTAGTTGTTTAAAGGAGGTGAGACATGAATGACTGACTACGTGACAGTCAGTCATTTGAGCACCATTCATTCTTCTCACGAACGAGGCAACCGCTTCAATAGCTCCATGAGTAGTTGTTAATGGGAAGCCGTGAACTTCCAGTGTCATAATATTTCAGTGTCAGGTGTGGCACTACAAGATGAAGATGTGATGAGGCATCATGCGTTTCTCCCTTTGAATTTTGTGTAGTATACAAAATGACAAAGCCGATTTTATAATTCCTAAACACGAAGGTAGGTTTGGCATGAAGTATATGTATGATTATTGGAGAGTGAGAACTCGTGTTGCAATTTAAAGCATAATATTTCACTGAGACACAAATGACTTCCCATTTTCGATGTAAGAGTTCATTCACGTTCCCCCCACCCTCTTTCCTCTATCCCTACCCCTACAACCACATCTACACCCATATCCTGAATATCAGATTATAAGTTTCACATTCACACTACTATTTCGTTATGAAATGGATGACAGACAGTTGACCTGTTACAGTTTAGCAAGCAGTCTGTTAAAATAAGTAATCAGGAAATTCATTATAGTTTTTGGAACGTAATTGATATGACACAGTGAAACTGGATCCAGTAGATGATACTGTTTCACTCTGTCATATTTCTAATAAACACACTAAAGTGGAATTACGATCAGTCACATTTATCTGATGAGATCCACATTTCAATTCAATTTCCATGTTTTGTCTGACATAATATATCACACACCCTCCTTTCATGTCACCCACCTACCCCTACCTCTACCCCACCCCAATCAGAATCACATCACAAATTCAACACGTCCACACTGCAGTACACTGCACTAATGATCTGGATACGCATCATCGAAGACTGATAACCACTTCTTGTGTTCTGTTCTCAATGGCTGTGTCTAGCCATACATCAAAACATCTCTATGCTACTTACTAATAATGAGTAGTCTAACCATATTATTTCACAATGTTACAATCATTACGTGGTGTTTCATAGAATAGGTTATTCTTCCTGATTGGCTGATTCTATTGTGTCTTTCAGTCTACAATGCTTCTCCCTGAGCGAGTTCATGGGTTTATATGCCAGTCTAATCGCAGCATGAATATCATATGAATGTGAGCAATGAATTCTGCTCGAAACACCATCCAGTAAATTATACTGTATCACTCACTTTCATACGGAATTATACTCTACCACAATGCCTGAGTTATTCCCTTATATTAATTTAAGGGTTAATTTAGTAATTATTATTATTATTATTAAAAGTCATTCGACTAAGATTGACTAACCTGAAGAACAATGCTAACAAATGCTAAAAGTAGCAATGAACCTATTTGAATATATCTGTTAAAATCAGGTGGATTCGGTGTTGGTCGACAGACTGTTGCATCCACACTTAATACTACATCTTTTAGTGGATTCAGCATATCACTTAATGATCGTATAATGTTGGCAAATGATGAATCTCCAGTAATGTGTAGTGTATACATTTCATGATCATTTATTTGTAAGGCTTCTTCGGAGTCGGTTCCTGATCCATACTTAGAAAAATCATGCGAGAATAATGGTAGGACAATGTCAGTAAGTGTATACATTGTGTAATCAGTTATCATGACTAGTATAACTGAACAGCTCCAAATAATCAATATCAGTGCAGCTAAAACTGCTGAGTGTTTTTCTGATGATGTCCAACTTATACTGGATAATGTTTTGTAAGTTTTGTTTTCCTTGCGAATCAGTGGAACAGTTGGGACTAGTCCTCGTTGGAGAGCTTCTTTTTCCTGAAAAGGTGAAAGTTATAAAATACAATCAAAAGGGTTTAATGATGTACTACTAGTAGCATACAGTGATGTCATTAATCTCCATTGTCTATCATGTAAACTTCTCATCTCTGTAAGTGATGACATAGACAATTATAATGCATGTTTTTATATTCACATTTCCCAATGAATGACCAGATAGACGAGTTTTCGTTTTACTCATGATGTCTGGCCTATTCGTTACATCAGGTTTATCAAAGAATGATTATTAACTGAATACAAGTATTTTTATTCACAGAAGCCTAGATAATATTAATCTCAGTTTGTTGGGTGGAAGCACAATTCTGATGGAAATGTTTCCATTGAATATCAGTGACGCCATTGAAGCCCTAATCCTAACCTTTATCATCTGAGAAACCAGTTATTTCATCATTAAGAGAAAAATATTTCCAATTGTTATTCATCGTAGACTGACATCAGTTGGAGGAACAAAGGAAACCTGGGAGCAGTGGACAGCTGTTTCTCCCTAGTATGTGACTCCCCAGCAGTGCGCACCCACGACCCCACACCACCAGCGGTCGAACCCGCGACATACAGGTTTCGTTGCCAGTACGTTACCATTTATCCACTGGGTCAGAATGGGATGGTCCATATTTCCAACTTCTGTTGGATCACGACATAGCACAACCGCCACCCAATATCATCATTGAGTAACTGTCCTCACGACCATCAGGCTTTGCCCCCACCGGTAAACTAAATCGATTGCTATGACTTCACCTGTATTACCCACGATGGCAAAACGTATGTATAAGTAAATTTCGAGAATGTCCTGTTAAATACATTCAAGCTAAGATACGCTAATAGCACATTCGTCCCAATAAAGTATAATAGACGTGATACATATCGGATAAATTAAACACTAGATTGCTGAGTATTTAGTAAAGGTGAGAAACAAAATCGGTTAAAGGAGAACTAATACTTGTATCGTATTTCGATGTAAGACAAGATGAATATCTGAGTGATAATATTCACAAAATTCACCTAATCAAAATGTATTCAAATTATAAAGTGAAAAAGAATTAAAGAATACAGTCAACACATTTGATCTACATAACTAAACGATAACATGATGCAAGTGTCCAGTATAGGCTGAGAAGCCTTTTGTCAAAATCCCCACAGTGGATATTCCCTGTAATAACGAATCGAAGAGGGGGGAGATAGAGAATTTTTCTATCTTCTAGGCTTGGTAACTAACTGATGGGTGTAAAAAAGATAAGGTTCATCTACTGATATTCAGATAATGATACACGTAGAAAGCTATAATCAGATGACTGTCTCGAGCATACTTTCCAGTCATCCCTACCAAACACGTCTAGGAAGCAGATGTCTTTATTTGTTATGATTTGGTAATGTTTAAGATAAAACGCTATTGTAAGCTCTTGATAGTGAGTGATTCATACTATTGGTACTGTATCTAGGTAGATAATGGGGTGAAGTGAAATTATGAGGACTGTTACCCTTAACTGGTATGCGCATCAATGGTATATCAATCAGAAGAATGTGTAACTTGTTTATGGTGTGCGACTGTGATATGCCCAAGTCTTCATTCATCGTCATTCTTCTGGTTTTATAAGATAAACTAAACTACATAGATTAAGAGCTTACAGTATTCACACTGTTATTTCAGATTGATGTAATGAAATCGCTTATTATTTGTTTCTCCTTGTACAGTGTTCACTATCAGGCATATGAGTATTAAGAATAAGTGTAAGTTACTGAACTGTAGAAATGACGCCAAAAATGCTGCACTCATTTTTATCATTTCAATTTATCCTCGACTCCTTTAGTTTAGTTTAATTCTTTTCAATCTAATCGTATCATTTCACTTGAGGTCAAGGGAAAGTTACTAAACAAGACAGGTTAGTCAGTTGATTACCTTGTGAAACTTAGTCAACTGAGGTGAATTAAACCTTCACTGTGTATGCCGAGTCGCTGAGTCATGTTTGACAAGTTTGGATTAGGTTGGTAGAGGGTTTACGATGATCAAACCAAGAAATGACATTAATGTGTGTATTTGTTGACTGTTGGTGTGAGGCACGTTGGGAGATTTCGACTCCCTGGTTGGGGTCGTCAAGACGAACGAAATCAGTGGTTGATGAGTGTTGGCGTCATAGCTGAAAATCGGTCACAAATAGGTGAGATAAATTCACTGCCTGACACAGTGTTGCCAGTGTCACATCCTGATCTGGTTATCTACAGTTTTTATAAAACGTAATCATACTTCAATCTAACATTGTACATTGGGGTAGATGGTATCTGACTATGCTCAACACGTGTTCAAGTAAGCTCAGTTGGTGACAGTTCACAATCTTATCGATTCACTTGTATGCCTTGCAACAGTCGGGTGAAAATTTTCATATACACATTTGTTTTATTGATTCTTATTTTGCATAGCATAATTCATCTTGAAAATAATCGAAGCAAAATGTCAAGTAGTTTTACAAGAGAATATAATGTCTAGAAACTGAGCTAATAAATCACTTGACAGTAAATCACATATTGTCATGCTCAGTATCAAGTGGATTCTTTTCATTATATTTACATTATATAGAGTCAATTTGGTAACTGAAGACTGTGATTTATAATCTGCTTATACTTCATCTTGTTCTCCTCCTGTTTCATATCTTCTTTTCTACTTTCATGTCAACAACTCTATTCAACTTGCTAATTTAGTTTAGTTCATTTGCATACAAATTTCTAACATTTCATTGTTTTAACCTATCCATCCGGTTATTTCCTGACTGTCTTTTACTCTTTCCACACTGTTTTACACTTATCATACACACTATTCTTTGAATCCTTGTTCAACTTAACCGCCTCGGCTTATTCTGTGTTTGCACACTTTTCATCCTTTGATCATGACACAGCTTGGCGCGGTTTTCGTTTATTCATACACTTTTTCAATAATACCGCTGATACCATAATAGCCCCACTAATTATGATATACCTTCTAATTATTGTACTAACCACACTGTATATTTCAATAGTAGGATTCAGTCAGCAGTATAGGTCAGATAGTGTATCATCAGCTAAAACGAATTGACTGATTACCCTAATTGACCTAGTTACATAGTGGACCAATTGTCTATTGAATAATTCAATAGTAAATCCTTTGATTATCTAGTTACCGCTTTCAAGACTGCACATACATCTCTCATGTCATCCTGAAGATGATCATCAACTATAAAAGCTAAAAGTGAATCAAATTATGATCACTTTGAAGTTACTATCTGGTAAATTGTCAACTCAGCTGGATAGAAATAACTATGACTAACTTCTAAAAGTAATTAGTAACACTAAGTTAATGCAAATTAACTTATTCAAACTCGATTTCCAACTCACTTGTTCAATGAATGCCCTAGTTATGTACACATTATTATAAGTTTCATGCTTCAGCCAGCATCTTCTAAACAATCCTGCTTGAATAACTAAGGTCATCATAGTGATTAGTGTCCATGCTATCAAAATCCATGATATAATGTATTTCACTGTATTAATAGTTTGAATGTAACTATCCATGTTTTGTTGCAGTTTATCAGAGATACTGTGATCACTATAAAAGGCAATTTCTTTTAACTCACTCAAGTTTCCATATAATGTTAAATTTGTTCTGCCAATCACATTGACTATTTCATCCACTTGCTTAGCTAACTCCACTCTTGATGTAATATTTAAGGCGTGTTCAAGTACTGCGCCTTGTTCCTTGCATAATTTTGTAAAACTATCTGTTGAAACACAGGTGTCTTTAGCAAAAAATCTAATCAACTTGCACAAACCACTTAAAAATCCAAAACCATTCACACAACTGAAGTAGATATTATTAAAAAAGGCCAAACATTGATTTACCAAGGAGACGCTGTCTCCACACGCTACAATCAATGAGTGTATCCAACTAGCTTGACTTTCCATGATATTGGTAAGATGAATAATTGAAAAATTTACTTTGAGCAATGATTTTCTCAATCGATCCATAATTTCATTAATACTGTCAATAATATTTCCCAGTTGATCCTTAATTATAACAAATGGTGCTTGACTTAGCCTTTTTACTATCTGCATATTTGTATTGACTTGTGCGACAACGCATGCGATGGAATTGCGAAAATTTCCTGAATTATGCAGAAAATTCAAACCTGGTCCACTGACTGACAAACTCGTTGTATACAAGAGAATCAACCATCGTACACGTGATGCAGTTAAATAAGGAAATATCAGTAGAGTAATACACTGGAAATCTCTGGAGAATGCTAAACCGAATACACTCACCAACATAATGTTAGCGCTTAGCAAAGTAGATAAGTATGGCTTTTGAGGAAAGGTTATTATAAAGAAAAAATATGCAATGAAGCCCAATGTAATCCCACATATCAGACCCAGAGTACTTTTCACGTAGATTCGTTCTGAAGTTTGGGATGAGGATGCCCACTTCTTCTTTTCATCAAACTTGATTTCAATGCGATATTTCCTAAGAGTACTACAACACAATTGACATAAGTAATACAATGGTGTTAGTATTATTGGTGGTCGCTCTAATTCATCCAACACTCTTCTTATTTCTCCTTCATCCTCATCAACTCGCTCAGTTTGTGTGTTCTTTATTAAATCTTCTTTTTCCCCATTCACATCTTTCTCCACTTCACTGGGTTCACTGTCTTCAAAGACTGACTCCATTCTCAATATGTCATCAGTTTCTTCTTGTTCCTTTGCAACCTGCTCTTGCTCAAATAGTGTTGTTAGTCTATCGTCTTCGTCAACCTCAACTGCTAGTTCATCGTCATTCTCGTGAAGTAAGTTTCCCTCCTTTCCTCTTTTCTCCGTTTCATTTTCAAGCATATTCAGAGTATTCCCATGCTTTCTTTTCTCACCTACATTTGTGTTACTTAAATTGTGATTTAGTAGTGTGTTTAGATTGGTTATATGTTTTCTGCGTTCTTTATACAACATGTCATGTAAAAATGAATTATTCACATCCAATGCGTCTAGGTTCAATCCATTTTCAAGTGATTCATAACTGCAGCTACCTGATTTAACTGTACTTCTAAACCTTCTACAGCTATTCTCATCTGGTAAAAACATTTCAGTCAAAAGAATCGGACAATCGTGCCTTAAGATGAACGTATAATAACCGTCAAAGTGATTTATTTCTATTGGAGGCAACGGGCACACTACTGATTGAAATACTTTAAAACGCGAAAATCGATATTTACTACGCTCGATACTGAAGATCAGATGGCCAAAATAATGAGAATAAGCCACAAGGAACTCTGGGAAAGAACCAACCAAATAGCTATCACCCAACAAATATGCAGAAGGAGAAAGTGAAGATAGATTGGACTGGGCATACACTGAGAAGTGAAATCCAAGGAAGAAACGACCAGTTGGGCATCGGAGGCAAGGGAGACATAGAGAAGATCATATGAGGAAGAAACGAAAGCTTGTATGCAGTGGTGTAGCCAGGTTTTGAAGACTGCAGAGAAGAGAGTGCAATGGCGACTGAAGCCCTATGTTCCACTAGGATCCTAAGGGAAAAATAATATAATGAGATGAGTTGACGTCCTCAAGATACGTCAATGCTGACTGTTAAAGTGTAAAGAAAGTTCAAGTTTGAGTTAAATTGACATTGAATATCGGTAGTTGATTTCTTGGAACTTTCTCCCCTATCACCACAGTTATAAGCACTAATGACAAACTGCTTTTCAATCCTTGTAGAATTAAATATCACAGATATACTGAATACCTTCGTTCCAGTCGAAAGTTCTTATATCTACTATCACTAATTGAGATTTAATAACTTCTTTTGTTTAATGGTTAAATCAAATTTATTTCCAACTTGGCTTACTGGTTGACTTCGATATTTCATGGCCATCTATGTTATTGACAAGCAAAGATAATTTACACCGTCTGTATTCTTTCTACACAGTTACACATTGAAATTCCATCTAAAGAAATGTGAAGTCACCTTTTATCTGATTTCAAATTTTTACCTAGTTTTATGAATTGTAGATTCTTCATGAAATTTGTGATCTTTATGCTGAGTAAGTCAGTGTGTAGTCATCTGCTCAGACAGATATATTGTCAGACACCTCATTCATCTGATTTTCAGTCTTTGTTTACTCATTCAATAAAAATGCTCAGTAGAAAATTTAAGATGTTGTGAAATCCTCTTAGTTGTCAAGGCGTAAACAAGTTTGACTATCAATGACCAATTCACTGAATCATATTGCGGCTCAATGTTTGTACAGAATACTCAAGCCTTTATGTATAGAAGTTTGAATTTATACTTTTGTGAAAGGATTATTCATTTTAAAAGTCGTTTTACTTATGCCCGACCACCTAATCGATAACACATTATCACTGTATGGCTCGTTCACTTCAACAACTAACTCTTGACTAACTGTTGGGTGATCGACCCGTTACTGTATGACATATATTTTGGGAAATGACTGCAAGTTGAATGAAACGCATTGAAATGGATTACAAAGGCATATTTTGTGCTTAAGATCAGTCAGACAGTCAGTTGTTTGTTTGTTTTTAAATTTCATTACAAATGATAATGCCTAAAATGAGATGTAAGGACAATCAAGCACAGACATTGTGTTCTGTTTATTGGTGAGGGCAAAATGATGTGACTCACCATGTGTGCGTGTGGTTTGAGTTGAGTATACAAGATGGAGACTGGGCAGGTAGGTGTATTCTCAAGACCAATCACACACTTGGAATATCAGTAGTAAAATCGAACATAAAGGCGAATCAGGTGCTTGGGACAATTGTAGACAGGTAAAGTTATCAGAAATTGGTGACGAGGAATAAAGTAAATTTCAGCTGCAATGTCGCTATTATCACCTGATAAACAAGTTCACATACTATTAGGATGAACAGCAGAAACAATTTGAAGAAGCCTAAGAACTTGTTATTCAAGTTCTGGCAATAAAATTATCACCACAATGTCAAATCTTCCAGAGTGGTGATTCTATTACAAAGTGATTGATAGAATCCTCTTAGCTCATAGGACTAAACAGCATGAAATTGATTACTGTTCGGTTGACAATCAACCCACCATGGATTAGTTGGGATCAACTTTATTCACCTCCTATTTCGCCTCTTCTTCTTCTTCTTCCACAGCTTCTTCCTGAATGTCGAGTAGTTGACCACTTCAGATGTGATTACTTGTTTGTCAGCAGCCTTTAAAAACTATCACTTGAGTTGTGAAATGCAATTCAAGTAAGTTAACGAATTCCACTGCACTTTCACCAACTAAATACTCCCTCCCTTATGTCTAATCGAAAAACTACAAGTCTAGTTAGCTGCATTTTCTGAATGATGATGATAGTTCTATTAGTATGAATTCATTTACATTTTCATCACACCCAATCGAATACTAAACTACAAGCCCGGCTGATGACCAATCTGATGGTTGGATTTATTGACACTGATTAAAGTTTAAAAGGATAACATTTCCCTAACCCTAAACGCTACGTCTTATAGTAGGTTTGATATCTCTAGAAGTTTTGATCAGTGTAAAGTTTCCGTCCAATCTGGGCTGTTGAAATACTCCTTATTGAAAAGATTTTCAATGCTATTTCAAAGGAATACAAAATCTCTATGTAGATCGTTAACCGGTTAGTTTGATCAAAAGAAATGCTTGTCAGTAAAATGCAGACAAAGAATAGATTTCTCTTCAGCTTCTTTTATCTTCAAGGTTTCTATATTATTATTTACTCAACTGGTCAACCAGTTTCTTCATGATTACATACGGTAATAACAGTGAAACTGTATTATTCATTAGCTATGTGTATATGATCCCTTCTTCTTGTTGTTGGGGCAATTACATCCTGAGCTACACATATCAGAGACCATCGGTGTCATCAATAACTACAAAAATATCAGATAACCACTCAGTGAAGCATTTCCACCTTTTACATTGTTCTTGGTGGTGGCTAACAGTGGACTCCAAGACGTGCACTGCGTCATATTTGAAATTCGTCGGTTGGATGTACCTGCCTCACAGTGAACGATGATTCTTCCCAAAAACACTAGAATTCACTGCCAACTATTTCAAGTGGAAGGTTATCTGCTGGATCACTGGGACGCGAAATTCACTGCTTGTGCAATGGATATAAGCTATTTTTATCTGTTTATACTTGTAATTTCCCGTTATTACTCTGGAAATTGCCTGACTAGTTTGAAAAGAGAAGAAACACGCTTCTTGAATTCCACTGCCAGCTGCCACCAACAGGATAAAAACATAAGTAATCAAGCAATAGTGAAGGATCCACACGGATCACTTCAATCCAAAAGTGACAACGGGATATTATGAGTATCGGTAACTAATACGTTTCAATCAATCCAAACTACTCATTTCAATCTAGTAGTCATTTAATAATGAAGAAAAATGAAATAATGAATGAATTTACTTCAAACTGGTAATGAAAATAACGAATTAGTAATAGTAAGATTCACTAGCCATTTCACTCCTCTTTTTTTTCTCCTTTGCATCATTATTCATAGTAAAAAGTTGTTGTCATTGTTGTTGCAATAATATTACCCTGTGTTTCCGTGAAATAAAGTTAGTTAAATGAAAAAAGATAAACGAAGTAAACAAGTAGAGAAAAGTGTGCAGGTAAAGAAACATCTTATCAAATACTCTTTTGTTGTTTGATTCTATCATTTCATATTATCACTCACTAGTTTTTAACTATATTAGTATTGTTGTTATTTTGTACAATATCAATGAAATGTTTTACACAGACAGACAGTCATTATCATGACGTTGAATTTAGTTAATTTATTATTTTGAAATGTTTACCCTGTTTAGTAATGTAATGTGTTGTGAAGTGCTCTTATGAAATTACACAATTGCATGTTCATGTGTACATTTAAGAATATAGGTGTGCGACTGCACGTAAACAAATCGAATACATCGACCAATCCGGCTTGAGATGACAAAAATATTACTGCTTTACAGTTTACCGTACACTAAGATTTTATGAAGGATAATCAAGTGGATTTTTATTTGCAGACAGAATTATCCTTTCATCAAAGGACTGACTGTTTGTTTAATAAATTCTCGTTCAAAATTATTATGTACATTTTGCGAAATAGAAAGTGATTGGTAAAAGAAATTAAGAAGACAGTGAATAAAAGAAGAGAATTCTGATTATTTCTTATGAATTATGATATCTAAATGTAGTATTCGACTCAGTCATTAAGCCAAATGGTGGTGATTTAAAGAAAGAAATACTGGTTTTACCACAGTCATTATTATTACTATTATTATCAGTAGTATCACTGTTGTTGGCGCAAGCACTTGCAGTAAGCTCACTAGTATTATTACGTCCATTATTAGTACCTATATGACCATGTAGAATTGCATTATTACTATATTGGGGAAGTGGAGGAAGGGAAAGATGATGCTCATGATCGTAATGTATGGGATAAATTGACTTTGGATTCAACCTGTCATGCAGACTTGATTCGGAATGTGTGTAGTTTACATTTTTCATATCACTAGAAAGATTATAAAACATTTGACCAGTAGTGTGCAGACTTGTTGATCTATCTCCACTTGATTCTTTATTACGATTTAATGAATTAGAACTTGTGAAGCAATCCATGAATGGTCCATTCTCTGGTTCATGATGATGTTGTTGTTGTTGTTGTTGCTGCTGCTGCTGCTGTTGGTGATGATGTTGATGGAGATGTTGACGATGCTGATGTTGTTGAAGATCTTCATCTGATGAACCAGATAAACAGTCAGTATTACTATGATTTTGTAGGCTAGATGAAGTGAATTGTTTTAGCTTACTTGTGTATTGATTAAGTGAATTTAAATTATGCATAAAAGAACTGCCTGTCATCGTTGTAGTATTCTGCCATGTGTCAGTCAAACCATCACGTAACTCTGAATGATGATGCATAGATGAAGATCGATCAAGATGTGGATGAGAAGACTGTGAAGTTAGAGTAGATGAAGGTTGACTACTTAAATTTGATGTAAGTCCGCTAAGTTCGAAACCTTGTCCTTCCGTCATATTCGTATTTCTAGGATATGAATGAGTTGTGTAGTTTAATTGGTTCACATTATTGTTGACATGACTGTAGTTAGGATTGGTATCATTACAATTATTATTGTTATTTTGAATATCGAAGGGTAAGAAACTATTTGAAATATGCATACTATTAGATAAGTAATTTGTATAGGTTCTTGCATGAGACAACAGCATAGATGAATAATTCTGTGGATAATTTGACTGCGAATTCATCATCATCATTTTCATCGCCATGTCATTCTGTGATCTTGACGCATAAGAATGATCACTAACGACGGTGGCTGGAAACTCCCTAATGTTATTACTATTGTTCACTAAATCTGTCTCCAATAATTCACTTTCTAAAGGGTTAACCTTTTCTTTATTTGGATTAACCGATAAATTGGGCAGAAATGAAGTGAAATTTCTCTCAACTTTTATTACATTGTTATTATTGTTAATGGTTTCACTCCTTAAAGGATTGTTACTATTATTATTATTGTTAAATAATAAATTGGCGTTCATTGGTACATTTATTGAAAAATGCTTCTCAGATCCTTCATTGTGACTACCGTGCTGCTGCTGTTGTTGTTGTTGCTGATGATGTTGGGGATGGTGGGGATGGGGATGGGTGTGGGGCTGTTGTGTAGTGTCTGTACACCGGTCTGTCTCTTTCGACGTGGAAAATGATGGTGGCGATGATGAAGACAAAGATGACATTAACTGGGGAGTCATGCGTTTAATGACAGTCTCATCCGCAGGTTGCTTCATAGGTAAATTTTCATCATGTACGGGATCAAACTTTCCAGTTATCATTTGTGGTGAGTCTGAAGTAAGAAAAAGGTATGAAAAAGGAAATATTCTAAGAATATACTAGAAATTGTATTCGCTACTCTATGAAACAATCTTGACAAATAGGTTTTAGAGTTAAATACAAAAAGTGAATAAACTTTCTACATAAATTGTTAAAATATATTTCCAATTTCTCGAATAAATGACTCTTCACCTGTATACCATCAAACTGGAAAAGATCAAAGTGTCACAGTCTTCACAAGTTTCACTGACTCATTACTGATGTCTTGAGTTTTGAGTTTTGTTACGCATTAGTGACATATGGCACTGAGGAAGTCGGGAGTGTGTAAGAAATTCCTCAACGGTGACGACTTACTAAAAGCATTTTCAGATTGACAAAAATCGTAGAAAATTTCCACTGGATAGTATGGAACACTCATAGGTTTTTCTATGTGTAGATTTATTGAGGTTGAAACACGGTATATGTATGTGAGAATCGATAAACGAGTTTTTATTCTCGTTTTCATCAGAAAGTATCCGAAGAATGTAAATAAAATATTAGTAAGTCTTAGTGTTGAGGTGACTTCAGTGCCTGTGTAATTCTGCCCTATACATTTATAAACCAGTTCTCAGTATTCTACCCTCACCAAATTAAATGATCATCAGGGGTAAAAATGTATCATTGGAAGAGATGGCAGGTTAGTTATGCAAAAAATATATGAATAAACTGTGTCGCAGAATATGCGAGATATATTAACTTTATAGGAGTTCGGAGTGGGAATGAAACAGTATCATAGGTTTTTTCTTCGTGGTTTTTATAATTGGTGTTGTTTATCAATGATAAGCATTTCGAAGGCATGAGTGCCTCTGCAAGTCCAAAATTATATCAACATCTTACATTGCTTAACGTTCATTGAGTTAAGGGAATCAGGTGAAGCAATGATGTGTAATAGTGAGGAAAATAACAGGGTTATCAATTTCTTGTTGATGAGATAACGACTGCTTTCCTCATGCAGTTAATGATCATAGTGGGGAGGTGGGATTTTCACAGTAAAACGTGTTTTAGTACCAATCTCAGGTATACGGAATTTTTCACTTTGATTAATCTTTACTCCACTGCAAATTAGTCTCTCATTTGAGCTCGGTAAGCTAGGGATTCTCCCCTTTTATGTCAGCTGTGTTCATCTTTCCTAATTATGCTTGAATTATGGTAATTCTCTTGGTTGCGGCTAGCAGAGGAGTCCAGGATGCATGTTTTGTCCTGTTTGGGACTCGTCAGCTGGATGTAGCTGCACCTCAATGAGTATTGCTCTCACTGAGACTAGAACCTGTATGAAACGCGCATCTTCGATTCGTCTGCTAGCCACAAACAACCAAATTACTATAATTAACACTCAGACAATATCGAGGCATCTACACAGGAAACCATATGCCAACAGAGGTCAAACAATTCGATCCAATGAAACAAAGGAGAATTACAAGTATATCAACAACTGCACTCGAATTATCTGCTATTTTGATTTTAACCTTGTATTCTTTTTACTCTATTAGTTTATACTACTTGCTATCAGTGAACAGTATAACTCTTTTCTCAAAATATTTCTTAGTTCAGTTGAAATCGTAATTTATCATTTTGAAATTTGACTACATTAACATCTTTTCCATTCCATCACTGTATTGTACTGCCTTCATTTGTTTCTTTGGTGTTCTATCCTCTTTCGGGTATTTTTTTATTCTGAGCCTTACCTACTGAAACTGTGCCATTTAGATAATTTTCTACTATGATTTGGTTGTCGCTTACTTTGCTAATTCACCTCCTGTAAGTGCTTGAAACAACAATAATCCAGTGGGTATCTAAGCATTTGAGACTTGTAATCTACATTTTACTGCTTTCATCTATCAATGCAGCACCGTGTTTCAGACAAATCTTGTGTAGCGAGCAGATGTTAAGGATTGCTCTAAGGCTTAGTGTTCTTATCGAAGAAGCAACTGGTCGTTTGCGTTTTGAGCTTCTGGGGAAAATGTTCACACAGTGGATCAAATAGCTTGGCTTCAGTTTGACTTATCTATTTCATTAGTTACAATTCAGCCAGTTCATTCAATTCATACGAGATAGAAATGTTCAGATAATACACTATATATTGTACTTTCATTTATATTGTTATTTGTAGAGCAGATACTGTCTTACTTTATCTCTAATTATCGAAAAAAACATTGACTCTCATTGAGGATAGGGAGAAAGAAATTTACACTAGTCATCCCTTTATGATAACTTCCAAATGTTCATCTTGTCTTATAATAACTGTAAATTTATTATCATATAGACATTCGAATGGTTTAATTTGCATCTCAGAGAGAGAGACGGAGTGCTATAAGTGCATTTGCACAGAGACAGAATATTCACTTACGTGTGTAATGATTTCATATTCGAATCATTAATCCTTTCCCCCCAGATAAATGGTTTCATTCTAGACAGTTGGTAATGAAGATTTTCGAATTATGCGCCTACATGATTGCAGCTCACCTTGGTTGGAATTTTGAATTCAAAGCCAGAGAATATTGCATCTGTTTGATGTCAGTTTTGTCTAGGATTGAATAGGCTACTTTTCAACCGTTAAAGGCTACCGAGAAAGTCTTTGGTCAGAAGTTTTTCTGTCAGTCAAATGAGTTTGATCTATATTTCCGACCATTTTCTAGGCGGTAATCAGAATTCCTCACTGAACTGGCGAAAACTACGCATAGTAATAATCATATTCTTGAACAAACTACTTGCAGTAAAAACTCCCTATCTAGGTGGATTATGAGTTTTATCTGATTTGAAGCTGAAACATGAGTCGACTTACAGACGGACTAACACCGGTACTCATCCTTCGACTGACTCACTTCCTCATCAGCTAAATAGAGTATCGGACTTCGCTAACCACTAGAATTAGATCCCACTTTAGTCAACTAGAAATGTATCTTATGGTCATACGGTTTCAAGTAAGCACATGCATCAAACCAGCTCTCTGACTTGAGTATTTCCTTCAGTCGTCATCGATTGAAATGAGGCAAAGAGTAAATATTAATGATTTGTAGTCAGATCGTAAGAGAAACTCTTGATTAAAAATTTATCAAAAGATAAGGCAAAATACCTTTACTAAAACTGTTTACCTACAAAATCGTGTGAGAATTCGTACATTGAACGTATATCGATGATTGAAATGATGATTACTTGTCAACAGCTTGCGATGATTAATACTATTTATTTGTCATATCTAAATAATCTAGAGACTGAACGGTCATGTCATTCCTTTAGATAGGTGACTCCTTCAAACCATATAAATCTTAGTCGACTAATTCAGTGTAAACTGTCATGACTAAATATCATTCGGCTGACTGAATGTACGATTCGTAAAAACAGTTGACAACATGATAATTCCATATTATCGAAAGTAGAGAAAAATTAGGCCACATCTAACTAACGAAAAACCAACTTTTATATGTTCAGTCTTCTCCGAGTTATCAAGTAATTTTTAAGGCATTACTTTCAAAAAAATCGTCAACAAGCATATTGTTTGGAAGAAAGGCTTAACAAGTTACCTGTGTTTATCACCGATATTGAATTGAAATTATTTAAACACTGATTTGTATCTTGTGGAAATGAAAGATTTTGACTTGATAAAGTCGACGAATTCGATACACTTCCAGTGCCATCATTATTACATAATCCAGGATGATTATCATTCATATTTGGTCGTAGCTTTGATGCAGGTATACCAGATTGAAGGTTGGCGTAGAATTTCTGTGCGTGGAATAAATCCATATGTGTATCACTATTCCACGGATCTAATGATAACTTGCCATCAAAGCCACGATTATGTTCAGGACTTCGTGGTAATGATGAAATAGAGGATGACTCATAGTTTTGAGGAATATAACCACATTTCAACTGATGCCTTGATGTTGAATTTATTGATGTATCACTGTTAACTTCATCTAGAGAATTAGGTGTTGTATCGGATATTTGACAATCGGATCGTACTGTGCTTGTCGTAGTGTTCATATTGTTAGTGTTACTGGTACTGTTGAGAGCGAAATTTACCGCAGCACTGAAACTAATGGTCCCAGAAGATACCAAGCCAGCTGCAGCAGGATGTATAGCAGCTGCAGCAACTAAACTTGCTGGCCAGAATCTGTTATTTGAAGGTCTACAATATTAAACATATGGATAAATCAAAGTGAGTGTAACTACATGGAAATTAAGCTTTACAGTCTATTGATAATCGAGCATATCATCCATCTAAATCGATTTCCACAATGTCTTACTTGCACCTTTGAAGGCTGCTATGCGACTTAAATAACATCTAAGTGTCAAAGGATCCGAACAGAAATCCAAATCACCAGTAAGTGCCATACTCACTCACCGATGAAAAACTACAAGCTATGAAATTCAGTCTAAAGAGGTATAAACTAACTTCTCATTGACACAAGTCGCCAAATGTTGTTCATACCGTTAAAACTGTTTCCAAAAATTTCAAGGAACGTGAACTTATCTCTTGGATGTTGATAGAAAACGTAAGGAGATAAAATCATTGTGCTACTTATCTACCAGTCTCACTCTTTCCCGACTAATCAGGTTGATTAGTTCAATGAATATTGAAATTGTGTTAAGAAAACAAATTTCAGCTGGTAAATAGAGTACATAGACGGCAAATCTAATCAAACTTTGCATAGGTAATTCGATCTTCATTCATCCATTATGACATGTTATGATAGTAGGCATATGCATTCGAAGTAGTAGCACGACTAATCTAGTTTCAAGGATATACACAGTTACGCAATATGCCGAAAAAATTATCAGCAGTAGGAAAAAATGTTGATAACCAGAAAACTGTTGATAATTTTGTCAAACAAGCAATCTACTTATAAGTAGTTAATCTCTGTTGGAAAAATAATAACCTCATATTTATTTTCCCTGTAGTTTTTTTTCACTTTCAAATCTAACAAACGATCGATATTTTAGTGAAATACATTATGAAAAAGGAAAAATATAATACAAAGTTAACAATGGAATAAAACTATGACTCATAAAATATTATGATGGTTTAATTTCTTCCACTTCTCTATCTTTAACTTATCAACATCCTGAGTAATATACTCTATTGATGACTGCATCATAATTGTAATTGTTAGGTATATTTCAATTCCGGAAGTTCACTTTCAGACAAATAAGTCCCAGTGATATATATATATATATATATATATATATATATATATATATATATATATATATATATATATATATATAATCGATTAGGGGAAATGTTTAATACTTGTGTAGATGTAAATATTATGTTGTGTTTCATTCCTTGATTAAAATTTACTGATAAGTAAGTAAGTAAGTAAGTAAGTGTGTTTCAATGACGATATACTTTTCTACTCTTGTTTTATTGAATTGATTAATTAAGTATAAATCAATAAGACTACAAGGTCAAATGGAAATAAATGATGCCTACCTATTACAACGTTAGCTAACTATTCAATTTTATAAATATGTTCATACTACATAAATAATGTACAGATAAGTTATCACAATTTATTAGGATTATTTTGATGAATAATTATGTCAAAATTAATGTACTTTATTTGATGATGATGATGATGATATATTCAATAATTCATATAACACTACTGTGTGGTAAAAATGCCAAAATATTTGGATTTTCTAGAACTTGTTTCTGATGTGATTGTTTTTCACAAGTGATAAAATAAGAACAAATTTTCATATTCACAGAAATAATATTCTCACATTACGATGGATGAATGAAATATTCAGTCTAAGTTTATTGGGACATTAAGAAAGCTTAATTGTCTGACATCTGAAGTTTAAAGTACACGGATTATTAACTTTCTTTAGTGTATTTTCACACTGGACTTGCTTATTCCTGAATGTGGTTGTTTAAGATTAAATAGAGAAAACAGCGATTTTACACTGCTGGTAACTAGCATGTTGCCACGTCATCATCATTATCCAAATCAACATAGGACCAGGCACTACTATGTAACGGTCCGAGTTACCACTGCTCATATCAACCAGTACATCAAGTAAAAAGGTGGTGAAGTGGAAGATGAAGATAAGAAAATTCAGTTCTGAGCCATACCATCTAGAGTCTTCAACCACTGGTTCCTCTTGTCCCGTAGACCCCAACCACCCAGTCTGCATGGTCCCACATAGCTCAAACCAAAAGTCGGAGACTTCATACATTGATGACATGTTTTAGTCTGGTCGCCTCGGGCCTTTTTCCAGTCTCAACCTACTTCGGTCAACATTGTGTGGCGAGGCAATCGGTGACTAGGCATACGTAGTACGTGTCCCAACCATCTCAGTCGATGAAGGTTCATAACCTCGTCAACTGACTTACCTCTTATCCCTAAAACTCTGCACCTGACTTCTGCATTACTCACGTGGTGACACTGTGGAATACGCCTATACTACGGAGGCAACGATGTAAACCTTATGCAGCATGATTGACGTTAACGGTGATCATGGTGTTCAATCAATACATGAAATGAGCCATTTTGATCGTAATTTTAATCAGTCTCTTCACTTATTGCAGTATTTTTAATCTAGAGTGCCATATTAAGCTCACATAGCAGCATATAGGATACCGGAAGTGATTAATTGGATATACTGAATGCATGAAATTCTGGTAAAACTTGAAAGTGTTTACAAGCCTGGTACATATTTAGTCCGAAAGTAGACAAACATATTGACCTAAACCCATTCTGTCTGTTAAGAGGAAGAAATGTGACCGGCTACATGATGGAAAAAGTAACCTTTCAGACGGCAGTGATAATGCATCAGTGATAGTAGCCAGTTGTATATTAAGTCATGAGAATACCTGGTGCAACTGGCTTCAAATTTTGAGCTAGTTGTCTAGTCTGACAACCAATACTCCAATGCACTATATCAATAAGTCTTCCACGGTGTTTAACTTGTCTCTAGCCTCAAGACTTTCTTACGGCAGTATCCTCTTTAATGTGTCAGGCGACAGAATAGTGTGCATCACATCATTATCAAATCTACTGGTCTTTTATAAAGCTTACATACTCTCTATTATGTCTGTCTTTATGCTCGAACAATTTGGTTTTGTTTACTGTTGGTGCTTGTTTTCTCTATAATATTCCGTCTCCACCCCATAATGAAGGCAATCTTTATGGTAGGCAGCTGGGAACAATCAGCAGGAAGGCTTGCTCGAACTAGGTTTCATGCGTGTTAGCACTCATTAACAACGCGTAGCTGCAGCCCTAGAGATTTGATACACACGTCACTCAAAGCTGCAATGAGAGACGTTACCAGTAAGATATTCTAGTCTAGACTAAATACCCTTAAGACTGAATTAGATATGCTCTGTTAACCAGTGCCAAAAAACATGAAAACTAGGTCTACAGCTTCCTGCTAGTTGACTCCAACCAACTAATATCAGTCAAAGTGCAACTTGATGTTGAATCTCTTAGCACTGCAAAAAGATTGAAAGAATTTTGTCAGCACTTGGGGTTAAACAACATGAAATTGTCTACTATCCATTGACCGATCAATCTAAAGACAACCTAAATAAGAAAAAGTGTTACGCTTCAGTTTCATAATCAGAAAATTGTATCCTTCCATTTAAAAACATGAAATTCTACCATGATTAAATCCTTCAGTTTACCTGCTTGTTGCAGCTTTTTTCTTCTTACTAATAACATGCACTTCACTCGAACCAACTGAATTCAACATTCTATCTGATGATCCATCAACACTGTTACAATTGCTTCCAAGTGGTACAAAATTTGATGAGTCGAGCATTGGTTGCAGAATACGCCGTCTAGCGTTGATAAACCAATTATTTACTTGCAATAAAGTTAGATTTGTTTGACCAGCAATTTGTCTCTTTTCATCTTCTGTTGGATAAGGATGCTAAATATAAAAAAATTGAAATGAAAATGAAAGTAATTCATACTGTCAACAATACAAGGGATTTATACTACTTCTCCTCTTCCTCCTCCGACCACTACTACTACTACTACTACTACTACTACTACTACTACTACTACTACTACTACTACTACTACTACTACTACTACTACTCGCACTACTACTCACACTACTACATATTTGGAATTAGTAGGATTGGGTCCTTATGTATTCCTAAATATCAGTTAACATGTAGGAAATTCATTATTATGGAATTAATTTCTAACATTTATTTGTGACTGTGGTGTTTGTTCCTTACGATGAAGTCACGAGTAAAGCTAGCTAGCTCTATGGTGTTTGATGACAGAACGCGACAAAACTAAGCTTAATGTAATACTGGAAGTGAAGTTGGTAATGTAATGTACACGATTGAAAATTAGCGCATTAAATGTTAACATGTAAGTCATTCCACTTGCCTAAAAACAACTCATCATTTGATATTCAGGCAAGAAGTTGATACACATGAAGTTTTAAGAATTCATAAACACAGTCAGATGGTGTACAAGTTCCACAAACATCTCATCAACTTCACAAGTCATTATTTCTTGAGTTTCCCATCGTCTTACAAATAATAAACATTCTCAAAACTGACAGTGAAGTTATTATATTGATGGTTCCACTATATGAAGTACTGATAGATGAATTGCACTATCATTACTAGATCAGTTCAGAATGTTGTCATCGAGATTAGTCTGTCCTGCTTTAACTGCTTCTGTCAGTAGAAGACATGAGAGCTATCCTAGCTTAAGTAAATGAAAAGTGAATTAGTTATTCAACTTTTACAAGACCATTTTCGAGGATATTTCATCACTAATCAAAAACTATTGAATACTTGGGAACACTGTACAGAGGTTTTGCCTTGGTTCGGCACACTTTGTAACATGCACCTAAAACCTTGAAAGAGATCGATCCCACAACCGCTGGATGTCACGACGAGTATTTTGTCACTCAATCTATCTGTCGGAATCCAGTGACCCACATCTTTCAATTTCTATCAATTCGTTATATACTACAATCATCGTTCAATGCCATTTTCAAAGATGACAACCGATAAACTACTTACTGACCATCGGATCAGGAATATAAAAATTGGTCTACTAATACCGCAGTAAACAGGCGTAATAACTTAGCATTATTATCTCTATTCATCTTTCTGTGCATACAGGCTGGATTTGACAAAGTCATCTCCATTTGTAATGCACATTTTAGAATTTCACACAATTAATTTTACTACTAAACTGAAGCTAGACAATATTGAGGGAACGGCGCAGCAACCTATATTGTCAATAGAGACCAATCAGTTGAGTCCAATCAATGATGGGAGGATAACTACAATAACATTAATCCTTATTGCTTGTAATTACTATTCAGTAAGCGGATGAACAATGAACAGCTGGCAATAACTACAACCTTTAATAACTTACTGTTTACTACTACTTTTTCAAAAAATATACTACCGTTAGTGACCAGACAAGCGATTCCTACCCATTCTCTTGATTCACTAATAATCCACCTTACTAAATAGGACATACAAAAATTCTTTTCATCAAGCCACAACCATTTCGTCAAAGCAGAGTCCTTCTGATATTGAAAAAGAAGGAGGAATAAAAAAGAATAGAAGGAAGAAAGTTTTCTGCGTAGCCAGGAAACATATGTTCCATTCTATGATAAACACACAAACGTACACACATGTAAACATTCATGCATCTTACAGTAGGATACACTGTCGATTATCTCACACTTATTACTTAAATGCAAAGTTATGTACAGAAACAGGAAAGAAGAAGAACAGGGGAATATGTTCAAAAAATCAGCAACATCCAGTTTCAAATAACTACAGCTGTTTTCTTTCTTATCTATTTATCTGACCTGTGTGGATTAATTTTTAAAGAAAATATATTTGAGAAGATGAATGAACCTGTGGATATAAAAGTTAACTAACGGCAATTATGATGACAAGCTGATATGTAACTGTATAACCAGTTAAAATATACGGAATGAGAAGTATATTGTCTGTATATACTTTGTGACGTTTGAGTGGTATTCAGTTATCACTATTCTCGGAAAGTTAACCAATCACTGATAGTGTTTGTACAGGATATATTAGAAAAAATAGTACGTTTCATTACATTATGAGCTCGGTCATGAGTTATTAGAATACTACTCAGTACTTTAAAAAGACTGATAATTATCATGGAAGTTGCACAGTGACCAATCTGATCAAGAATCAGTTTCATAAACACCAAGGTAAATGCCAAAATGAATTCAAAAACGTTATAGTAATTCTAAGATATTATGATTAGTTTGGTGAAATCACTTTCGACCCATTCTTTGGATCCAGTTGAATGATCTCTGAGAGAGGGCTTTTAAATCTGAAGGGAATTTTCAGTATGGATGAATTTAACCTAGAGAACCACCGAAAACAGATATGCATTCAATACCTATTTCACTCCAGTCAAAGACTCTTCACAAATACTCACGCTTGACCTAATAACACAGTGAGCCAAAGATAATCAAATCTAATGACCAGAAAACTACTGTTTACTCATTGGTGTAGAATTCAGTAATACACACCTTGAAATATCTCAAACTCTCAGTAGAAACTTATAGTCAGTGATTTCAACTATAATTGAAGTCAGTATTGAAGTTGACTAGCGATATTAAAGATGGGTTATACAGAGGTTAAGCAGCAGCTGGAAGATGTAAACCAGCAAGTATTCAATTGAATGACTAAATTCCAAAGCGCTCACCATGAAGTTGTATAGCTTTGGATTCTATTGCATGGAAGCTTATTGGTATATACCACTGGAAACCCATAAATTAAGATCAGATAGCTAGCTGTTTAACAGCCTCTAGTTTTCAATGGTTTTGAATTATCAAACTGCTCCCGTTTCACAAGGAGTGCCTATAGTAGTTCAACAGTCTCGTGAGTAAAACACTGACATTTGAAGCGATTCGCTCGGGTTCGAGTCCCCGTGGGAAAATGTCACTCATTGGGAAGCAGGTATATTCAACCGATGAGTCCCGAATAATACGAAACACGCCTCCTGGATCTTACTGCCAACTACTATCAACCATTACTATAACTTTTGTTTATCTGTTGATTCAATAAACTACTGATTCTTCAGTTGAATTAAATTTTGTCATTATGATAAATTAATCATAGATCCTTAATAAATTTATTCTTGAATTTATTGTCATTCTATTTTTTTTTGACCTCAAAACTAACCGTAAAATAACATGAAGTTACGTATAAGGCATATAATAAAGACTTTAAGTAGAGCAATAATGATAGTAATATTCCTTTGTGAGTCAAGTGGGGGATTGAAATTATACTATTCATCAAGAGTTTTGTTGTTCCATCGCCTTGTAAATGATCTAGCACCAACACGGACCAATATGTTTGCAGTGTGCATGTTTGCACTCGTTTGTGTGTGTATGTGTCTGTACAGTAAATTGTGTTGAATGGGTCATTTCTCACCCAATTGTGGTTAGGTGTGAAATATCAATGTGAGTGGACTGTTAGATATTCGGTTTAAGAATATTATTTCACAGGAATTTATAATATATGTAGCATAAAGGCGAAAGTATTGTTATTAATAATCATAAATAATCAAGTTTATTAGGGATTAGATTAAAAACCTAACCCTAAATAAGTAAGTGACAAGGGGACAGGATTATTTTGACAAAAATGAAAAGTGAAGTGACGCAAAAATAACTCTTGATAAGAAACCTTTTCATTAGATTATTAGATTATTATTATTATTATTATTATTTACAATAAACCAAGGCTAATGAAGTGATTTATTAGAGTATATTATACGGTACTGTGCGATGTTTGAGGGTTAGATTAAAATTTGGGTGACTGGAGGATTGGAACCAACGGCTTCCGCGTTACTGGCTAGGCGCTCTACCAACTGAACTGCGTGTCCCAGCTTCTGATCACACTTTAATTTCACTTCAGTCAACAAGGGTATTACCCGATTGCTGTGTAAATTCATGATGCCTAACCGTCCATTCATCGTATTCACACTGGTTGGCCATTCAGGTCTCCTCATTGCAATCGAAATCGAGATGAATAAGAGAAAGGCGGTATCATCTTGACCATCAGTGTGACTGTCTGAGATAGCAGTGGTTTTGCAGACTAGTATTATTGCTGTCGGGTGATGACTGAAGGTGAAGTGAAAATCTGGGTCACGCCACGATTCGGACCGGTTACCTTCGGGTTAACAGCAGCAGATAAGTCTAGTAGCTTGGTTAGTAGATCACCAGACTGGTAGCTAGGAGGCCACTGGTTAGAATCCCACCGCCACCCAAACTTTGATTTAACTTTTAAACATCACCCAACATCAGTAATAAGAGTCTACCAAATCATGGCTATCCCGGAGTCACATTGATAATGGTATACGGTACTGAGAATGGAAGTTATGAACGCATGATACTGTCTTACCTTAATTTAGGATATTCATTGTCTGGTTACTTCATGGATATTTCATTAGCAAGCAATACATATCTCGGGGTTACTCCTCAGGCAGAGTCAATGGTTTCTTTTTCAACTATAAACTATCTTCTCTAGTTGTATCCCCCTCAGATGCAAGGACAATCTACTTAACTTATGGTATGAATAAGATAATTTAAAGAAAATGCTGTTGTATTGCTAAGTTTTTAACTCCTTCTGTTCTAATCATTGATAAATAAGTATCACATGAACTGGGGACATTTCATCAAATAAACATCAACTTTTGCGCAAGTAATTGTAACAAATGATCTGATGCAATCTAAATTTATTGTTTGATGATACCTAATTTCATACTTTTATATGATATTCTGTAGATTTCAGGAAGACCAAGGCAATGATATAAAATAAGGTTGATATGCAAGTTCTAATATTTTCTCATGAGTGTTTAATCATTTCGTTAGACAACCTTATCAGAACTTGATTTGTGAAAAGTACTGATGAAGCGATCAGATGTAATGACGAAACGCTTACGGTTAGATATTTAAGCTTGAAGTAAACTCTTTATTTCAGGTTATCGAATTAACTGTCATAATGAGTACTAAGTTCACACATTAACTGCAAGCTTTTATTTCTCAATTCAAAGGCTTGTGGGGACTTATAGACTAGTTTCGGTTGATATTCGTCATGGACTGACATCAGTTGGAGAAGCATTGGGAACCTGGAATCACTGGACAATTGTTTTTTCCTAGTACGAGACCCCTCATAAGTGCGTACCCATTACCCTGCCCCGTCAGCAATCGAACCCAGAACCTTCAGGTCCCCGCAGTCACACACGTTACCATACAGCCACTTGGTTGGTATCCAGTGCTCAGCGTTTCATTCTTTTGTCAGTTCATGATATACCGCCAACGACATCCAGTATCGTCGTTGAATAAATGTCCTCACGTCTGACTTGGTTGACTCCACTGTCCAAGTAAACTAATAATGACAATAGTAATAGTGATCCAGTTGTCGGATAAATGATGGCATATGTTTTCATACCGATTCACCCTATTATATTTAATCTAGAATATTGGGAAATTGGTCACCCTAGGGTACTGATAAACAAACAGCTTAGTAACAAGCTATTTACTCTTCTCATCCTCCTTCTTTCAGGTGACAGATATTTATTGTTTGACTGAATAGATGTAAATTATTTACGATTAAATTTGATCAAATCAAGAGGAGAAAAGAATATTTCACTTATCCCCATTCATTAAATACAATGTGGTCAACCATCATGCGGAAAAACAAACGAAAATGGGAATTTACTAGTTACTAGAATACCGTGTGAGCAACTGTTTACATGCACGCATAGTGTGTGTGTGTGTGAGTGCGGGGGGAGGGGGGGGATTTCGGTCTTCTTTTTCTTAATCCACATACGTTTGAGTGAATGAATAAGTATTTATGCTGGCGTGTGCGGTTTAAAAAAATTTCTAATGAGTAGTAGAATTAATAAATGAGTAAACAGTAAACAAAAGAGATTCATAAATAAATAAATAATAAAAGGGGATAGTTAAATAGCTATAATAGTAATAATGGACAGGTGTTGAAAGAATATTAGTGTATAAATATTAATAAATAAGAATAACAATTAATTGTTTGTGTCTAAATTTTTTTTAATTGAAAGTTAGCAATACTTACATATACAGTCAAGTTTAATTATGCCTATCCTGTTCTTGTTAGCGTGTTCGTTTGCATGTTTGTCTGAATGTCAGTTGCTTAAAATTATTATTATCATAAATAGTCATAGCAACTCATGGAATATCTTATACAGCAAAACAGATTTTCAAGATTCAGCGTGACGATTCTGGGAACTATTTACCTTTTATTCTTTATCACGAAAGCGTATATATAGAGAAAGAATTTCTGGATACTGGAAGTGAACGGTACGCAGTTATTGTTCACTTGAATATAGAGAAAAAATTGCTTTTAATTTCTGTAGTCTTAAGCATTCTAGTATTGTTGATCAACACAACTCAATTGTCACTTTCAACAAAAGTGAGCACTTTCAGTGCAGAAATCTATAGCATTGATTAACATAGTTTCTCTCATCAACAAATAAATTCACAAAAGGGATCAGTTTTGAACGTGTTAATGTTAATTATGATGACAGCTATTTTGTATCATAGTTACTGGAGAATTAAGCTACCTGACACATTTGCCTAGAGATGTCCACCACTTACTTTTGATATAACTCACAAGAGAGTCAAGTATTAATCTTAGTGAGAAGAATGAAAACGGGTTGGGTTCCATGAATCAATCACTGGCAATATAGTCCCGTCAACCTAGAGACTTTAGATGTGAATCTTGCTTATATGAACTTTGAGAATAAATTATACTCAGTATTTTTCACTTGTTGACTTGTTTGACATTTTTACTGTGACGGTAAGATCTTTCTGGCATTTCACGATTGTCATCCAAACCAGTGTTATCATTTTGTAAATTACTAGTCATGTTTTCTAACTGATTGAAGTGAAATTGAGGCCAAGTCAACACTGAGGTCCGCTAGCTCAGTTAGTAGGTCACATGACCAGTAATCTGAAGGTAGCTGGTTGGAATCATACTGAAACTCAGGTTTTCATTTCCGCAGTATGAATAAAACCAGTTTGTTAAACCACCCATGGTCATATTACATAATCTCTTCGACACTATAGACCTGTACACTAACGAATGTAAATTCATCATGTGAATAGGTTAATTATCATTAGATATGATTAAATAACTCTCCAAATGATCAAATTTAAATCAGACAGACAATTTGGAGGCCTGCTTTAATTGTGGATTACCGAAAAATTTCTGTGAAATTTATTTCATCACATTCTTCCCTTTCAATTTGTTTTAGTCTTTTAAATGTGTCAAGTCCTCTTATAAACTTTCAAAATGCCGTTTTAAAAACTGACAACAAAAGAAGGAATAAACCATACCCTGATAAGAGATTGGCTTATAAGTGTACAGAAAAACAGTATATTACAATTCCTTGGATAATTATGTTGAATTTCACATTTTGGTACTGGTTGAATAAACTACCACCGCCAAAATATGTCTCATTTTCTATTCATTCACCAGTCCAAACCAGATGCTAATGTAATAATACCAGCTGCCTGTTTCACATTGTCACTTTCATTACTGTTATTATTAACAGTATTCCAATCCAACAATTATTTTGTCTGAAGCAATTGCATGGGGAATGAATTTGTTGAACTATTACATGTTGAACGATACCATTTCTAGGTGCTAGTTATTAACAGTATTATCTTTGTACTATCTACGCCGATCAACTGGATGCTTGTTACTGAATCGATACATGGCGCATACTAAAACTTAGTGAGGATCAAAACGCTTACAAATTTGTAGTCTAATAGATAGCTAGAACTGGGAGCCAGGACGCGCATTCCGTCCCATTTAGGATTCATTAGCTGCATGTACCTCCACCCTAGTGAGTGATGTTGCTCCCCTGAGACCCGTAGCCACTACTGATCACCAGTGTGCTGTCCACTAGGCCACTGACACAAAACAGCCATCACCTGTGCAATGGGTATCAGTTGTTATTTATTGATTCTTATAATTTTCCTTCACTATTCTGGGTCGAACTGCTCTACCTCTGTTGGCAGGTGGGCATATATTTGGAGACCTTGATGCTGCCTGGTGGTTCTCGTACCCCGGTGGCCTAGTGGACAACGTCTTGGCACCTAAGGTGATAGTTGGTGGGTTCGAATCCGAGAGGGAACAGCATCACTCACTGGGGTGCAATTATGTCCAGCTGACGAGTCTCAAGTAGGACAAAAGGCACTTCCTGGATTCCACTGCTAGCCGTTGTGTAGACCACAGTATATAATCAGATTAATGGAGGTATGAAATTATGGACTGTTGAACTCTTATCCAGTGGCTTAGTAGTCAATAGGTTTGTCTTGAAATTTGAAGATCATGAGTTCGATATGTGACTGGGTGAAGTGGTGATTGTGTATTAACATATAGTCTCATACTACGGTGAAATTGGTCCTCAGTGTCCCCATATTTTTAATTGTTCTCTAACTGATATCGGTCCATGACGAATCCTATCTTATAAATGAATCTTTCTCAAGTAAACAGTTTGTCTGCTAAAGCTTGACGTATACAACTTAAGAAATTACCAACCTACGGAATATGATTTAAACGTTAGGCAACTACACAAAGAGATAGACAACCCTTCAGTACTTTCATCTTTTAGAACATTTACCAATCATTTTTCATCTAAAATGGGTATCGCTTTAAAAGCAGTCAGTTTTCTCATAAACCAATCAGTCTTATAACGACTTTCTACTCATCTCAAAATGAATTCTTTGAGGCAAAACTTTAAATCAGTTAGGTACTGAGCTAGTCAAACCAGATGTGAAGTCAAATGCCGACAAGACCATTCGATTATAGTCGTGCTACATCTCAAATTAGCGCAAGTTGAGAAATATAAACCATTGATCTCTAACCTACTTGGCTAAAACGACAACATATTCACTATGAGAATTGATAATCTGAACTCATAGTGTTGACAGTGAGCACTTTTTGAAGTCTCAAATTGCAACTGAAAACTTCATAGTCAATTGCTTTGAGTTCATTGGGTAAACAACATAAAAACTGGTCAAAATCGTGATCAAAAAGTATCAATAAACACATTTCTGGATGTGTATTTTGCAGTAGTGATTACATGTTCTGCGATCTAAAAAAGATTGTTTCCTATGGATGGGATATTTAAACTTTAAGCGACTGATCAACTCTGCAAAAAAATAATCCATAAAACCTGTAGTCATTATCAATATACTACTTCTCAGTGTTATTTCTTGTACTGATCAGTCTCTGTTGGCATATGGGCTCCTGTGCGTATGTCTTGATATCGCCTGTGTTTCGACTGTGTAATACAAGCAATAACACTAAAACTATACCCGTAGCACAAGAAGTGGCTATCGTGGTTCGGTGGTCTAGTGGGTAACGCTCTCGCGTTTGAAGTGATCGCTCCCGAGTCCGAATCCCGGTGGGAACAACACTCACTGGGAGGCAGGTACATCCAGCTGATGAGTCCCAAATAGGACGAAGTGTGCATCCTGGATTCTCATGCTAGCCACTACCCATCATTTTTGTACTATTTCTCATCTCAGTAATATCTATAATCGTCTAAGGTGAACACATACATTTGAAATTTCAGCCTATCTGGAGAATCTACTGATTAAAGCGTTGACAATTATGTTCTTTGAGGAAAATTTCACATTAATACGCTTTAGTAATACTATCTGTGACACTGATTGTCAATGATTAATGATCAGTGCAAATTTTAAAGCCGATTTGCACAAAATCACATGATGTAGCTTACACAGTCTAATCAATAATACTTTGAGAGTGGTTCGCATGATGTTTATCTGTTGAGATACTTTAATTGTATTACCAAACAAAATATGTAAGTATAAGAATCAAAGGAAAACTGTTTCTGCACAAAAAAAGCAACAAACATTATCTGTTCATTGAACGAGAACAACTGTGACTAATCAGAAGTAATGGTAATAGTATTTAGGGAATCACTGTTCACTGGCCTAGTTAGTCGACTTCCAACTATAGGGTCTGGGTTTCGAAACCCTCTTCACCCACTGAGCTTTTATCAGTCAACTAGTACCATTAGCCCTCATCCAACAAGTGTGACCTACTTCTACTGCATATACATGCTTTGAATTGTTGAGTATATTTCAATGATTACAAATGGATAATAAAATATGCTACTGTGTTTATTCATGATAGTTTGTATTTTTGAACAGATAAAGTTTCAGGTAAGTTATCCGTTTTAATTTAGCGAAAAAATTAATTGATTTTAGGTTGGAATTCATCAGCTGGGATAGCATTGGAAACCTGGAAGCATTAATAAATTTCTACAAACCTGTAGACAGAATTAATCTAGCACTCATTGGTGATTAGCTTCGAGAGAGGATTTCTGAAGTTCCAATGAGATGTCATGATCAGTGGAGTCAACCAAGTAGAAGATGAAGACAATTACTCAACGACGACATTGAATGTAGGTCACGCTATATTGACCATTGGATTTCGACCCAGTGGTTCAGTCGTAACATGCAGCCCATGGAACCTGAAGGGTTCGGTTCCTGGTGAGGCACTGTCATGGATGTGCACTGCTAAGGAGTCCCAAACTAGGATGAAACAGGTGTCCAGTGTTCCCAGGTTTCCAATTTTTCTCCGAATGATGTCAGTTCATGGTGAATTCCAAGCTAAAATCAATTAATAAATCTCTACAAACTTCTAGATAGAAAAAGTTTTTTAGACATCAAAATCTCTTCAAAGAATTGTTTTAAAAATGTTCACAAAACTAATTTTTGCTTGAATTGGCAAAACACATAAGGTAAACAATACCATTTAACTATTCTAATTGTTAAGACATTCAGAGAGATGAAGTTAGAATGATCAACACAAGGTTTATTAAACATATTATTATTATTATTATTATTATTATTATTATTATTATTATTATTATTATTATTTGTCCCTTGGGTTCCTAATGGAACATAGGGCTTCAGTAGCACGTCTCCAATGAACTCTGTTCTCTGAAATCTTTTGAACCTGGCTTCACGACAGCCCACAAGCTCTCATTTCCTCCTCGCACGGTCTCCTCCATGTCACCCTCATTACGGTAGTCTAAATTTTAAACTGTCATTCAAAAATAAATTGTAATGGTGCATTAAAACAAACTTATTATACTTTCAAAGTTCATGTTTTTTTACTCATAGCTTAGCTTTGATAAGAGATAAAACACAACAAATATCAACCGGGCTATATGTAATTCACAACTGTTCAAAGTACATATGATTCATAGTAGCAGATTTATGAAACAATAACTAGACAATATACCGTTCTCAGTTCAACATTCAATTACTCAGTTATACACGATAACATTATGCTTTTATCATTGTGACAGTCGTCTATAGGATTGATTGTATTGTAAACTACATTGATTGTCTTTGATTGCTTAATTATATTTCCCACTGGCTGCCCAGCACCATACTGATTATTATTTTGACTGTCTGATATAGCTGTGGTTTGGTAGACTTGTACTGATACTGGGTGATGGCTGAAGGTGAAATGGAAGTTTGGATCGTGACAGGATTCAACCCAACGACCACCAATCTTTTATTAAGTATCATATCGTATTCATGTAAAAGAACAACAGAAATATGTCACCTCCAATAAGTTTCAAACTGAGTCGTCACTGGTGTTACTAATAAACGAATACACGTTGACTGAAAGGTCGTAGTCAGAACTGTCTACTCCAACATTTGATGTGAAAGTGTTTACTTTGTGCATTAGTCAGTATGAAAGAGCTTTCCGGTACACAGGCACATTCAATTCATAACTTTAAAGAGGAAGACGAGGTATTCATTGTCACTAATTAACACTGCACCTTCTCTCTCTTTCTACCTACCTATCTCCATCATCTATGATACAGTGAAATGCTGCCAAATATAACATGACACGAGTATTTTAATTACAGAAATAAGAAATTAATTCATCACAGTGGTTCATTCATATGAGAATAATCACAGCAGGTTATTAATTTCACAAGAAAATGCTACCGTAAAAAAAGTGGATCTCCTGTATTGAAATGCATAAAACTGCTTTTATGAACACAGTTCACTTTTATTTTTCAGAGTTTGATTTCATTACATCTTTTATTGTTTATTTGAATGCTTATTTTGTCATTCACACTGATTTTACCCACTGCTGAGTACTCCACACACACACATACATACACACACACACACACTTATATATATCTACAAATGTATACATCTACTCTACGGGATATCTACCTATCGACTTAGGTGTATACCTGAGTTCGGGTTGTATATACATTTCAGAAGGTGTATACACAAAGTTATGCAAAATTACAATGTATTTCTATTGAAAATTTAATTTATATACATATCCTGCTGCTGATTTGGAATAAACAAAAATTCATTGTAATCTAAAGTCAACAAGTATGAATGGAATGTCTTGAAAAAAAGTGACTTTTATTTGCATAATCATAATCATATGCCAGTTGGTTAAATTGAAAGCGATAAACAGTGTTTAGATTTGAAGGAAAGATAAATTAAGCCAACACATGTGACATTGTGAGATTAAATTAAATTGTAAGAAACCTCGCCAAATTTTGACTGAGAGAGAATCTGACATTTGGCATTTGAAAAAATCAGTCCATAGTTTGAATGGTAATGGGAACAGTACCACTCACTAAGAGGTAGGCATATCCAGCTAACAGGTTCCAAGTAAAATGAAATATACGTCTCGAACTCCACTGCTAGCCACTATCCTAACATTGCTTACAAAGTTCCTTTATGCTTACCGAAAATTCATTCCAGTATATCTACTACTCAGAAATATATTATGCGAATATCATTTATTAAAGTCACATGTGTTGTTTCGAAGTTAAGTGTAATCGAAGATGGGCTTATAACCATTGAAGTATACCCCTGAGTTAATTTGTTGGTGATCACGTTTAAAACTACTAGAACAAGAAAGAGTATGCATCAACTGCCTACCAAGCTTCACCTAGTTTTGTATACATGTTTTAGGTGTTTTCATATGAATTCGGGTTCTCAACTAACACTTTGAACAAACAAAGAAATATCTTGGATAGAGGATGATCCATCAAACAGAAGAGGGAAAGTTAGGTTCTCATTACAGTTAGCTTCTTTCCTTATGAATTCACATACTTATATCTTCAAGTATCTCATAGCATAAGACCATACTTCACGTCATTTAGGGATAAGTGAAGCTACATAAATCAAATATACCGATTAGATGGATTTTGTCTTTGACCATGGTCGTCGTAACAATAACGGAGACTTATTGAAGGGCACTTTCATTACTAACTTTTCACCTAGATGACGTTGTATCGACAGGACCTAGTTTGTGAAATAAATCGTGTTTGCAACAGTAAATTAACAGATATCCTTTTTCATTTACAATGAATAACTTTGGATCTAAAAAATAATTAATGTTCTGAGTATATTCATCAACTTTGCATTACTTCCTTCTCATCAGGATTTATGCCATCGTAACAGGAAGTCTTTTCGCTAACAACGAACTTACATCTAGCAAGGTTATATTTTTAAAAATTCATTGACTAAAGAAGTGATACCTACCGCTATAAATGATTTATATTTGCATCTATATTCTTGGTTTCTATCACTAAGTTCAACAAAGTAAGGATGGTGATCCTGGGAACAGTTTATGATTAAGTCGCCTATTTGAGAAGTCTTATACTATAACGGCGAAACATCTCTGTATTTCTGCCAAGTGTTTAATAGCTCTCGAACCGATCTCAGTCTGTGATAAATACTACCATGAGAACAACAATTACAAATTTTGCGGACTACAGTCAGTTTTGCTGCAATCGAATATTTTGATTTTGGTCATGAACATATAGTTAACGTCATATATATTGTCCTGGTTATTTCAGACTGAGTTCTGAGTGTACAAATGAAGAAGTTAGATGTTATAAGAGTTTAAAGGTAAATGTTTGAGATAGTTTTCTCACTGTCCATTGATATTACTTAAAGTATATTTGTGTCAAAAACAGTATATTACGTGACAGTTCTCATTACAACTTCGTGTCATTAAAAAAAGAACAATAAGAAGTAAGATTCACCCCTTAAATATTTTGTCCACTTCATTAACTTTCCCAAGTGGAGCTATGGCTCATTACATTATGTAGGTGGCTTTCGACCAGTAAGTCAAAGGTTCGAACCCCATCCCACCTGCAGAGTTTTGGGCAGTTAGGTATTATAATTAGCCTTCACACAACAGTTGTGACTCATTGCCCACTGCACAAATGTGCACATTCCAATTTTTCTTGTGTCTAACTTTCTTAAAGTTGACGATAAAGTACCTCAGCCTTAATATCGATGCATTATATTCTGATGGTTCACCGATATCTACGTTTTGTTTTATTACGCATGACCAATTATTTATTAATTTCATAGCACTCTTTTAGATGACTGAGGTGTTAATGAAACTCTATTATTATATTACATTATTTTTCCCTTAGGTTCATAGTGGAACATAGGGCTTCAGTAGCATGTCTCCATTGCACTCTGTTCTCGGCAGTCTTTTGAATCTGACGCCAAGACTGCCCACAAGCTTTGAGTTCTTCCTCACATGATCTCCTGTATGTCACCCTCGCCTCGGACGCCCAACTCGTCGTTTCCCCTTTGGATTCCACTAGAGCGCCTGGCCTGGCACGTGATGTCCCCAGTCGGCCTTCTCAGTATATCCCCGAACCAATCCATCTCCGCTTTCTTCTGCATATTTGTTGGGTGATAGGATCTTGGTTACTTCGTTGCCAGGTCAGAGTTCCTTGTTGCTTATCCGTTCCGGGACTACATCTGATCTGATGTTCAGTATCGAGTGAGTGTATATGGCAGCTGTTAATGAATATCTTTAGTTTGTTGTGAATGCTTCTCATAATGCGTCAAGTTTCTGAACCATATAACAGCACTGACTTGACATTGGTGTTGAAAATCTGGATCTTGTTCTTTAGGCTGAGTGCAGTAGATCTCCACACTGATTTCAGATTAGTGAAAGTCTGTCTTACTTTTCCGATCCTGGTTTGGACATCCTCGTATATGTAGCCTGTAGTTGAAACGATGCTGCCTAGTTGGTAGGTGAAAGAGACTACTTAATGAAACTCTATCAAACTGATCAAATGACTACTGAAAAATATAACTGAAAGATAATTTCTTTTGTATCAACTTAAGAAATCTAAGTATCTTTGAAATTCACCGCCTGTCTGTCAATTATACTTCTATTCCTTATCTTACAAAAAGGAATAGTATCATTATGAGTTTTTCCTCGATTGTAGTATAAAAAGGTCATTTTGATTATTTCGGTTTAGAAGAAGAACAGTAGTCACTACCCGAAGATTGAAATAGTGACTAAGGGTTCAAACATTATTGTCGTTTTTATTCACCTTTGAATGAATATCGTGAAACTGGAACACATTTTAGGGTGTTTTCTAGATGGTTGTCAATCAGCTTCATATTTCTGAACAGATCATTTTACTTATGAAATTAACACTATTAGTTCTTGCACTAATCTATATTCCTTGAGTGTATATCTTTGAAATGTATAGGTAACTGATTGCATTTTGGGTTAATTCACCTTAGAAAGATTTAGGATGATTTCTATATGTTTGAATGGGAAAGATTTACTGAGAATCTAGAAAAGTGTACATAAATGATTTATCAGTAAGAAAAAACTGAGAGCGATTTGATACATATCAATAACCTGGTAAAATCTTATTTGTTCCTAGCCATTTACACCCATATACTTATCCGATTCGACAAGAACAAAGATATCAATTTAGTTAACTATGAGAACACTGACTACTACTACTACTCACACTACTACTACTACTAGTTCATTGTAGTAGTGGTAGTGGAAGGAGATGAACGGTTTTATTTCATGCATTTAAGGAATGAATAAACCCACTGTCGAGGTGTCCATTGACTACTACTAGAGTTAAATACTTAAGGAAGTTGGATGAGTCTTTTCTGATGCTATCCCAGCTTTAAGTATACTGAACTATCAGTTGATAATAATGATGATGACGAATGCATTATGAATCGCTTTCTCTTACCATTCATTTCATTTTCAAACTGATATAATAATTTCAATAATGTCAATGTTACATCTCTAGTTGTAGTACTTTAGACATGCATCTCATCTATCCAATATTCAACGCTAAAAGATATGCTAACATTTTTAGCCTGACTGTTAATACAAAAATATTATCCTTGTATCTGTGTTCAGTATACCTTTATCATTGTTAACATAACGATAACAGACTGTAAAAACATTTGTGAAACTTTCAATTTATCGACTTTTTATTTTACCCATCAACAGTATAGTCCGTTTTAGGCACAAAAAATATAAGTGTATTTTTGGTGGGAATATGATTAAGTTAACTAAACCTGATTGACAGATTATAACAAGTAAGGTTAGACTCTTTCTGACCTATATATATATATATATATATATATATATATATATATATATATATATATATATTGCATACTTGTTGATAGGATCGAAAGGCCAAAAAACAAGCGCGCACAACGCACACAAGTTTAAACATACATACACACCTTTTGTGGTGAAGGAAGGTAAACTTTTCATAAAAAACAATCTCTTAAACTCTGTGAATTAAAGAGATCAATTATAAATAGCAAGCTTAATCAAAATATTATAAACAGTGTGTTACACGCTGCTTTTTGCAAGACGACGGGTGTAAGGGGGGAAAAACGGTGCCAACTGTGCCTAAACAACATATTTTCACATTTTCAAGCATACTGAAGGAGTTAGCTCATATTTCGTACATTATTATTTTGGTTATTAATTTGTGTGGTTTAGATTATATATGGAAAAAAAGGGAATTAAATTATAACAAACAACAGCTGTAGTACACCTCATTATCTCTCTGGATGGTAGTGACAGAAACTTTTCCTGGTTCCTTGTCTCTCTGTCTCTACCATACACATACGCACTAACACATATATACTACACTTTCGTATGAAGCCTATGTGATTCAATTTTCTGTGGTGTAAAATTATTTAACTATTTTTGTACACTTTAGGTACTTAACAAAATGGAATGGGTAAAAGGAAAATGTGTTACAGAAGGAATATGCATTAGCAAAATTATACAAGGTGCTATTCGTCACAGAACTGTTGAAAACTTGGGAGCACTGGAATTCTCTTTTGTCTTGCTATGGGACTCTTCAGTAGAACGCACATATAATCCAGTCAGAGCTCGAACCCAAGACCATTATGTCTTGTGACGAATGGGTTAACCACTCAACAACATAGCACGACTATCCACCAGGGCATTCAGTTGGTATCTGCTTCACTTCCAAATGGCTGATCCCGCAATGACTTAGTGAATAGCATACTGGAGTTTGAAGTAATTAATGCTGGATTCAAGTCTCACTGGGATACAGGCACATTCAACAAAGTATTAAAATGGACAAAGTTTACATCCTAGATTTGATTGGTAACCCACTAATAGTCAAATTACATCATGATTTTGGTTGGTTAATAAGACGTTTCTATGTATTATAGGTATTTTAGTTTGAAGTTTGTGAGAATTTATTTACTTATGCGCTTCTAGGTTTCAAGTCGTTCTCCAGCTAACATAAATTAATGTGTTACTACTTCAGGTGGTAATATTTTAATTCCGAATTGTTTATCTATAATAAAAGGTGATGAAGATAGTTTATTACAATGATTGTGTGAAGTATGGCGCCACCTAAACAATATGTGGTGATAATGCTTGAGTTACACTTTAAACGGAAACAACTGAAACCGAGACTAAATGTAACAGCTTCTTACAGTTCAACGACGAATATGATAACTCTGAAACATCAGGATTTAAAATCAGTCCCATCAGATTGATTGAATAATTAAGGATTGTCGAGTATCCCTGAAATAAGGTGAAACAGTTGATCATTAATTTGTGATTTGCTGTGAGTCTTTCAATTTCATTTTCTAAATAGGGGAAATGACGGACGTTTAGAGATGAGTGTGTAAATCAATCAGTATTTACTCCAGTAAGCAAATAAATTTGTCTTCAGAGGACTAAGTGATCACATCACTGACAAGTTTATGAAGTACCAAATAGAAATGAAGGGCAGTCAGTCGACCATAAACTGTCACACTCCAGGTTACATTTCTGTTCTAATTTTATAGAAATATCAGTCGTGTGGAAAATGAGCTCAGCAATAGTTTTCCAGTGATATTCATATCGATCTTTATCCGTCGTTTTTCAAATCAATTTAACACCATCGTATGATTCAGTCTACAATTTTTTTAGGATGAAAGATCCATCTTAGGTTAGCAACAATAAAGCTGATAGAAAATACTGTCAGACTTTGTCAATAGTTCAACACTGATTGGGAAATTTAGCCCATTAAATAGGATCTTTGAGTGATCTTCAAATATTCCATAGATGGAATCCATTTTGAGGGAGTTGTGGAGGCTTGGAATTATTCCAAGTTGTTATTCATCGTAGACTGACATCAGTTGGAGGAACAAAGGAAACCTGGGAGCACTGGACAGCTGTTTCGTCCTAGTATGAGACTCCTCAGCAGTGCGCATCCACGACCCCACCAGCAGGGATCGAACCCACGACCTTCAGGTTCCTCCAACTGATGTCAGTCTACGATGAATAACAACTTGAAATGGAATTCATTGTCAAAATAATTGGGTGACTTAGAAGACAATGCACTATTCGACTGAGTGAAAAAATATGTATTAAAAGTTGATGATATTCATAAACTAGTGCCTGAATTCTGTGTTTTGCTTTCACCCATCAGTTAATGGACCCCAGTAATACTATTTCTGATAGATTTCGAAGTGTAATCAAGCATTAGTTATCGAACTTTACAATTTCGAAAGAATAATGGCTGAAGATGTGACGATCTTGAGTTACAGTCAAGTTAGAATCAGTTAGGCCTAACAGTTTGACAGGATGCGGGATATAAGTTTCTATATCTGCCTAACAATTAAATTTCATTGACACAGAGTATTTTAACCAACTACTTTGAGAGGTATAAAATTAGATTCGAAATCACTTTTCAGTTAACTGTCTATTTGGTCAAGTGTTATTTCTTGCAAAAAAAACCTGAAGAAAAATCCGTAGTAGCTAATAAATGACTGAGTTATCAAGGGAAATCTCCAAAATTATTTTCATCCATCACTAATTACGCCTTGGGAAGATGGGAACAATAAACAACTAGGATGATTACGTAATAAACGGTATCTACTTAAAAATGCCTCCGAAAAGTCTGAACAACTAAATATATATTTTGTTATGAAGTGGCATTATTACCTTATCTCCAATCTCCTTCATGCTGACACTGAGCGTGTTAATCCGTCTGAGGTAAGCTTAAAAATGGCATATTACCCTCGATGTAGAAACAACCACCAATCTATAAGTGGAATATTATTCGCTTCAATTTGATTATCTGAGATAGCCGTGTTTTGGCAACGACCACCGGGTAGCTTAGTTGACAGAGCATGGGCTGGGTAGCTGATTCGGATCCTGCTATGCTCTGCAGTCATCACCGAATATTATTCATTTCCCTCTTAAGACAACTGGTTATTATCACTGAACTATTTCACATCAGAACCGGTCAGCGTTTAAAATCATTCCGTAATATGTTAACAGTAAACTTCCAACTTTGTATTGACAGGCCCCATTTCAGCCTTCGTTCAGGGTTTTAACATAAAAATCATGACAACACTTCAAAGCTTTTTATGGCTTATCACCAAACAACCACATACCGTATCATCCAATGTACTGTTTCGAATATCTGTTCTCTTCGGGTTATATGATGTCATGTTATCTGCTGTCATATCTCCAGACAACATCAAGAAGATTGGAAGGGTGTGTATCTAGATGATATTGAAATGCAGTTTTCAGACACCTCAGATAGTTAAAGCGAAAGGATTTAGTAGGTGTCGATTACAAACAACTGAATGTAAAGGCTTTATGATTTACGTTCAACAGCTTTCAACATTTTTGTGATAACCTCAAAGCTTTTACCTGAGCATATACTAAACATGTTGATAAGTTTGTATGCTGTATAATGAATGAATCAACATATGTCAAATAACTATATCGGACAGGACTTGAAATACCGAAGCCAAGTAAGAATTTAATGCTTCAAATATAAATCAAACATTCAGGCAACATCGAGGAATCTGTATAGGAGCCTGCATGCCAATATAGGTCGAAAAACTCAATCCAATAGAACAACGGAGAATTGCAAGTATCTCAATAAGTAGTAATAACTACTACCCGTTGTACAAGAAGCTTCTATCATGCCTCCGTGACATTATGAATAATGACTTGGTGTTTGAAGCTACGGATAGGAGGTTCAAGTCTCAATGGGAACAATATCACTGACTCGGATGCGGGTATATCCAGTTGATAGGTCCCAAATAGGATGAAACGTGTGTCCTGAACTCCTCTGCTAGACAAAACCAAGCAAATTACCAAACACGTTACAACAGACTTTATAGATAAGAAATAAAATTTCATAAAAGCGCTGACTTTTCGATTCATTATTTCTACCTACTTTCGTTTTGTAATATAATAAATCTGAAATCTGATCAGCATATGTTAAAGTCATCACAAAAAGCGTATAGAAAAGAAAACAGGATCGGATAAGCTTCGTCTAAAAGTTGATTTAGTGAATTGTCAGCTATCGGAGTACACGGTTTTCACCACCTTCAATTGATATTTATAAAGCTAGAGTGGGTTGCAATAGAAACTATTAACTATTATGACTAGCATAAGAATTGAGTCTACCAGTTGTATCTGGGTCTAAAATATGATATTTTGACGTTCAGATTATAATCAAAAATATCTACAATGTTAGATGATGAAATTCATTAAAAATCTATTTTTCACTAAATGAACCAACGTATTCAGAAAATACTGATTGAATGGTAAATTAATAAAGAACTACTTATGCACTGAAATACAGGGTAACATAAAGAAAATAAGGATTTTCATAACATGTTTATTTTATTTATTCTATTCAAATCAAGAATCATTTATGCAAAGTTTGTTGTACCATGGATCTATCTAACACGGTCATGGTTGCAATGAAACAGGATGTGCATGCATTCTGCCACCCCCTGGCTCCTCTTTCTCCCTTTCACCCCAAAGCATACAAACAAGTCTATCTTGATCCCTCCGTGTGTGTGTGTGTGTGTGTGTGTGTGTGTGTGTGTGTGCGTAGATGCATACAGATGTGCAGATGTGTAAAAGTATTCATTATAGAGATTTCTTTTACTTGCTAGAAAAATCTTTCTCTCCTTCCCTCTATCTTTCCTGTGTTTCTTATTCTGAAGAAACTAGCTAGCTGTCCATCATCATTGCTATCATCATTTATTGTTAACATTGAAAGTAATAATAACAAAATAATGGAAACCATCATCATTATGATAACTAAGATAATAATGAAGGTGGGTAGGAGCGAGAAAGACGAAGTTATGAAGAAAGAAATGGCGGAAGAATTGGAAATGAAAATAACGAAAGAAATTTAACCGAATATTCCTTCCCTCATGGATGAATTCACTTCAATTTGCACAAAGTGACTTGCCAAATAACCTATTTTCAGTGCAAGTTACAAACATGCTATAAACTTTGAAGGAAAAAATAAGGTTAAAAATGATAACTTAATGTTCAATAAAACAACCAACTAAAGAAGAACTCATTGTATTCATTTTGGGGCTAACAGAGGAATCCAGGAACAGAGTTTCGTCCTACTTATGACTCATCAGCTAAGTGTGTCTGCACCCTAGCGACTGTAATTCATCCAGCTCAAATAAGGCAAAGCGCGCGTTCTGCATTCCACTGCTAGTCACCAAGATGAATACAACATCACGAATATTCGGGTTGTGTCAAGGCCACCACTTGGGAGCCCATCTCCCAACAGGGGTCGAGCAATTCAATCCTTTATAACAACGGGAAATTACAAGTATAAAACAACAAAAGAACTCAGCTATCACCTAGAATAGTTAATATGTTGTAATGTCAGTCAACAGAGAACAGAGAACAGAGAACAGAGGTCACTGGAGGCGTGCTACTGAAGCCCTATGTTCCACTAGGAACCCAAGGGACTAATAATAATAATAATAATAATGTCAGTCAACAGTAATCTGAAGACCATCCTTAGTAATCAGTGATTGTTTAGAAAGGACACTTCATTCTACAATGCATTATTTATGCATGACTAAAATTATAACCTTCACTTAGAAACTAATAATTTACTGAATGATCTATAGTTAGGTAATACATTTTGATAACCCCTGCTGACGGTGAAACTTCTGGATCGTGAGCTATAATTTAGTTTAGAGTTGGCTCTGATGAAATATCAATGGAAATCCTAAAGCCATTAGTTATTACCAAGTATTCAAATATTTTCTAGTTTACACTAGGCTTTGATGAAATGGGAAATTCCCAGTCCCGTAAAAGTATTCATGTTGACCTGGTAATTTTATAAAATAACTTCATCACTTTATCATCAGCTTTTGTATATTTATTGAGTATACCAGTCAATCATTTTCGTATGTTGTACCACCTCTTAAAGTTAGAATTACGTTTTCTCCAGAATCATATATATATATATATATATATATATATATATATATATATATATATATTGTCAGGGAGTGTAGCTATTTAAAGTGACTGTGATCACGAAGAGTTAGATACTTACTGAAAACCGGAAAAACCTTTCAGAGTAACCTTACTACTTAATCTTTCTCATAGTAACATAAAAAGAGATAAATACGGTGTGAATGCAGTCCAATATAGAGTTAGACAGCTGTTTCCATGCTCTCCCCCTTTATTTACACACAAGTAACACTAATTAGCACAGTGAAAAATGAAATATGTTGTAGTCTAAGAAAACATACCATATGACATTTTATCTTACATTCATTTGTTTTCTACTTCCGTCATGTGTTACATGTTGGATAAGATACCTAGTCATCTAGTGTCCTCATTGAGAATGTAATTATTGGATTGTTTTGTTGTTTAGCGGTAAAAAAATATTGAGGGAAGGGGGAAGCAATTGTAGCTTTACTCTGTTCATAATTCAACTATACTTACCTCTTTTTACCTGTTCTCTATTTTAAAAATATCCGTCTCTCTGAAAAAAGTTACTTTATATGAGGACAAGTCCTACACTAATTTACGAATGATCTTATACTATAGTGGCTTAGATTTTCTAGCAGCTCTTAAGAAATTTTCACTTTAATAAAAAACAAGTCAATTACCAGCATCACTTGTAATCACTCTTTCGCAGATACCTGTATCTACAGGATATATCTATACTTCACTCCCAGTTGTGTGGTTTCTTAACAGCTGATGGTTACAAACAGTTGTACAAATAGTAAAGTTCTCTTTACAAAAATGCTTCGAAAATACAATGTTTTCAACATATTTCGAAAGAAATATTTGAAACAGATCGACCAATTCAATATTCTACAGCAACTAGAAATGACAAGTATCGATAAGTAACAACTGATACCCATTAAACAAGAGGTGGCTGTAGTGTTCCAATGGTCTAATCACCAACACTTTGGCGTTCGAAGCTATAGGTACTTGTTTTGAGTTTCAGTTGGAACAATATCAGTCACTGGGGTGCATGGACATCTAGCTGAAGAGTCTTAAATAGGATGAAACGCACGTCTTGTATTTTAGTGCTGGTCACCAAGATGAATACACGTATCTCGAATATTCACAGAACATTGTATTGTCAAATCATAAAAATTTAAGGGCGATCAATACTGGAAACTAGCTTGATTATAATAATTGAAGTCAGTGTTTTAATTCATCTCTATGTTATCTGTGTCCTAAGCCCTATTTTGAGGTTTATGATGGCTGATTAAGAAGCATGTGCAGGGGAGGATCGTCAATTTTTCTCTTGATTATCATCTAAGAATGAACTCCGCTGGTTATTTTTTATCAGTGGAAAACAGTTACTTGAGATGGGAAACGTTGACAGACTTTAAATAAGTGATGCTAAGTGACCTTCAACTTTGTTCACACTAGTTTAGGAACAGTACTCAATACTCATTGCCACCTCATGGAGAACTGATGTGCTTAATCCAGTGATGTTGGAGGTCTGTTGTTATCTTAACAGTGCAGTGACAGCGTCTCCGATTTCAGCAATTAGTGAGATGCATTTAAATCTTCAGGGGGATATGAATATCCTCAGGTTTTCAGACGTATCTTATTAATACGTACAACGAGCATGAAACGTATGTTAAGTGGGGCTTTCTGATAGGTAACATATCTAGCTTTATCAGATTTCATTCTCATTAGTTGTCATCAAAAAAAGCAGACCTACAATTTCCTAGTGAGTCTTTGACCACTACTTCATATACTGATTATCTGCCAGTCCTAGATTAAAAAGGAATATTTATCGACAAAACACTCTCATTGACTAAAATTGGAATTCACATCAAAGCTATCCAATGTGTTATTGCCAGAATTCTAAGGTGTCTATTCACTTCGCTGGTTAAATTCTTTGATTCGATTGTGTAGTGAAGAAGGTATCATTCGTTGATATCCTCATACGCTTCAGTATCTACTGAGAGCTAACTGTTATGCGCATTAAACAATCTGGTACCTCATATATTTATACTATGATACAAATAGCTTAAGAGATAGTTTCCCTACAGAAAGAAAAAAAAACTCATTAGATGTACATCCGAACAGATTTAACCAGCATAAAAGGGATTGGTTATACAGGGACATACTAAAAATCCGAGTCTTATTGGGAACAACACCAATCACTGGAGTACAGGTATACTGAGATAGGTACATCCAAATAGGACGACATCCGAGTTCTAAATCGCACTTCTAGTCACCTGGAGGAATGTAGAGTATGATAATATACATTTAGCTTGATTTCTAAAAGCGATTAGAGAATATGACAACCGTCACGGTTTTCATAAACTGTTCATTTTTATGAATTTCTAACTGGAACACATTTTAGAAGGAAAATCTTATTTCAACTAAGAGAAAGTTTATGAGAATAGTTCTAGTGTACATGAGTTAACAGTTTAAATTACTAGCCGTTGAATTTTCACAATCCTTGTTAGCTGTAAGACACTTGTTCATCAGCTTTTAAAATGTGAGCGTTTTGAACATTATGAAAGTAGTTGAACGCTGGCTTTGATTGGATAAAAGTAAGAATTTTTTTCTAAATAAAACCGGTGGGGGCAAAACCTGATGGTGTGAGGACAGTTACTCAAAGAAAACAGTGGGCGGTGGTTGCGCTATATCGTGATCTAACAGAAGTTGGAAATATGGACCATTTGATTGTGACCCAGTGGCTCAATGGTAACGTGTTGGTCATGGAACCTGAAGGTCGTGGGTTGGATCACATGTGGGGTCGTGGGTGCACACTGCCTTCCAGTGCTCTCAGGTCTCCTTTGTTCCTCCAACTGATGTCAGTCTACGATGAATAACAACTTGGAAATACAGAAAAGTATTTCCAGGAGCTAATCAAAAGTTGTCTACCCACAGAATAAACATAAATACACAGGAGATAATCACTTTAATCTGTAGATTCTATTATCTGGATCAGAGTGACCTAAACACTAAATGAACACTTAGTTTGTCTGACGTTTATTCAGTATGGTCTTTCATGTTTTGGAGTATCAATAACTTATAAAGAAGTTTATTTTTCACGTGATATCTGACAAAATATTTCAGTCTTCAAAAATTCTAAATAACTAAGCTAAAAAATGATTCTAATCTATATTAATTGAAGGTTTGTAAAAAAATCTTTTCTTCATGAACATGATCATGTTAGATTAGAAATTTCTTACTATGTAACTCATTCACTACTAATTCAGTTTTCGAGTAAACATGTGTCTATTACCTTTTAGTTTTCATTTAGTTCATTTAAATATATGCCGATTCAGGCTCTTATCTTCTTTTTTTCCTTATACAATTATTCTGAATTCATCATCTATCCTATACTTTAGATACGAGAGTATTGCCATGCAGTAACAGAATATGTGAATAATAACAATAGTAGCAGTACTGGCGGTAGTAGTGGTAGCGGTAGTGGTGGTGATAGTGATAGTGTTGATTTATTAGAACTTATAATTGTCCTACTAATGTGTTATCAATTCTAAACTCACCAATCCTTATTTATACTTTACTGGATTTCTTCGTTTATAATTACTGTCTTCAATTATATCACTTCCTTCACTTCTTCCTGCTGTTTAGCCTCATCAAGATCTGTCACCTGCCATTAGATATTCATTAAACTTAAGCACAAAGAATTTGGAAGTAAGAGTTAATTGAGCCTTTCTTCTTTTTTAGTAAAAAGATAATAACGTCACACCAGTATTATGCAGAAACATAGATCGCATACACATGCATACATTCATATGGAGCATATCCATTGAAGATTGACAGACCTTATGATTGTTGGCAAAATAAAAAAACTTCATTTAAATTTGTCATGTCATTGATGATCTTTTTCTAAACTTCTATATAATCTGAAAATAGTTTATCAAGATTTTTTTCAGAAATTATAAAAAAGTAAGAATTAAAAAGCAGAAAAATACTTTTGTATTCTCCACAGGCGACTGATTGCAAATTACTTGTGGCTTTTCCTTTACTAGTTATTTTCGTTTAGCGCATTACTGTCGTTCAGATGAACAGTAGGTAATCAATTACATACACTGATAATTACACCCACATACATGTAAATGATTTTTACGATCATGTATAAAGATTTCTTAGCTATGAAGATAGGCAAGTATGTCGTTATAATAAGTAGCCTTTACTTCTATAGAGATATACACACATAGATAAGCAAGTAGATTCCAGTATTCACACTGTTACGCGTAATAAGAAGGTAATAACTATGAGAGAAATTAGCATCAAGTTAATGTAAATAATGGTGAAAACAGTAGAGGGAATAGTCCTACTAAGATTTTTGTTTCACATCATATGATTTTTCTGTAATAAAAGTTTTCTTCTTTTTCGTAAAAACCACATAGAGAGAACACATAAACGAAGAGCTAAATTTTACTTTTTTAATTATGGTGGTTCATTGTCATTATTATTATTATTGTTTGAACATATACATGATTACGGAATTCCATTTGGAGTTTTATCAAAAGAAAATTCAAAAACAAAGGAGTAGTATACTACAAGCTTTGAAATCACCATCTTCAGTGATGAAATGCTAATGATTCAATAACAATGTTTAGGAACCACCTAACAGTGATCATTTTGGGCATAAACGATGAGGTTCTGACTTCACCTATAAAGTTAAATGAAGACCATATCACCAGATAGCATAATTATTTCGCGTTATTCGACCAAACGGGTCTACTTCTATGTTTTAATCTTATTGATGGCTACAAGTGAATCCCAGGACACGCGTTTCATCCTATTTAAGACTCTTCAGCTAGATGTCCATGCACCCCAGTGACTGATATTGTTCCAACTGAAACTCAAAACAAGTACCTATAGCTTCGAACGCCAAAGTGTTGGTGATTAGACCATTGGAACACTACAGCCACCTCTTGTTTAATGGGTATCAGTTGTTACTTATCGATACTTGTCATTTCCAGTTGCTATATTGAGTTGAATTGCTCAACCTGTGTTAAATTACTTCTGTAGGATTTATTATTATTATTTGTCCTTGGGTTCCTAATGGAACATACGGCTTCAGTAGCACATCTCCACTGCACTCTGTTCTCTGAAATCTTTTCAACCTGGCTTCATGACAGCCCACAAGCTCTCATTTCCTCCTCGCACAATCTCCTCCATGTCACTCTCACCTCGGACGCTCAACTCATCGTTTCCTAATTGGGTTCCACTCGAGCCCCTGGCCTGATCTGGTGCGTGATGTCCCCAGTCGGCCTTCTCGGTGTATGCCTAATCCACGTGCTACATAATTTCTTTTTCATTTTGCCAACTGAAGCTAACAACACCAAAAACAGGAATGTTTCAACTGTCTGAGAGGTAATGAAAGATATGGCGTTTGGAGTACTGGCAATGGAATACACTAAAAGTGGGAGTAATTGTATCCTGCAGATTAGGTTAGATGGGAAATTATAAAATGTAACAGTCACATTCGTTTGCGTATATTGTTGATCATTGCTAAGTATGCTGAATATTTAGCATTTCACGAAACATTTTAAATAAAGTGACATATTAGAGATGTACTTTTGATTTGATTTCACTTGTTTCAAAATTCAATAAGACTGAACAACTCTGCCTTTGTGGTCTAGTTTACGGTTAAAGATGCTTAATTAAGTATACTAAACAGTAGCAATAATTTAACAAATAACTGACTTGAAGCTACTCATCAAGTGAGACAGAAGGAAATATAGTTAGTTAATAAAAAGATAATCCAAACGAGTCAATGTTAAAACGATAAACCGAGATATCAGTCATCAGTATGTACGGTAACGTTGAAAATTCTTTAAAATTGACAGAACGCAGAATATAACTTTATGGGTTAGTTAACAGATGGATAAGTTTAGAAATAAAGTGTGCTAAATGCAGTGAGTTGAACTTCGTGAATATTAATTCTATTATGGAAATAGGAGACGTAACTTCTTTTAAACTAACGAAAGCACATATATGAAGTTTGAAGCCAGGTTTTCTTAATAACAGATTGCTGGCAATAGCTTCCTTTCAAGCATATATACCATACTCAGATACTCGATGGTAAGTTTCAGTGAAAATAGTCAGATTTAAATAAACAAGAAATCATCTCCAAAAATTTCAAGATTTGAACATAGTATCCCGTGTTCACTTGATGTTCAGCAGCTATGCTATTCAGAAGATCTCCTTCATTGAGTAATGTTTTCATTCGGAAATGTTACAACAGCCTACAGGATAGTCTCATTCTGCTCTTCTTTGTATACTGAATACACAATTAAAGTTGTATTCGTCCCGGACTGATGTCATTTGGCGAACCACTGAAAATTTATTGGCGCTGGACAGCTGTTTCGGTCTAAAATGCAACCTCTCAGCAGAAGATGCACACGACCTCGCCAGGGACCGAACTAAAGATTGCTGGTGAGTCTCATACTAGGATGAAACACCTGTTCAGCACTCCCAGGTTTTAAATGGTTCTCCAGCTTATGTCAGTCCCTGGTGAATACAGCCTTATATGTATGGATTACTAAACAGATATGTGACAAGAATGGGCATAAATAAAATAAGGGCTAGACAATGTTCCAAGGGAATCCGGCAGATACATATACTCTCTAACACACACACCAAGTGTCTTCCATGACACATCAGTCACCATACATTATTTTTCAAAATGGATCACTGATTTTACTCGATTAAGCTAAATATAAATAAAGCCTTTAAGAAAAAATACCAAACAGCATATTCCATAAAGTCGATTACCAAGTCAACAACAGCTTAGTGACCTTTTATAAGCAATATACTGATTGACAGTTCATGGTCTACATTAAGGACAATGGACACTGAAAATGATTGATGTATATTTCAATTGTATGTTTTGATTTTAGTTCCACATTTCTACTATGCAAAACGACATTCAGGCAAAGACTTATACCAGTACTGTTAAGATACAAAGTGAAGATTGATGGATGCCTAAAGGTAGTCAATAGATTGCCTTTAACCCTGATTGTAGGTTTCATGATGCACCTCAACCATCAAATACAATGTACTGCGGTCTTCATAACGCTACTTATTTGGTGTAAAGCGAAGCCTGATCAACAGGATTTAATAGGTAGAAATGGGTTAGAAAACAAGGGAATAACTCTTATGGAATTAAAAATTTTCTCTACCTACTACTCAACTAGAAAGTTACCCAATATAGTTTAAGGTATCTTTTTCCATGTTGTGTCGATTTCACACTGAAAACCATTTTGCCTTGGGAGAATTTGCCAGACTTTCCACTTTATTCTTAAACTCTGTAATGAAGCACACTTCCAAACTCAGGTGATGCGAAAACTAGGAGAAACATCTTACGGCAAGCATGTCACTAATCAGAGGTTAGGTTACCATTTTTCAACTTCTTTTTTATGTAGTATCGTCCTTCAGTAAATTTTATCTTCAGATATTCACCTCCACTTTCCATCTGGCCAACTCTCTAGGCAACAATTTCTCATAAGAACTTCAAGAAGTCCACCATTATCGTGGATCCATATTCATAAAATGCAGATTAATCACTTCCACAGCTGTTAAAAACCAGCTTGCTTGATTTCTAACTGGACGTAGTTCTCAGTGGTTTATACTACTACTATATTCGGATTTTATAGGCCATTAGTAAGTAATGAAGTTTTACTAACTTTTTACCAAGATGCCACTCAACTACGATTCAAACATCCTGACCTATTCCTCATTTTAAAACAATATTCATCATAAGTGATGACCAACATAGTCTGAGAAAGTAAAACATATGATACTTATCGAGGAATTAAAAAGGCGTTTTGCAATTTCTGGTAAACTAGGTAGTAGAACACCAGTAGAACCATCCGGCTTGATTATGAAGCGTTTTCAGTTACTTATGACCTCGGATTGCAAAATTTGTTAACCTGAAGAAGACAGGCACATAACTTGGAAGTTAGGTATCATATACTTAGATACTGATGTCGAGGTAATTATGTTTACTAAATGAGACAGAAAAAAGAGAAAAACGGACACGGTGTTCACATTTCTTCAGAAATAACAGTTTATTGACCTCTTCCTCTGGCCAACAGTACTCCACTGAGTCACCAACAGGCTTTGGTTCAAATTAGGAAGGTGCGTACAATTTGTCCAACTACGCCACAAACTACATACCTTTACTCTTATAATTACGGTGATACAAAATTGTGAAATTACACATGGTAAAATACATAATTCAATCGTTTATGCGATTAAGTGACATAAAGCCTGGAGTATGAAGAACTTTCACATTTAACGAATTGGGACTTTTTTGGCAGTTGAATTACTCTCTGTTAAGCCTTAGCAATTTTTTTTACCTGTGAGAGACTATCAAATAAACAAATGCAGAAAAATGACCAATAACTGTTTTCTAGTTCCATATGATAAACGTTCACTGAAATATGATTGACTAGGTTTAAAACTAACCTATTATGGAAGAAATGTGAGTGTCTTGAAGTTGACTACAATACTTGGAAATCGAAGTTGATGTTAATTGATCGGAAACAACCGACTAGGAGCCATGGGGCCTAGGTGTTGTACTTGTCGGCACTCATCAACAAGGTGTCTGAAGTTTGAAGATTGCTTATATCCCTTTATACATTCAGGCTGACAACTGCTGGTGTCACAGATAGACCTTCCCCGCTTAGTTAATCGACTGATGAATAATCACCCTAACTGTTGCCTGACTTATTTCGATTACGTAACACTGACTAGTTGACTCACTATCACGTCAAACATAGTTCAATGGTTTCATGCGAATTGCCTCAGCTGCTGTAGTACTGTGTTTTAGCACAAACTATTGGTCACTTGGTCTAATATAAATACAAAATTGTTTTGTTACCTAACTGTTCGGAGAGAATTTCAGCAATGGATAAGATATTACAAGGACTGAATTTCGGAAGTCACTAAAATATTCCCCCGTGAAAACCAACAATAATTTCATTTGCATGCACTTTTCAATAACAATGTGTACACTATATTAGGTGTTGTTTATTCGTCTGTAATCATATGATTATCATATATCTAAAGTGAAGTAAGATCATAAGAAAACAAAGTCGATCAACTTACTACAAGATGTTGAAACAGCCATTGTTTCATGATTTGTGTAGCACGTTTAGGCAGTACACCACGTTTCTGTTTCCCGCCAACACATAATCCATCTAAACTGGCATGAAAGGCTGCACTACTCAATGTTGATGATCCATAAGGTGAAAGGAATGAATGAAGTTGTGAAAATGATTCATCACAAGATACTGAACCATCTTCTTGTACAAGCGATTTCTCCATAAAATAAGGTGAATTATAATCAACCATATGAAAATTTGGTGTATAACATGATCCATGCAAATCATAACGGTTATGATTATGCAGTGAATTGGAATGTAAACAACTTGATCGAGGATTTTCAACATCAGATGAACTGCATAAAGAATCGTCATCCAGTCGACCGGATAAATGACGTCGATATCCGGGGGGAATCTAGTCGGTTAAATAAATATTAAAAAAGCCAGTAAGTAGTAGGAAGAATGCCAAGAGGCGTAAATTCTTACTCATAAAAACAGTAACTTAATTCAATAGGCTTTGAAATTTAGTTTGATGCTTGTAATTTCCCGTTTCTATACTGGTACAAATTGCTCAACCCTTGGTTCCACTGCTAGACATCACTTAGCTTACAATATAATGAGTAGTCAGACAGTATCAAGGCATCCGCATAGCAGCCCATCTGCCAGCAGAGACCGATCAATTTGACTCAGTATAGCAACGGCAAATTACAAGTATCAAACAACAACTGTTATCCATTGCACAAAATGTGAATCTTAGGCCTAGTAAATAACGCTTTGGAGTTTGACGCGATGGATATCGTTTTCAAGTCCGAGTGGAAAACATGCCGCCCACTGAGATGAAGGTACATCTAGCTGACGAGTCTCAAATAAGATGAAATGCGCATCCCGGGTTCTTCGCTGTTAACCGCCAAGCAGACTATGAAGTATGTTTTCAGGTAAGGCATAATGTGCTTTCAGCCTCAAATATGATGTAGTTGACTTTTTTTACTGTTTTCAAAACAGATTTACCGTTATCAACTCAGGGAAGTGAATCCTATTTGACCATCGAAAACTTCATGAAGGATATTCACTTATCAAAGTGACTATATTCTTTCTGTAACTCTTTTCTTCTCTAGAACTACTTGAAAAGAAATATTTCATCCCTCACATTGTTTGTTTTCTGAATGTCCAGATGGGGATTTTCGCATTTATGCAATTCTTTATCTATGTTGATAGATAAATATTAGTTTTTGAGATGAACAGGGATTTTTAATTTAAAAGTAGTATTCATCATGGACTGCTGAGGAGTCCCGTACTGGGACGAAACAGCTGTCCAGTGCTCCCAGATTTTCAATGGTTCCCCAAGTGATATCAGTCCACGATGAATACTACTTCTAAACATTAGTGTATTTAATCCTACAAAAGTATTTCTAAGGGGGTGGTGGGGATATTATATTCAAATCAGCATCAGTTCCTATGCGGTTTGTGGTATACAGTGCCAGTTAAGCCTTCAGCTGGGGAAATATCACTACAACTCACTTTACCAACTAAGATGTATTGAAGTGTGATCCAAAGAGTGGGTTAAAGGAATAGCAAGAAGTTAGCTGTAAACTCATATGAATTAGTGAAAACTGTTAATACAGACCAGTAGCACTTGATAAGTAAAGCAAAAAGATTCAAACATAATGGTAGCCCTTCTGCACTTATCAGTGTACGAAGTATGATTAATTCAGCTTTGACAGTGAGTTCCACAACTATGCAATGGTAGCCTTCAATTCATATCCATCTTTACTTTGTTATAATGTCAAAATAGTGATTTATGCTTGACATCATTAAGATGTACATGCTCTGTGTGTATGGTACAGACAGCATTTAATTTTCTCACAGTTAATCATATCACCTAGAAAATATGCCAAAAAGATGGAAGGAAGATGCCTAAATCAGCCTACACACTGTAGTATGTTCATTGTGAGAGATTTTAAACCGTTAACTTCTCTGTCATAAACTGTTTATTCTAAGTCAGTATTTAAAAGTCTGTATCCTTTCAGTCAGTGATACCAGTATCAAAGATGAAAACAATAGGATTCTGGATTTTAAACTTTACAATATACTTGATAGACTTCTCATACGGTAGGACCTCGCATATATCTGTATACTTCTAAGAGTAAATGATGGTGCATCCATAAGCAAAAATTTGCATTTTCAATTTTAAAAGTCAATAATTGTTTACATAAATTATCTATTCAACCATAGTGAGAGAAAAAAACAATGCGAATAAAAGGATTAAGAAGTAAAATCTTACTGCCCACCTACTGTGTATGCATATATGTGTAGACATTCTTTTGAAAAAGAAGTAAAGGGATAAATGTTGATGCTTCACTTATAGCCATCAGATGTGTCTATAGAATAGAAATGTTTGTATTCTTTTGAAAAATATGAATCAGTTTCATATGTATGCATGACATAAAATGGAACCAAGTTGTCTGACCCAGCTAGCAAATGAACTGAAGTAGTATTCATCATGGACTGACGTCACTTGAGGAACCACTGGAAATCTGGGAGCACTGGACAGCTATTTCGTCCTAGTATGAGACTCCTCAGCAGTACACACCCACGACCCGGTTGGGGGTCGAACCCTGGACCTTCAGGTTTCACGGCAAACGCGTTAACCATTCAGCCACTGGGTTGGTTTTCAGTGGTTCACAATTTCCAACTTCTGTCAATTCATGACATAGCGTGACTGTCACCCAAGGTCTTCAGTTAGCATCCACTTCACTTCCAACTGGTTGACCCCACAGGTCACGGCTTCTCATTAGAACTTCCTAACATCCATCTGGAAGCAAGTCACTAATGAGCACTATAGAGTAATGTACTTTTGAAAATCCATTGAAAATTCGGGAGCACTGGACAGCTGTTTCGTCCCAGTACGGGACTCAGATTTTTAATGGTTCCCCAACTGATGTCAGTTCATGATGAATACTACTTCAAAATTAAAAATCCCCATTCATCTCAAAAATACATTAAATGAACTGAAGTTAAACACATTCATTCACTCACATGCAAATGAATATATATATATTTAAGTATAATTGTTTTTTATATGATACCATCGTTGACTGGACCGAATTGATCGGTCTCTATTAGCATATGGGCTCCTGTGCCGATGCCTCGATATTGCCTGTGTTCTAATTATGTTAACGATGGATTGTGGCTAGCAGTGGGATCTAGGATGCACATTTCTTCCTATTTGGGAGCCGTCAGTTGGATGTACCTGCTTCCCAGTGAGTGATGTTGTTCCCACTGGGATTCGGACTCGGGAGCGATCGCTTCAAACGCCAGCGCGTTATCCACTACACCACAAGTCCCAAGTAGGGCAGAATGTGCATCCTGGATTCCACTGCTAGCCACGACCCATCCTTAATGATTCATATTGTTAGGTTTTTTTCCTTCAATATCCTTAAAAGTGCAAATTGTCTGTCATAGTGTTTACCAATCAACTTCAGAGAGAAAATAAAAAGTTATTACTGACACTTGGTTGAAAGTCGTGGAAGATTTAAATATGGTAATGAATACTTGTAAATGCTCTCGATGACTGAATCTTTATCCCACCATGGATTCTACAGTAGTAGTCGAAAAGAAATCCCAATCAACAGTATATATAAATATGAACTGCCACTACTATATTTCATAGTTATGTGTCTAAATTGAAACTTGATTTGTGTGGACAAATAAAAATCAATGTTAAATTGACTTCAGGTTAACATCAGCTTGAAATTTTGGTCAAGTAAACGTTTACACAGCAACACATACATATACAGTTAACTATTTCCAACTTTATACACAACTGCATATACACACACACACATTCATCATCGTGATTGACATGAAATGTCCTCTCATATAAATTTGTTTCATTTGGAAAACCAAGTGTGAATTTATGCATTGTTATTATTGTTAATCTATGAAAATAGAATGTAGATTTCTCTAGACTGCATTGAAATTAGTTTTAAACTAACGGAAAAAACAAAATTACCATATCTGTTGATCCAGGATGATAGGGGAAATTCGATGTTGACATCTGATGAGGATGATGATAACGAGGATTGTAACAACCTGAAGCAATTGGGGAAAGAGCATCGGAATCTCCTGGAGAAGATGGTTGTGAGTCTGAAACATTCACAAAGTAGAAAGAAAAAAAGGAAAGCATTCATCCTTAAATTGTGAATTGTGAAAAAGTTTATTCAACCACTTTCATTACCGTGGCCGTCAACATGTTGTAACTTCTAGGTTTACTTTTCACAGATTTTCCCCTTCTTGTTTCTATCAATATTCATTTGATGTCTCATTATTACGTAGTCGGTTATTGTGAATGACTGAACACTCATCAAAAGTCACTCCACTTATCAAAGATATCACCAAGTGATTGATAATTTGATTAAATTGTAAAACTGTATCTTAGTGTAGAGCCCAAGATGAAGACCTAATTGAAAAGGAATATATTTCTTCACTCAATAAGTCTTTTTTCTAAATGTCTAAATGGAAATATTCAATGTATTCCTCTAATACTTATCTCGAACAGTTCATTCTCCTACTGGCTGAATGAACTACCACGACTAAGCACTGAACAGTAATGCAACAGAAACTGGTGGTTTCATATTATTGCCTTTAATTCTGTTATTATAAACATCATTCAGACGCAATCATCGAGAGAGGTGATTCTCGAAGTTCCAGTCAGAAGTCGTGACCAGTGGGGCAAACCTGATGGCCATGAGGACAAATACTCAACGGTGATATTGGGTCGCAGTCGTGTTATGTCGTGAACTGACAAAAGTTGGAAATATAGACCACTGGATTTCGACTCAATGGCTCAATGGTAACGTGGTGGCCACGGAACCTGAAGGCCGTAGGTGCGCACTGCTGAAGAGTCTCGGACTAGGATGAAACAGCTGTTCGGTGCTTCCAGGTCTCCATTGTTCCTCCAACTGATGTCAGTCTACGATGAATACCAACTTGAAATATTTCTAAATCCCCACAAACCCTCAAAATTTAATCACCATTTCGTTCGGAAATATTATTTTAAAAGTGAATCCGTTAAATTTTTATATCCTGAGAATTCCCTATTGCATCAAATATATTGTTTGAAATCGAACTATCAATATTAAGGTAACTTTCATTGCCTGTAGACTTTTAGTTGGCTAGAAAAGTGGTTTTGATAACTCATATACTCTCGGTAACTTTCCTTTAAAGTCTGTTAGCTACAAGTGATACATTGTTATCAGTCGAATACGTTTCGTTTCTGGTCAAATTAACTTGGCATATGACTCAGAAAATGAAAGTAATAACAAGGAAATATATTTGTAAAATCCCAATGAAATAAAAGAATAAATTTTGGACGTTTTGTGACCTTATGGAAGTCTTTACTTTAGATTCTTCTTGGAATTCTACAAATATATTTCTTTTATAATCCAGGAATCCAATGATAAAAATGTTCAACTCTATCAGGTCGGATTTCGATCTTGAAGTCTATAAAATGATAATAATAATTTTGAGATATTATTCATCACGGGAGTGATATAAGTTAGGAAACCATTGAATTGATAGAAGTTGGAAACTGTGGCTGAGTGGTTAACGCGTTCTCCGTGAAACCTGAAGGTTATGAGTTCTGTCCTTAGCTGTGTCGTTGTTGGGTACTGCTTTTGATGAAACAACTCTTCATTGCTATTAGGCTTTCAATGGTCACCCAGTTGATATCACTTTGTGATGAATACTATCTCAAAACTAAAATCCTCTTTCATTTCAAAAATACATTAAAGTAATAATTGACCAATTTGATGTGTACATGACTACAAATCGATTCCAATGAACTGTTTTAGCACAATAAACTGCAATCAATAGAAATAATAGGATAACTGAAGGTTGTTTCAGATACTGTGGAACAATAGCAAGATACAATTGGTTATTGGTGAATAGTATGGAGAAAGTGGAAATGCAAAATGTTTCAACTGTGTTTGGTTTAAGTCTACCATTCAGAAGTAGACAGGATACAATCATAGATAGAATTGTTTATACAATATTTTGCAAGATGACTGCGTCAATACTTCAACTTTTATATTTATAGTATAAAATCGAATGATGAGAAATGGATAGAATAAGTAAATAATTATTGCACTGCACACGATCTAACAGGTGAGGGGGATAATCATAAGTCAGATACTTTAACGTGATCAGTTCCACCTTACGAATTGAGTTGGAATATGTGCATTTGAGTCTTTTTGCAAACGTGTATATTTCTTCGGATCACAGAAACTGCTTGATAAGTGTCTCTGGACATAGAATTCACGGCAATAAAGCAATCGTGAACACCAAAGCTAATGATATGACGTAAACGTGTAAACTTTCTAGTTATTTAGTTGACGAGAGTTCAGCAAATCTTAGATAAGCTTAGTGCTAGACTAAAAAGGATGCTACATATAGATCATTATTATTATTATTATTATTATTATTATTATTATTATTATTATTATTATTTGTCCTATGGATTCCTAGTGAAACATAGGGCTTCAGTAGCCCTCCCGTCGACATCACACTATCTTCTACACAGTCTTTTCAACCTCGCTCCACCACTGCACACAAACTTTCATTTCCTCATCAAACCATCTCATCCATGTCACCCTCACCTCAAACACCCAACTCGTCCTTGCCCCTTTCCGTCCCACTCGACGGCCTCAACTGACGCATCATGTCATGTCATGTCATGGCATATCACCAAATCGTCTTCTCAGTCTATGCCCAATCCAATCCATCTCCACTTTCCTCTTCTGCATATTTGTTGGACGATGGCTTCTTGCCTCCTTGGTTCGTTGGTTCATTGCCAGGCCACACTGACTTCCTTCGTGCTGATTCTCATTGCTCTGGCCATCCATCTATCTGATCCTCACTGTCAGTATCGAGTGAGTGTAGGTGGTAGTTGTTGATGATGGATGTCTGTAGTTTGTTGGAAATGCTCTTCGTGACGCGCCAAATCTCTCAACCATTACCTAGAAGCATTGACTGACTGACTGACTGACTGACTGACTGACTGACTTGAGTGATATTGGTGTTGAAAATGTGGATCTTGCTCAGTCATTATGTTGAGTGGAGTGGATTGCAGTGCAGTGGATCTCCACATTGATCGTTTCAGATTAATGTGGGAAGGCTTGTCTTGCTGTCTCTCCGATCCTGGCTGCTGTGACATCCTCATCTGTGCCTGTGACGTCTGTAGTTGTAACGATGCTGCCTATGCAGGTAGATGAGAGAGCCAAACTCCTTTAGATTTCTCCCCTTCATAGTGATTGATGCTTGTTGTTGGTGTTTTTGTTGGTTGGGTATCTTCATTACCTCTGTCTCCTCCACATTTACCTGATGTCAGTCCCATCTTCGCTGCCCTGCCCTGCCCTGCCTCTTCTCTCAACATGTCACTACTTGCCTGTAGATCTTCGAGTTTGTGCTACAACACATTAGACGTAAATCATCATCATCATAAGCGGCAGCGTCGGTGGCGGCGAAATCCAAACCTCCTAGTGTCTTTGTCTTTTCATCAGTCAAACAGCATATCCCCCTCTTCTCACAGCTCCTCACAATTTCTCGCATAATCCAGTCAAGTCCAGTCGACCACAATCACGAAGATCATCGGTGATAGTGTAGGCGGCAACTCCGTAATACTCCTGTCTTCACTTCCACTTCAAAGGCGTCACTCAACTTTCCATTGTGAATCTCTTGGCATATAGCATCACCATCATCATATAGCATATGGTTGCTGTTCAATGAGGTTGATAAAGGTTTGCGGCACTGAAACCGCAGTGCTGAAGTAGGCAGCTGCCTGCCAAATCACTTCTCAGTCGATGCCTCGATAGAATGCCTTTTCAAGATAAATGAAGTTGAGGTTGAGTTGACTGCCATTCTATGCTCTGTCCTATGATGATGCGTAGCGTAGCGTTACAACTTGGTCCGCACACAAATAGACCCAAACAATTCATTTGAATAAATATCTGAATATCTGAAATAAGTTGAATGAACAGTGCTGACAACAGCATAATGAATCCTATTAAGTTAAGCATATACTAATTGTAATTTAGTCCTCAGGCAAAACAGAAGTAACAAACTTCCAATAAGCTCATAACTGACCTTATCCCGGATGCCTACCACCAATGTACATTAAATCACCAACCTTCCCATTCCTCTATTCACCGTGTTTTATGAAGCTGAACACTCTGAGTACTGCTTTTTTCATCCTTATAATTAGCTAAACTATATTTGAGAGAATTATTATTACTATTATTGTTATTTGACTAATAAAAGCAATACAGTATATCACAAAAAGAATAAGGGCTCGCTAAATTAACCATCCAGAGCCAACTCACTATCAAGGTCATTATTAGTTAGGAAATCAGGTGGATGACTATATGTTTTTAAAATAAAATTTTTATACAAAACTATTTAAACACTACCTACCTAAACAGACTGCATTATAATCGACAATAAGTAGGAAATAAAATGAATCGAATGCGGGTAAACACTCTCAAGGATGCATGGCTGTTTGAATGAGTAACTATCATGCCTACTTGGATGTGCGTACAAGTATGTGTGTGTGTGTGTGTGTGTGTGTGTGTGTGTGTGTGTGTGTGTGTGTGAAGACACAGGCCTGAGATAATATTTAGGGGAGTTAATCGATAGATGAGTTCATGTTAGTTCACCACCTAGGACCGCATCGCGTGTATTATATTCCAAAACAAAAACAAATAAACACAATAGGACTGTACAAAAAAAATTATGGATAAATAATTTTTAAAACAAAATCTTTGCTTTTTAAAGGTCATAGTGCTTATGAGGCGTGGTCACTAGAATAATGATATTTCTTCTCTTCTGAATCCATTAGTGCAAATAAAAGCGGAGTGACTTGACGACGACTAGTATGATGATAAAGATAGTTGTGATAGGCTGATACAATAATCAAATAATCTTTCGGTTTACTGATTTACTTTTTTAAATAATCACCGTCCTTGTAACTAATATGTATGTCTGTGTGCGTGTGTGTGTGTGTGTGTGTGTAAAGTGTGAATAACTGAAGGAAACATGAAGAAGCCTACGAAATCGGTCAAAACATAAGCTAATAATCATATGCTATAGGGTCGCACTTTCATAAAAGTGTGATACCAAGATAGGCAGATGGCATGAACTTTCGAAACAGTGAGAGTAGTTGTACTAACTTAACATGCTATCAATATTTACTCGCAAACATGTTTCCGAATGAAACATCTGAAAACAGTTTTAAAAGTGAGTAAAAAGTGAGTAACCTGAAAAATAAAAAATTAACTTGAAGAATGATTCGTTTAAAACAGCTCTAAATCTATTGATCATTCACCATTTCATCTATTTTAACGATATGTGATAGACTATTCTTTTATGGATGATATGTGACTACGGTTTTGCGTGGCTGGTTTAATAGACAAACTATGTGAAAGATTTTGAGCTGTGTCTCACCTCTAACCGACAGTCAGTGATGAATGCTGTTTTCATCTTGGTGACTGGTAGTGGAATCTAGGGCCCATATTTCGTCCCATTTTGGGCTCATCAGCTGGATGTCCTTGCACCTCAGCGAGTGTTGTCTCCACAGAGACCATAACTCAGTGCCCATTGCTTGAAACACCAAGGTGTCATCCACTAGATCGTTGGAGTATGACAGGCGATTCTTCTGCAACAGGTGCCAGTTATTATCATTTATTGATAATTGTAATTTCTCGTTGTTACATAGGGTTGGACTTTCACTGCTAGTTACCAAGATGAATAAAACATTATGAATACTCGGCACTATCGAGGCATCCACACAGGAGCTCATCTGCCAGCATAGGTTGACCAGTTCCAACCTGTACAGCAACGGGAAATTACAAGTATCGAAAACAAAAATGATCAATTTTTTCATCTTGCTAAAACACGACTACTTCACTACCAGATAAATAGTGGAGTTAAATATATTTGAATTGTATGAATGTCACAGGAACTACCGTTCAAATCCCAGTACAAATGGATTATATCTCACACATCTACGAGATTACAGTTGATAAAGTTACTGAATGGGATCATACGACTCTTACTGCTTGAACGTAGGGTTTAAGCATATTAAAAATAATCGAATGTAAACGTTGTGAGTAACTTATGACAGTTTGTTTCCGACTGATTAACTTATGACTTCAAATTTTCGCTACAGCATTTGAGTTAAATATTTATTCAAGATTTCTTTACAAGTAAACCTAGAGTAGATTTTCTTCATGAATAAAATATTAATATTGACGCATTTCGATAGATATAAATCCCTTACATTTGTTATACATATTGAGTAAAATGTCCTATTCACTATGAGTAGATAAAAGTATTCAAAATATAAAAATCATCACAAGATAATCACTAATTGTATTGATTTTATTCAATAGAAGCTATTATTATTATTATTATTATTATTATTATTATTATTATTATTATTATTATTTGTCCCTTGGGTTCCTAGTGGAACATACGGCTTCAGAAGCAGATTCCCATTCCACTCTCTTCTCTGCAATCTTTTCAACCTGGCTCCACGACAGCCCACAAGCTCTCATTTCCTCCTCGCACAATCTCCTCCATGTCACTCTCACCTCAGACGCCCAACTCGTCGTTTCCCATCTGGGTTCCACTTGAGCGCCTGGCCTGATCTGGTGCGTGATGTCCCCAGTTGGCCTTCTCAGTGTATGCCCGATCCAATCCATCTCCACTTCCTTCCAGTGCATATTTGTTGCGTAATAGGTTCTTGGTTGATTCGTTCCCAGAGTTCCTTGTTGCTTATCCTTTCTGACAGCCCATCTGATCCTCAGTATCGAGCGTAGGCAGTTGTTGATGAATATCTGTAGTTTGTTGGAAATCCCTTTCGTAACGCGCCAAGTCTCTCAACCATATAGAAGCACTGACTTGACGCTGGTGTTGAAAATCCGAATCTTGTTCACGCATTACTCTGAAAGGAGTGTAGTGGATCTCCACACTGACTGTTTCAGGTTTATGCAAGAAGACCTGTCTTGCTTTCCCGATCCTGGCTGCTTTGACATCCTCGTCTGTGCAGCCTGTAGTTGAAACGGTGCTGCCTAGATAGGTGAAAGAGGCTTCACCCTTCAAGTTTCTCCCGTTCATGGTGATCGCAGTTTATTGTTGGTGTTGGTGGTAGTGCTGGTGGTGTTGTCGGGTATCATCATCACCCCTCTCTCTCCTCTACGTTCACATGAAGGAAGTCTCATCTTCTCTGCCCTGCCTCACCTCTTCTGTCAACTTGTCAGTCTTCACCTGTAGATCTCCAAGTTTGTGCCACAAGACATCAGACACAAGTCATCAGCAAAATCCAAATCTCCTAGGTTCTTTCATCACTCCAGCCAGCGTATCCCCCTCTTCTCGCTCCTCATAGTTGTCTGCTGCATGATCCAGTCTAGTCGACCACAATCAGGAATATCATGGGTGACAATAGGTGGCAGCCTTGTTTCACTCCTGTCTTCACTTCACTTCATAGGCATCACTGAGCTTCCCATTGTGAATTACTTGGCTGGTATGTGGTGTCTTCATATAGTTATTGAATGAGATTGAGAGAGGTTTGTGGTATTCCGTAGTGTTGAAGCAGTTTCCAAATTACTTCTCAGTCGACGCTGTCAAAGTCCTTCTCAAAGTCGATGAAGTTGAGGTGAGGTAGAGTTGAGTTGACTGCCATTCTATACTATGTTCTATGATGATGCGTAGCGTAGCATTGCAATTTGATGCGTACATGATTCGTACTTCCTGAATCCAGCCTGTCCCGGTAGTAGTTTTGAATCCATAGTAGAAGCTAGTTGACACTAAGAATCAAATTGAGTCAAAGAAGTACTTGAATACATAAATCTACTGCTCTTTCAGTAGCTTATTACAGTAGTATATGTATAGTCCTTTGAGTCTATCTACAGATTATTTAGTTTAACCTAGGGTTTTGCCTCATAACTTGCTTCACTTATTCAAAAGGTATATCTGTAAACTTGAGTTAAATCTTTCCGCTTAGCAGGTTTGAATCTTTGTCGTCAATATTAACATTGGATTTGGATCAATCACTCATAAAGTCACCTATCTTACTACTAAGTTCCTAAAACCATGACTACCACTCTGTTAGATTGCTCTGTACACAACAATTGTTTAAGTTATTTCAGTCAATGTTATTCTTAAGTCTAAAGTACTACTAGGAGTCAAATCATCAGGTGTGTAACTTCGTCACAAAGCTAAGTGATAAGTCATTACTTTTTTTCATCTGCTGAAAAATGGTTAAAAACAGTGACTAGTAAAGGTGGATAACTTGTATAAATGAAATAAATTTGAAGGAAAAGCCATCAATCATTGCAACCTATCAATAAAGAAGAAAATCCTATGCAAATTAAGATACAATCTGATTATTATGATTATAAATTAAGAAGAGTAATCATTTGATAATTTCATGAATTTATTCCTTCCATATCGGAGAATTCTACCCTATCCACAAAAATACACATCTCATTTTACTCCAGAAAGAAAAAGATACTTCATTGGTGGAAAGCCTATTCATTGTGAGCTTGAGAGTAATTTTCCACATAGAATGATATCATTTAGAGAATCTTTAAAAGGTTAAGAGTTTTGGATTCTCAGTAATGCATACCCACGATTTACGAGAAACCGTCAGGTATCATATCATGCGTGTCACTATTCAGCTATTTGGATAGGATCTAGTTGTTCACAGTTTCCTATTTCTATCAGTTTTCGGTAAAGTATGATCACTAACCAATGTCATAGGTGGGCATCTGGTTCACTTACAAATTAGTTTGACCCACTGACTGCGACTACTCATCAGAACTTTGAGGAAAATGCGCTGAAGTGAAGCGATTATATTGACTGTCCCACACTCCCCGATTTTCAGTGATTCTCTGAGTGATGTCAGTCTTTAATGAAAACCGCTTCCAAATCAAAAAATTCCTACAAATCGGTTGGTGTTCAAATTCACTTTTGATTTCTGAAAAGCATATATTTCATCCCTTCTCAAATATATTCAAAAAATCATTAGAATGGCGTAGCTTAGTCACTAAATTCTCAACTGATATGTAATTAATAGATTGCTAGTCCTACAGGTTTACAGAAAAGATATTCATCATCTAGGGGGGGGGGGTTAATGAAAGTAAAACTTTATCTAATATGCCATAAACAGTTTCTGTCTAAGTGTACTCAACAACCAATTACACATTCATGCTGCAGGCAATAAGCCATACTTATTATGTGAATGCTTATGACAGCAACTGGCTCCTCGAACTTCAGAAGGTGGGGTGGATTTCGAACCTACGACCCATTGGCTGAAATTCGAATACTTAGACCAGTGAGCTTTCAGAAGTCTTGGACACATTAGTTGGTTAATGGTCTACAGTTATCATTAAGTGGAAACGAATGTGTCTAACTCAAATGATCAACCACTTTGAGATCTTAATACTAACCTGGATGAGATCCAGGTCAGTGAGATCCAGTTTTATTCCAGAAACTTTTACATCATATGATCCCTACCTATCAAACACTAGAAATCCAGTGGAAAATAGAATCAGAGTTCTCGACATTCTATGAATTAAATTTGTCATACAATAACCTTTACTAACCATGGATTTCGGCTAGTGGGGGAATTTGGGAAGCGTATTTCGTCTATATAAAAGAGCACATATATTCACTCAGACTGTTATACAAGGGAAAATTATAAGCCATAAAGTCAACTGATACTGACTGTTAGTATGAAACCGCCATCTCCTGTTCTTTCAAAAACAAAAATGCCACTGATACTGGATGAAATGGAAATTTTGATAACGGTAGGGTGTAAATCAGCGACCACAGGGTTTCCTGTCCAGTGTTCTGCCTACTGAGCTACCATACCCGACTGCTGACCAGATTTTTCCTTCACCTCCAATCATCACTCAGTATCAATACGAGTCTGCCAAACCACGGTAATCCCAGATAGTCAAAGTGATAATCAGTGTGGTGTTTGGCCTTTTTAAGCCAAGTAAATTTGGATAACGAGTCCTGACTGAGCAGCCAATTTGATTATGATCAAGCGATAGTAATGCATCATGAATTCCCATGGTAGTCAGGTAAAACCCTTGTTGATTGAAGTAAAATCGAGATCTGGTCAAAGGTCAGTTCTCTTATCTCAATTGGTAGAGAACTCGACCTGTGACTCAGTAGTCGCTGGTTTAACCTCTGCTTCTGTCCAGATTTTTACTTCACCTCCAGTCATCAATCAGTATTAATACAAGCCGGCCAAACCCCTGTAATCTCATAGAGTCAGACTGATAAACAATCCAATTCTTGAACTAAAGCTGTTTTCTTGCATTACATAAGCAAGTTACTAATGGCTTGTTGTTGTTACATGGGTAACTATGACAATTCATCTAAACTACTAAATACTACTGCTAAAAAGGAAACAAAAGTATGTGAAAAACAACGCAGACATATGTCACAAGCTACACTATCGAGATAACTTTTTTTAAAAATGGATTAACAGAAAACTTTTAACATAAATCGAAATGAGAAATTGCTTATGCATTTTTACGTCGATTATCTGTAAGCTTAGAGAAGATTTCACTTAAAATGTAAGAACTGTTTAAAAAAACTCCTAACCTTTTTATTGTTCATCAAAGTTGAGTATATTTTCTCTGTGTTGTGTGTGTGTGTGCAAAAGAGAGCGAATTTTAGGGGGTACTTGCTTGCAGGTGCGTACATGTTTTTGTGTTACCCCAGATACAATATATCCACTTACCACTTTCATTATACATTTTGTCCAATATCCAATTCACTACTTATGCATAAATAAATATACACTGATACATGTATATCTGTGAATGCTTCACTAAAAAAGCGTTATTGCGTGCTTGAATTGCATATGTATATATACGAGTGGGACGGAAAAGATAGTTCGTCCTAGAGAAAAATTACACACTTTATCGTCAATCACTCAACTCTTCTTCATTGTCAATCATTCCAACCCTATTCGTATTGTTGTTTTCGGCGTTCCAGATTTTAGTCAGTAGCTCAGTCAATCAGTAATTCATTCACTGATCTTCTGCTCAATGCCTATAACTAACGACGACGTGAAAAGAGGTGTAGCTTATGGTTGGTGTGTGTATGTATGTGTTTGCGTGTATGAAGATTCATTTCTCAAAATAATCATGCAAAACTGTTTGCTATTTTAAGAAAGTGATTTAAGGAAGTAAACTTAAATCAGATTTATTACGTCATATTAATCAGAAGAAAGACAAAGCCATTAAATGGCAAGAGACAGACAGAGAAAAAGAGGAAGGAAGATTTGCTTATCTATGCAGGTTTACCATACGTAGCCGAATTATTCCCCCATCAGACATGCTGACCTTATCCAACACTAGTCAAGATGTGGACAGTAAGATAGATCGGTAATGCTTATTTTGGTGGTAGCTAGATAGAACTTGTAAATGAGTGAAGTGTTATCAGAGACAGCTAAGCAACAACCTTTTAAAAATTACCTAATGAACAGCAGAGGTTGAGCCATTCGACCCTGTATAGCAATGGGGAATTACAAGCATCAAACAACAATTGATACCCGCTGCACAAACGGTGGCCCAGTGGCCTAGTGGATGATGTCTTCACTCGAGTGTCAGTGAGAGCAACATCACACACTGGGGTGCAGGTACACGCAGCTGGTGCGTCCTAAGAAGGACGAAGGGCGCATCCTGAATTCCACTGTTAATCATCACCGTGATTACCCAATGAACTTTTACATTTTAAATATCCGTAGACTGTTGTTTCGAACCAAGTCCAATTCTTTCCTACAACCTGGTATGCTATATCACACTAACAGAAAAAGTATATGAATCAGTTATGAGATGAAAGCTGATAAATATGTCAAGTTTGCGATTTCGATAGATGTATATCACTTGCTTCTGAGACATGACCACTAGATTAAATGACACAGTGGTGTACCGTAAACTCTGTCTATAATCTTCTTACCTGTCCCCAATGGCACTCGAACCTCATACTCATCGCTTCAAACGTCAAGTCGTTATCCTTTGGGCCACTGATGCACGATACCCACCTCTTGTATAAAGGGTAATTATGTAAGTGTATCAACAGATGCGTAATACATGTGAAAAGAAGGGAAATCTCGTGACCAATCAGTGTATCAAATCCATTTCTGAAGGAGGTCGGTTGCAACTCAAATAGCTCAGTGGTAACATCATTGGGGGAAATCATTTCCTATGAGTTTACAGATACGCCTTGCTGACGAGTGCCAATAACCACGAAACCTAGGTCCATAGCTTCTTGTAAATTGCCTCCAACCAACCAACATACAAAGTGAAATGTTGCTTGATAATACTTCAAATTAATAATGCTCACTTAATAATTAAGTAAAGCCAGAAAATTCACATTTCATATTGATTGGGTTTTATCGATCATAGTTTTTTTTCTATGCATAACCAGATTCCCAGTTGAAAAACTTATGACTATCATTATCATTATTAGTAATAGTAGCCTTTATGAGAAAGCATAACTTGCATGTTTAATATTGTGACATTATCACTGAAAACCGGAAGATAGGTAACGTCATGGAAACAGGCTACCAGTTTTAATGTATTATATTAGTGTTTATCAGCATATTGATACTTGTAATAACAATAATAATTGTTAGTTAAGGTCTTGCCCTCACTGTGAAATCGGCTTCCGTTTTTAACTTTATCCGCCCAGTCAATTCAGCGTATTTTCATTCACGCAGATAGTAGGAGTTAGTCAAGCAGTTAGTCCGTCAGTCAGTCAATCTATTCGTCCGTCCGTCCATCTATTCAATTCTCTTTTCATTTTCTTTTTTTCTGTGACCCTCCACCATGTAAATCCTCACCATCCCCATCATCATCATCGTCAATAAACCCGTGAAACCCTCCTTTTTAGAGAAGAAAACTTGTGAAGAGAAAAATTTTAATAATGTGAAAGTGATGGCGGAAATAAATACTATTTTAGAACATGAACTAGAGAGTAGTATACAATAGAAAATGTGAATCAAAAGGATATCTCTGTCTGATACACACGCACACATACACACACTTAGACAGACAGAAATGAAGTGAATGTACGCCGATTATTGAAAGTGAAGAAATTATGACTTTTTTGTGAATATTTACGCCTCCCTAAGCTGCTTTGAATTCTGTTTCTTCTGACTTTAGCGTGTAATACTGAAAATTTTTTATATCTTTATGGAAATTTCTGTTTTTATTTATTTAACAAAAAAAGTAGAATACCAAAGTTGGTCTGAGTTGCCTCTTCTTTCATTTTAAGGAAATGAAAATAAGTTTACCTGTAAAAACTTAATCACTTCAAAGTGTATCCACTGACTACAAGTTTCTAGAATAGGTGTGCATCATTCATGTGCCAAAAATATATCATTCAAGTTAATTTCATACTTGTAATTTCCTTTTGTTATAGTGGGCCGAACTGCTCAACCTGTGTTAGCAAATGGACTCCTATGTGGATATCTCGATATTGCCTGAATATTTACTATTATGATATACCTAGTTATGACTAGCAATAGAATCCAGGACGAGCGTTTCCCTCCGTGTAAGACTGATCAGCTGGTCGTACTTGCACCCTAGTGACTCAACATAGCAAAAAGAAACTACAAGTATCAAGCAACATCTGATACCTGTTGAATAAGATGTGGTCCTCATGCCCCAATGGCTTCAAAAATAACGCTCTGGTGTTTGAAATGGTGCGCGTTAGGTTTGAGTCTCAGTGGGAACAACACTCAGCGGAGTGCACGTACATGCAACTGACGAACCCCGAACAGGGCGAAACGCCTGTCGTGGATTCTGTTACTAGCCACCAAGAAGACTATAACAGCATTCAAGCTGTTGACAACTCCAGCTATCAAACAACTTGCACTATTTATCTTAGAAGAGAGGAGAAAAAGGATGAACTACTCCTGAAAAATATTGCTGTATAAATCCGTTTTCACAAAATTAAGCCCTTACAATGCACTTTCTTAATAAAAGTTACTTACTTACTTACTTACTTACTTACTTACTTGCTTACTTACTTACTTACTTACTTACTTACTTACTTACTTACTTACTTACTTACTTACTTACTTACTTACTTACTTACTTACTTACTTACTTACTTACTTACTTACTTACTTACTTACTTACTTACTTACTTACTTACTTACTTACTTACTTACTTACTTACTTACTTACTTACTTACTTACTTACTTACTTACTTACTTACTTACTTACTTACTTACTTACTTACTTACTTACTTACTTACTTACTTACTTACTTACTTACTTACTTACTTACTTACTTACTTACTTACTTACTTACTTACTTACTTACTTACTTACTTACTTACTTACTTACTTACTTACTTACTTACTTACTTACTTACTTACTTACTTACTTACTTACTTACTTACTTACTTACTTACTTACTTACTTACTTACTTACTTACTTACTTACTTACTTACTTACTTACTTACTTACTTACTTACTTACTTACTTACTTACTTACTTACTTACTTACTTACTTGTCACCAGTTTTCATGAGTAACTTACCTATCACCATTAAGAAGCATGGAACCTAAGATAAGGAATATTTCTTGTCATTACTGACTTGGTTGTGACCAGCAGTGGGATCCAGGACACGCATTTAGTCATATTTGGGACTCGTCAGCTGAATATACCTGCATCTCAGTGAGTGATATCGTTACCACTAGGACTCGAGCCTCGTACCCATCGCTTCAAACCCCAAAGTGTTATTCACTAGGCCGGTGAGACACGACAGCCACCTCTTGTACAATGAGTATTAGTTATCATTATTATTTGTTGATACTTGTATTTCTCCATTGTTATAACGGATCAAAATGATAACGATGGATAGCACTTCAGCTTTTGAAGTCATGGACAGGGTTTCGAGTCTCAGTGGGAAGACATCACTCACTGAGGTGGACGTGCATCTAGTTAACGAATTCCAAATGGAATGAAACACGCATAGTGGATTCCACTGCTAACCGCATACAGCTAAGTTACTGATAACAATAAATATTCTGGCAAAATCGAGACATCCTCATAGAAGTTTATATCACAACAGAGATTCATCTTTTCGACCCAGAATTACAACTATCAACTAACAAAAACAAGTTTTTTAATGAGTTGGAGCCTCAATAGGAGTATGAGTAGTCACTGGAAAACAGTCATACTCAGTTGGTAACTCCTCGATAAAATGAATTGCATGTCCTTTTATTTACTACTAGTCAAGTGTGAAATTTGAACCATTTTAGTTATTCATTATAACTTCGAAACAGATTGCAAACAAAAATAAGATTATGGTTACATTGATTGGTTACTGGAGAGTAGTCAATTTCCAGTTTTCCATTCCTAAATATTGATCGCAACTCTGCAGACCACTTTACGCTTCGGTCATAAAGGTAGGAGTCATAGTCGCGATGAATTTTGACGCTAGACAACTGAAGGAAATCTTTAGGAAGTTATGGATCTAATTAGTATCTGTGACTGTAGTACTGGATTAAATGAGTTCATATCGTTGAGTCTTTGTCAGTTCCCTCAAGGTTGCACATGCATCCCACTGACGTGTACCAAAAAGCTGGAAACCTATGTCCAGGGCTTGCCGCTGATTACCTGCAGCCACCTGACAAAATCCCCATCGTAAATCTTATTAAGAAATAATAAAAAAAGGATGTATAGTAAGTTTTTTCTGCTTACCATGGATTAGAGGGTCCGACTGAAACTTTGATTTTAGGCTATAAATATACCGGGAACAGAAATCTTTACACAGTTCATTGACTTTATGCAGTTCCAATAAATGTATGCGCAACACTTGTATCGCTTTTACAATCTATAAAAACAAACAAAAGTAAAGTTAGCCAATTCAAATAGAAGTCGAATGTTAAGATGCATCATTAGCTTCGTAGAAAGTTGAAACAACTTCTTTGCTTATGATGAGCAATTATGGTTGGTGATTCTATCCAAATTCAAATCTACTAGTGGAGTTGTAGAGAGATCGATACAATCAAAATCCAATTTAATAATTTCGCTAATTTCAGTGTGATTAGACAATACTCACCTTTAGAGAACAACTTACGTTGAATGTAACTCTGTTGGACTACGATTATTCATTGTTATCTCACAAAGAAATTCAACCTGATGTAAGTTTATGTATTCAGCATCAGTCCCATTTCCTTTATGAGCGTGTATGAAACTTCCAGATTGTCCGTGTTTATATAGGTCGACCAGAATTTGAGCGCACTACTCATTCCTTCAAAGTTATATGATTAAGCTAATGAGTAAGTAACATTATTCTAACGGTATTATACAATCGAATTTGTACAAAGAATATGTACAACGACATATAAAAGGGAATCGTATCAACACTAAAGATCACTTAACATTGACTGAATACAACTCATTTTACAAGTTCTGAATCCAAAAAAAATAGTAGTAGAATTAATATACCTTTAATTTGCTTTGTTTTATTGCCAAGAAGTAATCAGTAGCATATATGAGGATAACGCTAATCTGTTATCTCAAATAAGTGAATATACTTTAAGCATTAGAATTACTTCGATTATCGATGGACAATCACATTATCTGCTGATACAGAATTCTAGCATGGTGCAGAAACAGCTACTGTTTTCAGTTTTGCCTCAGTGATATTTCCTCTTGAATATACAGTATTTATCTGCACAAATTACCTGCCTTCTCAATGTTATAACTAGACTTTCCCAGAGAATTACAAAACTCCTGATATCACTTAAGGAATATGCTTCTTCCTTCCTGGTTTTTTGGTCGAATCTCTGTTGTATGTTCAATTGTATTGGGTACTGGTTAGCCGCAGACATATGTATCAATGTTCATGCTCCTACGAAGATAAAAAATGGATACCCACTTCTTCACACACCATGGTGTTATCCACTGGACTATCAAATCAAGATAGACATCTCCGATGAGTATCAGTAGTTTTCTTGACTTTTAACCTTCCATTTATCCACATAAGTGTCCTAAATTTGTCATTCTCCTTTAGTATGCTAGCTGTTTGTACAACTGATTCAACATCTCAAGGAGTATCTTTATCATGTTGTTTATTATTCAATGAATGAACCTTGTTTTCAATTACTTCATCCAATTAAAGAGTTACAACATTTTTTTTTAACTGTAAGTAATACTTGTTTATAAGCGAGTTTTCTTTTTCAAAAACAAATTCATTCACTTGAATCGATAATTACTTGTTTAAGTTTATTTCTATGTTCTTTTAACCGCACAAAAAGAAATCATAAAAACATTTTAATCATTATTATACATTGATGAATAATTTGTAATCAATTTATTAACAGTAAACATGCATCAAATATGCGTTAGATGAATATCACTTCTAGTGGTGTTATGCTTACTGGGATGAGTCAAATGATTGTATCGAAACTATTAAATTTTGACTAGTTTTTCAGAGAACTTCAGGTCTTGATAAGAGGTCTCTTAGGATTCCGTAGATCCATACTGGTAAATGTCACCACTGGAACGAATGAAAATTCTCATACTAAGTAATAGAACAAAGACGAAACAGCGAAGAGAATTTTCTTTTCAACTATTTTATCTACTAGAGCTGTACAATAGTATTGAAAATCGTTTGGAACAAGTAACAGTCCGTTGCCAATCAGTAGGAACACGTAACTGCCACAGTGTTCAAGAGGAAGATGGAAAGTTTCTAAATACGGAAGAAAATTTCTACTTTGGCTATGTTACGGCCAATGAAGGCAGGCGATATTTTTGAGCTGAGCATAGATGATGCGGTCGAAGGACTTCGAAAATTTAGGGCGGGGGGGAGGGCATTGTGTAAGTTACTTTGAAGAAACTACTACGAAGGGTCACATGTCCGAAGATAACAATGTCTTCAGGAATAGTAATGTTGGCATCTTTTTCCCTCTTTTCTGCACAACAAAGCAGAACGATGTTCCAAAACACACATACGAACTTAATACTGTGTGGGGCCAAAGTTGATGACACCGAGTTTCTATAACTGCTTAAATTCTCTAGTTGAACTAAGTAACAATGCCGTGCATATACAACTTATCTTGATCAACACTAGCTTCGAGAGGTGATTCCCGAAGTTCCAATGACAAGTCGTGACTAGTGGAGTCAACCAAATGGGAGATGAGGACAGTTATTCAACGACGACATTGGATGTAGTTCGTGCAATATTGAGAAATGACAGAAGTAGGAAATGTGGAGTATTGAATTGTGACTCAGTGGTTGAATGGTGCATTTGATGGTTGGTAGAGCAGGGTGATTGGTGTGCACTGGTGAGGAGTTTGGAGCTGGAGCAAAACAGGTATCCAGTGCTCCCAGGTTTCCAATGTTCCTGCAACTGGTGTCAGCCCGTGATGAATTCCAATCTAAAATCAATTTCAAAGTAAACAATTCCAACTGTATGGGTCAGATTATGAGATGATTTCACCTTTTTAATTTCCTGTTGAAATCAATCTGTACCTACAAAATCTAGCGTAATGATCAACTTTTTTAACCTTCAGGTTAATACATTTTGAAGGACAGGCGTGTAAAACTAACCTAGAACTTGCTTTTCAATAATTATTCTAAAGATCACTATGACGAGTTTATGCAGACAATGTATAATTATCACATCATCGATGAAAGGAAATAAACTGCTGAAAGACCTATGATTAATCTATCTAAAGGAGAAGTTTTTGCATTAAACCAGAACGTCACAGACGTGAAGATGATGTTTGAGGATGTAAAAAGATTTGTACTGTGATAAGACTTGGAAGATGGGCTTTCAAGTTATCTACTACTTATCCAACTAAAGTAGCTACAAAACCGAACAACTAACTTAGCATCAACTTAATTTCAATGACTACGATTTTTTCTCTTCAGCTGTCGAGTAAAATATCAGCATATATCCTTCACTAGACTGGAGTTTGGCTAGTGACATAGGTTGGTCATTACGTATTTCAACATCACAAAGAGTAATCCTGCTGATCGCTCACTGAGTTCGTGCGGAATCTTCTTCGTTCAGAACAACTGAGTTGAATTGGTTCTACAACCAACAGTCTGGTGGTATGAAAATCAGATTTTATATGCGTATCGTAGGAATTTCATCATGGATAACGGTTCTAATTGCATTGATTATGTAAGGTTGAGAAATGAAATTACCTCTTCTATTTTAATCTATTCAGAGGCTGACTTTATATAACCGTAGAAGTAACGGTATCACATAATTAAAATTCGATATTATTCAGATTAGTGCATACGTTAAACAAAGGTGGATTAATGCTAACGGTAAACACCTACTTGAATGAGAAAGCATGAATCCTAATGATCAGAAAAACTATGAACAGAAGCTTAACAGTAAGTCTACGCGTATTTGTCTAGTGCTATTGTATTTAACACTACAGTAGTAGTCCGATCCATGGGTTAAAAATTCAATCCAACACCTCTGAGGATCTACCTTAACTGATATTTGGTGGTAAAAGTAAATGCTTATATGCCTTTTGAAGCATTGTTCTAGTAATTTGTGGTGAAATAGTGTAACAGTGGGATTTTCCTAGTCAACTTATCAGTCATTCTCAGAACATGCATCCTGTTCAATCTGTTAATTCCGTGCCTAGCAACATATGTGCCAAGCACTCAACTTCAAATCAACTTGGTTACGAGTGAATCGATAACCAGTTTCATGTTGTCTGGTTCTAATCATTGACCGAATTTATCAGTCATTTTACAATGAGGTAAACCAGCTAGAAGACTCAGCATTGTAGTGTACTCTAATTGGTGTTGAATAGTTGGAGGTAGTCGGTGAGAAACAATACACCTAGATTTCATATTTGTTGGCACTCATCAGGAAGACACACCTGCTACCTTGAGGGAATGAATGTCCCTCAAAAGATCCAAACCGGTGGCAATCAACGCTACAGTGAGACATGTTGCGTTTGAGGTATTGAGGTCAAATTAACATCTTTAATCTTAATCAGTAAAACAAATTCTTCTCAAAATAATTAAATTCTTTGAATTTCATTAAAAGTATCCTGTAGATTACTTCATGTGTATAAAATGGGTTGATTTTCTATAGAGATCACATGAAAATTCGTGACTGAATTTCACATGTATCTGTGTACTTTGCAAACACTTGAGCTGATTCGTCGGTGAACGAAAGTTCAGTTTCCCAGTCTCATAAATTTTCATTTTAGGTACCAAACAGTCATTCGTAAATATTTTTAAAACCTCATTCTTGACATTAAATACGAGTCAGCATACTATCCCCTTTCTTCACGAATAAATCTATTCTTAGTAAATATTTGTGGTTTGAATTCTGTTACGACTCAGATTTTCATTTCACCTTCAATCATCACCTAGTATCAATAATAAATCCACAAAGCCACGGCTATCTCAGATAGTCATAGTGAAAATTTTTATGTAGTAGAGATGTAGGTGGATGTTGATCTGGCATCCGCATAGGAACCTATCTGTCGACGGAGGTCGAGTATTTTGATCCTGTATAGTAATGGGAAATGACAAGTATCAACGAACAACAACCGATACTCGTCGCACATTAGGTGGCTGTCGTACCTTAGTGGCCTAGTGAATTACGCCTTGACGTTTGAAGCGAGGGGTATCCGGGTTCGAGTCTCAGTGAGAATAACATCGCTCACTGTAGTGTATGTGCACCCAGAAGGTGAGTTCCGCAAAGGACGAAAAGCGCGTCCTAGATTCCACTGTTAATCAACAAGTAGACTGATACATAATGTACATCCAGGCGGTGGTGAGGCATCCGCATAGGAGCACATCTGCCAACAAAGATCAAGCAGTTTGACCCTGCATAACAAGCAGCAAATGATAAATATCAGTGAGTGTTGACCTACTTTGCCGAATGCAAATAAAGTTGAAATGAGGAGCCTTAGTTACGTAAGTGTTTTAAATTATGTTATAATTACACACTGATTGGTTTTTGGTATTTTCATTAACGTTTATCTCTTTTATCACTCTCCTATCATGTACTTTTGTCTATGTTTTAATGTCATTCTTTTCCTCTTCACGTTTTCTGTGTGAAGTGAGACATTTTGCAGTAATACATTAGTGTGTCAACTTGAATGCTGATCCCTCTTTTACTTTATCTTAGGAAAAAAATCGATTTCATTTTATCCAGTCTTGAGTGCAGAATGTGATCAACTACCTAAGAGATTGACCATTGCAGCACACCTCAATAGACTTGACAATATGGAGTTGTCTCTCATCCAGTGATCAATACACTTCTACAAGAAGTCAATCGTGGCTCGGACAGATCATTGGTAGCGTCTCTAACTGCAGCATTTGGAGACGCGATTTCGACCTATTAGGGGTCATCGGTAACACTTTGTATTAGCATCTGTGTAAATATGTCTTGAAGATGACACTTAGACGAGAGTTGAGGGTTTGGCTATTAGAAAGTGAGAAACTCTATCCATCGGACTCTGTACAATGACTAATTTTAATTCATACTCCAAACTCCAAATATTTGCCATTGTGTAAAGGATCATCATCTTGAAAGTTTAAAATTCTGACCCAGTGACCAAATGTATTTTAAGGTTAATAGGGAGTCATATAGTAGGATGAAACATCTGTCCAGTGCTCCTAGGTTTGTAATACTTCTCCAGCTGATGTCACTCTTTGGTGAATACTACCTAAATGATCAAGGTTTCTAGTCACATGCGAGTTAGAATGGAAGTTAAAAATGAAGAGATACAATGGATATCCATTTTCATATGTGTAATTTTTAATTGTTAAATAGTTTGAAAGTTGTGGTGAATATTTATAGGTCAGTTGGATAGACTTAGTGATGTTGCATTATCACAGTCTGATGATTTAGTCAAGAAGCTTTCATTGTCTTTCAAAACAATATCATAAGCACTAATTTCTTCGTGGATGGATTAGTAATTCCTTCTCATAAGGAGGTATTATTGCTACTAATAGTTTCTTCTAGTTGTTTTGTCATTGACTGCACAGGTAAGGATAAGTTCAGCTCTCAAAGTCGGAGGAAATAAATCAGCCGATATAAAGTTGACACTTGAAGGAGTTTTAATTAGAATATTTACATTTTTGATATTCTAAGGTGTTCTGAAACGTAATATATTCCTTAGAATTTTGTTGTACAAGTTTATTTGATTTCTAATGATAAGTAAGTTGAAAATTTTAATCCCTTCCCCATAGTCGAAATAAAATTGTTTTTCAATAGGTTCATAGAATTTACCACCATGCCTAATAGTCTTGTAATGAGCTTATTTATTTTTCATTAATCAGAATAACTCTGAAAGAGAAAGACAGTATGGAAATAACTCAATTTGATTAACCAGACATTTCAGATAACGTTTGAGATATTTTGATTTACTATTCCAATGGACGTAAGTTGAAGAAGTAAGTACATAAAGATCTAATTAGCAGTTATGATTTCCAGTTTCGATTGAATACTTCATCAACAGTAGATAAACTATATCAAATTTAAATCATTACATAAACTGCTGACATTTAATCCAATTTTCAACGTGAACATAGATGTCATTCAGTATGACTTGACTATTTGCAGTTATTTCATCATTCTGAACAGTAAGAAGAAGAAAGCGAAACCTCCTTAAATAATTCAATTTTATGAACAAATCTCATATGGAATGAACATCAACTAAGAAGTCATTATCTACTCTCGACTGATTTACACCTCGAGAATGTAATGCCAATGAAAAAAAGATAAACCAATCAATGTAAACAATTCAACTTACCATTTCATCCAATTCTGAATTACTACTTAAAAACTGGCATTTCTTTTCATCATTAAAAGCACAACTAGGTTTTGAAATAATATCATTATCATTTACTAGATAATCCAATTTATTTTTACTGTTATTATTATTGGTGGTCAGTTTGCTACATTCAACAGACTTTTCACATCGAATTTGTGAACATGTATCATTATTCAATTTTGTATGTGATATAAAGTGCTCATTGTTATTTCTTAAATGTGCTACTGAATTCGTTTTATGAGTAGTATTAGTAGGTAATACTTTATTATCTATAATTGCCGTTGCGGTAGTATTCGTTGTCATAGTAGTAGTAGTCGTCGTCGTAGCAGTAACAGCAGCAATAACATCAATGGTATTACTGATCATATCTTCTGTACTACGACATTTTTCATTGACCTTGTTTACTTTTTCCCGGTGAATGTTTAATTTTAATGAATTCAACTTTAAGTCATCACCTTCTTCTTCCTGTTGTTGCTGAGAATCCATTCGACGTTGAATGTATGCAGTTAATTCAGTGTTGAAGGTATCCAGCGGAGGTGGAGAATCTGGCCTGGCTGTAGCCAGTTCACACTGTTGTAATAACACGCCAATAGGGGATAAAGAGGATGACTGGGGAAAGAAAACAAAGAACTATGAAAGATTAACATTGCAATAAATATTTCATCTATTAAACAGTGTCCCATAAAGATATCCAACTATCTTTTAAAGTATACTACAATGATAAATAATGCCATAGAGTAACTCACCTGAGGAAGAATTTTAATCAGTGACATTTTAAATATTCATGGTATAGCCTAAGATAGTCAGTCATCTAGTGGTTTTTGCGAATAGTTCACGAAAAATACTCTTTTGTCACTCTTCATTATACTATCGAATAACTTATCTATTTGTATTCAGTAAGCTAATTTGCTAAAGTGTGACGTCAACAGTTAGGTAAGTAATATAGCGTGCAATCAGATTGAGCAGGTCCTCATAAGAAGCCCTAAATCCATGAAGCCTTTCACCTCCAATCGTGTTGCTCCAAAGTTTCGAGAGAAAGCAGATGAACCTAGGTGTAAATACCAGATGGGTTGAAGAGGCCTAGAAATAATCAAGGCAAGTGTATATATATATATATATATATATATATATATATATATATATATATATATATATATATATATACAGTCAAATGTTATCAAGATAATGGTCAGGTTTGCAAACGGAAGTATTTTTTGATTGAATTTAGTTTATGGGGATTGAGTGGTTGTTCAAGTTTGTATCCATCATGGACCGACATCATTCGGAGAACCGCCTGAAGCTCAGAAGTACTGGTCAGCTCTTTCGTCTTGCCACGGGACTCCTCGGCAGTGCACACCCATGACCCCACCAAGGATAGAACCCGGGACCTTCATGTTCTGTGACCAGAATGTTACCATTGATCCACTGGGTCCTCAAGGCCGCAGGTCTGCCCCACCGGTCACGACTTCTCATTGGAACTTCAGGAATGATCTCTCAAAACTAAACACCAATGAACACTAGATCAACTGAATTTGAGGGTTTGTGGGGATTTAGGGATATTTCAGCCCATGATGAATACCAACTGAAAGTATTTTTCGTCTTTAATTTGCTATAGGTGGATAATTTGTAGCGACCACGTCTACTTCATGTATTACTAATGACCACAACATTAAAATTCTTATGGGATTGTGCATTTCGTCTTAGATATTTAGGATCAGTATTTCAATTCTTGAACTTATTTTCGAAATCCGCTAATGAACACTGTCAAGTATAGTTGTCTTGTGCCAAAATGATATTCCACATGGAGATGATGTGACTCATTGGTCTAAGCAATGAACATTCTTGTAATTGGTTAGCAATTGAATTCTCATTCCACTTACTTCATCCTATGTAACGGTCTGGTATCAAAAGTTGTCACACATTAAGTATCGCTCATATTTCAGTGGACAGACATGTAATAGGTTGAGTTGTACCAACTTCTTATCAAAAACAGTTTTCAGTAGCATACTCAAATTAATTTCCATCCATGCATAGAACATGGCTGATGTAGTAGGTTAGTATCTCCAAATTCATTTTCATTTATTCCATCAATTACTGATCAACAATGTTTTTGGATTCTAACAGATTATGCCCATCTCAAATCAACTGACTGTAAATGCTTCTTTCAAACACAGAGTTCAGGCCTACTAATTTATATCACTGTATGATAAAAATCAATTGGATGTATGTCAGAGAAATGACTGTGAAATAGTTCTGGGTTATTATCAAAAGTGAACTTTTCTGTACTGGCATGTGGGGAGTAGCCCTCTACGAATGTTTCTAATCTTCAATAAATTATAGGATGATCAGTTTGCAAACGATTTACAAATTACACGTTTCACGTTGATGTTTCTCACAGCTGAGTATGTTTTCAACTGCCTGACTGTGATATCAACAGGGAAACCACCCCACAGTCAAGATTACAAGATATGGTCTCTGTCATAAACTAACGAAGTATACTGCTGTTTAACTTGAGTAGTTAGAAACTAATCAGACTGATCTGGTAGATCTCGCCAGCCACTCCGTTCAAATCCGCTGCCCAGATTCAGGGGATCTAAACGTATTCAGTTCTATGGGTTGAATTTTTTCGGGTACGTCGCTGATGAATTCGGCCCCAAACGACTGACGTAGCTGTCCCGTATTCTTAAGATCAGTCTGATCTGACTGGTGAAACTTACTTGAGTGGTTTCTAACTACTTAGGTTGTTCAGTAGTAAATTTCTTCGATGACTTGCATTGATGGCTCCGTCTTCGTGTATGCGAAGCAGTGAATATCAGCATATTCATGATGGAACACACTTCTAACAATACACAATTAGTTACAGTTTTGTTATTTACTTTTATTCTATCTGAATCCAACAGTTCTTCGGGATTTCCTGTATGGCGACTTTCATTGTTTAGATAAGACTGAAATATGCCTATTTGACCTCCTGTACATTTCCCCATATATTTATGTAATACTGCTTTGTTGGCGATACTTTACATTCGATAAGTGTCTACCTCCTGAAACTAAAACTGTTTTGTTTTATAGCTGAAGTAGGAGAAGAAGCTTTTCGTACTGAATTACTGAGAAGAAATATCGGTTGAGTAAAGCAGAATACTACTTTGAGTATGGTGACCTCATCATTCGAAGAATTCATGGTTTATCGAAATCTGACACCCATAGTCAGTAGTAGATCAAATTACTATCAGTGGTCTCTATATTTGCAGTAAAATATTCTTCCAACTTAGTTAAACCATCTAATTGAAATCAAATTTCTGTTATCAAATAATTAACGATAAAACGCAGAACAAAGTTTTCATAATGCATTTGGGTTGGTGACTCAAACGTCTCTGATCTCAACCTTATTATTATTATTAGTAGTAGTAGTAGTAGTATTTTCCCCTTGGGTTCCTAGTGGGACAAACGGCTTCAGTAGCATATCTCCACTGCACTCTGATCTCGGCAGTCTTTTCAACCTGACGCCACGATTGCCCGTAAGCTTTCATCTCTTCCTCACACCATCTCCTCCATGTCACTGTCATCTCGGACGCCCAAATCATCGTTTCCCTTTTGGATTCTACTCGAGCGCCTGGCCTGACCTGATGCGTGATGTCCCCAGTCGGCCTTCTCAGTGTATGCCCAATCCAATCCACCTCCTTTTTCTTCTGCATATTTGTTGCGTAATAGGTTCTTGGTTAGTTCGTCCCAGCAGTTCCTTGTTGCTTATCCTTTCTGACAGCCCATCTGATCTTCAGTATCGAGCGTAGGCAGTTGTTGATGAATATCTGCAGTTTGTTGGAAGTGCTTTTCTTGGCACGCCAAGTTTCTCAACCATCACATAGAAGCACTGACTTGACATTGATGTTGAAAATCCGAATCTTGTTCTTTAGGCTGAGTGCAGAAGATCTCCACACTGATTTCAGCCTAATGAACGCCTGTCTTGCTTTCCCGATCCTGGTTGCTTTGACGTCCTCGTATGTGCCTGTGCCGCCTGTAGTTGCAACGATGCTGCCTAGGTAGGCGAAAGAGCCAACCTCATTTAGGTTTCTCTCGTTCATGGTGACTGGAGCTTCTTGTTGTTGTTGTTGGTGATGTTGGATAGGTATCATCATCACCTCTGTCTTTTAAAGTGACGGGGCACCCAAGTTTGACCCCAGGCCTTTTGGCCTGCAGTCGACAGCTCTACCACTGAGCTGTATCTCAACCTTACCATGATGCAAATATTTTTTCGACTGCAGTCATCGAATCCAACCAGGTGGTTATTGAAAGTGTACTGACTGACCCCAAATATTTGAAGTAGTCTATGTTATACAGCCATGAATTTTTTAATTAAGATCCAGAATATGCAATAACTGTAAATGGGCGGTTAGAAAAATGAAACTCCAAATAAGCTGCAACACGAATTTCAAACCAGAATGTCCAATCAATTGAAAATGTAATGGAGCGAAATTTGATTCTAACTTGAGGATTTATACAGTAAAAATGGTAATGAACTAACCTCATAATCAATTTTTTATCCGCTTCCAATTCGGGATCATTTTGTTGCAGTTGTAGTGTTGTAACAATTGGAAAACTGGACAGGTTAACAGAAAAAAAGGGTGAAAAAAACTTTTTTATCATCAGTGGTCAATATAATTACACAGTTAGATAAAGAAGACGTCCTATTGAGTTATGAAGAGATGACAAGAGAATTCAACGACAAAAGATTTTCCTTGCCGATAATGCTATTTATTAAAACAGTGCTGTCGTATTTATATTCCAGGTCGGTATTCATCATGGACTGACATACGTTGGAGAAACAGTGGAAACCTGGAAGCACTAGAGGACTGTTTCGTCCTAGCGCAGGACTCCTCAGCAGTGGATGCTGATGATCCCACCAAAGGTAGGACACAGAACCTTCAGGTTCCGTGGCCATCACGTTACCGCTGAGCAGCTGGTTCAGAATCCAAGGACCCATATTTCCTACTTCCGTCAGTTGGGAGAAAATAACGATAAATGGCAAGTTGAGCTTTTAATAAGACTAGAAGACAACGCGAAAATGTGGTTGTATGTGCAGGAACAGAAGAGTTTTCTTTGCCAAAATAGTTTTTCTTTCATCTTGATAAATAAAGTTCATACAGTTCTGAGAGAAGATATTTTTCAAAATGGTTATTGACAAAATCAAATCAAGTACATAGTAGTAATTGATTGATAAAGCGTTTTGAAAGGTATTTACCAATTCAGTAGTTATTCTGATTGGTAATATTCAAACTCTTTCCTTATGAACAGCTTGTCTGTCAATTCAAATTATAGGAAACACAGTGGATCAACGTGGAATTTCGAAGTTCGAAACAGTACAAATGTCTGTAGCCTCTTACCTTGTGTGTTTAGAAAATCAAGTATTAAAACTCATATTTGAGTTTCAGATGACGTTTTAAGGTGTTCAGACTAAACTAAACATTGCCATTTTTACCAATTGATGTGTGACCTTGATACTATTATACATTGGTACTTGTAATTCTCCGTTGTGATGCTTCGAACGTCAATGCATTATTCACTAAGCCATTGATCCACGGTAGCCTCGTCTTGCACAACGGATATTGGTTATTATTATTTATTGATATACTTATAGTTCTCCGTTTTTACTATTATATGCCTTAAATTAGTGATTTGTAGGTCGATGGTTAGTTCTACATTTGACTGAATATTAGTTTGGTGTCACCCACGACTACAATACAGTAACGTTTTACTTGGCTTTATAGCTCCAATTCCGATACACTATGTAAGATGCGATGGAGTGAGTAAAAACGAGTGTAACACATTGTAAAGCAGTTAACAAATACTTCTATGGAAGTTTGAGAAATGGGGGATCATCTTTTAATCCATTCGTGCATTGATGCTTGCTAATACAACAAGGTAACTTCAGGTAATAGTCAGGTCAACAGTCAGCAACCCTCTGTCAATCAGTTAATTTTCATTTTACCGACATCTTATTGTGTAATCTGCTTAGTGGTCGTTCGCTAGCAGTATAATTCAGGTTTCAAGTCTCGTCCTGTCTAGGACTCGTCATTTATATGTACCTGTTTCCCGATGAATGATTTGTTCTAGCTGAGGCTGCAACCCAGAATTCATCTCTTCGAACACCTCAAGAGGTTAATATCGTGACGCAATACCTGAATGGATAGCGCTCTAGCGTTAGAAGAGGTGGGTGCTGGATTTGAGTGTCAAATGGAACACCACCACTAACTGGGATGCATATACATTCTACTAATGAGTTATACATAAGATGGGATGCATGTCCTCGATCCCACTGCTAGCAACCACCAAGCAATCCATATCAAAGTGAAAAGTAAAACAACATCGAGACATCTGTTGAAAAAGCCTGTATTCCAACAGATAGCCATCATTTCCGTCCGGCATAGCAATCGACGGGAAATCATACGCATCAGTTAGTGATACTTTAATATCTTTCTTACAAATACCTGTGATAATTAAGTATGTGATCAAATTGTTCAGAATGTGTTGCACAGATACATGACATGACCTTGGAAAATTAAGTCTTCTAACTGTTTTTTCTTCTATATTCAGAAAATGCTGAGAAAGTGAGTGCATTAAGGTGTATAAGGGAATTTAGAAATTCATTCAGAGGTTACTTTATCCATTTTCACCAAAGCTTGTGATCAAACTTCTTGAGATGGGTGTGATATAACAGACTGCTTTTTTATGCTATGGGGGATAATGACTGAAACTGATTGAAGACCTGGGTCACAGTAGAGCTTCAAAACAGTGACTTCCAGGTAACTTGTCCGGCACTCTACCGAGTGAACTATCAAATCTTAAGTTTTCTTTGTTTCTTAAACGAACCATTCATTTACAGTGTATCAGTCAGTCATCAAGGCTACAGTTGTAAATAAATAATCATTTGAAAAACATGAGTTGTAAGGTGCCCTTTTTCAGTTATAAATTTCATTATATTAATTTATGGGCATAAATGAAAACAATTAGGAGGAAAATGGAATGCAGTTATATCAGTGATGAGGATGATGCTTTATGGATACGGACTGTTTCAAGACTGAACATCAGTATTCATCCGCGGCATTGTAATGTTCAGTGAAGTGAATGATATATAAGGATTTCAACCAGTGATATCACTTGTGTACCTCAATCTTGACTCATTCATGAAGAAACATGGGTTTTTGAATTCAGTCTTATCAAAAATGAAAACTTTACACATTGATACATTACAAACTATAGTGCTTGAATAATCTCATCAGAGATTCTTCAACTGATCTAGGTCTTCAAGTCCACGATTAGGACAGTATTTTATTCTGGCTTGAGGTTTGTGGAGGTTTATTTATTTAAAGGTAGTCTTCATCACAGAGTGGCATCAGTTGAGGGAACCACTAAAAAACTAGTAGCACTGCAAAACGGTCTTGTCCTAACATGGGATTCCTCAGCAGTACATAACCACTTCCCCACTAGGAACCGAACTCAGGACCTTCAATTCTCATGAAAAGCATGCTGCCAAAAGGATATCCCAAAGTCCTAATGAGAAGTTGTGACCAGTAGGACAAACCAGATAGGATGTAAAGTGGATGCCAATTAATGACTTTGGTGGATAGTCGCGCCACATAATAAACCGACAGAAGCGGGAAACTGTGAACCGCTGAATTCTCACTCAGTGGCTGAATGGCTAACTTCCCGCTGAGAAACGTGAAGGTCCTGAATTTGATCTCTGTCGGGGCCATGGGTGCACACTATTGTGAAGTATAGTACCAGGAAGAAACGACTGTTCAGTTTACCTGGGCTTTCAATGGTTTTTTAAATGACATCAGGCCGGGATGAATACTACCTTGAGATAGTTTATTCATTATGACCTGCACTTAGATAATAACAGCTCATTTTATTATATCTGCCTAAATGACTCTAAAAGCCACCCTAACCCAACCACTGAAATAACCATTCAAGTTTCTCGATTTCTGTAAAAAGACATTTCCTCCATAAAATAAATAGACCTGATTGGCCATTTAGACAGCTGTCAGGATGGCCTTTCAGGTCTCTAAGTTTCTTAAACACGGCTGTAACTTATTGAGTTAGGCGAGCAGCTTTTATCCAGTTACTCACTAATTCCTTTCTCCGTCATATTAAGACGTCCAATCTTTGTGAACTGGCTGTAATTCATCATCTGGTTCACTATTGTGTATATGACTGCTTGCTTGAGTTATTTTAACCGATCCAAATAAATATATTGTGCTAATTTTCTTTTCTATTCTTACGTTCAAAGCATCTACATCTACTCCATACACCTAATTTTTATATCGTTGTAGAGTAATACTCTAAGTTTAAATAACTCAAGTTATCAACAAAAGGTGTATTTTTCTTCATACACACCTTTTAATTGAACATTGATTCAAATTTCAGGTTTTTATCTAGCCAATAACCAAAATTATCTGTTCATTATTTTCAGTATTACAATATGTGCTTCCAGTTTACCTTTTTATGTGCAGAAACCACCAAAGAATTTGATAAATAGTGTCACTTATTTCTTGGTCTTCTCTTCTTTATCTAGCTTCGTTTAATTTATACAAATAAGGTATAGTACACGGACTATTTATATACACAAGGTGGATCTGTTGCTATGTGTGTTATTCAGGTAGAATTTATAAGGTATAGAAAGTAACTGTGAAAACTCATTACTTTAAAGTATTTCTGATTATACATTGATGTAAGTTAGAAAATCATTGAAAACCTGAGAGTACTGGGTAGCTGTATGGTCCTCTGCCCGAGGTTCCTCTACGCTGAGGACATAAGACCATACGGGAGATTGTGCTTAGGACCATCAAGCTTCAACTACTAAGATGAAATTCAGTAGTCTACGTTTTCCTACTGAGGTCACTTCACAAAATAGTACGTTCATCATTTCTTATCATCCGTAGGTATATGTGCTCACTACCGACTTATCTGAGTAGGCATTTTATGATTTCTAATTAGACGTCCTTGAAATCCACCTGAAAACAAGTCACTAATGCGTACTGATAGTCAGGTGTGACTTTAAAGGCCACCCTAACAACTGCTGAGATAATCAATCAGGCTTCAGTATTTCACCTGGAAAAGTACTTTTCCATAAGATAAAGGAATGCAATTTGCTTTCTCATCAGTTGCTAGGGCTGCCTTTAAAGTCATCCGATAGTCAGTGAGAAATTATTAAGCGCAGAGTTGTGTTCTTCATGAATTAACGTCAATCGGAGAACCACTGAAAACCTCTGACCGCTTAGTGAAACAGCTGTCCAGTGCCCTCAGGTTTTCTACAGTTCACTCATTCACGTTTTCTGTGTAGGCAGGTTCAAGCTTCCCGGTGTGGGTGGGTTATGCAACCAGGATAGATAGCTGGAAGGTTTCAGGGGTATGACTCAGAAGTGATCTCAGTGGTATGGGTCCATACATGACTTATCTTCATTTCAATAGTATTTCCACACATCCGTTTTCCTTCATCTATAACTTCCCAAACTATCAGTGTTATTGTTATTGCTGACGAGTCCCAAGTAGGACGAAATGCGCATCCTAGATTCCACTGCTAGCCACTGCCCATCATTACTATACACAGTTAAAAGACAGGCAATATCGAGGCATCCGCACAGGAGCTCATTTGCCAACAGAGACTGATCAGTTCAGTGCAATCAACGACGGTGTAATGCAAGCAATAACACTAAACCTATACCCGTCGCACAAGAGGTGGCTATCGTGGCTCGGTGGTTTCATAGTTTCTTAAATCTTTATCATAATGGAAAATCTAACAAGAAACTGATACCATCTTATCTAAATTGATTCAGAACTGTATCTTATTTTTTAACAAGGTACACAAAGAATCAATTCTTACCGAAAGCTGACAGAGAAATAGGATGAATAAGTAACTTAAACTATACCTTCTTACATCATCCGAAGTCATCTACAAATGCGCTATCTACTGTTCAGATCTACATAGATAAAAAGATTAGAAATCGTTTGGAAATCTGATAGATCGATAACAGTTCATATTTTACTCAGACTTAAATAACTGAAGTAGCTTGTTGTATCTAGAAGGTTTTGTCAAAAAGGATCACACATCAACTTGGCTGCATTTAAGCAGAAAAAATATTTTTTTTTAAACTGAAAGATTAGTGACTTTAATGACCCATCTAACAACTATGAGAATCACCAATTAGATATCGATGTATTTGGCTGGAATGGTGGTTTTTCATAAAATACAGAAACTCTGTTGACTATCTCAGCAGTTAAGGTGATCTCTGAAACATCTCTTTAAATTCACTCAATTTATCTTTGACATGGGTTCAGGGTAGTTGATTGACTTTTGATTTGATGACTACGAACAGCCTCAGAAAAAGTTTTTAAAATCAAACTGAACTTTATCAGTAGTTAAGCCATTACTTCATTGGAAAAATTCTGAACACACAGCCATTGTTGTCGTTCAGTTGTCATGTTTCATTTATTGTTTTTATTATCCCTTATTATAGTCAAATGGAAATCTTTTGTAAGCATTAATATTTTTAAAATTCTCTTTTACTTCAGCCGTCAGTAACCTAATGGTTCCAGAGCTCTTCAAGTTGAAAGGCTTTCAGAATCAAAGAATTATCTACAATAGTTTCGACTAGCTTCAGTAACCTACATCAGTCAACATATATATTTCTGTGTGTTGCCGTTGAAATAGTTAATTTAACTCCAGTCATTAGTGACTTGGAATTCCTCTGAAGTATACAGCTGATAAAATAGTATTTATCACCTCAAAGAAATTATCCAGTTCTTACTCGAAACTGTGCAGTAGTTCAGGTTTTATAACATCGAGATGTAATTCAGCAGCCGCTTTCATCTCTGTTCAGTAGACAATCAGGCACATCTGTTGTTTGAAAGCTGATGATATTTGCTGGATGCCCAGAGTTGTGTAGGTGAACCGTGGTTCGAACCCATGAGCCAAAGATTAAGGATTAAACCAAACTTCCACACATAATTTCTGAAAGATATCAGTTTAGCTCTAATAACAGCATTAGTTCCCTTCGAAACTCAGTTACCACTATGGCTAACAAAATCTATCAAGTAGAACTAACCTAAACAAGCTAATAATGAGTTACTTCTATCATTTCGTTCAAGTCTATACCGATTTCGACTTGGAGGTCGATTTTATTGGCTAGCGTAATATAAACTAAACACTCACTCGCTTGATCATGGATCAAATGGGAAATGTAGCAGTTAGCTGTTGTACCCCCACACTGAGTCGATGGTCAATAGACTATTGATTTTAATTCATTTACTCTTAAAGTGTCTGTTTAACCCTTATTCAACCTGTCGAGTAGAATACTACAATTTACCAGCATAGTTAAAACAAGTGAACCTTATTATTATTGTCATCATTACTAACTACACGTCGATAAGTAACTGTGTGCATACAATTATATCTTATGTATAATGTGTTCAAGCATTTCACGTTATCGTTGTTGAAAATAGTCATATAGCTAAGGAAAAGTGAAACAATTCAACACAAATGAAATATTATGAATTAATTACTGACAACCACATGACTTTAATGATGGATGGACATTGAAATAAACTATTGTCTACAAAAATCATTATAAAACCTACGAAATGACAAGTAGTAGTTGTGATCAGACAAGAATTGCATAATAAGTACTGACGTCATAAATAACTCTGATAAATATTAAATTTACTACTTGTTAAGCTAGTTTGTATAATCAGTTCCTCTTGTTATCATTACAGATACCTAAATGATTTAGCATTCTACTACTACTACTACTACTACTACTACTACTACTACTACTACTACTACTACTACTACTACTACTACTACTACTACTACTACTACTACTACTACTACTACTACTACTACTACTACTACTACTACTACTACTACTACTACTACTACTACTACTACTACTACTACTACTACTACTACTACTAATACTACTACTACTACTACCACTACTACTACTACCACTACTACTACTACTACTACTACTACTACTACTACTACTACTACTACTACTACTACTACTACTACTACTACTGTTGTTGTTGTTGCTACAAACAACGTACTCTAGAAAATTTCTCCCTTTTTCGAAATGACCAGATAGAATGTGAGAGAGATAACAGCAGTTCGACTGTCTTAAAAAAGACTTTAAAGGCCACGCTAACACCTGATGAGATAACCAATTAGATTTCTCCGTTTTACGAAAAGTTACCATTGTCAGGTGAAATAACGAAACTTGATTGATCATTTCAGCACTTGATAAATTGTTATTTAAAGACATTGTTTCTGAACAGTTTAGATGAGTATATGGTGTTCACATCACCTTGTTTTCACCAGGAGGTACAACTGGTTGGTAGAAATCGGTATTTTTCAATTATTCATATCATCTAGTAGTATCTATTTCTCAGTATATTTGTTTCTTTTTCATCACCACTTTGGTGTCGAACAAATTTACCGTCTGGATGCCTTTTTCTCATAGGAAACCAGAGTGAAATCACATAAACCAGTTGTATCTAGCTGTGCTGCTCTCATTACAGATAGAACCGTGTTAACACTTGCTTAAATTTAACAACAAATTTTCTATTCATTACTATCTCGAATTTAATAGTATTCATGCTGGATACGAATGATAATGGAAATTTGAGGAAATATTTCATTATAGTCAAATGTGAACCAGTAATTTGTGTAAAGGCAGTCTGAAACACAAATCCAGATTTAAATTTCCTTGAACGATATTCCAAAACACGCATACGAACTTCGAAAATTTAGGGGGGGGAGGGCATTGTGTAAGTTACTTTGAAGAAACTACTACGAAGGGTCACATGTCCGAAGATAACAATGTCTTCAGGAATAGTAATGTTGGCATCTTTTTCCCTCTTTTCTGCACAACAAAGCAGAACGATGTTCCAAAACACACATACGAGCTCAATGCTGTGTGGGGCCAAAGTTGATGACACCGAGTTTCTATAACTGCATAAATTCTCTAGTTGGACTAAGTAACAATGCCGTGCATATACAACTTATCTTGATCAACACTAGCTTCGAGAGGTGATTCCCGAAGTTCCAATGACAAATCGTGACTAGTGGAGTCAACCAAATGGAAGATGAGGACAGTTATTCAACAATGACATTGGATGTAGTTCGTGCAATATTGAGAAATGACAGAAGTAGGAAATGTGGAGTATTGAATTGTGACTCAGTGGTTGAATGGTGCGTCTGATGGTTGGTAGAGTAGGGTGATGAGTGTGCACTGGTGAGGAGTCTGGAGCTGGGGTAAAACAGGTGTCCAGTGCTCCCAGGTTTCCAATATTCCTGCAGCTAGTGTCAGTCCATGGTTAATATCAACCAGAAATCGACTAATAAATTTCCACAGACCTCCAAATTGAAAACAAGTCCTCCGAAACAAAAACTAAGAGGCCTATGATCATCGGTTTTCAGTTAGGCATTTGATACAATTAAATCTAAGAACAAGTTACCATAAGGTAAATAAGGCGAAGTGCACAGATGGGTATTCTATCTTCTTTCCCCACCTTAATTTACAGGAAACATTTGAACCTATACAGCTTGATGAACAGTAGTCAAATTTGCTAATGTTAAATAGTTTGTGTATATTTGTATACTAATAGTATTCACTAGTTAATTACATTTATTACAACGCATACGTTGTAGAATGAATTAATTGGTTTCAAATGCATCCGTCACTTGGTCCTATATACATTAGAGCACAAAATTCACCGGCTGTAACTGATCACAAGACGATTATGTGTTATAGGCGTCTGAAATACACAGGTGTCTAAATGATTGACATCAAATTCTGGGGATGTGTTTCAGTGTTAATGAAGTCCTTTGAAGAAAAAATTAAATTCGCTCGGTTCTTTTTGGCACTATGGTTGTGATCTCGTTGTTGAGGCTTCAGTGATCATATAGTATAGTCATAACTTCCTAAAAATATCCTTCATAGATCAGTCATTTAATAAGGTAGAATATATTCCTATTATAATAAGAACGTATAGACGCTAAGTATTCAAGAGTTAGGGTTGGGGGGGGGGGGATAACAGAAACACCAGGGTAGTATGGCTACATATGGATAACAGATCCCCGATAGAATGAAATGTAGGCAAGATATTTTCCTGTCAATAATTATGAATCATGACCACTAGTATTTCTAGGTTTTTATCAAGAGTGAATTTAGGGGCTACCCCCAGTAAATACTGTAATAGCCAATCACGTTTCAGTATTCCGGTTAGAAAGGTAGTTTTCCATAAAATGAAAAATGCTGCTGGTTGTCTCAGAAGTTGCTAAGATGGCCTTTAAAGTCACACTTTCCCAAGGCTTGTTAGTTGAACAGCAACTCGTCAGTTATGCCTTGCCGATTTTGAGGCTGAACTTGTCGATGTTGCATCGGGAATCCGTTGTGAATATAGGCAACTAAAGTAGAAGTGAAAAACAATGCTCATAGATGATGTTGAAAGGGAGAATTGTGCCATGTTATGAAATCTGTTTGAATCATAAAATGTGAATGGTTTCATTTTAGTCCAATAGCTCATCAATAATGTGCTCACAGAGGAACATAAAAGTTAAGGCTACCAAATGTGGAATGATATATTGATGAGAACTGTTAAAGAGTTCTAAGCTAGAATAAAACTAAGGTGCATTTTCCTACAGTTATTATGATTTCTTGTTCTCCTTTGGTTAATGATAAAAATTGTCGCTAAATAACACCCTGAGATTTTGTTTGATCTACAGATAATTCTGTTAAGAATACTGAATCATATTAAAATTGGCAGTACAGATGAAGGTTTGTACACATCTATCAACGTGAAGCTGAAGACTTCTATAATTCAGTATAGCTGGAACTTATGAATGCATAAATGAACCTACAGACCGTACCCATTTAAGTGTACATCACTCTGAGCAAATATTATGATTCAGAGTTTATTTCACGTTAATGTAAAGAAGTAAATTACCTATGATAACGTTTTCATTGGTCCCATTACAACAACAACAACAACTACTACTACTACTACTAGACAGAATGTCATATATCTTAGGTTCACCCGGTACTCTGAGACCAAATTGTGTTTCAAATGTTGGCATGCTTATCATTAAAAAAATACATAACTGACTCAGATTCACTGTATGAAAATGTCATGAATATGGTCATTCTTCACCATAATCGAAAACATGCGAGAACTTTGTTGACATTTTAAAAGAAAAGCTCGATTAGGAATGTTTGGAAATAAAAATTGAGTAGCATATTGCTGTATCATTTAGCTTAATGACTACACACTGCACACTTGACTAATCGAATTCAACTAGCACTTTGGATTCCAAATTCATTTCGGTTACAGCCTAAAAGTCAGTGTACATTATTAATTCATTTATTGCATAGGGATGGTCGTGACATAAACCGCTTTGGACTGAAGTCTCTTGTTTAATCACCCAGTGAAATGATTTCAACCCATCGATACCATGTAAATCTCCAACATCTTTCAGACGCGCCTTATTGGTAACTGTGTTATTGCTTATAATTTCCCGCTGTCGATTGAACTAAACTGATCGATTTCTATAGGATTAATTGCGCGTCGTGGATTCCACTGTTAGCCCCACTGTTCACCAGTACTATTTACTCTAAACTGCTAACCGGTATTAAGTTCAAGTCCAGAGCATTATATTAATTGTCTGTCAACATCTAACATCCAAATACCTTCTGCATGAACCTAAACGGGCTGGAGACTACTGGTAGGCATTATAAGCTGTGACCCACTGGTCTAGGCAGTTTACTTTCTACCAGTAGGTTATGAGCTTGAAGCTTATTCAATTAACCAAAGTTTTGGCAGGTGGCCGATACTACCATCCCTCCCTCATGCAATACGTGTGATTCATCTTCCAATGCATGAACGTTCGTGTGGCTGCCCAGAGTTTCATTTTTCAGACATTTTAAGCTATGAGTGAACATCTTTCTCTCTTGTTTTTGGTGAGGCTGCTAAAATTTACTAGTTTTCTAAAGGGGAATCTATTCTAATTATGAAAAGGGAATTTATACCATTGTCAGACACCTAACGGACACAACATTGATAATAAATGTCGATCAGTCTTTTATCATAACGAGTACATAAAGAATATTTGGGTTGATTTGGTATGCAGAATACATTAAAATTAAACGACAGAGACCTGACCTGTCTATACAAGAAGATGACGTGGTTCATCTTTCACTTTTCGCATTGTCTTTACCTTATTTCAATTTAAGTGATGGTTTCCATTCCCTAATTACTATTCATTCTTCAGCATTCAAGTGTATGCGTCTGATAATTTATTATGCTCTCTCTACAAGCGCTACCTGTTTCTCTCTCTCTCTCTCTCTCTCTCCATTTCCTTCTTGATTTTAGAACTTTCCTCCATATATTGTATAAATAACCTATAGTTTTGATTATTTTGCTTTAATTTCATGTTTAGACGACATTTATCTATCTTTGTACTGTGAATTTCGTCTCTACTTTAAACTATTGAAGTATGTAGTTTAAAATCAGATGAAATTTTACCCCAAATCGCTCATTGATGTAGTATTCACAAAGAGCGACCTTAAAGACCATACTGACAACTACTGAAATAACCAATCAACTTCCAGCATTTTGACTGGGATGTTAGTCATTCGTAAAATAGTGATTGGTTATCCCTTTAAATTCACTCTTCATAAATAGTCATTGCTATTTTAAACTGTATGCAACTGATGCAAATCCATGCAAAGAGCTCTTCTGTTGTCCGAAGACCTCACTGACTGAAGTGTTCCCTCATACCTTACTTGTTAGAGCCGCGGACCGATAATCTACAGGTAACTGGTTCAAATCCTGCACCTTCACTCATCACTCTGTATCATTAATATCAGTCTCCCAAATTGCAGTTATCTTAGATAGTTCCATCCACAGTATGTTAATTTCGGTAGCTACTCTAAAAGCATTTTGTAGAATTTTAAATGGGCTTTCATTCGCTTGATGGTAACTAACACTGGGATGAAGGGCTTTGGTTTACAAGACTCTACAAAAGATTATATCCTTCTGGTGAAAAGTCACCCCATCTGAGGGATTAACTGCATTCGAAATAAGGTCCTAGCCATTCCCTTCAGTTTAAATGAATGATTATTGACTTTCACTGTGACCAGTTCAAAGATTCAGTCTATAGGTGAGTTTACTGTTGCCTTCGATTACAAGAAGTACGAAAGTACTTATAGTCTTCAAATAAAGATTACATATAACAAGAAGTCCAGTGTTAGTGGATAAGGTACTAATGATGATAATATGATGTTGCTTGTATTATCCCCTTGTTGATTGAACTGAAATGATCGATCTATATTGACATATGGGCTGTTGCATGGATACCTCGTTATTGCCTACATTTACGATTCTGATACTAATGATGGATAATAGCTAGAAGGTACATCCAGCTGAGGAGTCCCAAATACGATGAAACGCGCATCCTGGATTCAACTGATAGCCACTGTCCACTATTAACATCAAAACTGGAAATGCACTGAATATCGAGACATTCGTGCAGGAGCCCCCATATGCCAATACAGACCGATCAATTCGGCCCAGTCAGCGACAGGATAATACAAGTAACATCATATAAACTATGCCCATTGTATAAGAAGTGTCTGTCGTGACTCAGTGGCCTGGTGGATGACGCTCAGGTGCTTGCAGTGGTTGGTCCCAGGCTCAAGTCTTAGTGCGAACAACACCGCTGACGAGTTCCAAATGAGATGAAGTGCCTATCCTGGATTCAGCCACTAACCACTACCCACCATTAGTTTCAAAAATGATGACAACACTTCTCTCGCGGCTTTATGTGTACCAAAGAGATTGTAAGATGATTGTTTGTATTGATACACTCGTATAAAACACTGACCTTATGCTTTAAAATATAACATTCAGATAACCATCTGTAACACGTGGTGCTTTGTTTATAATAATTATGTGAACCTTGAATACTTTAGTAGTATAAAATAAAAATTACGAATGCCTTAGAATTTGCCTTTCTGTCTGTTTGGTTTTTCAAAAACACTGAAATATTTTATCCATTAAATTCTTGTCAGGTTAGTACTTTCATTAGTTAATTCATCTTAGTAATAAATCTGACACTAATTAAACGGTAATTGCAAGGAGATGTTCTTGTACCCCGGCAAGTGGTGTTCCTGCTGAGACTTGAATCGAGTACCCACCATTTCAAATACAGAAGAGTTATCCCCTGGGCCACTGTGGCACAAGAACCACCTCGATAAATAACAATTGATACCTGCTGTACAAGAGGTAGCTTAGCATATGAAGCGATGGGTACTAGGTTCCAGTCTCAATGGGGTGCAGTTACATGCAGCTGACGGGTCCCAAATAGGATGAAATGAGAGTCTTAGATCCTACCACTAGTCATAATGAATATTCAGGTGGTATCTCATGTATCCCCATGGAAACCAATCTGCCAACAGAAGTTAAAAAATTCAATGCAGAATAACGAGAAATTACAAATATTGGTAAATAATCATTGAAGATATTGAACACCTAGTTCATTGCTATATAACAACCAGGGATAAAATCTCTTTCTATTCTCTTCAATTTAATGTACAATACACAAACTTCGTATAGTGTACTTTATTCTCGAAGTGACTAGGCTAGATCCGACAGTTTAGTGTTTCCAGTTTAACTAAATATGTGTTACTTCTTAGTAGTCCACCTGTGAGCGTATCACATCCTAATTGACACTGGAGTCATAGAGATGTACATAAAATATTATTATTTTCCACTGGAACATCAGAAGTTTGTTGACTGTTCAGTTACTTTATCCAGTTTCCTGATTTAGTAATCGCTGCAGAGTGTTTCTTACCACATAAAACGTCAGCAGTACAATAAGAGAGATAAATTTTGATTACTGAGCTGTAACTGACTTATAATAAAAGTCAAACGTAAGCCATAGTTAAACACGACGCATTTGATAACCCCAATGTAAAGTTAAAACAAAAGTGCTGACCGTAAAATCTGTCCATATAATAATATTTGATATATGATCAGTCTGTTTGTAGTCATAATACAGTCAATGTGGAAATTTATGTCCATATAAGTGGTCGTATGTCGCCATATGAATGAATACAGTGATCACTGGCTTTTCTCATGAATATCCGCTTTATTGAATGACAAATCGAGTAAAGAAGTATTACTGTTCAATCAGCATAGAGTTGATGGATAAGTAACTGAATGTTTTAGTAGGAACCTTAGTGCTATGAATAATATGTGTAATCGATTCTCTTTGTATTTGTGCCATATTGTTGCCCTACATATTCAAGCACTCAGCAACTTCGTGTACATCGTGCAGTAGGCAATGAGCCAGGCCTGTTTTGTGACGGATAACGTTACTACATGACTGCTCACACCTCGGTAGGTGGAGCGGATCTCGAACCCATGACCCACTAGTCGAAGGTTATCTCCCCAAACCAATGAGCTACAACTGAACAAGACCAGGTTTTGACAAATAAACGAAAAGATGTCAAGACACACACAACATTTCCTTAGTGTCGAGTTGCAAGCCTTCAAAGGTGCCGAGTTCCCGATCTATACAGTAAGTGAAGTTGATCATTACAGAACTAGAAGTTCTCTTTCTTAAAATACTTACAAAATTCTCTCATTGAAACCACATGTTTGAAAACTCTGTCCTGTAACCCCAGGGATTATTTACTTTGCCTTTTTCAGTTATGTTCAATCAGTGAGATCACCTCGTAGAACAGAAGATCGATCAACACACTGTGTATGTGTTTGCGTGTATATGTGTATTTGCGTGTGAAAGAGAGAGCAAATCATTGCGTAGATTTCCTTTTTGTCAAGTAATAAAACTGTGACTGTTTACTGACTCCTACATGAATTGTAATAATAGGCCTAGTATGACTCGTAATCAGACTGAGAATTTATCACTAGGCAACAGTGTTCTGCATGAAAATACTGAATTGGTTGTTGATCAGATGAAAACCGGAATACTTTTGGGTTGATATATTTTTTATTCATGACACTGAAATTATTTATCTATTAAAGTTGGATGGTAATTGTCACAAATTCTCAACTGAATGCGATATGAATGAAGTGTGTACAGTATGCTGAAATACTGTCGCTTATATACGGAAGATGAGATAAAGATAAGACAACTATGAAGTATTCACCATATGGTAAACTGTCAATCAAGGATAAAAAATGAAGGTCACTAGACAGTTGATATATATTCCCAATAATTGAATTTTGAGGCCGCATTCCAATTCCCTGTGATAACAGTGTCTAGTAATTTTTAAAGTGAAGTTTCCGAAAAAAATGAGTCACGTTAAATTAAATGGTGAGAGGTTAACTGTTTGGTCATCTTCAAGACAACCGATCATTTCGGTCCAATTCACGACGGGATAATACAAGGTACTACATAAAAACTATACTCATTTCACAAGAGGTGACTATCGTCAGTAGGTAGCTTACTGGATAGCACTCTAGTAATTGAAGCGATTCGTCCTGAGTTCGAGTCTTAGTACGAACAACAATGCTTTATTATTATTGTTTGTCCCTTTGGTCCCTAGTGGAACATAGGGCTTCAGAAGCAGATCTCCATTCCACTCTCTTCTCTGCAATCTTTTGAACCTGGCTCCACGACTGCCCACAAACTCTCATTTCTTCCTTACATGATCTCCTACGTGTCATCCTCAGACGTCCAACTTGCCGTTTCCCATTTTGATTCCACTCGATGGTCTGGCCTGATCTAGTGCGTGATGTCCCCAGTCGGCCTTCTCAGTGTATCTCCGAACCAATCCATCTCCACTTCCTTCCAGTGCATATTTGTTGCGTTATAGGTTCTTGGTTAGTTCGTTCTCAGAGTTCCTTCTCGCTTATTCTTTCTGACAATCCATCTCATCCTCAGTATCGAGTGAGCGTGGGCGACAGTTGTTGATGACCAATATCTGTAGTTTGTTGGAAGTGCTTTTCGTGACGCGCCAAGTCTCTCAAGCATCACATAGAAGCACTGATTGACTTGAGTGATATTGGTGTTGAAAATCCGAATCTTGTTCACGCATTATGCTGAATGCAGAAGACCTCCACACTGACTGTTTCAGGCTAATGAAAGCCTGTCTTGCTTTCCCGATCCTGGCTGCTTTGACGTCCTCGTCTGTACTTGTGCCACCTGTAGTTGAAATGGTGCTGTCTGGGTAGGTAGGTAGGTAGGTAAGTAAGTAAGTAAGTAGGTGTGGGGTGGTAGGTAGGTAGGTAGGTAGGTAGGTAGGTAGGTAGGCAGGTAGGTAGGTAGGTGAAAGAGACTACTTTCCTTTAAGTTTCTCCCATTCATGGTGATTGCAGTTTGTTGTTCGTGTTGGTGGTAGTGCATCATCATCATCATCATTATCAACATAGGACCAGGCATTACTGCGTAACGGTCCGAGTTGCCAGCCTGAACCCACCTCAGCCAACATTGTGTGAAGAGGCAATCGGTGACTAGGCATACGTAGTACGTGTCCCAACCATCTCAGTCGATGAAGGTTCACAACCTCGTCGACTGACTTACCTCTTCTCCCTAAAACTCTACACCTAACTTCTGCATTACTCACGTGGTGACACCACGGAATACGTCCTATACTACGAAGGCAACGGTGGTCAAATACCTGTAACCTTCTCATGTCTTCCACTTTCAATGGCCATGTTTCAGAGCCATACAGTAGAACAGAGCGGACTGCTGTGCAGTAGTGCTGGTGGTGTTGTCGGGTATCATCATCACCCCTCTCTCTCCTCTACGTTCACATGAAGGAAGTCTCATCTTCTCTGCCCTGCCTCACCTCTTCTGTCAACTTGTCAGTCTTCACCTGTAGATCTCCAAGTTTGTGCCACAAGACATCAGACACAAGTCATCAACGAAATCCAAATATTCTAGGTTCTTTTCATCACTCCAGCCAACGTATCCCCCTGCTCGCTCCTCACAGTTATCTGCTGCATGATCCACTCCAGTCGACCACAATCAGGAATATGATGGGTGACAATAGGTTGCAGCCTTGTTTCACTCCTGTCTTCACTTCACTTCAAAAGCATCACTGAGCTTCCCATTGTGAATTACTTGGCTGGTATGTGGTGTCTCCATATAGTTATTGAATGAGGTTGAGAGAGGTTTGTGGTATTCCGTAGTGTTGAAGCAGTTTCCAAATTACTTCTCAGTCGACGCTGTCAAAGTCCTTTTCAAAGTCGATGAAGTTGAGGTGAGGTAGAGTTGAGTTGACTGCCATTCTATACTCTGTTCTATGATGATGCGTAGCGTTTCTCTTTTTTGGTAATTAAATTTCCTTCATCATCTTTTATTGGTTTCATTTGTGTTGATCTCTTCCTTCCCGCATAGTAATGTGGTTACTTGATATAGTGTTGCCAGGTCTCTGTCTCTCCTACGTGCAGTCTGCAGTCTGTTCCGCTTCACTTGTCAGTGTGTTGAGGAAGTGTCTTTTGTCTTTGCGCGCACTCTTCTTCACTTCTTTGTCCAGTGTAGTGTTTTATACGTTGTAATCAGTTCCTCTTCTCGTTGTTCATACCTACACTGTACTGGTTCATCTTCTGCTTCACCATCCTCCTCTCCTCTATCAGCTTCCAGGTATCCGTCGAGATCCATTCCTTATCTTCTTCCTTCTTCCTTCCTATTACAGTTATGCAGGTAACAACATTGCTTACTGCACATATATAGGGCGAAAAGCGCGCCCTGTATTCCACAATTACTCATAATCCATCATTATTATCTTTAAGAGTCTTATATTCAATTCCACTAGGAATCTTAGAAACTTATTTGGAGGAGATTTTCACAATCTCCAATATCATCGCTTTATTTTTAGAAATTGTTTACATTAAATAAAAATTGCCCTGGAAATCACTTTCATAGGCCATAAGAGTTTGATTTCATACATTTTATTCACTGGACAATGTTATTTACTTATTCTTCAACAGCGATTTTTTCTCACTGTCTGATTTACATTTAAAACATATTTTGTTGCTTTGTTCTGCAGTGCATTTGAGAGATTATTCATCCACTTTCATATCTTGATTTCAAGATTGTCTCATCCTTTTGCTGTGAATCACTACCGTTTGTCAATTATATTTCATTATTTGTGCTTGTTGAATCGTCGGCTCATGTTTTTCTCCTCCTATTTTCTCTACCCAATAGATTCTCGTCGCCAACGAAAAACTAACTTAACACTATGGGCACCCGTACAACAACAGAGTTATAGACGAGGTGAAAACTTACCATCGGTTGGTTGTTACAACACAGTCGAACTTAGCTAACGGCTTACCTTCAAGTTGTCTGCAAAAACAAAGTACCTTGACTAGTATATTACTGTCATAAAGATACTTCAGCCTAGGGTATTTCATCGGCCTTGAACCCGCGACCCAGTGGTTGTAAGTCCACTCCCTAAACCAACGATTCACAGTTCAACTCTGCTGTCCAACGGTCATTTTGTACTATGACCACCTTAGTTGGGATATCCACCATCGTGGTGCTCTTTGCTGGGTGTTTGGCAATTGGTTGAAGTCCTGTCGATCTATCCACCAAAGATTCTTAGCGCATTCTAACTTTGGTAATTTGTCTGGTTGTGGCTAACAGATGAATCCAAGAAGCGCTTTTCGTCCTAGTTAGCACTCGTCAGCTGGGTGTACCAGTACCCCAGTGAGTGATGTGGTTCCCACGGAGACTCGAACCTCGTAGCCAACGCTTCAAGCACCAAGGCGTTATCCACTATGTCACGGAGGCAGGATAGTGACAATATCGAGACATTCTCATAGGAGCCCATATACTAATAGAAGTCGAACAATTCTATCCAATAAAACAACAGGGAATTACAAGTATATCAACAAATAGTAATATTCTAACTTTGTTGCATATTCAAAAGATATCGGATAAGAGATGCAGATCTGAGGCAGTCGTCTATTAAATTGACACCTTCGCTATTTTCTGTGTCAAAGAATGTAAGGTTTCAACAAAAGTAAGGATAGATAATGGTAATTCTTTTAGTGCAGCTATTCGAGACAACCCTACACCGGCAATCTGATCTTAGTGTAATGAGACAATAATTTTAGCTGAAAGAAAAGTTAATTTATGGAATGTCTTGGTCAACCAACCACTATTTTTACCTATAGCGTACTCTATTGAATGAAATGTTTAGTTACATATGCCAAAAGTATTCACATAAAGTTTTTGATTTGGAAAATTTTCATCATACTATTCACGAATGCACACTGTCAAGTAATGGATAATATTTATTATTTTAATTTGATTTGCTTGGTAGTGACTAGCAGTAGAATCTAGGATGCATGTTTCGTCCTATTCCGGTTTCGTCAAGTGGATCTGCCTGCATCCCCGTCAGTAGATAGCCTCCTCTCTGATGCATACATTCAATGAGCTCATTTATCAACAGAGACCGATCACTTCGGTTTATTATAATTATCAGCAGAAAATTACAAGTATCAATAAATATAAAATGATACCCGTTGCATAAAACATGGTAATCACAAATAAGTGGACTAATGGGTAATGCTATGACGTTTGAAGCAATCGGTGCCAGGTCTCAGTCTAGTTGGGAACATTCAGCTGACGAGTTTCGTATAGAAAGAAACGTGCATCATGACTTCTAAAACTAATCAACATTACTTAAAGAAACTTCTATGATTTCACCCGTTGTCTGAAGTATGGTTATACATTGATATGGAGTTCTTGTTTATTTCGTACAAGACGACAGGGTTACACTTCATATGACTATTATTATTATGAATATCGTTATTCATAGTGTTATTGTTACTAACCAACACTATTTTCACCTCATTTGTTCTCGAAAGTTGGATCTGAATAAGCGGATGATATATAGTTCTGTGTGACAGAGAATTTTCATTTTCACTTTAACTGTCAGGAGACAGTTCACAGGATGCCATAGCCCTAGATTTTTTAAATACTCATCACAAAGGCGCATCTGTAACAGACAAGAAACTGGTGTCCCTATGGGAGATTCCAACTTGTATCATTCACTACTAAAGTCAGAGGCTTTACCACTTTTTTTAGCTACTCAGGTAAAAAAAATGACTCCTATGTAGAACTAGTTTGTATTGACGACTTTACATGAGCTAATTGAATTACAGTCACGAAACACTTTTTATTCACATATGCAAAGTAGTTTTGTTTATTAATACCGTCCTCAATGGTTTTGATATTGGCGGTTCTCTTTGCTAGTAGTTATCATTGTCAAGGTTGTTAAAATGGGAGTGAATACTCTGATTGTATACATTTCATTACTCCATAATTACTAAATAAGTGTATTAACAGGGATGGTGGGTTCACTAGCTGCATCTAACAATTGACTAACCAACTTGAGTGATTAGATAAATTTAGTTATGTTATAAACGAAAGTGCATCATACATAATACCCTACATGTAAAGTGGATACAAGTAAAAGGAGGGGGAGAATAGAATATTTTACATTTTATCAATATACATATATATTGCGTAAACCTTGGATATTTAATTTAAAATAACGCATATATATACAATCTATTGATAAGTATGGAATAATTTAGAACGCTCACCTTTGAATTTCTTGCATTAAATTGGTAGTCGTTGATGAAACATGACAATCCTGAGTTTCTTGAGTATCTTGAAGTCGATTTTGATTGGATGGGACTGTGTCTACACTACGTCCTCCACGGTATCTTAAGTTACTATTATTATTATTATTTATTGAATGGTGACTTTGGTATTGATGGCGGTTTGAAGATGGATTAGTTATCCTCCCATTATTTGTATTACTGTTACTATTATCATTATTATTATTAGTTGCAGTGGCATTTGTAAGTGAAGAACGTCTTCGTCTTGGCATCACTGCAGTTAAGTTTTATGATGATAAATGTAGTAGTTGTGTTAGGTATAGTTTCCAACAAAGCATCAAAATAAACAACTTGCAAACCCTTATGTGAAGAAATGAAATAACACTCAATAAATTGTAGTCTCTTCTTTCAATGTTCTTGTGTCTCAATGTCCTGAAGCATGCACTTACAGTTTCAATCAGAATAAAAATCTGTGTATATTATTGGTGAAGAATTTTGACAGTACTGCAATTGTGGTAATGGTGACAAGGATACAGAGGCAGATGGGCGCGTTCAAAATCCAACGTCTTGTTAGTCTAAGACTCTGTAGGAAAAAATATTTTTCGGATGCACTGTCGTTAACTTTGACGATCTTTAAGGCCCCTAGACATTTTTAAGCGTGAATTTCTTGCTTTGCTTGTTATTATTTACTACAATAATTATTACTATTCCCGTACACTTCCGCTTGCTATTTTGCATTTAGTTGAGCCAAGCGATTTATCAAATATCTATCCGTCAATCATTGGATTGTTCAGAACTAAAAAAAACAAGAAAGGGGGGCAAGAAACGCGCAGTTTAGTTTCTTGGATTAAGAGGTGTGTTCATAATTTTCTCTTACCTGCTGAAATTGCGTTTATAAATGCACAACAAACTATTGGCAAGCGTTTGTTTAAGAAACCAATGTCAACAAGGCATACCTATGCAGACCTCAATTTTAATTGGTCTATAATAAAACTGGTGGTGAGAGAGATTTTCTGCTCTCCGTCTCCTTACTCTATAGGTATTGGTTATTTAATAATGGTTATGAATATTCACTGACACATTTAAGAAACTCAACTAAACTGTCAATCAAATGAGCGAACATAGATCGCCCACATATCTCTTCTCTCTCCCTCTTTCCCTATCTTGCGTTAATAAATTATGTTGCATATTGCTTATTTATTCACTCATCTAACTAACATTCGCTTGGAACAAACACGAAAGTAACTTGTCTAGCAGCTAGGGCTATGCACATAATTTAACCCATGTCGTGTTCAAGGTATTTGTGTACAAGAAGTTGTTGGCCAATACACACATACACATACAGGACAGATTTACGCGTAGATATGGGAAAGTATTCTACACTCAAAAAATGTATATCACTGCACAGCAGTACCAGTGTAATTTCTGCACAAACAACAGAGGTGTTCACAATTATGTCTTTATACTTTATTTTTCTGTTCTTTTCCCAGTAAAGATGAACGCTAAATAAAAAGTATTGGAAATGATCAATAATGATACCAAATTGTTTTCTTTGTAAATTTCACTGGTTAAATGATATTCTGATTCAGAATAATTTCCTTCCTCTTAAATGGTACTAAAGTATGAGCAAATTCTGTTATTATTCACCAATGATCTTATGTGAGTAGCAAGGGCGGGATTGTTTTTTCCAGTACCCGATGTCAATTAGTGATAAAAACTTGTTTCTAGAAAATGTGATACTGGGAATGCTTTTACACCAGTAATTTTAACAAAATGTGTTATAATAACGTTTGGTATGCTCACTTTCTTGATTTGGTCGTGAAACGATCAGTCGATAAGCAGTTGCATCGACAGTTTTTTTAGTAACTTAAATCTATTGACTAAGTAACATTCCGTACTTAAAATGTTTGATTTCTTCTTCGAATTGCTTGAAAGTATCAATGATTTCAAGAACAACTACTTCAGAATGTTTTCTAGACTGTAGAACGGTTGCCTTTCTTACTGGACGACTGCATAGGTTTGGGGATTAGGTGGGTGGTGGAAGTATGAATCCATATCTATCAATACAGTATGTGATGTCAGTGACCTTTGAAACTGAACCGTTAGTGGATATCAGATTTATTGATTAGTATAATTGATTTTTATATGATACCGTCGTTGATTGGACCGAATTGATCGGTCTCTATTGGCATATGGGCTCCTGTGCGGATGCCTCGATATTGCCTGTGTTCTAATTATGTTAATGATGGATCGTGGCTAGCAGTGGAATCCAGGATGCACATTTTGTCCTATTTTGGACTCGTTAGCTGGATGTACCTGCTTCCCAGTGAGTGATGTTGTCCCCACTAGGATTCGGACTCGGGAGCGATCGCTTTAAATGCCAGCGCGTTATCCACTACACCAACGAGCGACGATAGCCATTTCTTGTGTGACGGGTATAGTTTAGTATAATTGTATAGTATAATTCCACAGGCAGCCACGATCCATCATTAACATAATTAGAACACAGGCAATATCGAGGCATCCACACAGGAGCCCATATGCCAATAGAGACCGATCAATTCGGTCCAATCAACGATGGTATCATATAAAAAAAACAATTATACTTAAACTATGCCCGTCCACAAGAAGTGACGATCGTGGTTTGGTGGTGTAGTGGATAACGCGCTGGCGTTTGAAGCGATCACTCCTGAGTTCGAGTCCCGGTGGGGACAACATGTCTCACTGGGAAGCAGATACATCCAGCTGACAAGTTTCAAATAGGACGAAATGCTCATCCTGAATTCCACTGCTAGCCACGGTCCATCATTAACAGAGTTATTGATAAATGGTGACAGATTTAATAATGAAGGCGAAAACTTTGAGTGAAGATAGTAACTCACCTAGTTAAGTAGTAATTTAAAAATAGTTCACTTTAAACAGAAGTATACAATCTATCTAAAACAAGTTTTATATGGAATACATTTCCTTGTCGAAGAAATATGTTCCAAAAATGTTGGTTTGAACGTGGTTTATCTTTATAGACAAAAAGTGATGGAAGTAAAATTTCAACGAAGTTCATTGGCCAAGATGGGACACTTCATAACAGACAAAAAAGAGGAAGTAGTCAGAAATATAGTGATAGTGAGACGAATAAGAATAGGGTATAGAATTAGACAGAATTATCACAAAATGCTGGTAATTTTAATCCTATAAAGTAGAAAAACATGAGCTCCTGAGGTCTATTTTGAATAATATCCCTCCAAGCCTCAAGCTACTTTGGTTTTCTAAGCTTTCTCTAGTTTGTCAGGTCTACCAGACATCAGTGACCATAAGGACGATTTATAATTAGGCGCATATGCATGAACACGTTGTATACAACAGGCAATGCACTTCCACTAACACAGAAGGCCTTCTTAGCAGGGATAGAAGTGATTACCCGGCTTCGGTTATCCCTCAAAGGCTGGCCGTAGCCCACACTCGTTTGACTAATACTGTGCCCTGTTGTTCTACCGTGGTCAGTCTGTGATATCCAGGCGTGCGTGGTTACCAGACAATTAACCTGTTTTAGGAGTCAACCGGAGACTGCTTTCGAAGACATCAAAAAGTACCAATAACTAAAGAGGCAAAAGAAACTAAAAATATAGTTAAGTACCTTCCCAAGTTGTTACACATTATGACGGTGTAATGAAAGGGTAGTTAGGCAAAGGAAAAGAGTAATGTCAATATACTGTAAATGATCTGAATAGGTTAGTTGTAAATCTTCTGACTGGAATGCTGGGTTATGCCTGTCCTAAGCTATATAGAAGTAGTAGTCATCTTGAGATTTGATGCTATAAGTCAGTTAATGTTGAACACAAGACTTCGAGTGTATACTTTTGGTTGACTGACTTAGGCTAGTTACCCTTTGTTATGCATCTTCTCTACTCAGATACAATGATATGAAACATTTTTGTGTTTTTGTGGCTTAATACGTGGCTAGTTGTAGAATCCAAGAAGTGGGTTTTGTCCTGTTTGGATCTCGTCAGCTGAATGGACCTGAACCTCAGTGAGTGATGTCCCCACTAAGATTCGAAGACAGAACTCATCGCTTCAAACACCAGAGCTTTATCCACTCTTTGTGCGACGGGTGTAGTTTGACTGGCGAGTCTGAAATAGGACAAAACGCCCATCCTGGATTCCATTGCTAGCTACTATCCATTAATAATATTAAATCTGAAAAATACCGATATTCGTGAAGGAGCCCATATATCAATAGTGGCCTATCAGTTCGGTCCAATCAATGATGGAGATTCACTAACTACAGCATAAAAGACTATTTTTATGGTTTGCTAATCACCTTTTAGTTATCTGTACGTCATATGTTTTCGAAAACAACTATCGGTCCCCACGAATATCTTGTTGTTTCCCTACTGGTTGATTAGATTTCTGCTTTCTTCTTTAAAGACCAGGCCAATGAGATACTTGAGATTCGAGCTTCATCAATTCCCATAATAAGCTTCCTTGGCTCACCACGGAACCGATCTTCAATACCACTTACTATAAGAGTCAAAATGATCTAATCAGTAATCTGTTAATGATGAATTGTAAAAAGGGTTGAGAAACATTTAAAGGTTAACAAGATCTTTACAACCAATTTGACCTATTGTTAAACTCTTCAACAAAACACATCAAGTTTGAATACTTTAGGATGAATTTAATCTAGTCTGATTCATTGACTATTGTTTAAAAAGTGTTTCAATAAAATATAATTTTTAAAAGTCCATATCTGTTTACCAAACAACAGTGATAGATTTATGTGTAGCAATTTAAAACAAGAAATTAATTACCATTGTATTTATATGCATTTATCATAGTGAAATTCATTGATAAACTGCTCAAACATGTACCAACATGCCAGTTTCTTTTTGAAAAAAAAAGATAATTTTGAAGATTTTAAGTTTTTGTCATAATAAAACAGTCCTGTGGAAACTGAACTTCAAATATATATGGACTTTTATTCCAGTTGAAACTGAGTTTTCACTGAACAACACTAAAGAAGTGTATTTATGTTTATCAAGAGACAGCAAAACTGCTGAAAATATATGCTATAATGGTAGTTTATATAAATTGGTGATGGGTGATAAATTTTTTTATTCCCAACTCGTCAGTTGTATGTAACAGCACTGTGATATATCAGTGTTCTTACGCTCACTTGGATGTTGCGACCTATCGTTTCAAACGTTATACCTTCATCTTCAATGTTACTGCCCTATAAAGACAGTATCTTGGTTATGAAACATTAGTTTTTGTTAGAATTTCAACTCGCTGTAGACAAATCGCGTCATCGTAACAGTAAAGTGTTATGATATTCGAAGCTAAGATTACTACTAATGAGTTCGAGGTCACACTCCTCATGAACTGATGTGAGTTGAAGAACCGTTGGAGATTTGAGAGCAGTGAACAGCTGTTTTTTATTAGCAGGAGACACTTCAACAGTGACCATCCATCACACCCACTTGTTTTGAAGGGAATTATACACTGTCATCACAGTTATCATGCATCTAAGTAAAGTACAGTTCCTTTACGGGTAATTCGTTAAAGAAACATTTATTTCAGTTTGTTATCAGCGATGGGTAGTGAGTAGCAGTGGGATTGAGGATGAGCGTCTCATCTGATTTGGGACTCATCAATTAGATGTATCTGCAACCCACTGAGTGATGCTATTAAGGCTAAAACCAGAACCCAGAACATATCGCTTCAAACACCAGTGCGTTATTCACTGGGCCACTGAGTTATAGTACCTACTCTTAGTGCGACAGGTAAGGTATAGTTTTGATATTGCTGCTTGTTGTTTCATGTTGCTGAGTGAGCAATAGTTTATGCTAGAAACGTCATGAAGTAAATAATACTGTCTCACTATGTTATATATGTATAATGTGGAATTACATACCATCACAATATCCATGTTTTATACATATTATCCGGTACAGGTTTAAACACTTGTGAGATAGATGAGTTTCTAAAATGAAATCGACTACAGTCACCCGTTGTTTCAATTTTTAATCATTATAGTAAAGAAAACTGAATCTAACAAGTCTTTTGAAGCATCAGCAAGTATACAATTCTGTCTAGATACTTGGTGATGTTTGAAGGTGAAAAGAAAATATAGTCCCCGGCAGGATTCGAACCAGAGACCTCCGACTTACCGATCCGATACACTACCAATTGAACTACGTAACGAAGTTGTTGCGCGGATTTTAATTTTAGACAGTCAAACTGATAATCAGTATCGTGCTCTCCTTCTACAGTTCAGGTAGGTTTGGGTTGCAGTGAGAAGTTCTGATTGAGCAGCCAGCGCATGTTCGATCAAACGATAGTAACGCATCACGGATTTCTACAGAAGTTGGGTGATTGAAGTGAAATTAAGATCCCATCAGCAGTCGGTTCTCGTAGCTCAGTTGGTAGAACAACAGGCCAGTAAGCTGGAGGTCAGTGGCCCGAATCCTGTATCAATACAAGTCAGCCAAACCATGACTATCTCACACAGTTAAACTGATAATCAATATTACCTAATCAAGCAATGACTTCTAATCGTCCTAACTCTAGTGGTTTGCATGATCTTCGTGACTTCACTTTGTAGTATCAAGTGCAAACAAGTAAACAGACATTTTAGAGACCACATTTTGTTCAGCAGTTGTTTTTTTCGCATATCTCCACCAAGTCTCAATTATGCATGAACCACCTCATTAAAAATCGTCTCTGCGTTTCGAACCCTTCACATTCTCCAGATAGCTTCATTTACAGTCTCACAGTGTGATGCAGTATGTCTTCTGAATCAATCAATAAATATGTGAATTACTGACAAGTGAAAATATTTATTCTATTCAACAAGTGAAAATTATTCAGGGATATATATAGAAATATCAAACAGACGTAGTAGGGTTCTTACACTAAGAATGATGTTTTTCCTTCTCTAATTATATTCTCTGTCTATCGTACCTAGTTTGCTGAACTGTTTTTTTTATCTATGCGTATGTGTGTGTGTTCATATTTTGTTCCCATTATCAGTAAAATCTTTGTATGTCTTTTTATTTTGTGTAAAAAGATTGTTTCAACTGTCAATCATAATCTTTAACGATCATCTGATTTTTCTTTCCAACAATGATGGCAATAATAATCTCAATACATCTACGGTATTGTTAAGACAACTGTGTGTTTTAAGCTGCGGGAACACAGAATATTATCAGCAACCACAATGATAATAATAATAATCATAAAGGTAAAAACAAAGAGATGAGGTCTACTTACAGATGGTGAAAATGGTAATAATAATGATAAGAATAATTCAAAACTGAGAAGACGTGTTTTATTAAATGACCTGAATTCATAGGGGATATACAAAGAATGAAACAGTGGGTACTAAGTTCGAGTCTCAATGAGGACATCATTCAGCTGGGGTACAGGCATATCCAACTGACCAGCTAGTCACATATGGGAAGAAACGCGCTTCCTGGATTCTACTACTTGTCACCGCCAAGCAGATAACAATACAGTCAGTAATCACACAGTATCAGGGCATCCGCATAGGAGCCCATCTGCCAACAGAGGTCGAACAATCTGACTCATAATATCAACGGGAAATTACAGGTATCAAACAATAAAGAATGAAATGTTGATGAGAAAATAAAAGCTAATCTTTCTAGTGAATTGCCCTCTCTTCCAGGATCAGGGAACTTAATTGTGTTCCTTAGCGTATACCAATAGGTAATACATGGGTATTTATACTGGGTGGTGATTGAAGGTGAGATGAAAATCTGGACCGCGGTCAGATTCGAACCAGCGACCAAATGATAATCAATATGATGCAACCTCTCTCTAATTCAGTTAGATTTGGATTTGGATGAGAAGTCCTAAGTAGGCAGCCAGCGTGAATACGATCAAGCAGTAGTAGTGAGTCACGAATTCACATGGTAGTCGGGCAAAACTCTTGGTGACTGAGTTAAAATAAAAATCTGGTCAGCAATTGGACCTCGTAGCTCGATTGGTAGAGCATTGGGCTGGGAACTCACTGTTCGCTGGTTCGAATCCGGCCGCGGTCCAAATTTTCATCTCATCCTTCAACCATCACCCAGTATAAATACTAGTCTGCCAAACTACGGTTATCTCAGATAGTCAACTGGTAATAGAATGGTAAATTAGGTAAAGTGATTGCTAGTTGAAGTTTAGTGACCAATCCTACCATTCAACCACTAAGTGAAGTAGCACTGTGGATCACTGCGTTTAGCATTGCGTTTTAGAAGTTAACTACAAGAAAGACTCTGACTTAAGTTTTATGCTTCCTGGCACTCATAAGTGAGTTATATACGCAGTTTTGAAAAAAAGTCTTTCACTTTTTATAAGATCTCACTTTCACGATGATTGATGGTGACATGAAAACTTTGGTCATGGTAAGATTCAAACCTAAGTCTTTAGGTTGCCAGCTGAGGTCTGTACCAAGTGAACTACAAAATTTGCCGCTGATCAGGTTTTTACCATACTTCAATCATTAAGAATTAATCCCACTATCATTAGACACTAAAGTTAGCGACATTACTAGTGAGTTATTCAGTTTGTGATTAACCTCCTGTAAGAATGGATGGAAGGTATTGATTAGTGACTGGTGAGTGACCAATCTTATGTTTCCTGGTCCTAAGTACTGACTGAATCCTGTCAATCACTTGATAATGTGTCTTCAAATCAAGATACTTACCAATGCGGAGTTTTCTGATTGATGTTAAGAGGTTGGAAGCAATCGACAATAGCCTTGAACCTAGTTTTTGTGCTTATTGGCTGTCTTCAAGGCCTATCTGTGTATTTACTTACAGGGGAAGTTGTTTTATCCACAGAGTGGTATCATTTATACTATTATTAACACCTGTAAACACCTAAATTATCCACATAATGCATTCTTAAGAAGATAACAAGTACAGGATTACCATTGACAACCGGACAAAACCCTTTGTGACTGAAAAAAAGCTAAGACTGGGTCAAGTTCCAGGCCCTGTAACTCAGTTAACAGAACCCCAAGCCGATAACCCGGAGGTGGCTGGTTCGGATCACATCATGACCCAGGTTTCCATTTCATCTTGAATCCTGACCCTGGAGAAATATAGGATTATAAGAAGTGGAGTAAACTGTTTAAATACATATTCATCTGAAACATCGTTATGAAGAAAGTTATTGACCGTTTTATCAAAGCTAAATTCTCGCAATTCAGTAAACTAGTCTAAGTAGTCAACCTTCACTAGAGAAAGTCTAAGTTTGACATACTGTCAGCTTCTTCTACAACTATTACAACATTTAATCTAGTACAATAATCCATATATGGCTGCTAAGTCACTTAATTAAGACATAAAGGTGATTCCCCTGTCCCTGTTTTTATCGTAGGTTAAAACATCAAAAGATGTTAGGAGTTATTCGGCTTGAATCTATGTTGTTTAACAATGGATATCTACATTCCTCAGGAAATCCATATTCCCTCGAAGATTCAAACCTGTGTCAGTACTTAAATCATAAATTTTACCAGTAAACAAATTAAGTAATGATTAAACCTTCGAAACATTCTTGATAAACAGTAGGTGTTCTAGAAACGCCATCTCTGAATAATTTGTTTTGAAGAAACTTTAGAGTGTGCGAAGTAAGCAAACATTCAGTCAACTTTGAAACAGTCTACACATACACTGACTAGTTACTGGATAGTAACCAATTTCATGTTGTCTAGTTCTAAGAACTGAGAGGATTCTGTCAATCATTTTGTACCGTGATAACCAAGCTAGAAGACTCAATATCGTGATGCACTTGAATTGATGCTACATGATTTAAGGCAGTCGGCAAGAAGCCATAAATCTACGTTTTGAGTTCGTTGGTACTTGTCAGCCAGATGTATCTGCAAACTTGAGGAAATTGATGCTACCTAAAAACTCCGAACCAAAGCCACATAATGCTGCAGTCATGCACCTTCCAACTAAGGTATTAGGGTCAAATTATCATCTTTAGTCTTTGTCAGTCAGATGAATGTCCTCCAAGATAGTTGAAATCCTTCAATCCCACTAAAAAAGTCTTTTGGATTACTAATTATATTCTTAATAGGTGGATTTTCAATTGCTGCAGTCATCTAATATCAACGAAAGTGTCCTGTGATCCTGACTTCAAGCCTGGTAACCAAACTACAAAATAACAGTAGATAGAATTCGATCAGCAGTTAAGACTAGACAACATGAAATGGATTACCCTCCAGTGGTCAGTCAATCTGTCAAATCCAGTTCCAAAGGAGATCAATTATTGCTCGAATAGCTCAATGGTAACGTCACTTACTGTGGTACTAAGTGACATGAGTTTGAGTCTGTCAGGAAATATTATTTTCATTGAGGCTACGGACAAACCTTGTTGACGAGTGTCACCGTGTACGAAACCCAGGTCCGAGGTTTTTACCGATTGCCTCAAATCGCCTAACATTACACTACACAAACATATTTAGATAGACTAATCAAAACCGAGGATATAAGTACATTTTTCGTTCAGCAGGTTCAAAGTCCCTCTTTGTACTTTTTTGTATTTGGTAAGAATAGGATCACAGGCCCTCATATGTCCCGTGTCGCCAACTAGACGGTACAAATTTATCATATAACCAGAATTATGATTCATGTTACTCAAATGGAAACTGGATAAATTCCCAATCGAGGATATGATAATTGAGATTTCAATACATCGACAAAAGTTTGATGAGATTTAATTGAAGCTTGGGTCAACGTTAAACTCAAGTTAGTTTTCGATAAATAATCTTGAGGTTACTGGTTCAAAAAACATGGGAACTGAAGTTACTTTTGAAGGCGTGAGATGCTCACATGTTTTGCGAATACAATTTAGGTGTTAGCAACAATTTGAAGTCAAATGTTAAATCTTTAAGTCTATTCATAATCTGCATTTATGTTCATAACATCTTGTTTTACATAAATAAAAGTTTACTTCACAATGATATATACTTAAAAACTCGATCAGTTGACCGGTGGTAATGCTGTGTCCCAATATTCGTTAGTTTGTTTTGTAAGCAGTCGTTGCACCTTCGTAATTTACTGATGATTTCTGTGTCCAGGGGGGATTTCCATTCAGGTACCATATTTCGGGGTATAATGGTTATTGATATAATCAATATTTTCGTAGTATAGAAGCTCTTCTACAAAGTGGCTACACCACTTTATTGATAACTATCCTGTCAAATGTCTTTTTTCTTCAAGTAACATTCTTACTCAAATTTTCATTGGTTTATCACTTGTGACAGAGGATGGTAAGCAATTTCAATGACTATATGTAACCATGAGATGATAATCGAAAATTACGCTCATTTTAGACATAAACCACTTAAGTAACCGATGACACTGAATTGATTTTGTTGTAATACTGAAAAACAACCTAAGTAATCCATCCATATGTATTTTATGCATATATATAATTTAGTAAATTATAACTTCGGGTAATAAGTATATCTGGCAATTGTTCTATCTTTTGAAGTTCCTCCAGTTGTATAGTTCAGAAGATGATGAACAGTTATTGATGGGTTGTGTAGTTCAACTTATCAACAAACAAGTCTCAGCATTTATTTATTTTGCCATTGTAAGCGGCAGATATTCACGGACAGTAGTGACGATAAATGAATCAATTGTTGATTATCATAAACAAGCTACTACTAACGAGGAAAGGATACGTCATTCAGTTAATGACATTCTTTTTTAATTTATTATATCAATATGATCAGCCTTTATTCGAAGTAAATGTTCTTCTTCGATATAATTTCGTTAAATGAATAAGTCTAACAAGAATATCCCGTTATTTGTGTTTTCTTTTACTATGTCTATAGTTTAGCGAGTTAACAGTGTCAACTTATCGGAGAAATGGGTCTTCTTTGAACTGTAATAACCATTGATGAATTCATTTTGGAGGTTTTTGGAGATTTACTTAATGACTTCAGGTTGGCATTCACCAAGGACTGAGTTAAGTTGGAGAACCTTTGGAGACCTGGAAGGACTGAACAGCTGTTTCGTTCAAGTGTGGGAATCCTTGAGATGCCCACCTATGACAGCGTCGGAGATCGTACCCAGGACCTCTTCTTTTCGCGACAACCATGTCGCCATGGTGCTACTCTGTAGGAATCTGATGATCTCCATTTCCTACTTCTGTCAGTTTATGATGGCACAGTTGTGATGTGCTGGCCGGTTAGCTTGAAGGTCCTGGTTTCAACCTCTTGGAGGTCATAGGCGTGCACTATTGAGGAGTCTTATACTAGTACGAAACAGTTTTCCAGTGATGTTCCAAATGATGTCCGTCCGTTATTATCACTACCTTAAAAATAAAATCTGCATAAACTTGAAACTAAACAATTTTATGATTTTTAGAACTAGTCATGAATAAATTTAGGTGCAATAGTTGAAAGAAAATAGAATGTATGGAAAAGAAGGTTTGCCATTATAATGTACTACATATCTTTGAGTTATTAGAAAATACTGTAAGCTATCAGAAGCAATTATACTTAATAATCTCTATCAGCATCACATATAGTCTACTTTATCTACAAGTCTGAGTACGGGGGATTCAGTCTCGGCGATTAACAACTATGTGATTTGAATATAAAGTTAAAACATGAAAATATTTCAAAAAAAACAATATGCTGAACAAAAAAAGTTTTAAATAGAACAGATTAACTTTTTGGTGAATCGAAAAAAACAACTTAGTGTATGTATTTCAATATGAACTGGTGCTTAGCAATATCATAACACAGATAAGCAGCTAATAAACAGGACTTGAATAATCCACTCTTACACCACTGACAGCCTATTATTATTGTTCAGTATAAGTATAACGAACCTCACTTGCTTAACTAGTTTGCTACTTACTAGCCGGTCCTAAGACCGGATAAAGAGGGAAGGTTGGGAAAATGGCTAGCAACCATACCCCGGAAAACCAGTCCAATCACTACAGAAACTTCAAAGCACAAAGAAAATACAAAAAACAAGAACAAACTTATTCCTCGTTTGGACTGGAGGGATGAAATGACGTCGGTTGGTGAAAGCCTTTGGGAAGCCAGTTAGCCGATGTGTCTCTTCTCTATGAAAGAGAAAGTAAACGTGGGGACATGTAATGTCCACACCATGTATGAACCTAGCAAGTCTGCCCAGATTGCCAAACAGATGAGAAGATATGGCATGGAAGTGCATGGAATCTGCGAAAGCAGGTGGAATGGGAGTGGACTCTCCCAACTCTCAACTGGAAAGGAGTCAATAATCTACTCCGACATTGTCAGCCAGACGACAACCATGAGCACACTGAGTCTTGGAGTGGCTATCATGATGTCCCCAACAACATCGAAGGCTCTCTGTCATGCAGTGGGAACCAATCTCCCCAGTACCAGGATCATGACAGCAAGATTCAAACCAAAAGGAAGGAAAGTCACAATCATACACTGCTACATTATGCACCTACAAATAATGCAGATGAAGAGAAGGAGGAGGAATTCCACAGATAACTGCAATCAGTAGTGGATAAGACACCACCCCAGTTGGCTACATCACAATTCTAATGGATGAAATGAATACCAGATTAGAAGCAGACGACACAGGAAGAGAACTCATCATGGATCGAAAAACACTTGGTAAAATGAATGAGAATGGAGAACAGTTTAGAGAGTTCTGCGCATTCAACGATTTGGTGATTGGAGGCGATGTAGTGTGTACAAACACAAGGATATCCACAAAGTGACATGGATTTCACCAGATACCAGGACACACTAAAAATCAGATCGACTTCATCTCAATGTGAAGAAAGTGGAGATGGAAATTCAGCCTAGTGGACACAAGATTAGGAAGAGGAGCAGATGTAGGTTCACACCACTCACACCACTGTCTGTTGGAATGAACCTATCTTCAAAATAAAGTTGAAAGCATTCAATTCAAAGAAGTTGGTGATAGACCACAGTTCAAGTTCAACATCCAGGACAGAAACTGAGGGACGAAACTACGAAGGACATCTTCACGTCAGTCAGCCATCAGAACAAATAAGAGACGTTGAGAAACATTCCTGAAGAAACCTGTATGGAAGAACACTGGAACTCTTTGAAAGCTATGTGGGAAGAAACCTGCATAATCGTATTAGCAAGGAAGAAGAAAGAAGACACGACACGGAATGGATTTCGATGGACACATGGAAGCTGATAGAGGAGAGGAGAGGAGAGGAGAGGAGAGGAGAGGAGAGGAGAGGAGAGGAGAGGAGAGGAGAGGAGAGGAGAGGAGAGGAGAGGAGAGGAGAGGAGAGGAGAGGAGAGGAGAGGAGAGGAGAGGAGAGGAGAGGAGAGGAGAGGAGAGGAGAGGAGAGGAGAGGAGAGGAGAGGAGAGGAGAGGAGAGGAGAGGAGAGGAGAGGAGAGGAGAGGAGAGGAGAGGAGAGGAGAGGAGAGGAGAGGAAGATGGTGATGGTGATGGTGGAGCAGAAGATGAACCAGTGCAGTGAAGGGATGAACAACGAGAAGAGGAACTGAGTACAACGTATAGAACACTACACTGGACATAGAAGTGAAGAAGAGTGCGCGCAAAGACAAAAGACACTTCCTCAACACACTGACAAGTGAAGCGGAACAGACTGCAGGCTGCACGTAGGAGAGACAGAGACCTGGCAACACTATATCAAGTAACCACATTACTATGCGGGAAGGAAGAGATCAACACAAATGAAACCAATAAAAAATGATGAGGGAGATATAATTACCAAAGAGTAGAAACAAAGGAAACGATGGGTTGACCACTTCAAGAAGCTTTTGAATCGACCACCACCTGCACTTCGTCCAGGGATACCACCAGCAGCCCAGTCACAGAACTACCAGTGAACACAAATCCTCCGACGAGAGTCAAAGCTCTGAATGTCATAAGGCTACTGAAATGCCGGAAAGCAGTAGGACTAGATAGAATCTCGCCAGAAACACTGACAGTAGAAGCAGAGACAACAGTGGACATGCTCATACCACACCACTACTGCATAAGGCTTGCAAGGAAGGAAGGAAGGAAGGAAGGAAGGAAAGTTACCTCCTGACTGACTGGAAGAAGTGCCACCTTATCAAACTCTCAAAGAGATAGTGACCTAAGTATATGCAAGAAAAAGAACTGGCGAGGAATCATGCCGCTGTCGCTGTCCACTCCAAGCAAAATATTAAGCCGCATCATCCTGGAGAGACTAAAGGATGCGCCGCATTCAGAATTATAACCAGAACACGCCGGCTTTAGGAAGAACAAATTATGTACTTATCAAATTGCAATGCTACGCTACGCATCATCATAGAACAGAGTATAGAATAGCAGTCAACTCAACTCTACCTCACCTCAACTTCATCGACTTTGAAAAGGACTTTGACAGCGTCGACTGAGAAGTAATTTGGAAACTGCTTCAACACTACGGAATACCACAAACCTCTCTCAACCTCATTCAATAACTATATGGAGACACCACATACCAGCCAAGTAATTCACAATGGGAAGCTCAATGATGCCTCTGAAGTGAAGACAGGAGTGAAACAAGGCTGCCACCTATTGTCACCCATGATATTCCTGATTGTGGTCGACTAGACTGGATCATGCAGCAGACAACTATGAGGAGCGAGAAGAGGGGGATACGCTGGCTGGAGTGATGAAAGAACCTAGGAGATTTGGATTTTGCTGATGACTTGTGTCTGATGTCTTGTGGCACAAACTTGGAGATCTACAGGTGAAGACTGACAAGTTGACAGAAGAGGTGAGGCAGGGCAGAGAAGATGAGACTTCCTTCATGTGAACGTAGAGGAGAGAGAGGGGTGATGATGATACCCGACAACACCACCAGCACCACCACCAACACCAACAACAAACTGCAATCACCATGAATGGGAGAAACTTAAAGGAAGTAGTCTCTTCCACCTACCTACCTACCTACCTACCTACCTACCTACCTACCTACCTACCTACCTACCTACCACCCCACCCCACACCTACCTACCTACCTACCACCCCACCCCACACCTACCTACCTACATACCTACCTACCTACCTACCACCCCACACCTACCTACCTACATACCTACCTACCTACCTAATTACCTACCTACCTACCTACCACCCCACACCTACCTACCTACATACCTACCTACCTACCTACCACCCCACACCTACCTACCTACCTACCTACCTAGACAGCACCATTTCAACTACAGGTGGCACAAGTACAGACGAGGACGTCAAAGCAAACAGGGTCAGGAAAGCAGGACAGGCCTTCCCGCATTAACCTGAAACAGTCAGTGTGCAGATCCACTACACTCCATTCAGCATAATGCGTGAACAAGATTCGGATTTTCAACACCAATATCAATCAAGTCAATCAGTGCTTCCATGTGATGCTTGAGAGACTTGGCGCGTCACGGAAAGCACTTCCAACAAACTACAGATATTGGTCATCAACAACTGTCGCCCACGCTCACTCGATACTGAGGATGAGATGGATTGCCAGAAAGAATAAGCGAGAATGAACTCTGGGAACGAACCAACTGAGGACCTATCGCTGAACAAATATGCACTGGAAGGAAGTGGAGATGGATTGAGCGTGCACTGAGGAGACTCTTCGGGGACGTCACGCACCAGGTGAGGCATTCTAGTGGAACCCAGATGAGAGACGACGAGTTGGATGTCCGAGGTGATGGTGACATGGATGAGATGGTGTGAGGAAGAAATGAGAGTTTGTGGGCTGTTGTGGAGGCAGGTTGAAAAGACTGGAGAGAAGAGAGTGTAATGGAGACTGAAGAGCTACTGAAGCCGTATGTTGCATTAGGAACCCAAGGGACAAATAATAATTTTTATTAACTAACCAAGATCTGACAGATTTCCAACCCCCTGCCTTTTCCCCGATCGGTTTTACCAGGCGGTTTATGATTATGGATGTCCTTCCTCAGTATTTTACAGTGTACTTTAATTCCTACTACTATGACTGTCAAATAAAAGTCTACAGCAGTTGTACGGACTAATATACATATTCACAGGAGTAGCTGAGTGATAATCTGGAGGTTAACTGCAGTTCTGAAGCTGTCCGTAATTACCATACAAGAAGAAATATGCTTTCGCTTATAATGGAGATTAAATCTCTGACTCTTATTGATATTTTCTAAAAACAGTAGCATGAACACTCTAAAAGTCTTTTTCAGTTCATATAACTGTTAACGTTTAAGGAGTGTACAGCAGACAAGCGAGTTTCTCAAAAAACAAACTCACTAAATGTTAATACGATTCAACTGGAGCTTGATATTTTCTACTGTTAATATGAGATTCTGTTGAGACATCGCAACCTTGTATAGTAAACATGCTGCAACTAATAATGCTTTGATATTCAAAGTAATGTGTAGTACGTTTTATTCATAATAAGATTAGTGTTAAGTAGGATGCAAGTACATTTGAATCGCAGTACATCACTTCACTTCTGTTTCAACGCAAATCATAGGGTGACAACAGGGAATTAATAGTATCGACTGATGGACTAAACTGATTGAAAGTATGACCAAATGATGACTACTAACTGGAGATAATTATTGACCAAAGTTCTCGACTGGACTGGTATTGGAAAACAATAACTGGTTTGCAAATATATATATAGGGTGATGTTAGAGAGTGAAATAAAACCCCGGATTGTGGTAGGATTCGGACTGGTGACCTCCAGGTTACCGAGGTAGTACTCTCCCGGAATAGGTTGTGTAATCCAGCTATTGACCAGGTCTTAACTTCAATTACCCAGGGTATTGTCTGGTCGCCATGTGATTCCATGATACGTAACTGTCCGTTTATCGTAATGACACTGTCAGCCCAATCAGTTCATTTCGTCTCGATCCAAATCGATCTGAATTAGATAAGTATAGCGTCGTATTGACTATTATTGAACCCATTGTTTGAAATGAAGTCGAAACTCACTTATTACCAGGGTTTCGTAGTTCATTCGGTAGAATGGTTGACCCGTTACTCAGAAGCCGACGGTTCGAATCCTATCAAAACATTAGTCTTTACCTCATCTTCTGTTTTCATGACTTCGACTGTCATTACGTCTCACTGACGTTTGAGAATAAAACTTGAGCACTGTGTTAGAGTCTAATTCCATTAGATATTTCTTGTTTATATGTATTGTACAATGAAACAGTATTTACTAAAGACTTTTTGAACAAAATTTGTGACGCATAACCTAATCGCGTTGAAATGATTAGATTAGCAACAAATTCTACTTGAAATGCTATCAGTAGATGCCTTTTCAATGTGTGATGCACATAAAAAAGAACTATAATGGGATATGTTGATGTGTAGTCGTTGGTTTCTCCATTGACGTGTGGGTTTTGTTTTCTTAACGATGTGAGGGTCCTATTGACTAGAAACTATTATTCCACTTAGCATAAAAGATTATTTGGGATACAGTGTCACCTTTGTCTTCAATTAACTTCGTCTAACAACCATACTACATACTTTCTTTTGATTTGTTGCCTCACTGTTCACCAAGTTACTGTTAAGCTGAGTGAAAGCTGCGTCGATTAAACTTTTCTAATCTACATCAACACAAAATCCGCTTATTACACTAGACATTGCATCTTTGATTTGTAAGTGGAACTTATCATTCAACTATTGAAGTAACTTTTAACTGATCTTTTACTGAATTATTCTCTTCTGCTTTGAAAAACAATGAAATAGACGTTACGTAACTGAACTGTCATCTTTATTCTTCCCTGTTATAATTCAATCCATAAAGCGATAGTGACAGAATATGGATTGACTGACTGATATAGAAGATGAAATCCTAATCATCTACATAGGCAAATTAAACAAATCTAAGAGGATACAGATATTTTGATAATGTACAACTTTTTGCATAATAAGCATCTTTCAAAATGTGCTATGAAGCAGTAAAAAGTTTAGAAAATTTAATCTGTTCAGACTAGAAATCACTATATTGTTTGGTGTTTACAATGCGTATCAAAATGTATGCGTAAAGATATGTGTTAAAGACTAGAAATCAACGTAGTACACCGTTCATCACAAGCTGTTTGATAAATTTCAAGTTAGTACTTATCATGGATTACCATCCGTTGAAAAACCACTGAAAGCCTGGGAGCACTGGACATATGTTTCGTCCTTATCGTGAAACCCCTCAGCAGCGAGCATCCCATGACCTCTCTAGGGATCGAACCCACAACTTTCATTGGTACTCTACTTGATATCAGTCCATGATAAATGCCAACCTGAAATCAATAAAATCCACCCTCAAAGCTTCAAAGAGAATAAACAATTTCCATTTAATCTGTATTCATGTTTTAATAAGGAAGCAATAGCAGATTTGAGTAAAGCGAAATATACTAAGGTTAAATGAATCTATTACACAGCTATACATGATTGACAGATGAAAAGCTTTGGAAACTTAACCACCCAAAAGAACATAGTGACTAAACTAAGCATTAATCAGCAATAATCTTCATGATTCTGTATTGTTTTCACTTAGATACTCTGATCAGAACATTCTGTTCCATGTATACGGAAAGGAAAAGACATTTGAAAAAGTGTGTTGTACATTTAGTGTGTATAAAACAGAATTGTTCTGTATCCAAATATGCAAATGAAAAGAAAAAAATCTTTGTCAAGGTGTGATATCTGTCAGTCGAACAAAGATGTCAAAATTTAGTAAAAGCTTTACAGCTAGGAAAGTGTCTACATGTGTCCACGACAGCATATATGTAAATACATATACTTGTAAACTGTACTTACTTTGATGGACCACCCGGATAATATTGAAGTAGTGTAGCACAGAACAATAGTGATACAAGATATATGGCATTTCATTCTTTTTGTCCATAGTAAATAAAATCCTGTCTTCTAACTGTCCATTTAGCTTGCTTTCATTATTTACGTGGTTTACGCACTAACATCTGAGTTAGTGACCCTCTTCAGGTGCACTACATGCATATCCTGCCTACATATCATATTCTGTAAGTTGAAGTACACTATGTATTCACCAAACATATTGAGAGAGACAGAGAGAGAAGAGGGAACAGAGAACGGAAGATGAAATAATGTCTATATTTCCGGATCATGGAGATTGATGTCTTTGTTCCCTCAAGTTGTACTTTTTGATGAGTTGACGTTAACAAGCATCAAATTATGATTGAGGCTGGAGTTTTTGTTACTTGTTGTCTTGTCTTCTTTTCGCTTGAAGGAAGATGAATATGCCTAACTTGACAGACTATTCATTATCATAGTATTCTCACTAAATTGTTCTACGATGGCCGTTAACCGCACTCTGTTTCTCATTAGACAACCAGGCGATAACCAAAGAAGTAAATAAACACTGAGGTTATATATATATATATATATATATATATATATATATATATATATATATATATATATATATATATACTTTAAGTGGGCCTCTTTCACCTACCTACCTAGGCAGCACTGTTTCAACTACAGGTGGTACAGGTACAGACGAGGACGTCAAAGCAAACAGGATCGGAATAGCAAGACACGCGTTTATTAGCCTGAAACCAGTGTGGAGATTTTCTGAACTCACCAAAAAGCGTGAACAAGATTCGGATTTTCAACACCAATATCAATCAAGTCAATCAGTGCTTCCATGTGATGCTTGAGAGACTTGGCGCGTCACGGAAAGCACTTCCAACAAACTACAGATATTGGTCATCAACAACTGTCGCCCACGCTCACTCGATACTGAGGATGAGATGGATTGCCAGAAAGAATAAGCGAGAATGAACTCTGGGAACGAACCAACTGAGGACCTATCGCTGAACAAATATGCACTGGAAGGAAGTGGAGATGGATTGAGCGTGCACTGAGGAGACTCTTCGGGGACGTCACGCACCAGGTGAGGCATTCTAGTGGAACCCAGATGAGAGACGACGAGTTGGATGTCCGAGGTGATGGTGACATGGATGAGATGGTGTGAGGAAGAAATGAGAGTTTGTGGGCTGTTGTGGAGGCAGGTTGAAAAGACTGGAGAGAAGAGAGTGTAATGGAGACTGAAGAGCTACTGAAGCCGTATGTTGCATTAGGAACCCAAGGGACAAATAATCATAATAGTAATCATCATACTTTAAGTGGCTCTACACTGAGCTTTCTCTAATACTTACACCTAAGAGGATAACGTAGACCACCGTCATTTAATCAACAGGTATGTCAGTAAAGTACAGTACTTATTTAAAGGTGGAAGTATAAACTGATGCCTGCTGATAACACTTAATGATCATTATGCAATATCATGAATTGATTGAAGTTGGAAACTGTGGACGATTTGACACTAACAGAATGCTCAATCCTTCATGAAATCACGGATGCGCAATGCCTAAGAGTCTTGATTTCAGAAGACAAAGATCCTCAATACACCCTATTTTCCATAGGTTCTCTGGTTGATGGGATTCATTGATGAAACCTATTTTCAAACGCATCAACTGTTCAGCTGGGAAAGATGAGCATGCTTATTTTTATACTGCTGGTATGTTTTCTTTTTGTTTGACATTTTCATCATCAGAAGACTGAATGTCCTATATATCTCAGTTCACATAAAATCAGTTTAGGTAGTAGCACGTAACAAGATATACATTGGAAACTGAATTGTAGTAGATTTCAACTACATTGTGAGCTGACGTAGAGAAGGCAAACTTTGATTTATTCCGTAAAGTAGTTACCATCTAGTTTAATAAATAAATAGTTCTGAATCGAGGTAGTGAAAGTAAGTTTATAATAATTTATCTATCAGTTTATGGAAATACTTCTAGTAAAATCTTACATAACCCTTTTTGTCATCATTTAGCCTTTACGTCACCAACTAGCAACCTCCCATTATTTTAGTAAATAATTACCGACTAAATACTGCTAACAGGTTCTACGTTTTTGTGAGTGATATACTGCGGTCATGGTCAGGTAAAGTATACTCGCTTTTATTCAGTTAATTGAATACTAATTTCTAGTCTATTTCGTTTACTCAAATCATCCATTGTATAAAATGCAGTGCATAGCATATGCACTTGGAATAATGTATCATAATTAACTCTGTCACTCTCAGTGTATTTACAGGGTTATATAAGATTAAATATGCGTGAATAGTTTGTGCATTTATGAAAATAAAGCATTCACAACAATATAAACAATAGTCTTTGTGTTTAATATTCACCTTGAGATTGTTTTAGTGAATAAATGGCATCATTCTGGAGGTTCTACAGTGAGATTTGTTATTTTAGTGTTTTCTTGTTAACCAAAGCAGCAAATTATCCATCTATCAAACCGTATGGAGCTGCATATTAACGCTTGAAGGAAACTTGGTCTGATTAATACTATCACTACTACTACTACTACTACTACTACTACTACTACTACTACTACTCACACTACTACTACTACTACTACTACTACTACTACTACTACTACTACTCACACTACTACTACTACTACTACTACTACTCACACTACTACTACTCACACTACTACTACTCACACTATTACTACTACTACTACTACTCACACTACTACTACTACTACTACTACTACTACTACAACTCACACTATTACTTCAATCATCCTTGGGTAACATCCTCTTATCTGAAAGTGCGAAATTTCAACAAAATTAATGTCATGTTATCTAATTGGTGATTCTTTAAAGAAAACTGAAAGTGAGTTTCTCAGTTCTACTCACTGTCACATAACAAGGTTACCAGAAAGGTTTTATACTGGTTTCAGAATGATGAATTAGAGTGAATTTGACATTTTTTTGAAGTTCCGGTGACAAAACTGAGAATATCATAGGTATATACTACTATTTATGTTGAGTATATGAAAAAGTTAAATGTGAGGTTTTTTTCGGAGGTTCTTATTCCAGGATACTTTCTAACTTTCTTTATCAGGTTGACTATCTGAGATAGCCGTGGTTTGACAGACATGTACTGATACTGGATGAAGATTGAAGGTCAAATGAAAATTTGGGTCATAACAAGAAAAAGTTACTTTCATAGAATTTTCGGTGTTTATACAACGCATACTGAATCAGCTTTTGATTAGTTTTAATTAGTTCCACAAAGAAGGCATCAGAAGCTAGAAACTAGCACCTAATTTCTTAGCAAACCATGGAAGAGAATGGCTGATGACGCTGCATCAAGCGGATGCTTATTTTACCTATCCAATGATGCTGAAAGCTAGTTTCATTCATTTTATTTAGAACAAACGAAATTTGTTCGTGTACAATACCTTGAGTACTGTACTGTAGAACAATAAGCATTCTAATCTCTTATCAAATTAAATTAGAACGCGTTGCAAAATAATGTGTGAAGAACTTTCCAGTTAGTTCAGCATTCATATACCTTCTTTGGATGTTTAGGTAATAGTATTATTATTATTATTGGTCCCTAGTGGAACATAGGGCTTCAGTAGCCCTCCCGTCGACATTACACTATCTTCTACACAGTCTTTTCAACCTCGCTCCACCACCGCACACAAGCTTTCATTTCCTCATCCATGTCACCCTCACCTCAAACACCCAACTCGTCCTTGCCCCTTTCCGTCCCACTCGACAGCCTCAACTGACGCATCATGTCATGTCATGTCATGCCATGGCATATCACCAAACCGTCTTCTCAGTCTATGCCCAATCCAATCCATCTCCACTTTCCTCTTCTGCATATTTGTTGGACGATGGCTTCTTGCCTCCTTGGTTCGTTGGTTCATTGCCAGGCCACACTGACTTCCTTCATGCTGATTCTCATTGCTCTGGCCATTCATCTATCTGATCCTCACTGTCAGTATCGAGTGAGTGTAGGTGGTAGCTGTTGATGATGGATGTCTGTAGTTTGTTGGAAATGCTCTTCGTGACGCGCCAAATCTCTCAACCATCACATGGAAGCATTGACTGACTGACTGACTGACTGACTTGAGTGATATTGGTGTTGAAAATGTGGATCTTGCTCAGTCATTATGTTGAGTGGGGTGGAGTGGAGTGGAGTGCTGTGCAGTAAATAGCCACACTGATTGTTTCAGGTTAATGCGGGAAGGCTTGTCTTGTTGTCTCTCCGACCTTGGCTGGCTGGCTGGCTTCGACATCCTCATCTGTGCCTGTGCCGTCTGTGATTGAAACGATGCTACCTACTCAAGTAGGTGAAAAAGCCAACCTACTTTATGTTTTTCTCTCGTTCATGGTGATTGGTGCTTGTTGTTGACTTCACGAAGGTTTTCACCAATCGGTGTCATTTTGTCTGTCTGATTCCAGCCAGGAATAACTTCGTTTTTATCATTTATATTTTCTTTGTGTTTTGAAGTTTCCTTAGCGACTGAATTGGTTTTACAGGGTAGGGTTGCTAGGCGTATGCCCAACCTTCCCTCTTTATCCGGGTCTTAGGACCGGCTAGTAAGTAGCGGACTAGTTAACCAGGCGAGGTTCGATATTATCATAGATTATGATATTCAGCATGTTAGTGATAAATACACCAATTAAACCCATAACTGTTTGATTTGAGCCTCATCTGAAACTATATGCTTTCCTGAGATGCAGGTATTTACCTTGACATGATACCTGAAAGTAAAGTATGCCATGTTGTTTGTTTTCGCACTATGACAGAATTCTGTTGACGAAGTCCTTAATTAAGTTAGTTACCAGGCTAGAAAAATTTTCACAGCAGTACACTTTGGTGATTCTAGTTAGCTGGTTACAATCTTCAGGCGATCCCTACAAACAGGATTCTGTTATAGTGCGAAAACAAACAACATGGCATACTTTACTTTCAGGTATCATGTCAAGGTAAATACCTGCATCTCAGGAAAGCATGTAGTTTCAGATGAGGCTCAAATCAAACAGTTATGGGTTTAATTGCACTGCGCTGCACTCCGCCCCACTGCACTCCACTGCACTCCACCGCACCCCACTCCACTTCACCCAGCATGATGCGTGAGCAAGATCCACATTTTCAACACCAATATCACTCAAGTCAGTCAATTAGTCAGTCAGTCAGTCAGTCAGTCAGTCAGTCAGTCAGTCAGTCAGTCAGTCAGTCAGTCAGTCAGTCAGTCAGTCAGTCAGTCAGTCAATGCTTCCATGTGATGGTTGAGAGATTTGGCGCGTCACGAAGAGCATTTCCAACAAACTACAGACATCCATCATCAACAGCTACCACCTACACTCACTCGATACTGACAGTGAGGATCAGATAGATGAATGGCCAGAGCAATGAGAATCAGCATGAAGGAAGTCAGTGTGGCCTGGCAATGAACCAACGAACCAAGGAGGCAAGAAGCCATCGTCCAACAAATATGCAGAAGAGGAAAGTGGAGATGGATTGGATTGAGCATAGACTGAGAAGACGATTTGGTGATATGCCATGGCATGACATGACATGACATGATGCGTCAGTTGAGGCTGTCGAGTGGGACGGAAAGGGGCAAGGACGAGTTGGGTGTTTGAGGTGAGGGTGACATGGATGAGGAAATGAAAGCTTGTGTGCGGTGGTGGAGCGAGGTTGAAAAGACTGTGTAGAAGATAGTGTAATGTCGACGGGAGGGCTACTGAAGCCCTATGTTCCACTAGGGACCAATAATAATAATAATACATTAAAGAGATACTGTCATCATTTTCACTGTACACTAGATTTAGTTTTTGATAACTGTAAATACGTCTATAATAACCTTTTTCGCTTAACATCGGTAATTATTTAAGTACAACCGGGAAGAAGTTGTGATTTCATCTATGATTTAATCCCACCCTCTGTATCACAGTCAAATCAATGACTTAATAACTGTTCATGGTACCATTTATCTATAAAAAAGAATCACATCAGCCAGTTATACCATTCTAGAATATAAGCATTGGTGCTTTCACTCATAACCTATTTTCATTCATTGAAATATGCCTGTTTACGTTTTTTGATTGGAAAAGTATTCAGTCTATTCTATACTCATCAATAATTGAATAAATAAAGGTTATTATTAACAATCGAGAATGTCTGTTGAAACACGAAAGTGTTTGAGTTAATGTTAACAATAAATTGAGTGTTCATACATACTGGGTGATCTAATTAGTTCACAAATATATGCATACATAAAGCTTTCCTTTATGTTTACTGGTAATTGCTTTTATTTCACCTGGTGTCTTCTGCTAACAGAGGTCATGGTCACTGGTGTGAATGAAGGTGACAGTACTGTTATTAGTACTGTTATTATTATTATAATTATCATTATTATCAGTGATTGATTGCATATTCCAAATAATAAAAGATAGAAGAAAAAGACAATACAGTGCATGAGGCATTGCTGTGTAGCGTTTAAACTACAGTGTTTGATACGCAAAAGTGCTGGTCGAATCGAATATCCATTTACAACACTGTACCCCAGAATCCAGTGTCAACAAAGAACACACCTCAATAGTGAATGAAAAGTCACTAACATGAGTTTAGTTATGTCAAGGTCTTTTATTGTACCAATCAACAGTAACTTATTGTTTGACATCTAGTGTATACATAACAAAATATTCACAAGTGATTGTTCAATAATTGTAAGTAACCTTTTGTAACTATATTTTTATCCTTAACAAAAACAGATAAAACATACTCATTAGTAACTTGCTTCGAGATGAGTTGCCAAAATTCTAATAAGAAGTCATGACTGGTGGGGTCAGCTTAGTCAAACGTGAGGACAGTCAGTCGGCGATGGGATTGAATGGAGGTAGCACAGTGTCGTGAACTGACAGAAATGGGAAATGTGGACCACTTGATTCCGACACAGTGGTTATAGAACCTGAAGATCAGGGGGTCCCTTGGTGGTTTCGTCGCTGCGCACTGCTGAAGAGTCCCATATGAAGACGAAACAGCCGCCTAGTGCTTCCAGGTTTCCAATGGTTTTCTAACCGATGTCTGTCCGTTATGAATACCAATCTGAAATCAATAAATAAATCCCTATAAACCTCAAAACTGAAAACTTGAAAATGTTTTGTAGGCCTTTCAACGAACAAATTCTGAAATGATTGTAATTATTTATGGCTCAGGATGAGGATGATGGTGGTTTGGGGATAGCTGAACTTAGGTTTTTTATAACCGAGACTCAGAGAATTCGAAGCCACCATAGAACAAAGCGTTTGAATAGTTACCTTTATCATAACTCAGACACACTGGTCAGTTAATGCTGATCGTAACCCGGTAACCTAAGAGATGTCAGTGATGGATAGTGCCTATCAGTGGAATCTAAGACTCGCGTTTCGTCTGCGCAGGAGCGCATATACCAATACAGACCGATCAAATTTGGTCTAATCAACGATGAGACAATACAAGTAACAGCACTAACGGATATCAGTTTGATGTTTGGAGCGACACATAATGAGTTCAAGTTTCACTAAGGAATCCTACTCGGAGATGAAGTCACATTTAACTGACCAGTCTCGAATATAAAGAAATACATGTCCTAGATTTCACTACTTCTCACTACCAGAGTGGTGCTGGCGTTTGAACCATAATCATTAGATAGACTTTCCATGGCAAGCTAAAAATAAGATTGATAGCTTTGAATTTTGAACTTAGCAATGGAATTGGAAAGGCTGAAGGTTGAGTGCTAACTATCAAGATTATTGGTGTGGTTTAAGAACGGGAAACAGGAATTCAGGGAATTAAAGATAAATTCAGCCACTTTCTTAACTTTTCCTTAAATTAATGGTGAACTTCATTGTTCCCAATCGAGGATCGAAAATATATCAAAATCAGTATTGAAAATCAAGAGGAAAAAACAGTTCAGCTATCATACTACTATTACATCACTTCAGTATTATAAAAACAGTATAAACGGAAAATAAGTAAATAGGATTTCAAGCGGTGGTTGTGGATACCTTATTTGTTTAAAAACAAATCAGTTACACCTAATGGAAATCGAGAAGCAACAAACACAGTAAACACTCTACATGTGTTGACTCAACGTTCTTAAAGTCATTAATATAAAGAAATTAAGCCTGAACTACTTATTCATATACTACTTACAAGTGTATTCAGTAGCTCACTACAAACTTGTATTCTTTTGTATTCTCTACGGTATTTTTACTCCGAAGGTATCGATTCACATAAATATATAGTTCACTGTTCACAAAATGAACGATTATTCAAGTTGAGTGTTCTTATCTGATAAGAAGAAAAAGCGAATAAACTGACCGACTGTTTTTATAAATTGACCAAAAAATTAAAAAGTCCTATGATAACAAAATTATATATGAGATCAACAGGATAGGACGAATCGAAGGCTTTATAAACCGCTAAGTTCCCTTAGATATATTGAAGAAAGGTCAACGGTAAACAGTATCTTCCGTAAAAGAAAGTTACGGATGATGGGTACGTGAAAGAACAGTGAGAAACTGTCATATCATCATCATACTAGCTACCAGGTTGTCTTCTGTGTGCAGCAAGAATATAATTATTCTTCCACTATAAAGGAGTCATTTCTAACGTTCATTCTCCCTCTTGGAGTGGCTGATGCCTTTTTTGACAGCATTATTTATTACTTTGTTCTCAAATCGACGATAATTTTGGTTGGACAATATCTAGCGGGTAGTAAAAGGCAGGTAGTCTGAATATTTTAGGAGTGAAATCTTCGTTGAACTATAGGCACGAGTGCGACATATCCGGTCAGTGTAATCCTTTGAGGATGAATACTATTTATGGACAACTTCTGGTAAAATACTGGACACATTTCCACTCTATTTCATAAGCTCTTTATGAGTTCGACTACACCAGCCCAAAATATCGAGCATGAAATGATATTAGCAGTTGATCACTAATCTTCAGGTAGCTAATTTTACAGGCAATTCCGTGTTCAGCAACACAGTTTGATTACTTTAAGGGTCTACGAACTTCAGACAGCAGCGCTAATTTTTCAAAAAGAATACAGAAGAGGTCTCTAAGATGATATTTGTCAGTCAAGTTATGAAAATACCTTTCAATGAGAACTAAGATTAGGTAAAGGACGTCTAAAATTCGTGCCATACTCATCGGTTCACGCATGCGATCCTAGGGATTCACACAGCTGAGAAGACTAGTCCATACTGCCATCAAGACAAAATGGGAGATATTAAGCAACATCCCTGAGGAAACATGTGTGGAAGAACACTGGAACTCTTTGAAAGCTATGTGGGAAGAAACCTGCATAACCGTATTAGGAAGGAAGAAGAAAAAAGACACGACACGGAATGGATTTCGATGGACACATGGAAGCTGATAGAGGAGAGGAGAGGAGGGAGAGGAAGATGGTGATGGTGAAGCAGAAGATGAACCAGTGCAGTGAAGGGAAGAACAACGAGAAGAGGGACTGAGTACAATGTATAGAACATTACACTGGACAAAGAAGAGAAGAAGAGTGCGCGCAAAGACAAAAGACACTTGCACAACACACTGGAAAGTGAAGCAGAACAGGCTGCTGGTAGGAGAAACCTCACAACACTGTATCAAATAACCAGGTTACCATAAGGGAGGGAAAACGTCAACACGCATGAAACCAATGACAGATAGTAAAGGAAACCTAGTTAGAAAAAAGGTGAAACAAAGGAAACGATGGGTTGACCACTTCAAGAAGCTCTTGAATCGACCATCACCACCTGGAACTCTCCCACGAATACCACCAGCAACGGCAGAACTACCAGTGAACACGAGCTGTCGGAAAGAAGCAGAAGTGAAGTCCTCAACACCATAAGGTTGATGAAATCCGGATAAGCACCACGACTAAATGGAATTCCACCAGAACCACTGAAAACAAACGCAGAGACAACAGCAGACATGCTCACACCACACCACTACTGCAGAAGGCTTGCAAGGAAGGAAGGAAGGAAGGAAGGAAGGAAGGAAGGAAGGAAGGAAGGAAGGAAGGAAGGAAGGAAGGAAGGAAGGAAGGAAGGAAGGAAGGAAAGGTACCTCCTGATTGACTGAAAGAAGTGCCACCTTGTCAAACTCCCAAAGAGGTGGTGACCTAAGTATTTATAAGAACAAGAACTGGTGAGGAATCATGCTCATATGCCTGTCCACCCGGATCAAGCAAAGTATTAGGCCACATCATCCTGGAGAGACTAAACAATGCTGTGCATTCGAAATCACGACGACAACAGTCTGGCTGGCTGGTTTCAGGAAGAACAAATCATGTACGCATCAAATTTCAACGCTACGCTACGCATCATCATAGGACAGAGCATAGAATGACAGTCAACTCAACCTCAACTTCATTTATCTCGAAAAGGCATTCGATCGAGGCGTCGACTGAGAAGTGATTTGGCAGGCAGCTGCCTACTTCAACACGACGGTTTCAGTGCCGCAAACCTTTATCAACCTCACTAAACAGCAGCCATATGCTATATGATGATGGTGATGCTACATGTCAAGCGATTCACAATGGAAAGTTGAATGACGCCTTTGAAGTGGAAGTGAAGACAGGAGTATTACGGAGTTGCCGCCTAATATCACCGATGATCTTCGTGAGTGTGGTCGACTGTACTGGACTGGATTATGCGAGAAATTGTGAGGAGCTGTGAGAAGAGGGGCATACGCTGTTTGACTGATGGAAAGACAAAGACACTAGGAGGTTTGGATTTCGTCGCCGCCGATGCTGCCGTCGATGATGATGATGATTTACGTCCAATGTCTTGTAGCACAAACTCGAAGATCTATAGGCAAGTAGTGACAAGTTGAGAGAAGAGGCAGGGCAGGGCAGGGCAGGGCAGCGAAGATGGGACAGACATCAGGTGAATGTGGAGGAGATAGAGGTAATGAAGATACCCAACCAACAACAAGCATCAATCACTATGAAGGGGAGAAATCTAAAGGAGTTTGGCTCTTTCACCGACCTGACTAGGCAGCATCATTGCAACTACAGACGTCACAGGCACAGATGAGGATGTCAAAGCCAGCCAGCCAGCCAGCCAGCCAGCCAGCCAGCCAGCCAGCCAGCCAGCCAGCCAGCCAGCCAGCCAGCCAGCCAGCCAGCCAGCCAGCCAGCCAGCCAGCCAGCCAGCCAGCCAGCCAGCCAGCCAGCCAGCCAGCCAGCCAGCCAGCCAGCCAGCCAGCCAGCCAGCCAGCCAGCCAGCCAGCCAGCCAGCCAGCCAGCCAGCCAGCCAGCCAGCCAGCCAGCCAGCCAGCCAGCCAGCCAGCCAGCCAGCCAGCCAGCCAGCCAGCCAGCCAGCCAGCCAGCCAGCCAGCCAGCCAGCCAGCCAGCCAGCCAGCCAGCCAGCCAGCCAGCCAGCCAGCCAGCCAGTCAGCCAGCCAGCCAGCCAGCCAGCCAGCCAGCCAGCCAGCCAAGGTCGGAGAGACAGCAAGAAAAGCCTTCCCGCATTAACCTGAAACAATCAGTGTGGAGATCCACTCCACTTCACCCAGCATGATGCGTGAGCAAGATCCACATTTTCAACACCAATATCACTCAAGTCAGTCAGTTAGTCAGTCAGTCAGTCAGTCAGTCAGTCAGTCAGTCAGTCAGTCAGTCAGTCAGTCAGTCAATGCTTCCATGTGATGGTTGAGAGATTTGGCGCGTCACGAAGAGCATTTCCAACAAACTACAGACATCCATCATCAACAGCTACCACCTACACTCACTCGATACTGACAGTGAGGATCAGATAGATGAATGGCCAGAGCAATGAGAATCAGCACGAAGGAAGTCAATGTGGCCTGGCAATGAACCAACGAACCAAGGAGGCAAGAAGCCATCGTCCAACAAATATGCAGAAGAGGAAAGTGGAGATGGATTGGATTGAGCATAGACTGAGAAGACGATTTGGTGATATGCCATGGCATGACATGACATGACATGATGCGTCAGTTGAGGCTGTCGAGTGGGACGGAAAGGGGCAAGGACGAGTTGGGTGTTTGAGGTGAGGGTGACATGGATGAGGAAATGAAAGCTTGTGTGCGGTGGTGGAGCGAGGTTGAAAAGACTGTGTAGAAGATAGTGTAATGTCGACGGGAGGGCTACTGAAGCCCTATGTTCCACTAGGGACCAATAATAATAATAGTGTTTAATCTAATATCCTTCATTTACTTTTTGACACGCCTATTGGTTTACATTCTCCAATTCTCTTTTCCCTGGTGTAGAAACGTGGCAAATGGAACCTGAGTGGAATGGAACAGTAAGTTTTTAAGTAGGTTGCTTTCAGTCGCATTTCTTGCTGCACTGATATACTCGTGTGATAAGACTGATACGTTGGTTCAAGTTTGAAACCATATTCAGTTATTTACTATGTTAACTGAGAATTTTATATTTTACATACATGGTTACGAGAATCAAGTTTCGTCCCTGTAGTTACGTTTGGGATTCAATGGTGTCAATACTACTTTAATTTTTTTATGAATTATGGTTACATTTCTTGTCCTAACAGCTGTCGATGTAGACTTCAAAATAAGCATATAATTCTGGCTTTCGTACACTGGACTGTAGAATATTTATGTTTACTTCACAGTAAAATATAAATCTTAATGAAACAGTGTGTACTGTTTTGCAAACAGTGGTTCTGCTCACTTCTTGTCTTCTGTGTCATGCATCAGTTGGTTATATTGGAGAAATTATCGGAAAGTTTCATTTGACTCTAGTCTCCCATTAATCAGTGTTGTCTAACTTTTTATGAACTTTCAGGTGTAACTGAAATCTCTTGTGATAATTATTTAGCAATGAAAATGTTTCATACGATCGAATAAATTTTTTCGTGTGTAGATTGTATACACTCACTGCTGAAGATTCCCAAATTACGATGGAAGAGCTGTTCAGTGCTACCAGACTTTTAAAAGTTCTCTGGTTGATTTTAGTCAATGATGGAAAGGCCTTAGAAACTGATTATGAGATGTTCTGTTGCAGCACTGAAGATGTACTCTAGTCCTTTTTGATTAACTAAACTGAACAGTGTGCATTTTGTATATGGTTATCAATATGTTCGCCTCAAGATAGGGAATTAAAGTGGTACAAACATACTCATGATGCGTAGTGTTTCAGTTTACTCTTTGCATACAGCTACAGTTTTCATAAAGTATTCAATGTATCATAATTGAAGATAATAATTAGTTCGATAAAAATTTCGTATATCAACAGTTTCATCTACTATATCAAGGTGATGTAACTATGGGATAGGACATTGAACTCGTGATCGATATTTTATTGTCATGAATTTCCTAAGTATTGTTTTTTTTACCCTCTAAACACACCATGCACAGAAATAAGTAGGCAAATTCATCTACATAAATACTCCCTCTCCTCCTCCCCGACTACTACTACTACTACTACTACTACTACTACTACTACTACTACTACTACTACTCACACTATTACTACTACGAAAGTAAGTGAATGCTTGAATAACCAAGCTAGATTTCTGCAAACTTCCACCAGTAGATTGGCATGTGTACGTTTTCATAATGCAAAGGTCTCTTTCTTACTGCATTTTTTCTTTACCATTCATTGTGTGTGCAAACACTATTAGGTAGAATAAACTGAACAAGTAGTTAGGTAGGTATGTAGTTACGGCATGTCAGTGTGTATATGTATGAGGAAGACAATAGATATGGGGATTCCTCTAGGATGTTATAGGCGTTGCTAAAAATAGAATCTGAAATGATTAGTGAGTTGACTAAAAAGGAAGTAGAAACATACATCTTAGTGCTATTTCAACAGCACAATACTTCATTTATACATCATCATTATTACTGCTTTCACTCAGTGTTATTCACTGCTTCACATTTTTCTTAAACTCATAAATGCTAGTTAGCTGTTATGCTAATGAGGAAGATAAAAGTATTATTGTTTTTTAAAGCGTATAGGTATATGCATATTTAAAATAAGAATGACAGTTTTAATAAGTTTACAAAGGTAGAATTCACTGAAAAAAAGAGACGCATACATCACTGATATCAGCTTGACTAGGCAGTGAATGATTTAGGCAGTGTATACAGGAGGATTATTGTCAGTGGGTCGTAAACAATAATAGAAAGAAAGAATAAAAATTATTGTTACTATGATTATGAATAAGCCTTTGAAACTAAAATAATAATTAGTTTGTCGGTATAACTGGAATTATTTATTCACTTATATATTGTTCCGTTTAAACTTTTCTGTCGTCATTATTGTCATCAGTTTTAATTTCTATCCTGTGTAGGTTGCAGTAGAAGTTAGTCGTGGAGGAAGTGGTTCAGCTATGCAGTGTATATACATAAGATAGATAGGGGAGGGGGTGGGAGAGGTAATGAATAGTAAGAAAAGAACATTGGGTGTGAGATTAGAAACAATATGACAGATATCTGCGCTTATATTTATTTATTGATAAATATGAAGTATATACACCGCGCTCCCTTAGGACTACCAATACTTCGTTTACTATTACTGTTATTATTACTAGTAAGATCCCTAAGGGGAACAACAGACGGTTTACATTGACTCCAGGCTTCTACTCAAAAGAAAGATGACGCTTACTGAGAATATATTTCCAGTATGGCATATATCATAAGTGTATGTTCAAATCAATATAAATATCTTCAAGTGGGTAGTTGTGGTTACTGCATAGCTCTTCATTCTATCTTTTTATTCACAAATAATTTAATGATTTAACTTTACAAGTAACTTTTTGCTATAAGCAATCTGTTGCACATTAGAGTTGTATCCTTAGATTTTCTAATATCAATTAAATGTCATTTTTCTAAATATTTAGCTGTTGACAGTTGATTGGTTGTATTCATGCATGAAAATCAAGTATTTGAAAACAGATACTTGGTAAATACTACTTTTTCCTACTCAAGTATAACTTTCCACTTCGCATACTTCAGTTACTTATGAGTAGTATTTAAAGAACTACGAACATTAATCGAGACGAGATATGTTTCCATATGGGAATTTATTATTTTTATGATGAAAAACAGTAAAGTCAACAAAAATTTTGATTATTATGATGTCAATTCTTAATTTTCTAGTCACTGTAAATATCACTTACTTTAGATATGTAGCGTTTCTACTTCAAATGAATGCCAGAGGTGGTCATTGAGAAACCTTTGACCTAGTTTTTATGCTTATCACTTGTAAGCAAAAATATATGAAACCATGAGGGAACGTTTGTGACCTCTGCTATCCTAGCCGATATCATCCACCACTGCTGAACCATTCAGGAAGTATTAGTCCACTCTAGGACTAAGTTAGGTGCATTCTTCGATTAGTCATTTGAAATAAACCCATATCAATTCGCATAGACCTACGTGCTGAGGAGCGAGAAGAAGGGGATACGCTGGCTGGACCGATGAAAGGAACCTACAAGATTTAGATTTCGCTGATAACTTATGTCTAATGTCACACAAACTAGAGGATCTACAGTCGAAGACTGACAAGTTGATAGAAGAGGCAGGGCAGAGAAGATGGGACTTCCTTCATGTGAACGTAGAGAAGACAGAGGTGATGAAGATACCCAACCACCACCACCAGTGATGTATGCCATACGAAAGTTTGTCACTTTGGCAGATTATATTCTATTTTATTCTGAGTCATCACGATTGTTTATTCATTCTAAAAATGCATAAGTACTTTGTTTATTTCATTTTCATGATCGATTTAAATTGTGCTAAGGTGACCAGAAAACAAATTATGTAATAGCAAGTCGAATTTCACCTTTTGCATGGATGAGAGACCCATCAACTGAACTGGTAATCCCTTGCTGGTGATACTCCAGGACTGGCCTGCAACCACTCCCACTTTGGTGGTAGGGAGTGAAGTGGTGGAGTGTGTCGACCACTTCACTTACTTGGAGAGTTGCATCAGCCCAAACAGGATATTTGATGACCAAACCTTATTTTGGATACAGAAAGTTCGTCTGGTATCCACCAACTTGTGTCATATGGGACCTCGACTGGCAAGTTATCCGAATATCTATCAAAGGATGAGTATACTGTGTTGTAATCCCTTCTCTCTTTTTGTACGGCTGTGAGACATGGCGGTTAAAAGTAGAAGACATGAAGTGATTAAATGTTTTTGATCACAGATGTCTTCGTAGCATTGCTCGCATTTAGTGGAGTCGCCATGTGAGCAATGTTGAGGTCAGATGAAGGGTACTAGGCACGACAGGCAAGTCGACTGACGTAACTGCGAACCTTCATCAGCTGAGGTGGCCTGGACATGTGTTGAGCATACCGAGTCACTGCCTACCTCAATGTGCCATGCTAAGATAAGTAGGACTAGGTTAGAAGAGGGTTCAGGGTAACCAGAATAAGACATGGCACCAGTCAATGAAGTCCCTGGCTGTTGGTCTGAGACGTGTGTGAAGATCCAGCCTATTTGCCTGGGGTCCCTGAGACGACGGAAATTAATGAGTGAGAACTGTCGGTGACATGGTTGAAAATAGATCACAGTGGCTCGCCTGCATTCACTCCTTGATGTCTTCTAAAAGTTGAATATTTGCAATAACCTTTATCTTCAAACTGCTTATTCTCTCACATAACCTTGTCTACTTTGATATCAGTCATTTTCTATCTACTTATTCTTTGTATACTACTGTGAATTGTGGCAACTTGAACCGATGTACTTGTGTAGTAGGTTCTACGTTGATTCTGTTTGTCTGTTTGATGTCTTCGGTTTCAGTTCCCTACTGGAATCATATCTAAGAGTAGGGTAATCTGTTAAGTCATAAATGACTGTTAGAAAGCAGAATTCTATTAACCCATTAAAAGTCATGCTTGTGAAACTCAGTCTCAAAACAGAAGAGCAGCATGAAGCAGATCAGTAGAATTATCGGGTAAAGTCTTCACTATAGCCAAAGTAGATGGTAATAATTTTTTCTTGTTAAACAGATTTCTCAGTGATCAAATGATTAAAACTTAATAATTTTCCATGAACCTAAGTTTCGGAAAACAGTAGTTGCCTGAGGTGATGTTAATCGAGGAACCTATTTGGCTGAAACATGCTATTTATTTGCTTATAGATTCTGACTGTTCTTTTCTACAACTAAACCATGACTCTTGTGTGTTAATGTGAAGTGATATGAATAAAGTTTGAGAACTAATTTCAGACATCACACGAAAAACAAGAAATTCGTTATTCAAAAAGACTACCTTCTAAACTGAATCCAGTTATTATCAAAACCTTCATTCATTTTAGCCATGAACTATGTGCTATTAGTTTCGAAGTATACCAGGGGAATAAATTCTGATTTTCTGTTTACGATTCTTATCACACACCCAGTTATTAATAGTGTTGAGCAATTTGATCCAGTATAGCAACAGGAAATTGCAGGTATCAATAAACAACAACTGATACTCGTTACAAAAGTAATAACTCTCATGCCTCAGTGGCCTAGTGGATAGGGCTTCAACGTTTGAAGCACTAGGAACTGGGGTCTTAGTGGAAACAGCTGACGATTCCTGAATAGGACAAAATGAGAGTCATGAATTCCACTGTTGGACACTATCCATCATTAGTCGCCAGAAGTTTTCTGTAGGCTGTCCTCATGCAACGGTGGTGGATTATACCTTTTTAATTCCGAACGAAGTCACCCACAATTTAGAACAACAATAATTTACTGATTGGCTGAAGCACCACGGCAAAGGTATTAATGTAATATACATGGTATTTTCAGAATTTTCAAAAATGCCCCTAAGAAGGTGACTGGAATAGTGTAATTTTTTCTGAAATGATTCCCTAGCACCCTGAATGCTATTCAAACCAATTCAGTCATTGGTAAATAGATTTTCTGGGATATATTGGTACATACCAGCACTTTATCATTACGGTGCACTTTGATGTGTGTTATTTGGTTGCAGGCAATCGGCAAGATGCCCTGCTCCGCCTACATTTTGTGCTTGTTAGCATTTGTCACCAAGGCGTATCTGAAACCTAAATCAAACTCATGCCTCCTGTGAAATTCAAAGTGGCGCCACCCATTACTGCATTGGGAAAAAATATCATTGAGTTACTCACACCTTAACTATCCTCCTGCAGAATTGGATACGATACATCGATTGGTTGTTCTCAGGTGATCAATCAATGTAGCTTTGGAGCTTTATAAGCCAAGCATTCATTGAAAGCTTTACCGGGAACCAAGTAAATGCTTAAATGTTAAAAAGTGATCATTTTTGAAATAAGGGGAAATAACGTCTGCTCATGATCTATGCAACCGCGTGAAAATGTTATTCCAAATGTTGGGGATAACAGAAATGTTTCTAATGACATGCTTATCGGTGTCATCCTGTCAACGCATAACTTCGCATTCTTTTTAATACGGAATTTCGACACTGTATTAGAGCATAATTTTACATTTATGTGTTAAATATGTCGTATAGCGGTACAATATTTAATGGATGATGTTTCCAACACAAGAGATTGTGCCCAATCACATCAAAGTAATATATCTAAGAGATAAACTAGTCTAAACTGATGTCTCTTCATTTCATAGGCAAGCTGTGAGATCTATTTGAGTATGCTAAACAACATTTAAATAGATGAATGGAGGGGAAAACTCATCTATCCTAGTTTTATTCTTTTAATAATTACCAATAAAAAAGTAGCCGGTTCATCTGAGAAGTTTAACTGAATGAAGAATTTCCTCTATATGATTGAAGTACTCATTTTCGATTTTCGGTCCTTTTTGTAAAGTACTACAAAGATGCTGATATGCACTGCGTTGAATACTTGTATCTAAGTAGCTCCATTTCACAGGAAAGATGGAAAAATCAGAGATTTATAAAAAGTTAGTATGGCATTTTCATACTTACAAATAACTTTGTTAAGTTCTACATTCTTCTAGAAGGTTGAGAAGTAATAATTCCACTGTTTAATCTAGATTAGGTATTTAGACGTATAATCAAATGATTATTTGGGAGATTATAGTCAGACCTGATTGGTTTTGAATGCATCCGGCAATTTCTGGTTGCTTTATAGATCTGAAGAGAAAATATTAGGCTTGCTAACATAGCTCAGATATTTTTTGCAAGTAAAACGCTGTAACATGTCAAGTAGATACTTTCTTTCCTATTTAGTTTAAACAAGAGTTTACTGATTACATGAAGGATCATATTTTCAAACGAAGAAGAACAATGGGAAACAAATGGCTTTACATTTATAAGAAAGAAAATATTGTAGAACGAGCTGTACGATACACAAATGCCATTATGTTATATGTCCGTGGAAATAGTTGTTTGATGAATAACGTATAGCCGTCTTGACTTCAAATGAAGTTACCTATCCAGCCAGAAGCAAATGAAACAAATTCCAGTATTGCAGCTAACTGTGATGTGAATATAGCATCAATCTCTGCACAGACTTTGAATTTTCATTTAATTAACTCTACGCTTATAATTATCATTAACTCTACCCTTCGAAAGCAGATTGTATCTCTATCGATGAATAAATACTGAATCCCATCTCCAATTTTTAGTAACCATAGGAGAAAACACTCAACATTTCACTCTCTACAGCTAAAGTGTATTCGCCAAGTCATTCTACTAATAGCTGAAATAAATCCTTAAAAATCTGTTTTAAATTGTACATCACGACATTGTTAACGGTGCTAAAGTTTATTGTAGAAAAATTATGTGGTATCTCAACATGTCATACCGTTTCTTTGTGTAATCACCCTATCGGATTATGTCAATAAATCTACTTTAGGTCATAATCTGATTAGCATACAGCATCTCATGTACCTGTGAAATCCTAAATTCGGATCAAAAACTGCTGACAGACTTTACATCAAGACGATTAAGTCAAGTGATAAGGCACAACGATGTACCGTGTTCGGGATTACGTGTCAAAGTTTGATAGAGAAGAAGTTCTCAACCTAGGTTTAATATTTATTGGCACTAATTGGCATCTATGCAACCATCAGGAAGCTCCCACTAATCTGCAGATTCAAACTAGTGCACCTTAATGCTGAAGTTATCAGCCGCATCACACATCTCTTCAGGCCATGAAGGAACTGATGCTTAGTAATAAGCATAAAGCCTATGCCAATGACTTCCTGTCATTTATGGCGGGATGTTTAGAATCATAATAAATATTTTTGAGAAAGCTACACTTCTATATTTGCCAAATGAATTAAATTATGGTTTTTATGTAAGATTAACATAAAACTTATTATTTACACTTTAATCAATGAAAAATCCCCATATGAAGTCACAGAACAAAGATGTAACGGAAAGAAATCTTTTTTTAGGCATTTCTATTTACTGAAGCTTAACAGGAGTGTTTATAAGTATTGTAAACGAATAATAGCATACTGTTAATCAGTAGAGTCATGTGACTGATACAATATTCAAGAGCAGAATAAAGAGTTGTTTTCGGTTAAGGAAGAAAATCACTACTCTGGCTGCTAACTGAATGGAATGTTTTCAAACACAAAGATCCCTGATAAGTCAACTATGCATAAATAGCATGGTTAATGCCCTTCCGAACTGTACTGTTTAAGGGGATTGCATATCTGGAGATGAAGCAGCATTCAAGAATAGAACTGTCAGTATTCCTTTGTCTCTCCTCTGGAAGAACAAGGCGCACAGTGTCCAAAAACACATTCACAGACTTAGTGTTGTGTATAGCCAACGCATCCTGATCCACAGGAAGGACTAAACTGATAGACGCGTACTGAGATGACCAGAAATGAGTATTCTTCCATTAAAGCATTCATGAATTAATTGTCAGTTGGAAAACGTGAAATTATTGCCATCTATCCCTTGGGTTCATAGTGGAACATAGGGCTTCAGTAGCCCTCCCGTCGCCATTACACTATCTTCTACACAGTCTTTTCAACCTCGCTCCACCACTGCACACAAACTTTCATTTCCTCATCACACTATCTCATCCATGTCACCCTCAACTCAAACACCTAACTCGTCCTTGCCCCTTTCCGTCCCACTCGACGGCCTCAACTGACGCATCATGTCATGTCATGTCATGGCATATCACCAAATCGTCTTCTCAGTCTATGCTCAATCCAATCCATCTCCACTTTCCTCTTCTGCATATTTGTTGGACGATGGCTTCTTGCCTCCTTGGTTCGTTGGTTCATTGCCAGGCCACATTGACTTCCTTCGTGCTGATTCTCATTGCTCTGGCCATCCATCTATCTGATCCTCACTGTCAGTATCGAGTGAGTGTAGGTGGTAGCTGTTGATGATGGATGTCTGTAGTTTGTTGGAAATGCTCTTCGTGACGCGCCAAATCTCTCAACCATCACATGGAAGCATTGACTGACTGACTGACTGACTGACTGACTTGAGTGATATTGGTGTTGAAAATGTGGATCTTGCTCAGTCATTATGTTGAGTGGAGTGGAGTGGAGTGGAGTGGAGTGGAGTGGAGTGGGGTGGAGTGGAGTGGAGTGGAGTGCTGTGCAGTAAATCGCCACACTGATTGCTTCAGGTTAATGCGGGAAGGCTTGTCTTGCTGTCTCTCCGACCTTGGCTGGCTGGCTGGCTTTGACATCCTCATCTGTGCCTGTGCCGTCTGTAGTTGCAATGATGCTGTCTAGTCAGGTCGGTGAAAGATCCAAACTCCTTTAGATTTCTCCGCTTCGTGGTGATTGATGTTTGTTGTTGGTGTTGCTGTTGGTTGGATACCTTCATCAACTCTATCTCCTCCACATTTACCTGATGTCAGTCCCATCTTCGTTGCCCTGCCCTGCACTGCCTCTTCTCTCAACTTGTTACTACTTGCCTATAGATCTTCGAGTTTGTGCTACAACACATTAGACGTAAATCATCGTCATCGGCGTAGCGTTGCAATTCGATGAGTACATGATTTGTTCTTCCTGAAACCAGCCAGCCAGACTGTTGTCGTCGTGATTTCGAATGCACAGCATTGTTTAGTCTCTCCAGGATGATGCGGCCTAATACTTTGCTTGATCCGGGTGGACAGGCATATGAGCATGATTCCTCACCAGTCCTCGTTCTTGCAAATACTTAGGCCACCATCTCTTTGGGAGTTTGACAAGGTGGCACTTCTTCCAGTCAATCAGGAGGTACCTTTCCTTTCTTTCTTTCTTTCTTCCTTCCTTCTTTCTTTCTTTCTTTCTTCCTTCTGCAGTAGTGGTGTGGTGTGAGCATGTCTGCTGTCGTCTCTGCGTTTGTTTTCAGTGGTTCTGGTGGAATTCTATCTAGTCGCGGTGCTTATCCGGATTTCATCAACCTTATGGTGTTGAGGACTTCACTTCTGCTTCTTTCCGACAGCTTGTGTTCACTGGTATTTCCGCTGTTGCTGGTGATATTTCTGGACAAGTTGTGTGTGGTGGTGATGGTCGATTCAAGAGCTTCTTGAAGTGGTCAACCCATCGTTTCCTTTGTTTCGTCTTTTTTCTAATTAGGTTTCCTTCACTATCTGTCATTGGTTTCATGCGTGTTGACGTTTTCCCTCCCTTATGGTAACCTGGTTATTTGATACAGTGTTGTGAGGTTTCTCCTACCAGCAGCCTGTTCTGCTTCACTTTCCAGTGTGTTGTGCAAGTGTCTTTTGTCTTTGCGCGCACTCTTCTTCACTTCGTTGTCCAGTGTTTTATAGATTATGTTCAGTTCCCTGTTTTCGTCATTCATATGCTTCTTTATCATCTCCTTCTCTATAAGCCTTCAGGTTTTTGTGGAGATTCATTCCTCGTCTTGTTTATTCTTCCTTCCTAATACGGCTATGCGGGCTTCTTTTCATGTCTCTTTCAAAGAGTCCCCTCGTTCTTCCACGCCCGACCATTCAGGGATATTGCTTAATATCTCCCATTTTGTCTTGATGGCTGACTGACGTGAAGACGTCCTTTGTAGTTTCGTCCCTCAGTTTCTGTTCTGGGTATTGAACTTGAACTGTGGTCTATCACCAACTTCTTTGAATTGAATGCTTTCAACTTTATTTTGAAGATAGGTTCCTTCCACTAGACAGTGGTATGAGTGGTGTGAACCTACATCTGCTCCTCTTCCTAATCTTGTGTCCACTAGGCTGAATTTCCATCTCCACTTTCTTCACATTGAGATGAAGTCGATCTGATTTTTAGTGTGTCCTGGTGTCTAGTGAAATCCATGTCACTTTGTGGATATCCTTGTGTTTGTACACACTACATCGCCTCCAATCACCAAATCGTTGAATGCGCAGAACTCTCTAAACTGTTCTCCATTCTCATTCATTTCACCGAGTGCTTCTCCACCCATGATTGCTTCTCCTCCTGTATTGTCTGCTCCCAGTCTGGTATTCATTTCATCCATTAGAATTGTGATGTAGCCAACTGGGGTGGTGTCTTATCCACTACTGATTGCAGTTATCTGTGGAATTCCTCCTCCTTCTCTTCATCTGCATTATTTGTAGGTGCATAATGTAGCAGTGTATGATTGTGACTTTCCTTCCTTTTGGTTTGAATCTTGCTGTCATGATCCTGGTACTGGGGAGATTGGTTCCCATTGCATGACAGAGAGCCTTCAATGCTGTTGAGGACATCATGGTAGCCACTCCAAGACTCAGTGTGCTCATGGTTGTCGTCTGGCTGACAATGTCGGAGTAGATTATTGATTCCTCTCCAGTTGAGAGTTTGGAGAGTCCACTTCCATTCCACCTGCTTTTGCACATTCCTAGCCTGGCACTTCTATGCTATACCTTCTCATCTCTTTTGCAATTCGGGCAGCCTTGCTAGCTTCGAGCATTGTTCAGACATTCCATATCCCCCTTCTTATTTTTGCTTTCATCGAGAGGGTAGAAGACAAATCGGCCAATTGGCTTCTCGAAGGTTATCACCAACTGGGGTCATTTCGTCTCTCCGATTCCAGTGAGGAATAAGTTTGTTTTTATCTTTGATGTTTTCTTTGTGCTTTTAAGTATCTTTAGTGATTGGATTGGTTTTCTGGGGTAGGGTTGCTAGCCATAAGCCAAACCTTCTCTCTTCATCCGGGCTTAGGACCGGCTAGTAACTAATGAACTAGTTAACTAGGCGAGGTTTAGGATAGCTTTTCGGATTTCTTCCTAGAAGAATTTAAAAAGCAATTTTTGAGGATTTTAGCTGCAAAGTCATCTATGAATTCTAAGTTCATAATCAGAGTTTTCTTCAAGACGGTTGATAACCTTTGTATTCATTATTTTACTGACATTAAAGTCAATGAAGCTAGGTGGATATCCATTTTCTAATATGATGTTGTGGAGAAATTTCTATTTGCTGCCTAGTCATACATTCAGAGTAGATCTTCCGAATTCTTAACCCTTTGGACTAACAATAGACTGTTATATATCTACGTTATGCATGGATTCTTTTGTACAACTTCAGTAAATGAAGTCGTTGTAAAGAAACTTTTTTCTTTCCCGTTTGGTGATGATTATCGTGAAATAAGTGTGTTGTGTAAGCATTGCATGCATCATTGGAATTTCCCGCCTTGTATTTATTTTTGCTTGACGGTTCTTGATGATCAAGCTGTTTTAAAAAAACTTTTTTACACTGACAAATAAACTTAATGACTCATCAAAAACAAAACAGTATTTGAAAATATTTCTAGTTATCACCGTCGTCACTATGCTCTTTACATTTCCATTCAGACTTCTTCCATGGTGTATTATTCACATATGTATGCGCATCATCATTCAAAAATCACATTCTTCAGGGGGATAACACAATTGTGTATATGTATGGCAAGTATTTTTACACTGGCACCTATTTCTCTGTAATGGCATGTGGTCTTATGATATTTTTAATTTAAAGGAAAGTTTAAATTCGGTAAAAGTAATATCGCACGGGTTCATAAACTTGAAAACAATTTTTGTAGCTGATATTTTTCGAGAAAATAGTTAATAACACAACTGGATTAATTAACGAACTACTTAGGCCCTACCCATTTTTCTAGGATTATTTTTTTATACGAGATCAGTTGAGAAAGAAAACAAACAGAACATAGAAAGGTTATCAGAAAAGTACAGTTTGACTTTCAGCTATTTTTATCATAAACTTTTATGTTAGAGATAGAAAGAGAGATGCAGAGACACAGCTGAATAAGTAACCTTTATTATAAACACATTATGACCTTAAGTTAGGGGTAAAGTGATAAAAATTAGGGTAGTTTAGAAAACATCTCGCTGTGAGATAATCTTCATTCCTACACAAGATAGATTTCAAATTCAGTTTCCCTCATTTTAGGTGCTCTATCTTTGCTGAGTCACCTCCTCCTCCCCGTATTATTATTATTATAGTTAGTTAATGTTAATACGTTCAACCTTAAAAGGATAAGTAAATCAGTATGATTCATGGAAAAAACGTTTTGGGAATTTCCTTTATTCGTCAAACTGTTGACCTTCAAGCAGCAGTTAGTGAATTTTTGTGACTTCGATTTCTGTATAAACAATGCTGAAATTGAATGATGACTGATCGTGGCTGGTAGTGGAATCCAGGATGCGCATTTCGTCCTATTTGGATCTCGTCGGTTGAATGTACCCGCTTCCAGCTGACGAGTCCCAAATAGAAGGAAACACGCACCCTGAATTCCACTGCTAGTCACTATCTATCATTAATATAATTAGAACACAGGTAATATTGAGGCAACCGCACAGGAACCCATCTACTAATGCAGACCGGTCAGATCGGTCCAATCAACGACGGTATGATATAAAAACAATCATACTAATGCTGAAATTTGACTGAAAGTTCAATAATTCAATTTGTTGGTTTATAGAGATTTAATAGCTTGAAAATAGTTTTTATAAAAGATTGACACAAGTTGATTAGAGACCAGTAAACAGTGCCAAGTTAAGCTAAAGTATCTACTCAGAGTCAGCTGGCTTTCAGTGATTCTGCAGTCTATTTTAAACTACAGTGTAGACTAGTTTATAAGTTTAATACTAAGTAAAATACTGATTATGCACTTTAAATAGCTCACACGTTCCATAATGTTTTCATGAAAATATCTGGCTATCACTCAGTAGGTTTGAGATATCTGTAATGAAACTTATGGAAACAATGATTATGGAAAGTCTTAGTTCATCACACTTAGAACAAAATAACATTTCATTGTTCAGCAACAGTAAATGTTGAAAAACAAATGGCTTCTAGAATTCATTTCCAAACTTAACGGATGCAAGTGAAATCAATAATCATTATTTATTGGCAAATTATAGGCAGCTATTTCAGGTTTTAACGTAAACCGACTGTTCATGACTAAGTGCTATACCTTTGCGACATTATATGATAAATATCACTGTTCTACGAGTCGTTCAAAATGAACTTCGTTATCTATTGAAAAAAGTTGGTGTGATTCAACAATTCGTATGTTAACCATGAATTTCGAAAACAGCAGGGTTGATGTTAAGGCCTAGTGAACCGTTAATGATTTCATCTATCAGACTTAACTTATCCAGAATTATGGCACTAGGTTATTTTCATTAGTTAAAACTAGTAAATGATAAAATATTTTGATATGAAGAGATGATTGAAGAAGCAAGAAAAACCTTAACCACTACAGGACTCGAACTACATGCCTCTGGGTTTCTGCCCTCGTGCTCCATTGACTGAAATATGATTTCACTTCAATCAGTCTTCTTTGAAATATTTGACGACCTAGAGTTTTGTCTTACATACCACTTACTGAGAATCGACAAGACTATTGAATGGTTTGTAGTCTGTTGAAAATATCATGGTGAAAATGATTGTCTTCAGATTCCGTTGTATGTGTCTGAAGAATAAAGGCGTCCATAATGTTTCATAGCAGAGGAAAGACTGTAGTTTTGCCCGAAAATATAAACTGTATACAAATATTTCATCAGTGTTGGTAATAAACATGACCAAGTATAAACTGAAAGGCTAAAAATGTTCAGGCAGTTTAAGTTTACTTCACTTCTCATACGGTATTGTACTGATGAAGAACTCCATTGAACAAATGTCTGCTCAAAAACTACTTTAATCAATCCTAACATTATTTTCCTATGTAAAGAGAGTTTGAGAAAAAAGTGTTTGTGATAATAAAACGCAATATAACGAGTACACTGATGTTAACAGCCAAGTGTTGGAAACTAACTGGAAGAGAAAATACAAACAGTAAGATTAGAAAAACAGAAATTTAAGTGTAAACATTAAATTAAGAACACTTTCTGAACTGGCCAATTAACAAGTGGTACAGAGTAAAAATTAAAAAGATATGGGTTATGTAATCGTTTATGTTGTCGCCTACTCTATTGTTCACTGACTAGTGGGATCAGTTCAGTATCATCTGAAGAGTATGTGATAATTTCAGGAAATCTGAATGAATAAAACTTCTCTAAACATTGGAAGTTAAGGTGATTCATATTTTGAAGTTTTAAATCCATATGCAAAAGTGGTTTATTCAGTGATGAGACAGACATATAATGCACTTGACTGGTGTAAAACATTTTACTCTTGAAAAATGTTTTCTTTCATACTGTTTCTATTCTATTCAGATCCTTACTCTTGCGTTTGAAGCGACCACTCCCGAGTCCAAGTCCCGGTGTTAACAACATCACTCACTGGGAAGTAGGTACATCCAGCTGATGAGTCCCAAACAGGACGAAATGCGCATCCTGGATTCCACTGTTAGCCATGATCCATCATTAATCTCTATACATTGTCAGTCTAATTTTCCAATTCTTTCTACTACATTACATTCAGTTAACTAGTTACTTAATCTTGGCATGATTTCCAATGAACCTTTATTTTCACATAAAGTAATTCCTTGTGAATCTCAAGAGCTTTAATAAAAAAAAAATCTTTTTATGATATTTTTAGATATAATCCACCTATATTGTCAAGTAAACGTATCATACATGTATACAAGTGTACAGCAGGAGAATAAATTTCTAAAAGTGGTATCGCTTCACTGAATGCCTTTTATTTAAAAATAATTCCACTTCGAACCGCTAGTATTGTAGCCAATCGGAAACCAAATTAAGAGTTTATCTATAAGGCTTACAAAAAAGTTCAACAACTATGAACTATAGAAAGTTTGAGTACTTCTATACAGTACTCATTGGATGGAATCACTGACTAACGGTCACTAGTATACTGTTTTAGGTGTGAATGATAGTGGTTGCTGGTCCGAATCCTCCCATAGCTCAAATTTTCACTTCACCTTCAATTATCATCCAGTATAAAAGATTGTTGTGCGCCTCATTAACTTATGAAGAGTACTAACATCAAGTACAAAAATCTTAATAGCCTTAAAGCATGCAATATGACTGTGGAGAAAATATGTCCCTTAGGTTTCTAGCCCTTCAGTTGCCATTCCACTCTCTTCCCGACAGTCTTTTCAACCTCGCCCCACCACTGCACTCAAGCTTTCACTTCCTCCTCATACCACCTCCTCCATGTCACCCTCATCTCGAACGCCCAACTCGTCGTCTCCCCTCTGAATTCCACTCGAGGGCCTGGCGTGTGATGCCTTAGAATGGCTTTCTCAGTGTTGCCCAATCCAATCTATCTACACTTTCCTCTCCTGCATAATTGTTGCGCGATATGTTCTTGGTCAGTTCGTTTTTAGAGTTCCTTGTTGAATATCCTTTCTGGCCATCTGATCTTCTGCAACGAGGGTAGGCAGTTGTTGATGAATATCTGTAGTTTGTTGGAAATGCTTTTCGTGACGCGCCAAGTTTCTGAGCCATATAGAAGCACTGACTTGATGTTGTTGTTGAAAATCCGGATGTTGTTCATGCTTTATGCTGAGTGCAGAAGATCTCCACACTGATTTCAGACTAATGAACTCTTGTCTTACTTTTCCGATCCTGGCTGCATTGACATCCTCATTTGTGCCTATGCCGTCTGTAGTTGAGACGGTGCTGCCTTGCCTAGGGAGGTGAAAGAGACAACTTCCTTTAGGTTCCTCCCGTTGATGGTGATTGGTGCTTGTTGTCGTTGCTGTTGTTGGTTGGGTATCTTTATCACCTCTGTTTTCGCTACATTCACCTGATGTGAGTCCCATCTTCGCTGCCCTGCCTCTTCTGTCAACTTGTTGGTTTTTGCCATAAATACATTCAGTTATCATTTCTGTCAGAATTGCTTGGGAAAGAATGCAATGGCAAGTCAGTTCTACCTGGATCAATAGTGATTTTTTTAAACTTAATTATTAGGCTACTTGTGCAGTAACTGTATGGTTACTTAAGGAGTCACCGATGAAACTTGGAGAAAAGTGGGTATTCTTAAAATTGGATACAATTATGCGACTGTTGTTCGTGCCACTAATGATCAAAAAATCTTCATTTCGATTGGTTAAATCCATACGCTTATCATTTCAAATTTTGACAGTTACTTACTACGAATCAAATTATCGGTTACAGTAAACAACCTGATTGGTATAATTTATCCGGAATTATACTGGTTGCACTTGACATGATATTAGTTTTTGGATGTGATCATTTGAATTTTCGTAACAGAATAAGCTGCATTTCTTTCATCTTATTTACACTTGTCTCTCTCATGAAAAATGAAGAAAATTTTGACATATCAGTCAGGTATTACATTGTGGTTAGCATTCTTCAGTGAATATAGGAAAGTTGAGCAAACTCGAACCATCAAGATAAATACACTACAACCTTTTGTCATTGAAAGCATCAATAAATAATAATAACTAATACCTATTGTACGAGAAGCGGTTATCGTGCTTCAGTAACCTAGGCCTAGATTTGGGGTTTGAAGCTATGGGAACGAGGTTCAAGTCCCAGTGGAAACGATACCGCTCACTGGGGTGCAGGTATATCCAGCTGACGACTCTCAAATAGAATGAGACACGCGTACTGGATTTAACTGCTAGCTACACACAATAAGTCAGTTATAACAATAAATATTTGGAAATTTTAAGGCATCCACATAGGATCCCATATGCCAACAGAGGTAGATCAATTCGATCGAGTATAACAACGGAGAATTACGAGTATCAAGACATAATACAGAACTTCTTTGTTGCTCTCCCAATGAACTATGCAATTACGGAGTCAACAGTTGAGTGGAAAGTGAAAAGTAGCAATAATAATAATAACAATAATAATAAGGACTAGCCAGGGTCTATTGACATATTTGGTCTCGTTGAAAGGAAGTGGATTTATGATGTGTGTTTATTGATTTTCTGTTTAAATCTGCCAATTAAATGTTGAAACAATATTAATAGATATATAGTAGGATGAATGACATTTACACTTCTAATGACGACAACTAGAACAGCAATAACAACAATATTAATGATAATGATAATAATAATCACTGAAGTGTGGTACTTATCAGACTAATAACATAGACGGCTAGAAATCATGCTGTGAGATATTTGCACTTTTCAATGATTATCAAAACATGATGCTCGATTAACTACATAGTTCTTGTTAGCGCTATACGACGTGTCATTATAGCTTAAGAATCACTATGCTACTAAGATTATTCAAAAGTTTTTGTACAAATCATAGTATTCATGAGTGATGGATAGTGACTATCAGTAGGATGCAGGATGCGCATTTCGTCCTCTTTAGGACTTGTCAGATGTTTGTTCTTGAGTGGTGTTGTTCCCATCGGGACTTGAACTCGAGACCGACCGCTTCAAGCTCCAGAGCGTTATCCACAAAACCAGTGAGCGACGGGTACAGTTTGCATTATCATGTCGCTGATTGGACCGAACTGACCGGTCTCTATTGGTATATGGGCTCCTGTGCGGATGCCTCGATATTTCCTGTGTTTCAGTTATATATTAATGATGAATAGTGGCTGCAGTGGAATCCAGGAGGTCTAGTAGGTGACGCTGTGGTGTTTGAAGCGATCGGTCCCGAATTTGGGTCCCAATGGGAACAACATCACTCACTGGGTGGCACGTATGTCCAGCTGACGACTACTTAAGAGGATGAAATGCATGTCCCGCATGCTACTACTAGTCGTTATTCTTCATTAATATATAACTGAAACATAGGAAATATCCAGGCATCCGTATAGGAGCCCATATTCCAATAGAGACCGTTCAGTTTGGTCCAATAAACGACGGGATAATACAAGCAACAACACTAATTAAAATATTCAATTAAGTTGCTTCTGAAATCAATAGATAAACCCCCATAAACCTCCAAATCGGTTGATTTTAAATTTTTTAATCTCAAATAGACATTAGGCAATGAAACAGTGGAGACCAGGAAGAAATGGAAGCTGTTTGGTTGTAGTTGGTCCTTATTCAGCAGTGTATATTGACAAATAACACTAGGAAGAGCATACAGTCGTTAGGTTCCCTATCTAGTTTTCTAAAATTCCATCAAAATTAGTAAACATTGGATAGATTCACCTATGATTGCTATTTTGAGTCAGTAAACAAATTTTCAGTCTAACTTCTTTTTCACCGTGGTGACTAGTGTCCTCCTTTTAAATCTATCGATACCCTAGTTGCATAAACAAGTTTTGTTCTTTGACGTTTCATCACTAGGCTAAGCGAGTTCATCAGTATGTACTTCATAATGAAGTCAGACATTTTTAAGTTACATGAATGTTTATAAAGAATATTTCCCCACCTTGAGGGCTATTGGCTTGTGGGATGGATGACTTGTCCTTGTTTTTCTATCACAGGTGGACCTTTATAGTTGTTGTTATCGTTTGACCTACGGTGTTGACATAACTTTTGATTACTGATTTGCTTGACTGATCTCTCCTTAGTAGCCTGTATACTGGGTCAATATCTATATATATGTTGATTACCATTTGATTAGAGTACCATGCTTCCAGGACCTCTGTTGGAGTTTTTGAGCTTATTTGTTGTAGTATTTTCCATGTCATCCAGATCGAAGTTGTGGTTGTGTTTATCTGTGTGTCGATATCAGTGAGGGTGTGTCACGTCGTTTGACTGGAAGTAGACTCAAATGTATTGAAAGGTGCGATACAAAGTTCACGTTTGAACTAAAACAATAACAACCTGGAGTCTCATGGAAGGGGTCGTGCACAAGCACTATTCGCCATTGTTAAGACTTATCCTGACTTATAAATCTTTTCTACTATTTTGAAAACAGTTTAGTGTGTCGTAGGTCTGAGTAGTTGTAACGCTGTATACTTATCAAAATGGCTTCCACTTCAAATTAGTTTGTTAGTTGCTGAGACGATAATATTTTTGGGTCATTCTGCTTGACTGACGTTTCATTTTATTGGATAATGCAAGTTACTTAGATTCTCTGGAGCGGAGAAAGTTTTATATGGCCATCATCTCATCATGTATTCGGTTAGTTGTTTTCTTTTATCTCTTTCCTTCTCCATAATAATTTCATATTTCATAATAAATGCACATGACATTAAACTTGAGTTTTGACAGAATTCGAACCAACTTTTTTCAGATTGCCAGTCTAATCTTCTACTTATTGATCTACGGGATTCAGAGTCGATTCATTCAGAGAGTGATTCACACAAATATCGAATAGATGAGAAATATATGACAACATGCCATTTCTTGTATTGGCTGCCAGTTTGATTTTCCCACTGAGTACTTATCTGATAGGTTCTAAAAGTGAACAAAAACAAGACGCTTCTATATGGAATACAGACACAGATCAGTCCAGAATTCGAGGATATATAAAGTGGCTTAAATACTGTCTGCTTATTAGGTGTAGATGTGCAGTACAAAATTTCATGTTTCTTGTCTTACTTTATTTTACAGTTGAAGTTTCTGTTCCAGTGGATACCTAGAACTGAGGGATTACTTGGCTTGGAAAGTATATGCTAGTCGTTGAAATCAGATAATAGTTGTGCTATACTGTAAACTAATAGAGGTAAGAAAATACTGACCCCTTGTTTCAATTAAGTAAATGACCAGTCACAGTCTTACGATGAGATCTGAAGGTTTTGAACTCAGTCTTGCTTGAGATCATGGGTGAAGGCTATAGTGGAGTATGAACTAGAATGAAACAGATGGTTCTGCAGACAATATTAATAGGTAATCAAAAGTACTTTGAAATTTCTGCTATGCTTTTAAAAAATCTGTTTTATTCATTCGTAGCATAACAAGTTCTAAATATTCATACTTCACTTTTCATCATTATTCTACTCTCTTCGTAAGACTGTAAGGTTAGTAAAATTTAAAAAGAGGCAAATAAAGAAAAACAGTTCCCTAAAACTTAGTATTTTACCCTTTTCCTCCCATTTTAACCTTTAAGTAAATGAGCAGAACGGAACATTTGAAATGTTGATGCGAATTTAAGAAACTCATACTTGCTCATGTACACGTAACTGACAAATGATACTTTAGATGTACACAAGGATTTTAATTTTTCCTTTTAAGGCAACAACCGTGGCCTACTTGAACCTTGAGTCACCAAATTTATCCACTGAACATTTTTCATCAAATTCTTTCCTTTCAATTTGTTTCAATCACTTAAATATATATATATATATATATCCTTTGAACGTATCATATACTCTTGTACATTTTTAAGCTGTTTCCAACTCTCCGTTTCTCGAATTAATAACAAAGCAGAGAAAAACTGTAACATTATATGGAAATGGACTTTTTGGCGCAAAAAATTACATCATATTTCTATCCATCATATGCCTAGCCACCACTAAAATTACCCTTGTATTTCTGTTGATTCTTCATTATGAACTGGGTGCCTATCTAGAACCAGCTGACTATTTGATATTATTGCCTTGAATACTGTTATTATTAACACCATTCCGATGCAATAACCATTTTGTCTGAAAGTATCGTTCTAGGAGTGAATTCGTTGAGGGATTACAACATGCTGAGAATTCCACGCTGTCACACACATTGTTTGGAATAAAGATATTATTATTATTATTACATTTGTTTATTAGACGGTTCTAAGCTCCGTTTCTGTCGATTGATCACTTTAGAGTACGTGATTTCGTGTTATCTATCTGTTTATTTATCATTTAGTAATGTGGTCACTATATCAGGTGCACTTTGATTGATATCAGCTGGTGGATGGAAATCGACAGGAAGTTACGGATTTATACCATAAACTTGTTGAAATTCTTCAGCAAGGCCCATATGCAACACTGGAGGAAGTAGGCTTGAATCTGTCAGTGGACCTCAGTTGCCTTGAAGTTGCAGATGCTCCTTGCTGGCGAATATCAACAATCATAAAGCCTAAGTGAAGATAGGTCTTCTCTCAATTGTGTGTAACCACTTGCCTCAAATTCCAATTTTATATCCTGACAATAAGCCATTACATCACTTATTTTTGCGGATCAGTCTATTTTTGTGTTTGGGTGTAATTAGCTGTTATAGAAGACAATTTCAACCAAATGATACTTTTAATTTAGATGGAATGAAACGATTTCGAGCAGGCAGTCATCAACATACACTAAGTCATGTCTATTCATGAAAACGAATATGAATGCAATGAAAATGAAATCAGAAATGTAGAAGTTATCCTCAGTTAGGTTAAAAGACAGCTAGGTCATTAAAGTTTACATGAGTATACTTCCTACTACCCTAATCCAAAATACCCTAGCAATTAGCTAATGCAATGAAGAAAGGTGGGAAGTTTATCTATCGAAGTGTTGTCACTGTATTAGCATCATTTATGAAAATCACCAAATAAAATCAGATATCAGGTTGTCTAGCAAAGAGAAAGGATACTAGCAGTAATATCCTATGCGATATTATCACACTGAACCAAAATAACTGGTCTATATTGACATAAAAGCTGTTTAAACACATGCTTTGATATTACCATAAGTTTCATGGTGATATTGTTTACTTGGATTTTATTGTTACTTACCAATAAACAAGTATCGTATTTCATACTTATCTGTATGACAGTGACATTCCGAAATGTAAGCGTAATGAACAGTTGCTTCATATTCATTGATCAAAGTTCAGAAATCTTCACCACTATAGCTTAGACAAGTACAAGGGTAAAAGAAAAAGCGTCTTAGCTTATGGACATCCTTAACATGTTGAATAGTCCATTCAAAAGATAAGATTTTTGTAAAGAAAACTGTAGAGCCACAGAATGTAAAACGTAACTGACACTGTACATTTATACTGGATAGTTGCTAAATTTATGACTTGTTAAAGTCTAACATAAAATGAATCAGTTCCTCATGCTCTCTGTCTGAACTTCAATGCAAACGGTTTTAAGTCAAGTAGGACTTTAGGATTCGAGACACTTTTAGTTGATTAACTTTTTACAAGTTGTTACTTTGAATCTCTGAGATGGTTTTGGTCTGGTAGACTGTTGTTGAAAGGGAGGAGGTGATAGGAGAAGAAATGATAACATGAGCTGGAGTAAGATTTGACCCAGTGACCTTCAGGTGACCAGCGTGGCACTCTATAGACTGAGCTGTAAGATCTAGCTTCACTCCAATTACCACGGGTTTCGCTTAGTCTCTATGTAAATCTGTGATACCTGACTGTCTGTTTATCTTAATCCTACTAGCTGTTTATCCAGATTTTCCCATCCCGATACAAATCGAAATGAATTAAGTAGAGATATGATGTCGATTGTTGGCTAAATTATCTATGGGCCAACTCGGATTATTGATATGTAGTGAGGATTGAAAGTGAAACAAATTATAACATACAACTAGGATGCTTAAAGTGCATCATTATCACTATTATTATTGTAGCTAATCCCATTATAATAACAATTACTAATTTATGATGTAATATAAATCATTTCAAATATCTGCATAGACGCGTAAATATGAAACTGTTGGCAGTTGCCCACCATAATGTTATTTCTTTTGAATTCTTCTTAAAATTTCAACTTCACTTCATCTATTCATACTTATTGTTATTTGTATGTGTGTGTTTCAAGTCTGAAAGGCAACTGCAATACTAATGTAACTGAAATTTACCAGTATCAAGGTAAAAATCATTAGTTTATGAATATATATATCCACTATGCACTTGAACACAACTAAGCAAGTTTGAACTTGTTCACAGTGTCATCTAATATCGGTGATTTTCCATATTTGTATATGTGACGTTGAAAATTGAATCAGGATGATGTATGTAATGGTCAAATTAATATACATTCATAATAATAGAAAACACCTGTTCGATTTAACTATATTAACTCTTTCTCATTACCAAACGATATGTTGATTGTATTCATGAATAACCTGTTTTTCATCCGGTTACTTTTTAACATCACTGAACTAAATACTCGTAAGAAGCTTCAATGAGTCTTTTGTTAAAACTAAGTATCAGTAGATTGACCAATGAAACCAGAAAGCGGAATTCATCATGAACTGACATCAGCTAGAGAATCATTAAGAACCTGGGGGCAATGGACAGCTGTTTCATCTTAGTGTGGGACTTCTCAGTGGCCATAAACTACCAAACTAAAAAGCAGAAAGTATGGGACACATTTCTCACCTCTATGCAACCTTTGGATAGTACACAACATTAGCCTTTCAAGGGATTAAACTAATCACCTTTGGGTTCATGTAAAGAACTATAACTTTTGATAAACTGAGTTACGTTGTTGTTTCTAGAATGATCAACGTCAGTAAATTTGTATACTAGTGGGAAAGAGTGCTACGCAGAAACCCTGTGGACTGAAAGTGTAATCCAAGTACTTAGTGACTTCATCTAAATTTTCGGTAAACGCCATCACTGATGTAACCAGACAAATTTATATCAAGTTGTTATTCATCCTAGACTAACATCAGTTGGAGGAACAAAGGAAACCTGGGAGAATTGGACAACCGTTTCCTCCTAGTATGGGACTCCTCAGCAGTGCGCATCCATGCCCGTGCCCCACCAGGGACTGAAACCGCGACCTTCAGGTTCCGCGGCCAGCGCGTAACCATCGAGCCACTGGGTCAGAATCCAGTGGTCCATATTTCCAACTTCTGTTAGGTCACGATATAGCGCAACCGCCACGTAATGTCATCGTTGAGTAATTGTCTTCACGACCATCAGGCTTTGAACTCACCGGTCACATTTGCAAGCCAGTAGTCATGTGTCATATGTTTACTACATTTCGGTAACTGGAACCACAATTCGTGATTTCATTTAAGTAGGTTTCATTGAAAATTCCTTTAGTACGACGGTTGGGAGCTGAAAAACTTCAAAACATCGAAACAGATCCTAAACTGTGTAAATAATTGGTGAACTATCTTGTTAGTTCTCTTCCTATATTATCCAATCTGTTGTCAGGTGTCCAGACTCTATTAACTCGAAAAAACCGGAATTTCTGACTAGAACTAAAAAACAACTAGATATTTCGAAACAAACTTCTAACCCGTTGAAGCAAAATTCTTTTCAAACTCTTATTAGTTAACCTGTTTAGTACTAAATTTTTCACTACTTTAGCAAGTGAGGGGTATTCTTCTGTAATAGCAGCATATATGACAGTAAAGAGTTTCATCAATTCCAGCTAAAGCAAACCCTATAGTTGGTAAATGAATGGGCTTGCATTAAAATCTGATGGTTCTCAGTTCCCCAGTGACAACACCATCATCGTATTGCTAGGAACAGAGAGAAATAAGTTTATATGACCGTTCGATTCTTGCAGCTTAACTGACTAGTTAATAGGTTGTTTTCAGCAAAAAAACGCATGAAGAGGAAGTACTTAAAAGCTTCTAGAATTACATGCATATATCAAGCAGATAACTGGAGGATATGGAATCTGATTTCATCGAGTGAGAGGAGGTGAATTGTGCCTAAGTAGGAGTCTGTAACTAACAGGTGCAAAACTGAAGGCTAAGTAAAGGACAATAATGAAAATAATGCAAGCATAAACTAGATATTTATTTATATACAACAATAAAAAGTGAGCTAATATGTTACCATAAGATTCTTACCAGTCGTGAAATTGCTTCCTTTCCAAAAAAAACTACATAATTATTTATTCTCTTTGCTGAATTAATTGTGTTTGTTTACGTTAGGGTGATCCACATTGCTCCCATACGGTTCCGATGACTACTTAATATATTGAAGAAGTAAAGGCTGAATCCATTAAATCCTACCCATCACTGAAGTAATTATCAGAAGGTAGGTTCTTGGGAAAACTACTGTGGAAAGAAAATTTAAGTAGCCGCCTAATAAAGCAGTGTGTGATGAAGTAAATAATTATAAAGTTTGCTACACTTTGGATTTCATTGAGCCCAAACCCGATCTTAAGATATTTGTTCCTGAAGCAGAGCATTTAGTCAGGAGAGTTTAACATTCTCTCCATTATGGTTTACTTGGTGGCTAGCAGTGGATTCCAGGATGCGCGTTTCGTCCTGTTTGGGGTTCGCCAGGTAGATGTATGTGCACCCAAGTGAGCAGTGTTGTTCCCACTGACGCTCGAACCTCGTGCCTATCTCTTCAAGCGCCAATGCGTTATCCCCTAGGACACTGCAGCATGAAAGCCACGTTGTTTTGCAACGGGTATCAGCTGTTGTTTATTGATACTTGTAATTTACCGATGGTATACTAGGTCGATTTGCTCGACTTCTGTCGGCAGATTGGCCTCCTTTGTGAATGCCTCGGTACTGCTTTGATACTCACTGGGAACAGCATCCGTCACTGGGGTACAGGTACATCCAGCTGAGGGATCCCAAATAGGATGAAATGCAGGGCCTGGATTCCACTGATAACCACGAAGTAGACTACAGTGTAATCACTATCTTGGCGGTATCGAGGGATCCGGACAGGAACCCATCTATCTATAGAAGTCGGGCAATTCTTCCCAGTTTAGCAACGGGGAACTACAAGTATGAATAGGCATCCTCTCTGTTAGTATACATAAAGAAAATTAATTTTTTGTTTGTACCTTAAGCTTTTATGAAGTATATTCATAATGGGTTTGCTAAGGATGACTTTAAACTGACCTGTGAGTGATTTTTTCAAATGCTCACTGTGTTTTTTGAACTTCACACATTTCTGTGTTGTTTAAATTGCTAGCTACTTGTTCTACCTTTAGATAAATGAAATAACTTTCTTTTCACTTCAGAAAACCCTTCTATTTTCATTCTTTTGTAGGCCTTGATCTAGCTACAGGGTTCTTAGTACATTATTCAAAAATTAGCTGAAAGAGACCTTCAGTTTTGTGCTACAATGTTACAGTTGAAATTTAAGGATGATGCATAGTTTTATTCACAAAATTCAAACTCAAGTATTATTTTACTTGAGAAGTTTGTCCTAATTATGTGTAGCTACCTTTTTGTCATCCAACAGAGGAAACATCTACGAGATATTCGATAGTTAAATCTCAAAATGAAAATATTCTCTGATGATTGCCAGTGAGAGAAGTGAATTCCAGATTGGGGCCATAGGTTAGTTTATTCACTAATCAACGTATACGAAACGTTAAATACTATCAAGATTGTTTTAAGGCAAAGTGTAAGTCATGTATCTCGCACTGCTTTTCGTAACCAGCATTGGACACGTACAAACTGTGAGCATAAAAAGGATTGCGTTCGTTACTGAAATATTTTTATTAAGTATTGTGTTCAAAACGTAACTAAGGTATAGAGCTGGAATATCATAAGCTAAGGAGCACAGTGCAGCACTTCAAAGAATTATGCGACAACTGATAGTTTGTAATGAATTGCTGTTTTAAAAAGTTTCCATGGCAGATTAAAATCAGTTGGATAACCACTCGAACTTCTCAGCAGTGAACAGTCATGACCAAGTGACACATCAATCTCAGAACTATTAGGTTTCATGGCGAGTGGGTTACCATTCAGTCGGTAAGTTAGAATCCAAGGGTGCATTATTTTGATGTTGATCGCACTATATCACCAATGAAGAGAAGATGAATTAGTGGATCGTTGTGTTCCAGCTCTTTGACTAAATGACAACGCACTCGCCGTATGATCTGAAGATTTCGAGCTTAAACCCTTGCTAGGTAATAGGCGTGCACTACTAAGTATATATTCTACTCACAAGCCATTCCTTTCTCAGAATAGGCCATCTTTATGGGAAATGGAGATGACACGATTTAGATTGGTAGGCAGATAATTGATGAACGAAGATTGAGGAGTTCTTAACCTCTGATAAATATACTAATAATAACATCCACACTTCTTGAAATACTGCATTCCAGTTGAGTATGTCTAGCATAAGTAATTAAAATTCTGCAGATTAGGAACAAATTGTCGGTCACATAAAAAAGTATTACAGCCACTTCATGTTACCACCATAATTTTAACACTTTAATAATGTGAACACTCAAGTGGTAAATAAGTTTTGAACGTGGAAAAAAACTCACAATCTCCTAATAATTTACAAAACATACCATATAACATCACAGTACTCTCATTTCTTAATTTCATTTTGACTCTCTCTGTAAATTGTTTCTGCAATGCTAAAAATTCTACTCAAAGTTGATGTGTACTTTTTTACGAGGAAGTTTTAAACTACTATAAAATCTCTTGTATGATTTTAAAACAACTGACCATATGTTATTCAATTGTTTTAGAGTTTAGGCTCACTGGTTTAGAGAAATGATGTTCAACCAATGGGTCATAAGTTTGAACCTTACTCCATCTACCCCGATTCAGGCAGCCAGGTAGTATTATTAACCCTCAAACAATAGGTGTGGTTCGAGGTGGACTGTATAAAAGTGTACAAAATTGATGAATGCATTTTGATTCAATTTTTTCGAGGTACATTGAAAAGAAAGCTCAGTGGTGACTTCGTTGAATTCGTCAAACAGCACAATTTTGTTAGGATACACGGAATTGTATACTAGGTAGAGTTGAGAAAATTATGATATCCAAAATGGTGGCTGAAAATTATTCACATATACCATTTATAAAAACATGAATGCTTTAGGTGTAAGAAAAGAGCCTTTTGCGTTTGAAATGACGAGTATTGTCACTGAATCCCAGTGAAAACATCATTCACTGGATTTCACGCATATGCAGCCGATAAGTCTTAAACAAGACATAATGGATACTGCTAATAACCGTACCCAATTAACTAACAGTAAAACCTTAACTTCTATCAGGCTTTCTTAAGTAATAATAACATGCAAAGCCTGTAAGTACGCTTATTACACGGGTTAGGCTGCCACTATTAAAATTTACTATATGCCTGAGAAGTACTATTATACTATACTATTTGTCCCTTGGGTTCCTAGTGGAACATAGGGCTTCAGTAGCCCTCCCGTCGACATTACACTATCTTCTACACAGTCTTTTCAACCTCGCTCCACCACTGCACACAAACTTTCATTTCCTCATCACACCATCTCATCCATGTCACCCTCACCTCAAACACCCAACTCGTCCTTGCCCCTTTCCGTCCCACTCGACGGCCTCAACTGACGCATCATGTCATGTCATGTCATGCCATGGCATATCACCAAATCATCTTCTCAGTCTATGCCCAATCCAATCCATCTCAACTTTCCTCTTCTGCATATTTGTTGGACGATGGCTTCTTACCTCCTTGGTTCGTTGGTTCATTGCCAGGCCACACTGACTTCCTTCGTGCTGATTCTCATTGCTCTGGCCATCCATCTATCTGATCCTCACTGTCAGTATCGAGTGAGTGTAGGTGGTAGTTGTTGATGATGGATGTCTGTAGTTTGTTGGAAATGCTCTTCGTGACGCGCCAAATCTCTCAACCATCACATGGAAGCACTGACTGACTGACTGACTGACTGACTGACTGACTGACTGACTGACTGACTGACTGACTGACTGACTGACTGACTTGAGTGTTATTGGTGTTGAAAATGTGGATCTTGCTCACGCATCATGCTGGGTGAAGTGGAGTGGATCTCCACATCGATTGTTTCAGGTTAATGCGGAAAGGCTTGTCTTGCTGTCTTTCCGATCCTGGCTGCTGTGACATCCTCATCTGTGCCTGTGCCGTCTGTAGTTACAATAATGCTGTCTAGTCAGGTCGGTGGAAGATCCAAACTCCTTTAGATTTCTCCGCTTCGTGGTGATTGATGTTTGCTGTTGGTGTTGCTGTTGGTTGGATACCTTCATCAACTCTATATTCTCCACATTCGCCTGATGTCAGTCCCATCTTCGCTGCCCTGCCTTTCCCTCAACTTGTCACTACTTGCCTATAGATCTTCGAGTTTGTGCTACAAGATATTAGACGTAAACCATCATTATCATCGGCGGCGACGAAATCCAAACCTCGTAGTGTCTTCGTCTTTTCATCAGTCAAACAGCGTATGCCCCTCTTCTCACAGCTCCTCACAATTTCTCTCATAATCCAGTCCAGTCCAGTCGACCACAATCACGAAGATCATCGGTGATATTAGGCAGCAGCCTCGTCTTACTCCTGTCTTCACTTCCACTTCAAAGGCGTCACTCAACTTTCCATTGTGAATCGCTTGACATGTAGCATCACCATCATCATATAGCATATGGCTGCTGTTCAATGAGGTTGATAAATGTTTGTGGTACTCCGCAGTGTTGAAGCCTGAGAAGTATAGTGTAAAGTTTTGATCTTCATGTTCAAAATGGAGAGTTATTGTCCAGAAGTAGGTTTATCCTACCTATCATTTAACTATGGCTATATAAATATTGTATATCAAGAGCTATTGATGGAAGAGGATGTTTCCTAGTTTACCATTTTTATTAAAAAGTTGATTTTATTTGAATAACTGAGTGTCACAAAACTAGTTTTCCCTGCCGATTTGTACATTTGGTACATTTCTTTGCCCTTCTTATGCATGGTTAGGTTAAAATTTCTAAAAGTTACAAAAACGTATTTAAGCTCAAAAATGCTTTTCCTCATTATTGTTTCATCGAAAAAAGACTGAGAACATTTCGAAGTTACATATCTAGCTTGAAGAAGAGACATAGTTTCAGACCAGAAGTTAGTGTGATGAGAAGGAAGAAAAGTGAATTACTAGCCATAATTTTCACTCGTTTAGCGTAATAGACACTTGAATAGATTTTCCAGTCATATGGTTACATTTTGTATCACATTCTGTTCCTAAAGTTGGAGAATTTATTGTGCATTCTTACACAGTGTTCAAATTTACAGTATTAATAATATAGTTTTACTTATTCATTAGTATCAAAATAAAGCCTCAGTTTGGAGGGGATGAAAAGAGACAGTTTGATTATCCTGAATCTTCTGTTTTCCAATCCCAAATTCAATAACCAGTCGTTATACATGTATGACTTTTACAAACTGCTTTTAATGATAGAAATATACGCAATTTATGCAAATCTTAGGTGATTTTTGAGAAAATGGTAGATCTAGAAATCTTTTTTGCTGCTAAATAACAACTCTGAAGGGACTGTTGAAAACCGGGCAGCAATGAATACCAGTACATATTCACCTGACCTTCACCAAATCGAGCCAAGAATTTTCATTCATGTTTGGAACAATATTTTAACAATACTGAAGGCTAGGAAGCTAGTACTACAATTTTAACCCATACTTTTTCTATCATGAAGATGGAAAATAGTCTAGCTCAAATTATATGACATAAAATGAATCGAGTGATTCTATGATTAACGGTTTAGAGAACTTTCCACGTTAAAATGAAGCATTTCGCATGATTAAGAAGGTTATGTCTTACCTTGTCTTCCTCATAAATGTACTAAAACTCAAACCTATTTCTTCAGCACTAAGCATAACATCAGGTTAAAATTTCAAACTAACTAAACAGCTATATGATGAAATAGTCTAATAGGTAGTGTTATCGTTCGCTAAATATTTTTGAAGTCATAGTGGAATCCCATGTATTATTATTATATTATTGGTCCCTTAAGTTCCTAATGGAACATGCGGCTTCCTTGAATGCTTTCAACTTGGTTTGGAAGGTTCCTTGCCCTAGATAGTGAGTGGTCTGAACCTACATCTGCTTCCCTTCTTGACATTGTGTCAAGTAGACTGCGTCTCCATTTTCTTGAGATTGAGATGAAGTCGATTTGGTTTTTAGTGTGTCCATCTGGTTAAATCCATGTCGCTCGCTTTGTGGATATCCTTGTGCTTGAACACACTATCTCCAATCGCCAAATCGTTGAATGCACAGAATTCTGCAAACAATTCTCCATTCTCATTCATTTCACCTAGCGCCTCTCGACCCATGGTTAGTTCTCTTCCTGTGTTGTCCCCACCCAGTTTGGCATTCATGTCGCCCCAACCATTAGAATTTTGATATATCCAACTGGAGTGGGGTCTTGTCGAGTGTTGATTGAAGTTGTCTGTAGAATTCCTCCTTTTTCTCTTGCTCTGCATTATTTGTAGGTGCATAATGTAGCAGTGTATGATTGTGACCTTCCTTCCTTTTGAGTTGAATCTTGCTGTCATGATCCTAGAGGAGATTGGTTCCCACTACATGACAGAGACCCTTCGATGCTGTCGGGGATATCATGATAGCCACTCCAATACTCAGTGTGTTCGTGGTTGTCGTCTGAGTGACAATATCGGAGTAGATTATTGACTCCTCTCCAGTTGAGAGTTGGGAGAGTCCACTCCCATTCCATCTGCTTTCGCAGACTCCTAGCACTTCAATGTGATACCTCTTCATCTCGTTTGCAATCTGGGCTGCCTTGCTGGGTTTAAACATCGTGCGGACATTCCATGTCCCCACTTTTACTTTCGCTTTCATCGAGAGAATAGAAGAGACATGGGGTAGTTGGCTTCCCGAAGGCTTTCACCAACTGGTGTCATTTTGTCTCTCCGATTCCAGTGAGGAATAATTTTGTTATTATTTTTTATAAATCGTTTGTGCTTTGAAGTTTGTTTAGCGGTCAGATTTGTTTTCCGGGGTAGGGTTGCTAGCCCTATGCCCAACCTTCCGTGTATACCCGGGCTTAGGATCGGCTAGTAACTAGTGAACTAGTTAACCAGGCGAGGTTGGAATCCCATGTAAGACTTGTTTATTTGTGAAGTCAAGCTGTTCTGCAACAAAGTTGGGATAAACTAGTGTAATTAAAACTGTATGACTTACTTTTCCAGGTTGCTGTCATGACAAAAGTTTAGATTTATCTCCTTTAGTATTGAAATATTGAAATAACCATTGCTTCCTTCACACTTCAATACTGATTTATCTTAGCTACAGAATAGTGAACATCTATCAAATGTTAAATTACGTGTATGAAATGCGAATGATACTAAATGAGTTGTCGGTAAAACTCTTCTTTGTTAAAATTGTTCCTGAAAGTAGCGCATCTTTAACCAATGTGTCATTGTTGAAACTGTTGATATAGTTAACATTTTTACCGGTGAGTACTTGCATTAATGGCATGAACGGCTATGATGCAGCTGGTGGTGGTGATGATTACAGCATTCATGATATAAAAATGGTCATGTCAAGATTTTATTTCATGCAATTATGATTAACAGTGTAGTCGAAATAGTGTCAACTAATCCGGAAGATACGACAAACGGAAGCATGTGCATAAATTTGTTTCGATAATAGGTGTGCAAATAATTTATCAATTCGTTTATTTATCAGTTAATGAATGTTCATACTATCCTGTAGTGTACTAATGTAATAAATGAAATTTTTGCAGTAAACATTTCCAGGGAGGAGTGCAATAGTCTTCTTTAGTTTTTCAATGTGTTTATTGGTGGTAAATAATCAATGTTGGTGTTTGTGTTTGCGTGTGTGTGCACGTGAACCGGTAATCTTATTATGTAAACAGAAACAAGTGTGTGTTTGCCTAAATGCATAGTTTGTACACTTCTTTATTCATGTGTACATTATGCATAGAATAAATTTTCCATCTTAATCTGGTGTAAACTTCAATTGAACTTCAGGTCAAAAAATATACCTGAACCGTATTAATACAGAACTAGTATTAAAGCACTGATATTGTGTGATAAACTTCCGGACCTTACAGACTTCTAGAATAATGAAGGTATGGTTTTGGTGAAACAATACCTGATAATCTTTACATCAACAAATAATAGTAATTTCACAGGTTAAATAAAGCATAATAAACAAGTAAACCAAACATCTGATTACGATACATACAATTGTAAGCTGGGGTGGAGGGGGGGAAGAGTAAGTTGGGTACTGATGAAAGTTCGGAATTTTCACTGATTAGCCAAAGGATTTTGACTATGGATGTACATAGCAAATATTGGAATCTAGCCAAGTAATGGTTACTGGTTAAAAAAAGTAAAATGAATAAGTGCTTATAAAAGTTGATTAAGGCGGCCTACCTAAATCTTGGACTACCAAAAAACTTTCCACCAATTATATTTCATCAAATTTTTGTTTTCACTTTGTCTTAATCTTTTGAATGTCTTCTGAACGCATCATGTACTTAGATGTATTGTGCTCTTTGAACTGGGTTGTTGAATCATGAAGCTTTCATTTTCTTTCTAGACGACATCATCAACACTTCATACATAAGTTAGTGCTGATGATGTCGTCTAGAAAGACAATGAAAGCTTCACGATTAAACAACCCAGCTAAGAGAACACAATACAACCAAGGCTACAAATATTCTCCACTATTTCAAAATTATACGAGCATCATGTACTCTCACATGTTTTTTAAAGTGTTTTTGAACTTTTATTTCTCAAGCTAAGAACAAAACAAAGGAAAAAACTTTCCACCGGTTGGAAATGGATTTGTACATGCTCAAAAATACACCAACTTACTATTCCTAGGATGCCTGTATAGGATTGTGAGTTTCTGTACTGGCTAACTGAACTGTCAACATCAAATTATAATCGATTTTGTGTTATTTTCCGAATCCAGAAGAGATGCTAATGTAACATCAACTGCCTGTTTCACATTTATGCCTTCAATACGGTTATTATTAACATTAAGCAGACGTAATTTTAAAAATATTGTACGGAAAACGAATTTGTTGAAGTACTTCATGCTGAAAATCCCGTACTGTATCATACATCTTGTTTGGAATAAAGTGATTATTATTATTTTTTATTATTGATACAAAGATGAATACTAGTTAATGTAGTATAAATAAAGACTAGAGTAAGTGCAAAGTAATTGTGAGACTGAAATGGTCAAAACAACTCTTATGCAACAACAAGTTAACAGGGTTTATTGTTGCAAAGATATAGACACTGATAACTGTCTATTCTATTGCCTGTAATTTCGTGTCGTACATGGAGTAGCTATTGTGACTCAGTGGCCTAGTGGACTGCTTAGTTTTCGAAGCAAACGGTCCTGCGTTTGACTTTTAGTGTGAACATCACTCATTGGGGGCAGGTATATCCAACAACCAAGTTCCAAATCCGGGCGAAATGCATCCCATAGATTCCACCGCTAACCACTATCCAGCACTAATATCAAACTCTCATCAAGTTGTACAATTATAATATGGAATTGTTCAGCATCAGAAATTGACCAACTTTGCGACAAGCACATTTCACACTTGTCACTGTTAAGGTAACTTATGAACATTTAGAGAATATGATGATGATGGGAATAGCCTAAAGCTTATGGAAGGCCGATGGAAGAGTCACGCCTGAATGTGTTCCTTCCGAATGGAGAATTCAGGTTTCACCGATCTAATGGCTACAGCTTTCGTTGTGTGGAGAAGGGGTTCGCAAACTACAAGTGAAAAAATTTTCGGAACACACTATGTGCTAGTAAAGCCTGTATCAGTGCCTGAATGGTGCTATGTGTCTACCAGAGGTGATGAGTTATAACTACTTTTATCTCTTTACTTTCACCTCTTCCAAGTCAAGACAGAAAATGTTTCTGTATTCTAAGACGTACCTGTCTAATGATAAGTCACATGTTATTCTTTCCACCGAAACAGTTTAACTGGTAAACACAAGATGAAATTCTAGGGTTAGTTAAGGTTTCATTTAAGCGCAGAATGAGCATAGAACAATTACTAAAGTATGTGTAAAGACGTCGTGACTAAAGTCTCCTATTAACTGCTCTAATTAGGCATTGCGATAAAATTTCATATGAAGTGTCATTCATGAGTTGCAGATGCCAATAGGGTTTTTTCTTCCCCATTCTTAGCAATTTGCTTTTAGGATTATTCTAAGGTATCTTTGTTTTGATGAACTTTTCATGGTATTCATTTCTACGCAGAATATCATGAATATCCAGTAACTTTCTGCATAAACTCTTCGGAGAAAACTGATTGTACTATGCATGCTAGGACTGATTATACATACAACAATGGTAATTTATTCGTATTAACCTGAAGACGCGTGTATACTGTCTTGGTCATTGGATTCCCGTATATGCTTCTCTTTATGGAGCATCTTTTCTTGAATATGTGTGGAATCACTGATTTCACTTACATGAGTTAAAAGAAGTGATAAATGAATGATGTTGAAGTGGTTCAGAATAAAATTATTAAAGAATGGAAAAGTTCCAGGTGCATATTGATAGCATAATTCCATATTGGCACATTCATATTTCAAAGGATTGTTTACACTTGCTGATTCATATTCCACTTTGCAAAGGTATTATTTACATAGCTGACCTGTATTTTATGCTAAACAACTTCAATTTATAACATTGATGCAAATTCTGATATTCTTGACGGACAGTGGCTAGCAGTGAAATCCAGTACGTGCGTTTCGTCCTATTTGGGACTCGTCAGTCGGATTTACCTACCTCCTAGTGAGCCATGTTCACGTACAACAACATAAAAAATATACTATGCCCATCGGACATAGAGTGGTTATCGTTTCTCACTAGCTTTGGCATCTGAACCCATCTGTCCAGGGTTCGAGTCTCAATGGGGACAACATTACTCACTGAGGTACAGGTGCATCTAAGTGACAAGTCCTAAATGGGACAAAGCATGCGTCTTGGGTTCCGCTGCCAGTCATTGTCCGTCATTAATATCAAAACTGAAAATACCGGTAATATTGAGGCATCCGTATAGGGGCCCATATACCATCGGTGGCCGATCATTTTTGTATTGTCAACCGTAGAGATTCACAAGCTAAAACATGAAAAGTGTTAATGACAATTAACAAGAGAGATCATTTTTCGTTCACTCTAGACGTGTTTTTTAGTGATGCACTAAAGTGAACAATTAAAACATGTACAATGTACCCACAGATCTGATACAGAACTCAGTTAAAATCATGAAATGCTAGTGGATTGTGAAACTAGTAATCAGTTATACAAAAATGAGTTCCAGTACTGCATGGACGTAATTAACCATACCAGTGGAATGATAATACTCACTTGATATTATCATTACTTAAGTCAGCTGTTATGTATTCGGTTATACTTGGACGATATAAAAACTCATATAACTTATCATTTTTGGAAAACTGTGAATGCTGAGTCTTTTTTGACCAATTTCTAGAAATGCTTGAGTATTCTGTTTAAAAAAATTGTAGTTCACCAGTTCATTAACATTCTTAACAAGTACTTCGAAGAATGTTACTGGAGAATGGTTATCTTTCAAGATTCACTGAGAGAAACATTAGGCGTAAGAACTTTAAAGAACCAGCCCCCACAGTTCCAAAGAATACACTCTGTGAATATTGGATTCAAGAGAGTTACATTTGTAGAGATACTGAAGAATCGACTGTGCGAAGCGCTCAAGAAGACTTTCTTCAACTTTGGATTGTTTTCCCCAGTCAGCAAGTGATTCACAGGTGTGTAAAGGATAAACTACAGCTTTGGGTCACCTCCATGTGTGTTTACCAGTTCACCTGCTCTTGTGGAGCAGGTTACATAGGCCCCACAAAGCATGTTCTATACAAACGCATCTCCCAACACTATCCTGTATGGCTATCTAAAGAAAACTGTTAATCACTCGACAACTCGATTCTTCAGCATTTGGTTCTGGTTATCTGTGGTCACTGTGCTCAACGACTGTCTTCTTTCAAACTCATTTATAAAGTGAAGGCAAACATTTCGAAAGGAGTGTGTATTCACCACCTCAACACAGTAGAGTCTCTAACAATCCAGGATTACAAGCCTTCTTTTGGTATTCAAAAAGGATACATTCAATCTCTAATTTCACCTTGATCGTAATCTTCCTAAGACAATGCTCACTTTTGTGTTCATTTACTATAATCTTATGAGCAATTTTTGGTGACCTTGATTTGACTTTCTAGCCGTTATCACTCTGTGTCTTTATCGACTGTTTTTGATGACTTCATATTGACCCCTTAGTTATTGACGGATACACATTTTGTTGTAACTATGATTTCGATGTAGAGTTTCTTTGAAAAGAAAATTTTCTTCGCTGAACAGCTCTAATATTGTTGCAAAATAATAAATCATTTTGCACTCAGCGCTGTTATCAATATGAATTTGTCAGTTATTTTTGTGGTTTAAACCATCAACATCAATTTCGACTGATATTTTCAAACCATGGTAGGTAAATGAGTGACAAATGGTGACAAAATTCCAAGACAGACCATCGAACACATTACAGCTAAGTAGATAAGAAATAACTGTGAAACTCAATATTTTTTGTATAGAAAATGATTTGAACTAAGATATTCATTTCATGAATTCAAGTGAAAAGAAGTGTATGTGAAACTCTGGAGAAGAAATTTCAACCGGGGTTACATAACAACCTCTGAGTGGTTCTTAGTTCAACAGAACTTGTTTACACCTATTGTAAAAACTATAAGAATTTCTGGTACAAAAACCAGAAAATGAATCAACAGAAATTAAACCTGTACTCCTGTACTGGTTACCATGACGGATATCCAGGATTTGAATGGAGCAATTAATGGAATGATATTACAAGTTGTTATTCATCCTAGACTAACATCAGTTGCAGGAACAAAGGAAACCTGGGAGAACTGGACAACCGTTTCCTCCTAGTATGGGACTCCTCAGCAGTGCGCATCCATGCCCGTGCCCCACCAGGGACTGAACCCGCGACCTTCAGGTTCCGCGGCCAGCGCGTAACCATCGAGCCACTGGGTCAGAATCCAGTGGTCCATATTTCCAACTTCTGTTAGCTGGTGCTCATTGGTGACTAGCTTCGAGAGGTATTCCCGAAGTTCCAATGAGAAGTCGTGACCGGTGGAGTCAAAGCCTGATGGTCTTGAGGACAGTTACTCAACAATGACATCGGGTGGCGGTTTGCGCTATATCGTGACCTAACAGAAGTTGGAAATATGGACCACTGGATTCTGACCCAGTGGCTCGATGGTTACGCGCTGGCCGCGGAACCTGAAGGTCGCGGTTTCAGTCCCTGGTGGGGCACGGGCATGGATGCGCACTGCTGAGGAGTCCCATACTAGGAGGAAACGGTTGTCCAGTTCTCCCAGGTTTCTTTTGTTCCTCCAACTGATGTCAGTCTACAATGAATAACAACTTGAAATATTTCCAAATCTCCATAACTCCCTCAAAAGAAATGATATTATTCACTGAAGTGAGGTGCAAAACCCTCAACTCTACCTGTTGTCAGGAGATAAGTTTTTGTTGGTACTACAGTTCAGACTAGCGACTAGGAAGAGTGTAAAGTAATCTGTGTAGTAACTTGCAACCTTAGAGATTTATTCTACAATAATGACACCACACTCACCTGAGTGCTCATGTTTACGCAAACTTTACTGAAGCGATATGGTCCATGAAAGAGATTTCGGTATCTTGTAGTTGATAGCAGAATTGTATACTATGTCTGATGAGTATAGACATTGTCATTAACTTAGTAGAAGGGAGGATAAAAAGAGGAGAAATCTGAAAATATTTGTATTGGATGTGACAGAAGTCTATCACTGTTTACAGAAACAAAATGTTCCCATATCTGTAATATTATTACTGTAAACACCACTAGTTGACGGTAGTAAAAAGTACGATTGCATTAAGGACTTCTCAAAGTTGTCAATTACATTTAATTTACACTGCAAAAAGGAAAAAGGATTTATCAGAACTTTTTTCTGTGTCGTATATATAACAATGAGATTAATTCAAAAAGTAGATAACGAGAATAACTTTGTTACTATTCAATCAACTGTTACTTGACTGGAGGCAATCGGGAAGAAGCCCTGCTTGATAAAGGTCTTGTGCTTGCTGGAACTCATTGCAATGGAGTGTCAGTAAAACTAAAAAGGAACTGATGCCCTCCAGAGGTTTGAAACCACATCCCTTAGTGTTGTAGTCAGTGGTCTTGTCACTGAGCTATTTAGGTCTCAGGGGGGACCTCAGTTCCTAAGGAGTTGATGATACGCCTTGCTGACGACTACCAATGAGTTCGTAATAAATTTCAAGCAATGCTTCCTGTCGATCACCTGCAACCAGTGTACACCTATAAGAAAGCACAGAGAAGGTGAGATTCCTAGCTTGGTGTCCAGATTGTAAAATGACTAGTTGAATCTGGACTAAACATTATGAAGCGGCTGCTCTCCACTGGCCAGTCAATGGATTTAATCAATCATTCTGTCATTACAAATGCAACTGTTTGGCTATGGCCAATGGTAGAAGAAGAAATGATACACGATTAGAACCCCTTCAGAAATAGTCTAAAAGCCTGGATGCATTAATTTGACAGTAAAATCAGTTATTGACCATCCATAAAAATTTCACTTTGTTCAGACTTTTATTACCGAATCTGTTACAATTTAAGTTATAAAAGCTCGGAATATTCTATAAATATTGGCAGCGTCATATTCATTATTCAATAGTTATCATGAATTTTCAATCATGACTCTGTACGTCAGCTGGTGATATGATATCTGCAAGGTAATAATCACATGTAATTCTGTTTAGCTTTCGATTGTTCCACTTCTGTCGGCTTTGCTGACACTATTTTACAAATTCGGTGACACTATAGTTATGCAATCATCTTGCAATTTTTGTCTTGTCATTGTTAGCAACAGCACAAACTTTCTGTTGAGGACTTTTTTTGTCCCATTTACAATTCAACTGTCAAACTGGAATTGGGCTAGTCTGAATACTCGGGTATTCATCATATGCATGTTAATTACTGTATCCTAGACTCCCATATATGGTCATCAGAAAATGTACCGAACGCGTGCTAGAATGAATTTGCCTTCTGAAAACCTGTAAGCACTGGACAGCTGTTTTGTTTAACAATAAGACTGTTTAGCATTAAACGCCAACGACCCCGCCAATGATCGAAATTAGGAATGTTGGGTCACATGATGGGTGTATCACTATTCAGTCACAGGTTTAGAATCTATTAGTGCACTAATCACCACTTACTTCAGTTTTCCATGTAGCTCCACAATCACACACATCATCAGTGAGGATCCACATTACCTCAAACTCGGTTAACTTCGACAAATCCAGCTGGAACCAGATCACTAATGTACACTACAAAGGAATTCACTTATTGCTTTGCACGTATTCACTTTGACTCAGGAATCCTGAACTAGGACGGAACAGCTGTCCAGTGCTCCCAGGTTTCAAATAATCCTCAGATGCACGTCAGCGTGCGATGAAAATTACCTTCAAATCAATAAACCACTGCAATCCAGTTACTGAATTCCCTCCAACTTGTTTATCTATCCATGTTACTTATCCTGCTCTTTTACAGTGGTAAGTTCTTCCCACAGCATTTCGATCACTACCTAACACTGTTAAGGAGTATGTAAGGTGTTGATGGAACCACTCATTTCGATTGTCTTGCCACTCGAACCTAATTTACTGTAGGCAAGTGTTTGAGCATCAGTCAGAAGACATTGGTGTTAGTTCACTTCTCCACCAAGACAACCACTTGCAGCTCGCAACCGAAGGATAGTTTGATAGTGAATTTATAACAGCTTTGGACACAGTTTCTAAACAATTTCATCAGCTTCATTTACTGGATTTTCGGTAAGAATCTAGATCAGATGAAATGAGAACAGATAATCTGTACAGCTGACTGGGTAACCATTCAGATAAATCATTATAATGGGTCCGTTCTAAATATCATGTATTACAACAACATGGCGGTATCGTGTTTGTTGCAGGTGTCTGAATAATAGCTCAACCACAAAGGACTTTCAAATGAATTCGCACCACTGACACAGAACTCAACCTTCTCTAGTGGGTATTTCTTAGTGCTGACTAAATGTTGGATCACGGCTCAAATGTGAAAATTCCTTAACTCACTTCACTGTTTAAACTGTCAGTCAAAGGCTCACTAGTTCCATATTGTGATTTCGAAGTCTATGAGAAAACTATCAACTTCATTGTAGCCAATATACAATTTGTACCAGTGGTTCTATTGGAACACTGGCGAAGTCACCGTATTATCAAGCAGGGTCATCAGTGTCCACCGCATGTATGTGGATTCAAAAATATGATGGATAAAGCTATTTTTAAAACAAGACATCATCGAGTACTTTACATTTTGAATAGTGTAAGAGAGGAAATGAAAGCCCGAGGAAGTGAAATGAGCTGTGATCTTTTGTTAGATGGATCACAGGTGTCATGAGCTGAGTAATAGCCAAGGGATCAAGATAGATTGGTAAGGTGTGGTGTGAAAAATATATATCGTAGTTAAAGTTCACATCAGTACTGAAAGCTTTTGAGTGTTTAGTTTACGGTGAAAATCCTAGAAGACCGGATCCTATTCAGCTTTTGCCTCCTTCTATCCGGTGTCACCAGCAAGCACAGCTGAGGTGTCCCAAACAGGAAAGTACAGCTGATCAGTGCTCTCAGGTTTTCAGTGGTTCCCCAACTGGTGTCCGTCCCTGGTGAATACCACCTTGAAACCAATCGATCTTCATATACCTACAAAATGAATAATAGAGTCTGGAAGATTAATAAAGGACATTCCAGACAAAGGAAATTTTGCAGAGAATCATTTTAACACAAACTTTAACTTGTAACTGAAGTAATGCTTGATCACTTTATATGGAGGCAATCCCACTCTGAAGTTATGCTGTGAATTCTTTGACCGTTGGTGCTTCTTGACTAGAAGCATCATTAAGTAGGGAAATATTTTCAAAGATATAGGGGAATAAATGACATGTGAAGAGTTATATCTAAAGTTGATTGTAACTGCATAGATAGGATCAGTTTACAAAGTCATTTCTCACAAAATACGTGGTCTGATAGAAGATCTAATTCTAGAATTCGTTCTTCTGATATACACTGACAATTCTAGGGATCATGAGTTTTCTTTCCGTTGAAATAGTTTAGGTTATCATTATCAAATGAATTTTAGCGCTTTGTGGAGATATAATCTATTAAATTTACAAAAATTTCTCATTTGACACTGGGTCTACAACTTAACCACTATTCATTGTAAAATAATTTAGTAATGTCTATGAACCAGTGTGAACATTTTCACTGGAGAATAAATTTACCTTGAAGAATATGAATCTACTATTTAGTTTCTACCCTCTGGTAAATAACTTTTAATTTCTAACATAAAACCAAATACACAGATATACTTTTTGAAAGGTTATTTCCTAACTCTAAAGTAAATCTTAGTAAGTAAAATAATCCTAATGTAAATGGAAACGAAGAGACTTAGATATGTAGTAAAGACAAAATAAAGAGTCAAGGTAGATGAAAGTTTCTTGAGCAGTTCAAATAACATATTTACAAATACTAATCTTAACAGATGTTGTGGATTAACAGTATCCCCAAAGTGACAGGAATTTGTTTAATTTTATGCTTGTTTATTCACATGCTTGTATAGATAGAGAGAAGATAGTTAACAAAGCACAAATGGAAACAATGGGTGGTCCATACTGGCGACCTTTTTAAACAGGCTCCAAATAAAACCATGTTGATGGAAAGAATAAAAGATTTAATAATTTTTTATGGTTATAAGTAACAGGGGTAATGTTAATGATGATAATACACTAGTGAAAAACGAGTACATTGATCTATGACCTTAGAAAGTTCGTCACTACTAATTACAAGACTTAATTAAGAAAGCAAAATAGGACCTAAGGTTTGTGACATGTCTCCTGTTTGTTCATTCCTATATTACATTCAACCTTTCTATATATATGATTCTTAGTTTATGATAACATCTGACTCCACTGTATCAATGTGGTTATAACCCAAGGAAACCATCAGCAAACAAACTTTATGAATGATGTATGTTTCTTTCAAAGTTACAGACTAGCTTTTATGTAATGTCCACAACACAGATATACATTTTCAGATAAAATTAATCTTTGAGGTTAATTTTATTTAAAAAATGTTCTAGTATGATTCTGATATAATGACATTGTCTGGATTCATAGTAGAATTTGTGTTAACTAAAGTACAGAGAAAGAACATTATCTGGATACAAATGGGCATTTTAATTAAATGCAGAAAAAAAGAAGGAATATAGTTGAAGTATAAGGTTAACCCATTTTTATTTCACGCGTCCTTTGAAAAGGCCTTTGACAGCGTCGACTGAGAAGTAAATTGGCAGTTGCTTCAACACTACGGAATACCAAAAACCTTTATCAATCTCATTCAAAAACTATATGAAGACGCCACATACCAGCCAAGTAATTCACAATGGGAAGCTCAGTGATGCCTTTGAAGTGAAGACAGAAGTGAGAACAGTGGGATACACTGGACCGCAGAAAAGAACCTAGAAGATTTGGATTTCGCCAACGATGACTTATATCTAATGTCACACAAACTCGAAGATCTACAGGCGAAGACTGACAAGTTGACAGAAGAGGCAGGGCAGAGAAGATGGGATTTCCTTCATGTGAACGTAGAGAAGACAGAGGTGATGAAGATACCCAACAACACCACAAGCACCAACAACACCAACAGCAGACTGCAATCACCATGAACGGGAGAAACTTAAAGGAAGTAGTCTCTTTCACCTACCTACCTACCTACCTAGGCAGCACTGTTTCAACTACAGGTGGTACAGGCACAGACGAGGACGTCAAAGCAACCAGGATCGGATAAGCAAGACAGGCCTTCCCACATTAACCTGAAACATTCAGTGTGGATATCCACTACACTCCACTCAGCATAAAGCGTGAACAGGATTCGGGTTTTCAACACCAACGTCAAGTCAGTGCTTCTGTATGGCTCAGAGACTTGGCGCGTTACGAAAGGGATTTCCAACGAGCTACAGACATTCATCAACAGCTGCCGCCTACGCTCGATACTGAATATCAGATGGATTGCCAGAAAGAATAAGCAACAAGGAGCTCTGGGAACGAACCAACCAGGAACCTATCACCCAACAAATATGCACTGGAAGGAAGTGGAGATGGATTGGATTGGGCATACACTGAGAAGACTATTCGGGGACGTCATGAGCCAGGTACTCCAATGGAACCCAGGTGGGAAGCGACGAGTTGGGTGTCCTAGGTGAGGGTGACATATAGGAGATCGTGAGAGGAAGAAATGAGAGCTTGTGGGCTGTCGTGGAACCAGGTTCAAAAGTTTGCAGAGAATAGAGTGGACTGGAGACGTGCTGGTGAAGCCGTATGTTCCATTAGGAACCCAAGGGATAAATAATAAATAGTAAGAGGATATTAGAATATTTTAAATGAATAATATCACCATATAAGGTAGGATAATTATCTAGAAGAAATAACCATTTTCGACTACAAGGGTGTTAAAAATGTAAAAGTGTAAAAACACGAATCACAGCTCAGAATCGACTACAATTAATATGCAACTGAATGGAAAACTTTAGGATTGAAAAAAGAAGAGTTACATTCATCAGTCACTAAAGAACAATCAATTCCACGTTGTTTAGTTCTGAGTACTGACAAAACTCTCTCGATCATTTTTGTCAATGCGATAACCAGACTAGGAGACTCAGCAGCATGGCGCACTTTGATTAGTAATAGGTGATTGGAGACAGTTGACAGGAAGCGCTAAGTTTAGGTTTCGTGTTTTTTGACACTCATCAGTAAGGTATATCTGGATCCATAAGGGAACTAACCTCCAGAGTGAGATTTGAACCTTTGTCAAAGGAGATAGGTGTTGAAAATTTAACGTATTAAAACTAAGCATACAAAAGTAAAGTGAACTGACATAAACTGTTACCTCGGTAGAAATATTTCTTGATGGTTCATAAGCGTTAAATTTACAAACAGATACAAACGTAAAAGTAAACAGTTTAGCTTCATACAGCAGGAGACTAGTGAACCCATATCTTGCGTCATAGTTGATTAAATGATGGCCTTGTCAAGTCTTTTGGAATGTTGGCTAAGTTGTTAATGGGTTGAAATTTAGTTAGACATGAGATTTCCTCTGATGAGAAAAGGTGATTAGACTGATTCAGTTGTTTAGAAGACTTGATTACGATTAAGGGGTGTTTATATTAAGACAGGAACCTTACAATCGTAATTCCGTATACTTCCAAGTGGAATAAGAATACCAGTATGCTTGGTATATTGTGCAGTTTTAAGACTAGAATGAGTGGAGAAAACTAGAACTGGTTGGAATGACTGAGTGGATAAAAGGAAATATGCGAAAGCTACGAAGGTGATGAGGCACTTGGACTAAATAAAAATAGCGACTGTTTCCCTCAATAACTTATGCTTCACTGAGCCACAGAAACATCCAAAAATAAAGACTGACTTGTGGCTGTGAAGAAGACACTGTACATGGGTTATATACAATTTTCATGAATGTATAAGACCCCTAGGTTGAAAGTTAAATAACTTATTTAGTTGATCATCTGTAGGATAAATTGTCCAATAAGATTTTTTTAGACCACAAAGAGACATGAAGCAAAAATTGGGATAAAAAAGCTTATATCCTGGGGGCTGATAACGTGAAGTGTTGATTTCCATTTGGACCGCTTCCTATCAGTGATAATTATATAAGACTACTCAAGAGATATCTGTTAATTTCCATCTTGTTTTCACTTACCCTATTTGATATTGCCTTTGTATCCTTTATATGCCTTCAGTTTTATACTACTTAGTAATGTTGAGTAGTATAGTTTATATTTCCTTATAATGTTACTGCATCCACAGCTTCGACTCTTCATTCTGTTGAGTCGTATCTTGTTCACATTTTGACATCCTTAGATATTCGTGTCTTCCCCAGTTCATGATGGTGTTGTAATTTCTTTCATTGTTCCCTGATGTTCTATTCCACCTTCAACATTTATCTTGTGTCTTTACCTTATCGTGGGAACTTATACGCATCTTTCATCTTTCCACTCTGGTTGGTTGGACACAACTTTAGTGTTGACGTCTTCTCTGTAAAGTGGTTTGATAGCGATGAACCCATAGATACCTCACGATTCGAGGTTTTTATTTCATTAGTCAATACTGTTTATTAATTTAGAACCGTATTTCAGACAAATGTTTTGGTTTTTAAGCGTAACTCGAGCGTTTAGTTTATTTTTGGGAAGTCGCTTGTTCGTCTTGGTTCTAAATTTCATGAAAAGAAATTGGTAATATCACTAACATATTGTTGACGAGTATAGTTTATTGGTATGTCATATCATGATTATTATGATTATCTATTTTGCTGCAATTATACGATTAGATCAGGTGTGTATTTAAGTTTATCTATTAGTTCATGCTTCTTCTGTAAACTTTTTAGTGTTAGATCCCCTATCTATCGGTATACAATTAATTGACAATTACCTGTTTATAACCTTACTCATTTCAACTTTCGAGCATAATTTTAATACTCATATGAACTACGAAGTTAGTCAATACTTGAGATCAATTTTTTACCACTTGATAGTGACCTGCTAACAGAAAAGTGACTCACTGATACACATGCATTGTCTCACAAAGTGAATATTGTCTTGATTTTGAGTTGGTTACCCTAACCCTAACTATGATTACGATGTACAGCTTTTGAGAATGCTTCATAGAAAAGAAAATTTCCTTCGTTCAATTATCTTTTTTTAAATTAATTTTTATTATCTAACAGTCTACTATTCATCAGTAGGGACACAAGATTACTGTGGTGTTCAAGACTACAATGGAAAAATTCTAAAAACAGAAGAAAATCTTTACTTTGCCTATGGTAAGGCTAATGAATGCATGTAGTGTTTTTGAACAATAAAATCAGGTTTAAGATTGTAAACTGCTAGTAATTCGGCTGTACATAGATGATTCAATAGAATGCCTTTGAAACTGTAGAGGAGCCAGATTTGATAAGATGCTCAAGAATAGAACTGTTGATATTTTTTCTTCCACCTCTACATGACGAAGCTGGTAAAAATAGGTCAAATGATGTACAAGGCATTCTAGAAAAACCCTATGCAAGAAAGGAATGGAATAGAGGAGAAATAAAAAGGTTGAAGGAATTCGCGTGAGACTGATTGAATCTTCTGAACAGTTCAATAAAAAAATGATGAAAACGAATGATGACATTATTTTATAAGAACTCAGTCTTACGGCCTTGGTATGATTAGCCATTATACGCAACATCTCTGGATACAGTTATCAAATTCAAGGTCACTGACAGCTATTCAACCATATATCTCACACGCTTTAAATTACGAGTAATTCTAGCTAGATGTCCAAGTGTGACAAATTGCATGATAACGGAATTGACGATACTACTTCTTTCTTCGCTGACAAATAAGATAGAAAGATGGAGAGAATACATATTGATTACTATTTAGTTTCTTTTGGATATTTGGAATAAATTTAGAAAATTCTAGTACTCACTGACAGTCTGAGGTGTTCTTTTAAACATTTATGCTACATGCATTGAGAAGCTGAAAAGTGTGTTACATTATACGATGATTTTCCATGGAGTGTTGTTAGAATAGAAATATCGGGTTACATTGTTATCAACAAACCCAAGATTAGAAAAGGTATATTTAGGTAGTCCTCCTTCGTAAAGCTTGAGAAGGAACAAGTGCTAGAAGTATTCAGAAAATCTGTACAACTCATGTTCTTCCATATTTATAGTGAGAATATCATCATACAGTCTTTTATGAAAGCCAGTTTGGCTGATTACCGAATAAAGTTGTGATAAAATCAAACTAAAAAACGCTCTGACTACAATCCCATCCATGAAATCCAATTCAACACTGAAAGTGCATTTGTAGAATAGTTCTAACAAGAAAACGAACGATAAAATGATCCATAGGTCGTTAAAGTCGAATTGTCTTATAAAGAATGGAGTAGGAAAGTAGGAATTAATATATTGAGGAAACCTGGGTTTCTTTAGCAAGCCAACTCTTCATTGATTTGATGAACTTGAATGTGACCGTTAGATGTTAGTTGAATGGTGACAGTTAGCAGGAAGCCTTCGACCTAGTTTTCACGCTTTTTGACACTCGTCAGGAAGGCATGTATGCAACCTGTATGAAGCTGATGTTCTGCCTGAGATTTCTGCCTACAGTGACCAGTCGATGTACCTAAGCCAGTGTTGCAGGAGGTCAATTACAGCGGATATCTGAGTGCTAGCGTTTGTGATTGCAGCACTGGGTGACGTAGATTCGAATTTCGGATGGGACATCAGTTTCTTAGAGATTGAAAACACGCCTTGTTGATGAGTGCCAACAAGCACGAAAATTAGGTCCAGGGCTTCCTGTCGACTGTCTCTATCCAACTAACATCTCTCAAAGTGCATCGCGATATTGAGTCAACTAGCCTGTTGGCCATATTACAAGGTGATCAATAGAATGCAGTCAGCAATTAGGACTAGAAAACATGAAGTTGGTTACCCTACAGTGCCCAATCAGTGTGACCGTTAGCTTATATATTAGTAGAGCTTCATCCTTGAAAGGCACCAGTTTTTCAGAATGAAAATCCTTTTTTTTTGACTACACACTCGGTGACAAATTCTGTCTTTAGATGATTTAGTCATGTCTAAATAGATTTCATAGCAGCTAAAATCCAAGCATTATCTCTTTGGATACTTTAAGTAATAGAAACAAGAGATGTAATGAAACTACCAGTATTATGAACAAAGTATTCGATAAGTCCATTAATCCACTTGTGTTAATTTTTTTCAGAATATTTCACGACATTGTTTGAAATTCGAAATTAAATTTTTTTCATCTTTCTGTATATTCATGATTGCGCACAAAGGTGGTCTAACAAGAACGGTCAACTTATAGACGCATAAATAATCATCAAATTTCAGGTTGGTATTCATTATAGACTGACATCAGTTGGAGAAACATTGGAAACCTGAGTTCAACCTCTAGTGGGCTCATAAGTGCGCACTCCCAGGGAGTATCAAACTGAGATGAAACAGCTGTCAGGTACTTCCAGATTTCCAGTCTTTCTCCAGTTGGTATTAGTTCTTGATGAATACCAACCTGAAACCAATAAATAAATCCCCACAAACTTCCAAGTCAGATTTCTTTAGTTAAGGATAATAATGAAAAGATCTAACTTCATGGAGGATGAGTTTGAACATAACTGCGGAAGACATTTCTGGGGAAACTAGGGATAATTCGAAAAAACCTTCATGCTCCTTCCTAAAATGCAAAATAACATTGAAAACTGTCTTACAAACAACCAGTTTGACAGCACCACACTTCTTTGTCCAAAACTCAGTTGCTACTTATGAAGATTATCAGTAGTTGATCGCATTTAATTGAATTTTCGGGTGAAATTTTTCGTTGGTGGATACATTCATAAGCTTGTTTATTTCTTAAATATAGCAACCATGACGAAACCTAGTTCCATGTCACATGGCATATCTATCAGTATTTACACAACAATATCACGAGCCAGGAAAAAATATTGGTCTCCATCCAGAGATTATTGTAGATTTTAGTACTACTAATGGATAGTGACAAGCAGTGAAGTTGAGGACCCACTTCCAATCTTATTTGGAACTCGTCAGCTGTATGCACCTACCTTCTAGTGAGTGATGTTTTCCCCACTGAGGCTCAAACCCGGGGCTGGTAGCTCTGAATGCCGTGGAGTTGTCCACTACTCCCTGAGTCATAGTAGCCAATCTTTGTGCGATGGGTAGAGCACGGTTTTCTTGATGTGATAGCCATCGTAACCCTTGAAACCTGAAGGTCATGAGTTCGATCCCTGGTGGGGCTGGTAGGTGCGCACTACCTAAGAGTTCCACGATAGGATGAAACAGCCTTTAGTACTCTCCGGTTTTCAATGTTTCTGCATCTGATGTCAATAGGTGATGAATGCTACATTTATAAATGTCAGTGAGTATCTCAGATAAACGGTTTCTGATTTTTAATCTACTTGACTTTATGTATTTCTGAGTGAAATTATTAACAGCACAAGTTGAGGCGTACATCACTATGTGTATCCTTTAGAAGATGATTATCGTTACACAATGAACAAGCCTATGCTGAAGTACTTACGCTTATCAGTCAAATGAACAGTTGTGTAATGCTAGTCAGTTATAAGAAAGAAACTGATGAAGTTAAATCAGAAGATCACTTTAAAGGTCTTTTTTTACCACAGTCAATGTGTGTATTGTCAGGATCGTTTTTCAAGTAAGAAGATGAAGACTGAATCTATTTAGATCTTTCTATGTGTATATCCACTATAAATGTAGACTTTTCTAAAGTTATTCTACTGAAATGCATAGATTGTCTTCAGAAGATTTTATTAGCTCAGATTAGTAGGTGTTCGACAACAAAATAAATGATTTACCGCTACTCTGCCTACGTTAGACTAAGTTCGTATGAAAAATACTTAGCTTGCATACTCAATATAGTCAGTTATTTGAATGCTGCGGCAACTTAAATACTAATTTCTTTATACCGATTATGGCTTATTGAATTGACACAAAGTAATGTCGTTGTTTGTATTCCCGTCATACAAGGAGCTGATATCGTGATTCGGTGGTTTGCTGGATGACTCTCTAGCGTCTGAAGCAGTCGGTCCCGAATTCAAGTCTTATTGGGAACAGCATCATTCAGTGGGAGACGGGAACGTCCAACTGACAGGTCCTAGATAGTATGAAATGAGCGTATTGGATTCTATTGATAACCACTACCCATTGTTAATAACATAAAGTAATCTAAAATTATGAAACATTGATTCCATGTTTTAAGTTGTATTTTAACCGTTTTTAGACAGTTTTGCGCTATTTAATTAACGCAAATATCGAAACTTTTTTACTCCTACTAGATTCTTCAAAGATTTGACATCATATTACCTAGCACTGCTCAAAATGTATTTCAATGGTAAATCTTCTTGACTTGTGTAGGTATCATAAAAATGAATGATAAAATTCACTTGTCTCTCAGGACTAAACAACATAAGGCTGATTATTCTTCAGTGAATAATCAATGGAAGTGTAACAATTTACTGAATAGTCGAGTGGATCTTCTTCGCCTTTGTGTTAAAAACATAGTAGAAAGTAGACTAATCTACAAAGTCAAGTAGCAATAAAAAGCAATAGTTCGTCTAACTATCAGTGAAGAGTCTTGTATACAAGCATTACAGATGAGATGCTCTTTTTTAACCATTTTTTCATCAAATGTCACCTTTCGTAAAAGGTGATCGAGGTATCTACATCGGAGCCACCTGGTAACAGAGGTTGAGCAATTAGACCCTGTATAGTAATCGAGAATTACAAGTACTAAACAACAACTCATACCATTTCCACAAGATGTGACTGTTGTGTCCCAGTGGCCAAGTGAATAACCTCTTGGTGTTTAGAGCAACAGGTATTGGGTTCGAGTATCATTGGGAACAATATCATTCACTGAGTCACAGGGACACCCTACTGATGAGTTCCAAGTAGGACGAAACGCATGGACTGGATTTCACGGTTATTCGCGAAGATGAATGTAATTATCTTACAGCTGTGATAAACTTATATTCACACAACTAAGACAATGACAAAGTCTTGTCCATATTCTGAAGATCTATTCCCTACTTGGAAAAAAGTCATTGAATAAGTCATTGGAAAACCATTAATCTGAACACTATGATGGAGATGAAATATCATTACTCGCAAGTAATGGAATGAGATACTATAGGACTGGAATCTCAGAGATCTTAGCAGAAGGAAAAGAGTCTGAAGGCCTTCAAGTACAAGGTGATATAATTTACTGTTACATTTAAAAACAAAATCACTGAATAACAGCAAACAAGTAGACTGATGGTAAAATATGCACAAAATGTTCATTTTAATATGCATGAATATTAAGTTTTATGATGATTCCAAATATATTCCCCATTCATTCTTCTGATTTGATTTTTTCTACTGTTTATATAAATGGGGACATCATGCGCCAGGTCAGGCCGTCAAGTGGAACCCAAAGGAGAAACGACGAGTTGGGAGTCCGAGGCGAAGGTGATATGAAGGAGGCTGTGTGAGGAGGAAATGAAAGCTTGTGGGCAGTGGTGGAGCCAGGTTAAAATGACTACAGAGAAGAGGGTGAAATGGCAACGTGTTACTGAAGCCCTGTGTTTCAGTAGGAACTCAAGCGACAAATAAAATAAATATTAATATCTCAGACAGACAGAAACGCAGGTGGGAAGGCAGGCAGGAAGGCAAAAAGACAAAAAGACGAAATCAACGTAGAACCTCGCATATGGCTGCATCGGTTCAAGTTACCACACTTCACAGAATAAGCAGATAAAAATGAACGCTATTAAACTGGACAAACTTGTATAAGAGGATGAACAATTTGAAGATAACAGTTAGTTACAATATTCTAACGTTAGAGTATATCAAGGAGGGAATACATCTGCTCCACTGTGATCGGTTTTCAGTCATGCAACATAGAGACCTTAACCCCTGTGATTTCATTTGTCTCGAGGACCCCAACCAGACAGTCTACATCTCTCCACACAGCTCACAGCCACTTCTTGACCTGACCACCTTGAACCTTCTTACAACCTAACCCAACTTCCCCTAGCATGACACGTTTGGGGAGGTTGTGGCTGGACACGCGCAACATATGTCCAAGCTACTTCAGAGGACTGAGGTTCATAACCTCATCAATCGACTAACTTGTCTTGCATAATATCCTTCGCCTGACTTCAGCGATTCTCATACTGTGATTCCACCAAACGTAGAGCATTGATAAAAAGTAATTATGGTCATTCAGAAAGCAGTCGGAAGGTTTAAACGTGTTATTACATGGATTATTTTTATTCTGGCTTTCTAATGTTACCGCAACCATTGTTTAATAGAACCTTTACATGATAGGTGATCTCTTTCAAATTCGAGTCCTCTTAAGCTTTAAAGTATAGGAATAATTCAACCAAACTATTCACTCCTTTTTATCTAAAACTGTGTACATCAGTTTAGACAAAGTAGTTAAATCAATTATGTAGAGAAAATGAAGAGAACGGTTTATTTCTCACTTTCCAGTAAGTTATCGTCGGACAGTGAAAAAATGAGAGACATCAAGTGAAGATGCTAAAATTCCTGAGCACAATCAACAATAATAATAGGCGTGAAGTGATCAATGTAATTCTGTCAGCATTTGGAACTAGAGAAAATGAAACTGGTTACCTTCTAGTGGCCAGTCAACGTTTATCATTCACTCAGTTCTAAAGGAGGTCAGAATCTACAGCTGTGACTACAGCTTTCGGTAATGGCGGTTTGGGTCGATAAGCAAACATTAATTGGCTGTAGGTTGCAGATACACCTTGCAGTTATTTAGGTACGAGAAAAACTATGACCAGTAAGACTACTGCTAGGAATAATGGGTCATTGATAACCTCCACCTCAAGATAGATTGGTTAAACACCAGGAAGTAAACTTTAAAATGTAGTTTATCTAGCCCGGAACGATGCTTCAATTGCCCAACATTCAACCGAACCTGAATACCGATTTCATTTTACAGATATGCATGCAGATGATATCAGTCCTTAAACTCTGATCAAAACTGAATCAACCTTTTTGAAACCTGAAACTATTCAGAGAAGTAGGACCTAGCAGTTTACCTGCATCAGTCTGTAAGAATGGTTATTGGGAAGAAATCGTTGGTTCCAGCAACTGATAATCTCCGATAGTTCACAACGACTTGCCAACAAGAAAGAATATAAATTTCCTGAGGATAATGGCAGAAAAATTAGCTTTTATAAATTGACGTTTAACTAACACTGAATAACACCGGTCTCAAAAGAGCTGGGTTAGTTTCACACCTACACGAAATTGTGTTGATTAAATATTTATCATTTATCAGATTAGGAAACGTTGATTTAATTACCGATTCCCAACACTTTCTGTGTTTTCTGACCTGAAGGTGTCATTTCACTTTTCCAACCGAAAGATGTTGAAGAAGTTTCTAATTTTTAGAAGAGTGCCAAGATTAAGACTCCCTATTTAAACCTATGCAGTTGGGTGATAATTTGAGGAAAATTACCATCTGAAGTGATAACAACTGACAGTGTGTATGGAGAATATCAGCTGCCTCCATTCCTGTTTGACTATCTTATCCTTATACAGACGAATACGCTTACACCGTCACATATCCTTCCTTATGCTACCTGAACAACCTTCAGCTGACTTACAGTATTCAGATTATTTAAACTTATTAAGAAAAGACAATTAAAAAAATGCAGGGTATTCTGAATGTGTTGAGCAACAATCTGAGTACATTTGATATGCATTTTGCTCCTATCAAATATAAGATTAAGCTTCAAAAATATCCCGTATTGAATATCAATGTGAGTTGGAAAGCAACATTAGGATCCAGGAAAGTAGCAAGTGGCTAGTCCAAGATGAAATACCAAATCACAAAGTTTCTGTCTATTAGTCTGAGCTGTATATTTTAGTCCTCGAAATGAAATATTTCTGTCTATTACATTTCTGTCAGAGCTAAAAGATGAACACTATCAAGAATTTATTCCGAGATGTATTCACCTAACCATACAAACCTTGCTTGTATTCAGACATAGCTAACTTTTTGTTTGGAGGAAATGCTTTATTAGTTTGACTATCTGAGATAACCATGGTTTGGTGAACTTGGAGTGACACTTGTTGATGACTGGAGGTGAAATGAAAACTTGGGTCGTGAGAGGATTCCAACCAATGACCACCAAGTTTTTGGCCCGTTGCTCTACCAACTGAGCTGAGATACCCGAAAGGTGACCAGATTTCTACTTCACCCCACTCTTTACCTGTTTTACTGTTCACAAAGACTAAAAGGAGATAATAATTTCATTAAAGTGCTCAAAGGACTCTAATACCAGTTTGGATTCTTACTAATAGTGCATATGCTTACAAAAGTATACTAGCCCAGAAACAAGAAGTGGAGACACTATATTGACTGTACATTCGTAATATGTTAAAGAGCAACCATAAAGTCTTTTGAAACTACAAGCAGTTGGTGGTGCAAACCAAGATTGCATTTTGGAGCAGATAGTAACAAAGGAAACTACTTATGCATTTCAGAAATCATGCTTTTGATGTAGGTTTTATGCTTGTGATAAGTCTGGCTGAAAGGCTGGGATTATCAGTTCCTTTATTGTTATGACGTGGTCCATTAAGATTTACATTTTTAGTTTCTATAGGCATAAATATTAACCGTATCCCATTCGGTGCGTTAATTAGACAGCTCTAGTAAATACAAACGTTTTGAACACTAACTGGTGGGTGGAAAGGCCATTCAAGAAATATTAAATTCTGGTGCATGTCGAAAAATGAGAAATTTGAAGACAGTTTTCATTGCACAGTGACGCAATTTTGAGGATTATTTCAAACTAGAGAGTGATAAACTTTTGTTTAATCCTATTTTTGAACTTCTCAGAGGAACTTATTCTCCACTTCTTATAGCATTGATTTCAGGACCTTCAGACTTTCAATAGGTGGGTATTATTCAACCTACTTTACCAAACTACTGATCTATATTTCCTAACTGTTTTCAAATGAAGCACTTCTTCACAAAAGACCTAGTTGAACGACGATTCACTGATCATTGGCTAGTTACTTTTAAAAAGATGCATCAAAATTTTAAGGTAATGCTAAGAACTATGGATATCTTCTGATGAATTTGGTTGGTGGCTAAACTATATAGTCTAAACCATTTCTCACTAAATAGATAAATGGATTGTAGTGTAGCTATTGAGACAAATAATTTCGCCTAGTTTACTAGCTCACTGGTTTACTAACCAGTCCTAAACCCGGATAAAGAGAGAAGGTTGGACATACGGCTAGCAACCCTACCCCGGTAAACCAATCCAATCACTAAAGATACTTCAAAGCACAAAGAAAATATCAAAGATAAAAATAAACTTATTCTTCGCTGGAATCGGAGAGACAAAATGACCCCAGTCGGTGATAGCCTTCGAGAAGCCAATTGGCCGATTTGTCTTCTACCCTCTCGATGAAAGCAAAAATAAGAAGGGGGATATGGAATGTCTGAACAATGCTCGAAGCTAGCAAGGCTGCCCGAATTGCAAAAGAGATGAGAAGGTATAGCATAGAAGTGCCAGGCTAGGAATGTGCAAAAGCAGGTGGAATGGAAGTGGACTCTCCCAACTCTCAACTGGAGAGGAGTCAATAATCTACTCCAACATTGTCAGCCAGACGACAACCATGAGCACACTGAGTCTTGGAGTGGCTACCATGATGTCCTCAACAGCATTGAAGGCTCTCTGTCATGCAATGGGAACCAATCTCCCCAGTACCAGGATCATGACAGCAAGATTCAAACCAAAAGGAAGGAAAGTCACAATCATACAATGCTACATTATGCACCTACAAATAATGCAGATGAAGAGAAGGAGGAGGAATTCCACAGATAACTGCAATCAGTAGTGGATAAGACACCACCCTAGTTGGCTACATCACAATTCTAATGGATGAAATGAATACTAGACTGGGAGCAGACAATACAGGAGGAGAAGCAATCATGGGTGGAGAAGCACTCGGTGAAATGAATGAAGACGGAAAACTGTTTGCAGACTTCTGTGCATTTAACTATTTTGTGATTGGAGGCGATGTAGTGTGTACAAACACAAGGATATCCACAAAGTGACATGGATTTCACCAGATACCAGGACACACTAAAAATCAGATCGACTTCATCTCAATGTGAAGAAAGTGGAGATGGAAATTCAGTCTACTGGACACAAGATGAGGAAGAGGAGTAGATGTAGGTTCACACCACTCACACCACTGTCTGTTGGAATGAACCTATCTTCAAAATAAAGTTGAAAGCATTCAATTCAAAGAAGTTGGTGATAGACCACAGTTCAAGTTCAACATCCAGGACAGAAACCGGGGGACGAAACTACGAAGGACATCTTCACGTCAGTCAGCCATTAAGACAAAATGGGAGATATTAAGCAACATCCCTGAATGATCGGGCGTGGAAGAACGAGGGGACTCTTTGAAAGAGACATGAAAAGAGGCCTACATAACCGTATTAAGAAGGAAGAATAAACAAGACAAGGAATCGAGTGGATCTCGACGGACACATGGAAGCTGATAGAGGAGGGAGAGGAAGATGGTGGAGCAGAAGATAAACTAGTGCAGGGATGAACGGCAAAAAGAGGAACTGAATATAACCTTCAAAACAATGGGCAACGAAGTGAAGAAGAGTGCGAGCAAAGACAAAACACACTTCCACAACACATTTGAAAGAGAAGCAGAACAAGTTGCAGACTACTGGTAGGAGAGACCAGACAACACTACATCAAATAACCAGCCTACCATCTGGGAAGAGGTCAACGCAGACAAAAGCAATGAGAGATAGTGAAGGTAACTTAGTTACCAAAGGGAACGATGAGCTGACCACTTCAAAAAGCTCTTGAATCGACCACCACCACCACCTGGAACTCGTGTTTCAAATGGTAAAATACAATGCTTTCCCGACAACCTTTGAACAGTAAGGAGAACTTTTTCCGATTGCTTGGGTTATCGATGACTGAAGTCTCGTAAAATACTTTTTACTGCCATATGAATTTCGATGGGACTGAGTGTGAGCTTGACTGGGTAAAAGGTAGTCAGTTTCTCGTAGAGATATTGAAAATAGCTGGGGACCAGAGAACAATCAGGAATGTACACTAAAACTAGTAATCATAAAGCAAATTGGCTCGTAAAGATAAACTGATTACATCCATAGTGATAAACTTCTGACTTAGTTTCTGAAATGACGTGTGCATGGCACTAGAAGAAGTAAACAAAATGAGAAATATATGGAAAATATATATCAGTTCTCTGGTCAAAGTTTCACACTTGTTGTCTCTCATCAAGACAGAATATCTGAAAACTTATTATATGTAACTGGCTTTACTCCGAGCTATTGATAGAGTCTTTATTGCGTATGCATTTGGTTTCTCAGATAAGAAGGAGTTAACATCTATTTTTCCAGCAAAACTAATTTCATATACTTCTGAATAGAGCAGAAATTTTCAAAACGTACGTCTGTCAATTTATGTTAGTTGTCTCTAATGTACTTTTTGTCCAGTAAGAAATACTTTAAAGCTATTACAGCTACCTGAGTAACCATGTTGCACAACCTAATGTTTCAAGTGTAATTTATACAAGGAACTTTAATATGATAGTAATTACCAATTGATAAGTGTTTCCTAAATATATCAACTTACCAAAAGATCATTTTAAAGGATCTTCAAAACTAAAGATACTATTTATCGACATACTTGTTATTCTCCGTTGTTTTGTTGGATAGAATTGTTCAACCTCTATTGGCATATGGGTTCCTATGCGTGCGTTGATATTGCATGAATGTTAATTATGATAATTTGGTTGGTTGTGGCTAGCAGAAGAATCAAGGACAACACCACTGAGTTGCAGGTACATCCAGCTGATGAGTCCCAAATAGGACGAAACTCGCATCCTGGATTCTTCTGCTAGCCACAACCAGCCAAACTAAAGACACTAGTTAGCATTCGGGTTGATGAACATAACTGTTTTTGAGTCGAAACACTTATGAATATCTCTGACATCAGTATTGTTAGTTTTATCCATGACCATAATCCAGAGAAACTGTAAATATTTAACTTGTGTTTACTTATTTAGGTAGTTTATAATTTATTCTCCATTTTATCTTGCAATTATTTCTTTGGGTCTGACCTTTAACCTTATAACAAGAGTGTTGTTATGATCAATATTTCCCCAATGCATACTTCCGACCTTAGTCATTTTATGGATTGAGATAATTCTTTCTAGTTAACAGATAATAAATAAATCATATGACAGTTACTAACCTTCATTTTCGCTGCAGAATCTTTATAATAATAGAAGAAAAAAGGACGATCTCTCATTTACACAATTAATTTATTGTTACAAATTTTGAGAGAGTTGTGGGGATTTGGAAAGATTTCAAGTTGTTATTCATTGTAGACTGACATCAGTTGGAGGAACAAAGGAAACCTAGGTGCACTGGACAGCCGTCTCGTCCTAGTATGGGACTCCTCAGCAGTGCGGACCCACGGCCCCTCCAGGGATCGGACCCGCGACCTTCAGATCCCGTGGCCAGCACGTTATCATTGAGCCACTGGGTCAGAATCCAGTGGTCCATATTTCCAACTTCTGTTAGCTCACGATATAGTGCAACCACCATGCAATGTCATCGTTGAGTAACTGTCCTCAAGACCATCAAGCTTTGCCTCCACCGGTCATAGTAACGTGCTGGCCACGAAACCTGAAGGTTGCGGGTTCGATCCCTGGCGGGGTCGCTGGTGCACACTACTGAGGTGTTACAAATTTCACCAATTTTCGTGATGAGCTTGTGAACTGGAACACTATCTATAAAAATTGAAGATATTACTAGTAGCTAAAACAGCTACAAGAAGGTAATTAGTTTTTACTTTATACAAATGGTCAAAATCTTATCTAATATCTTCTCCTGGTTTTGGCATTCTAATCTTTCATTATGTAGAAAAAACAAACTGGCACCACCAATAACCCAAGCAATTACTTCTAATTTTATTCCTTTAGCATTGTTTGCTATCGGAATCATATCCTCTGGACACTATTGTATAGAGGCAAGAAATAAGTTTACTGACTAAGTTTTTAAATTTACCTACATGTAGGGTCAAGTTATTTGATAAAGTACAAGTGACTGTTAAATAGTGAATAAACTGAAGTGCTTAAATATTGATATTAAATGAAATTATACATGCTGAAAACGTTTGATATATAGCTCACTATTTAGGCCAATATATCTGAGCAAAACTGAACTTCGAAAGAGTTAACTAATCAGTAAAAGGATAAGATATAAACTGAAGCTTAGTTCAATAACTTATTGCATCTATACATAGTAAACTAAGATGTAATGTTAATGTAAAGAGACTTAGGACATTAAACGATAAATTGTTTATGCATAATTTGACTTGAATAAATAGAGCGATGAAGTAAGTACTGGTAAAGTCATCTAGCTTGAAGACGAAACGTTTAAGTACAAGCACCAAAGCTTGGAGAACATAAAACAATTAACAACAGAAAAAAACCAAAATGGTTACTGAATAGGTATCTAGTTAGTCCCAAATAGGGTGGGACACTTGTCTTGGAATTCGTTAATAGCCACTACCGGATATGTATGCAAAGTATTTGAATACCTAATATGTAATCCACATTTGATTATTGAATGTGTGAAAAAGTAACACACCAAGCTTAATAATCCCTGTTTATTTTCAGTTTGCACCAGCTTACTACACAATAGTAGCGTATTTAGAGTATCAATCAGTATTTGATCCCCTTCCATGAACATTCGAATACAGAATATAGAATAAGCTGATAAATAATTCAGCCTTTGTACACTCATTCAATTTGAAGTATTGTGGGGATTTTATTGATTTCAGGTTGATATTCATTACAGACTGAAATCATGTGGGGAAACTTTGGAAAGTTGGGAGTACTGATCGGATGCTTTGTCCCAGTATGTGGCGCCTCAGCAACACACACCCACAACCTCTCCAGGGGTCGAACCCAGGACCTTCAGGTTCCATAGCCTACACGTTACCGTTGAGCCACTGAGTTATAACTCATTGATCCATATTTCTTACCTCTGTCAGTTCACGATATAGCACGACCTCCATCCAATTTCATCGCTGAATACCTGTTCAAGCTGGTTGACTTCATTAGTCACGACTTCTCACTGGAACTTCTGGAGTCGCTTCTGAAAGCTAGTCACTGATGAGCACTAGGTTAATTCATTTTGAAGGCTTGTGGAGATTATATTGATTTCAGGTTAGTATTCATCGTGGATTAGCAACAGATATGGAAACTTTGGAAACCCAGGAGTACTGGATAGCTTGAGGTCGCGCTATACCGTGAACTGACAGAGGTGGCTCAATAGTAATATGCTGGTCACGAGACCAGAAGGTCCCGGGTTAGATCCCTAGAGTGTTTCGGATGCGCACTGCTGAGGACGAAACAGCTGTCTAGTTCTCTCAAGCTTTCAACGTTTCTCCAAATGATGTCAGTCTATGATGAATACTACATTTATTATTGTACATGTGGTTCTCAAAACAAAACATGTCATGAGTCAAGAATATCAGTTTAATTGGATGAATGTATACGTTATTCAGGTAAATTATAGAGAACAAAATTATATATATACAGTCTGAACTTAAATGAAAGAATTTAATAGTGTTGATAGTACTATGAATAGTCTACTTTTGTACAAGAATTAAGTGAAGAATTATCCGAATCACAATGTACTCCAGGTTTACGCTTTTCTCGCATACGTCTATTCTGAAACCATGTTCTAATCTGAAATGAAAAAGTGGAATAGTTTAATTAATGCTCAGTTATCTACTTACGACTAATACTAAATAAACAGTCAGCTAAGGTAAAGCTTCACTTAAGTATGATGGCTAATAATGAATTATATGTTTGATTCAGTAGTAGTATGAACTCATTCCTGACTACGTTAAATAACGCTATTGTGAGTCTCCTTAATGGATTCAGAAATTATACGATTCATATGTTAAATTTCTTAGAAGTTATACACTCTGAATCTATATAAATTTAGAATAATCATGCAGAACATCAGTAACTATCGACCGTGAGTAGTCAGCTACTAGGTAAACAAGATAAAATGAACAATTCCATTGATCTTAAAGCAGACTACTGTGAGAATAATACAGGAGGATAGAAAAAGAAGAAATCTATATCCACTACTGAGCTGACGGTCATCACATAAATACCTCAATCATCATTCAGCCTTTATTATTATTATTATTTATTATTAGTCCCTTGGGTTCCTAATGGAACATAGGACTTCAGTAGCACGTCTCCAGTGACCTCTGTTCTCTGAGATCTTTTGAACCTGGTTCCACGACAGCCCACAGCCTCTCATTTCCTCCTCGCACGATCTCCTACATGTCACCCTCGGCCGTCCAACTCGTCGCTTCCCATGGGGATTCCACTCGAGCAACTGGCCTGACGCGTGATGTCCTCAGTCGGCCTTCTCAGTGCATGGCCAATCCATCTCCACTTCTTCCTGCATATTTGTTGGGTGATAGGTTCTTGGTTGGTTCGTTCCCAGAGTTCCTTGTTGCTTATTCTTTCTGGCCATCTGATCTTCAGCAGCGAGCGTAAGCAGTTGTTGATGAATGTCTTTAGTTTGTTGGAAATCCCTTTCGTAACGCGCCAAGTCTCTGAACCATATAGGAACACTGACCTGACTGGGTTGGTGTTGAAAATCCGAATCTTGTTCACGCATGCTGAGTGCAGAAGATCTCCACACTTGTTCCAGGTTAATGAAGGCCTGTCTTGCTTTTCCGATTCTGACTTTGACGTCCTCGTCTGTGCCTATGCTGCCTGTAGTTGAAACAGTGCTTCCTAGATAGGTGAAGGAGGTTACTTCCTTCAAGTTTCTCCTGTTGATGGTGATTGGAGTTTGTTGTTGTTGTTGATGGTGGTGGTGCGGTATCTTCATCACTTCTGTCTTCTCTATATTCACTTGAAGTCCCGTCTTCGCTGCCTCTTCTTTCAACTTGTTAGTTTTCCTCTGTAGATCTTGGAGTTTGTGCGACATTAGACATAAGTCGTCGGCGAAATCCAGATGTTCTAGGTTCTTTTCCGCAGTCCAGCCAGCCTATCCCCCTCTTCTCGCTCCCCACTGTTGTCTGCTGCATGATCCAGTCCAGTCGACCACAATCAGGAATATCATGGGGGATAGTAGGCAACCTTGTTCCACTCCTGTCTTCACTTCAAAATCATCACTGAGCTTCCCATTGTGAATTATTTGGCATGTGGCATCTTCATATAGTTGTTGGATGAGGCGGATAAAGGTTTGTGGTATTCCGTAGTATTGGAGCACTTTCCAAATTACTTCTCGGTCGACGCTGTAAAAGGCCTTCTCAAAGTTGATAAAGCTGAGGTAGAGAGCTGATTGCCATTCTATGCTCTGTTCTATGATGATGCGAAGCGTTGCAATTTGGTCTGCACATGATTTGTACTTCCTGAAGCCAGCCTGTTCCGGTCGTAGTTTTGAATCCAGTGCATCCTTTAGCCTCTCCAGGATGATGCAGCTTAATATTTTGCTTGGGGTGGATAGGAGAGTGATTCCGCGCCAGTTCTTGCAAGCACTGAGGTCTCCCTTCTTCGGCAGTTCGACGAGGTAATCCTTCTTCCAATCGACAAGTACCTTCTCTTCCTTCCACACAAACTGCAATAGTGGTGTGAGCATGTCAGCTGTGGTCTCTGAGTCCGTTCTCAGTGCTTCTGGCGGTATCCCGTCTGGTCCTGCTGCTTTCCCGCATTTCAGTAGCTTTATGGCGTTCAGGACTTCCACTTTTGTTGGAGGATTTATGTTCACTTGTAGTTCAGCGGCTGCATGTAGTATTTCTGGACGAAGTTCAGGTGGTGGTGGTCGATTCAAGAGCTTCTTGAAGTGGTTGGCCCAATGTTTCCTTTGTTTCTCTTCTTTCGTAATTAGATTTCCGTCATCTTTTATTGGTTTCGTCTGCGTTGATTTCTTCCCAGATAGTAACCTGGTTATTTGATACAATGTCGTCAGGTCTCTCTTACCAGCAGCCTGTTCTGCATCACTTCCCAGTGCTTCGCAGAAGTGTCTTTTGTCTTTGCGAGCACTCTTCTTCACTTCTTTGTCCAGTGTTTTGTACATTGCACTCAGTTCCTCTTGTCGTTGAGCATCCTTGCACTGGTTTATCTTCTGCTTCACCATCCTCCTCTCCTTGCTCTATCAGCTTCCATGTATCCATTGAGATCCATTCCTTGTCTTGTCTTCTTTCTTCTTCCTTCCTAATACGGTTGTGCAGGTTTCTTTCCACATAGCTTTCAAAGGCTTCCAGTGTTCTTCCACACAGGTTTCTTCAGGGATGTTGCTCGATATCTCCCATTTTGTCTTGATGGCTGATGTGAAGATCTCCTTTGTAGTCTCATCCTTCAGTTTCCGAGTGTTGTACTTGAACTGTGGTCTATCATCAGCTTCCTTGAAGGCTTTTAACTTGATTTGGAAGGTTCCTTGCACTAGATAGTGGTCTGAACCTACATCTGCTCCTCTTCTTGCCCTTGTGTCAAGTAGACTGCGTCTCCATTTTCTTGAGATTGAGATAAAGTCGATTTGATTTTTAGTGTGTCCATCTGGTGAAATCCATGTCGCTGACTTGTGGATATCCTCCTGCTTGAAAACACTGCCTTACTCCAATCAACAAATCGGTGAATGCACAGAATTCTGCAAACAATTCTCCATTCTCATTCATTTCACCTAGCGCCTCTCGACCCATGGTTAGTTCTCTTCCTGTGTTGTCCCCTCCCAGTTTGGCATTCATGTCGCCCATCAGAATTTTGATATATCCAACTGGAGTGGGGTCTTGTCCAGTGTTGATTGAAATTGTCTGTAGAATTCCTCCTTTTTCTCTTGCTCTGCATTATTTGTAGGTGCATATCATTGTATGATTGTGACCTTCGTTCCTTTTGAGTTGAATCTTGCTGTCATGATCCTGGTACTGGGGAGATTGGTTCCCACTGCATGACAGAGACCCTTCGATGCTATCGGGGATATCATGATAGCCACTCCATAACTCAGTGTGCTCGTGGTTGTCGTCTGAGTGACAATATCGGAGTAGATTATTGACTCCTCTCCAGTTGACAGTTGGGAGAGTCCACTCCCATTCCATCTGCTTTCGCAGACTCCTAGCACTTCAATGTGATACCTCTTCATCTCGTTTGCAATCTGGGCTGCCTTGCTGGGTTCAAGCATCGTGCGGACATTCCATGTCCCCACTTTTACTTTCGCTTTCATCGAGAGAAGAGAAGAGACATAGGGTAGTTGGCTTCCCGAAGGCTTTCACCAACTGGTGTCATTTCGCCTCTCCGATTCCAGTGAGGAATAATTTTGTTTTTATTTTTTATATTTTGTTCGTGCTTTGAAGTTTCTTTATAGGTTCGATTTGTTTTACGGGGTAGGGTTGCTAGCCCTATGCCCAACCTTCCCTGTATACCCGGGCTTAGGACCGGCCAGTAACTAGTGCACTAGTTAAATATTACAATTAATGTTATTTAATAGCAGCACTGAACAGTGCATTCATCTACCTATTGAGTAGCTACAATCGTATCTGACAAACATCAGCTCATTTACTTCCTCAAATGAACTGAAGCTATAATTCCTTAAAACCTTCAAGACGATTTAAATGTTGAGATTGTATGAAGCAAACATCTGCACCCTGCATAGACCAGATATTTACTGATTATATATATATATATATATATATATATATATATATATATATATATATATTTGTCCCTTGGGTTCCTAATGGAACATACGGCTTCACCAGCACGTCTCCAGTCCACTCTATTCTCTGCAAACTTTTGAATCTGGTTCCACGACAGCCCAGAAGCTCTCATTTCTTCCTCACACCATCTCCTCCACTTCACACTCACCTAGGAAGCCCAACCCTTCGTTTCCCACCTGGGTTCCACTCGAGTGCCTAACCTGGCACGTGATGTCCCCAGTCGCCCTTCTCAGTGTATGCCCAATCCAATCCATCTCCACTTCCTTCCAGTGCATATTTGTTGAGCGATATGTTCTTGGTTAGTTCGTTCCCAGAGTTCCGTGTTGCTTATTCTTTCTGGCAATCCATCTGATATTCAGTATCGAGCGTAGGCGGCAGCTGTTGATGAATGTCTGTAGCTCGTTGGAAATCCCTTTCGTAACGCGCCAAGTCTCTGAGCCATACAGAAGCACTGACTTGACGTTGGTGTTGAAAACCCGAATCCTGTTCACGCTTTATGCTGAGTGCAGAAGATCTCCACACTTGTTCCAGGTTAATGTGGGAAGGTCTGTCTTGCTTTTCCGATCCTGGTTGCTTTGACGTCCTCGTCTGTGCCTATGCTGCCTGTAGTTGAAACAGTGCTGCCTAGGTAGGTAGGTAGGTAGGTAGGTGTGGGGTGGTAGGTAGGTAGGTAGGTAGGTGGGTAGGTAGGTAGGTAGGTGTGGGGTGGTAGGTAGGTAGGTAGGTAGGTAGGTGTGGGGTGGTAGGTAGGTAGGTAGGTAGGTAGGTAGGTAGGTGCGGGGTGGTAGGTAGGTAGGTAGGTAGGTAGGTGTGGGGTGGTAGGTAGGTGTGGGGTGGTAGGTAGGTGTGGGGTGGTAGGTAGGTAGGTAGGTAGGTAGGTAGGTAGGTAGGTAGGTTTCTCCCGTTGATGATGATTGGAGCTTGTTGTTGTTGGTGGTGGTGGTTTCGGTTGGGTATCTTCATCACCTCTGTCTTCTCTACGTTCACATGAAGGAAGTCCCATCTTCTCTGCCCTGCCTCTTCTGTCAACTTATCAGTCTTCGCCCGTAGATCTTCCAGTTTGTGCGACAAGACATTAGACACAAGTCATCAGCGAAATCCGAGTCTTCTAGGTTCCTTTCTGCCGTCCAGTGTATCCCCCTCTTCTTGCTCCTCACAGTTGTCTGCTGCATGATCCAGTCCAGTCGACCACAATCAGGAATATCATGGGTGACAGTAGGTGGCAGCCTTGTTTCATTCCTGTCTTCACTTCAAAGGCATCACTGAGCTTCCTATTGTGAATTACTTGGCTGGTATGTGGCGTCTTCATATAGTTGTTGAATGTGTTCGCCTTTTATTTATGTCAGTAAATCTCCAATGATGTACCAATTTCTAATTGACAATATGAAATGGTCAGATAAATGAATGATACATTAATGTATTTTGAGGTTAACACGGATTTCATTTTTAAGGTAGAATTTATCAAGAACTGACATCAGTTAGAGGACCACTGAGAATCCGAGAGTACTGAACAGCTGTTTCGTCCTAGTATGGGACTCCTTGGCAGTGTACACCCATGATCCCGCTAGGGTTTGAACTTAGGGCTTCCACGTTTCACTGCGAACGCATTAAGCAGTCAGTCATTGGATCTATATTTTATCACCTCTGTCAATTCGTAAGATAGTGCAACTATCATCCAAGGTTTTCAGTTGGCATCTAATTCACTTCCGACTGCTAAGGAGTCCTGTACTAGGAAGAAACAATAATCTAGTACTCCCAAGTTTTCAGTTGTTCCCCAACTGATGTCCGCCTATGATGAACATTACCTTATGATGAAGTCAATGCAAACGTTTGTGGTTACTTTGTTTTCAAAGCTACTCGCAGTTAGTTGCAACGACAGTGACATATTTTTTAGCAGATTTTCTGCTCACCTATCAGAAAATTTAAAAACTACAGTATCAAACTTATGTTTTCGATAAAAATTAAAAGGTTTCATTAAACAGTATTAAATTCACAATGAATTTTCCCCAAACCGAATTTATATGAAGAGTGTTTGTCCTCTATGGATTTAATTTTCTGTGATATGACCTGAGTTATACACTTTGAATATGATTCAAAACCGATATTAGTTGAAACACTAGTGGATCATATTAACTAAATAATCATTTGAAGCACAGCATTGACTTGCTGAAGTGAAAGTTTCTAGTAATTTGATGACTCTATAACTAGTCAACATCCAAGCAACCGATAAAATCTTATTTTTGGACTGTTTCAAATTAAAGCGCCACATGAATCTGAATGTGAACAAACTTCTGACTGAACAGCATATTTCATAAACAACTCGAAAGTTGTTGAATATACCAAGAAATCAGTGGAAAGAAGTTCTTTCTTTTCAAGTAATCTCAACATTAAAAAAACAAAATGTTTTTTTAGGGATGACCATATCCCTTATATTCCATACTTGACGTTCTTATTATTTGAACTAGGTTATTTCGCGCTGTTTTCCCGAGCGTGGGTAGTGTTTTGTATGACCCACCATTGTTCTGATTAGCTTCTGCCCCTTTAAATGAACTAATTATTCCTCGTCTTTCAAGGTTACTGTAAACTCTATAAATAGGGTCCGTTTTCACTCATAAACGTTTTCAGTCCGAAATACTATAAACTCATCTGGTCTCCAATCTTTTGATTCCTGTTTGCGAATAACTCGGGTTGAATCGTCTTACCCTCGACTATCAATCGTTAAGTATTTCCGTCCACTCTCACAACTCCGCATCATAACAGTTTTACATTCGATTCGGTTGACAAGTGGTGTCACTAATTTATTTGAGTGACCTCTTCACTCACAACTTGATATAATCAGTGGTATTCATTATCAACACTAATCATTGTTCGAAATTCACTTAACAGCCACATGCACGTTCATGCAGTAGGTAATGAGCAGCACCTATCGTGTGAGAGCTAGTAAAACTACATGGCTGGCCAAACCTCTGTAGGTAGAGTGGGCTTCAAACCCATGACTCGTTGGTTGGAAGCCATGTAGGTAAATCAGTGAGCCAAAGCTTGTGGGATATGTAATGTACATGGCTAGTAACCATCTGTCTCGTTGCACAGTATAAGCCAAAAAAAAGATAAGAGCGTTTAGACTAAAACAGTGCACGAAGCCTTTGACTGTTGGTCCGAGATGTGTTAGGAAATATATACTTCCAGGTTGGGAGCCGCGTAACAACATAAACCAGCGGTTGGGAACTAGGTGATATGGTTCAGAATAGATGACAGTGGAGCTATACTGAATTCAGTATTTTCCTATTGCTTCTTCCTCTCTTACACTGCTTTTAACTATTTCTTCTCGATTTATTTACCTTTCATCTTAGCGCTTTGCTGCTTGATATACTGATATAAGGTGCTACAACCTGGGCCAGTGTGCAGTAATGCCTGGTCCTATGATAATATTGAGGATGATTTTACATTCTGACTGGTGCACTTTTCAGCTGGTTGGCTGTCAGATTCATCTCGTCAAGGATGATGGATTTCATGTTGATAAATTTCCGATAAAGTGGTCGTCAAGAGGTATAAAGCTTCCATTTTTGACCCCTAAAAGCATAAGCAGTAAGTAGTAACTGACGTTCTCAAACTGTAATCACCCGTTGTTTAGTGTTCAAAATAAGTCGTAAACCCTTTAAATGATGTCATTTTTGGTTGAGTGAAGACAACTTCGACACTTAATTTCACTTTTTAGTAATGATTATGTTTGATAAATCTCGACAAAGAAAAAACCAAACTAGCAATAAAAATCCACCTACCCTATCTTCAGAAAGATTTAACTTCTTTGATAAATACTCCCGATCTCGTGTAGATAAATAGGGATTCTTTTGAAAAAAGGATTCCAGACAACTCATTTGTTTGGGGTGAAAATAAGCTCTTGCCTTACGATAATGTCGAGGTTTATCCACTGGGGATATAGAATCACTGCGACTGGTTTTAGTAGTCTTATCATTGCTTATGTTCTTATTCGAATGGTTTTCAGTTAACATACCATTCCTCTGGTTGTTTATAGGATTGAGAACTGAATTTGTCTCCGTTTCTAAAAAGAAACTGGGCGAGATTTTATTCCTATCCTGAAGGTCGACATCATTTTGACTTGACAATGATGCATTGGAAAGTTGACTCAAAGCAAGTGTTGATAGACTGTTATTTACAAAGTACTGATAATCATCTGTAGGCAGGTAAGTTGACTGAACTGGGTAGTTTGACTCTGCTAGACACTGTTGGTAGAAATGCCAAGTTTGACGAAATAAATTTAGGAAATTAATCTGACCTGTAAAGCAAACAAATATATACCTGAAGTGATTTCTGACCACCATGATAATTAATACTATTAGGAATTCTACGTGGATATCCTCGCTTAAAACTACAATCTAGTCGGCATATCTTTTCAGTTGTCTCATCAGCATCAAGAAGGCAAATAATATATGGAATAGCTGTTGCGTATTTCTAGATAGTCTGTCGTAATCCTTCCTGATAAATTTCACACTTTCTGCCCACTTGTGGACGTGTTGGAGCCTATGGTAAGATGTCTGGTGAGCTGTACTCATAGAATGGTGTCCGTCAAGGGTGCCCCTGTCTCCATTCCTATTCAGTTTTATCATACATATTCTCATGGAGGTTTCGCTCTCATCCCCCGATTATATAGACGTTGAAATAATCGGTGGAAAATTTTCGTTAGACCTAGAATATGCAGATAACATAGTCAGTCCTGTTAGGTGAAGATGTTGACAAGATGCAGCGTCTTTTGGACACCTTAAGTTGCACTTTGAGAATGTTCGGAATGCGTTTCTCACCACCCAAATGTAAATCGTTTCCTCAGGATTGGTCTTCAACTGTGCCACGGCTAATAATAGAGAGTGGAGTGAATGAGTGAGCTGAACAATTTACTTACCTGGGAAGTAGGATCAGCCCTACCCTGGTGGCTCAGTGGCCGATGAAATCTCTGCACGGATACAAACAACTCGGCTGACTTTTGTCAACTTACGCCATCTTTGGAGCCACTACGATATACGATTGTCTATTAAGGGTCTACTGTACAGTGCTGCAGTCCGCTGCGTTCTGCTGTATGGCTGTGAAACATGGCCGTTAAAAGCAGAATATATGAGAACGCTTCAAGAGTTTGAATGCCGCTGCCTTCATAGTATAGGCTGTATTCCGTGGTATCATCACTTGAGTAACGCAGAAGTCAGGTGTAGAGTTTTAGGGAGAAGAGGTGAATCAGTTGACAAGGTTGTGAACCTTCATCGACTGAGATGGTTGGGACACGTACTACGTATGCCCAGCCGTAGTCTGCCTCGTCACACGATGTTGACTGAGGTGGGTCCAGGCTGGTAAAAGGCCCGAGGTGGCCAGACTAAAACATGGCACCAATGTATGAAGTCTTTGACTGTTGGTTTGAGCCATGTGGGGGATGTTGACTAAGTGGTTGGGGTTGGCGGGATAAGGGGAACCAGTGGTTGGAGACTCTAGGTGATATGGCTGAGAACCGATGTCATTGGTGCAGATGTATACACACATTATAGTCATCTCAACTGGTATACCTAATCTCATTGCCTTCTCATTCTTCCTTTCTCTCTTTTCGTACTTTATATTTCTTCTGACTGCATTCTCTTATCTTCATCTTACACCTCACTGCCTTTTTACTTGATGTACTGATATGAGGTGTGGCAACTCGGACCGTTACGCAGTAATATCTGATCCTAGGTTGATCTGGATAGATGGATGGATGGATGGATCACCTTAAAGATTTTCTTTTATACTGAAAGTAATTCATTGTGCTAGTAAAGGCTTCTTCGTTAAATGCTAAATTGAGGCATGTTAAGATTAATGATGACTGGTGACAAATGTTAAAATTAACAATCCTCTTTGAGAGAAAAAAAGGTTTCAACAAAGAAAATTCCTCTTCGCAATGATGATTATTTGTAAACATATAAATGTACAAAGTATGCTATAATGGTAGACGTGTACAACTATCCATTTTCTTGTGTGGTTAAAATTTGAAATCAGTTTTGGATTGAGGAATAAATAAAATCAGATAAAATACTACTGAATTATGAAATTTCTGGTTCTACATACCAAGATTATCACATAATATATTTCTATGATGTCGTAAATCATTTTTATATTATTTAACCTTTCGTATATATAGTTAGTTGTCCGCTAAAAAACTAACCACATCAGATAATAATCTGAGGAACTAACAGTTTATGCAGCCAATATTGACTGGAATCAGTCAATCAAAGAGTGATTCCGTACCTAACTCCAGGATACTATCGTTAATAATAATGTTTTACCTAGGAAAAGAAGTAGAAAGCACTACACAATACTTCATTCGGCAGGAACTTTAGCTAACGATCCCTTCCGCTGAAGTTAATATCCGATAACTAAGATGATTTTAGCAGATTAAAACAATCACAGACCATTATAGTATTTTAAAAGTGAGTTGAAATCATTTAGTATGTATGTGTTTTAACTTTGGCAAGATAGTGAGAATATTATTCGCAACTGATGATAAGTCTTTGAAACAAAATGTCACCATATTATTTTGTAAATGGTGCTTTAGCTACATTTTCCCAGCCCACTAAACGGAACAAATGTATGAAACTTCTGTTTCTACCATACATGTTTCATTTTTTTAACCGTATTATTGTCATTATTATTTATCCCTTGGGTTCCTAGTGGAACATAGGGCTTCAGTAGCCCTCCCGTCGACATTACACTATCTTCTACACAGTCTTTTCAACCTCGCTCCACCACTGCACACAAGCTTTCATTTCCTCACCACACCATCTCATCCATGTCACCCTCACCTCAAACACCCAACTCATCCTTGCCCCTTTCCGTCCCACTTGACGGCCTCAACTGACGCATCATGTCATGTCATGGCATATCACCAAATCGTCTTCTCAGTCTATGCCCAATCCAATCCAATCCATCTCCACTTTCCTCTTCTGCATACTTGTTGCTTCACTGCCAGGCAGCAGTGAGTTCCTTCTGGCTTATTCTCATTGCTCTGGCCATCCATCTATCTGGTCCTCCCTGTCAGTATCGAGTGAGCGTAGGTGACAGCTGTTGATGATGAGTGTCTGTAGTTTGTTGGGAGTGATTTTCGTGACGCCAAGTTTCAGAACCATATAGAAGCAGTGACTTGTCGTTGGTGTTCAAAATCCAGATCTTGTTCTTTATGTTGAGTGCAGTATAAATTTGTTTATTTGAATAAATTCTGTTGAATAGTTCACTGGTGCAAACTGGTACATTAACTATTCATAACAGAAACCAGATTGTTTTGGTTAGCAAAGTGTTTTGAAATCTTAATAACGTTACCAGATATTTTTTCTATTCGAATACATTTTCAAGGCAGTATAACAAGAGAACCAAGAACTCTGACTTCAGAAGTTGTTTGTTGATCAACATCAAGATTACGTTTTGTTATCATTGGATATTTTCAGCGTTTTTACAACTGACAGCCTTAGAAATTCTGAGATTTTATAAAACAACTTTCAGAAGTGTAAAAGATATTGAAGGAAGACACAAATGTTACCAACTGCATTTTAGTGCAGAAGTGAAAATGAAAAAGCGCTTAATTCACAACATTTATTTTACATGATTACACCATAAATATGGTACTTAAAACTGGTCAAGAGTTAATGTAACATATACACTGATGAGATCATTTTGAGTGGTTGGATAAATTAAAGCTGTTGGTTCTGAGTGATGATTGGACGTGAAGTAAAAACTTAGGTTGCAGCAGGATTCTAAACAGTGAGTGGCCTCTGGATACCGCCTGGTACTGTACGAGTTGGGCTACGAGACTCCGCTGTCAACCAGATACTGAATTCAATCTGAACCCTCAAACTTTATGTCCTGGCATAATGTATAGCTTACAACCCCTCTAATTCACATTATTTTGCAAGCCACGGTTTCTGACTTAAGCCCAAAATGAGCTAAAGTAGAGAAGAGGGCATGTATTTATATAAGGAATACTGAATTCTAAAATAGCATGAATTAGATAGACGGACAGTTGTGTATCACACGATCATCAGTATATCAACATAGGACCCAGTATTAGTGCGTAATGATCCAGGTTGCCACACCTCATAAAACCACATCAAGTAACAAGGTATAAGCTGAAAGATGAACGATGAAAGGAAAACAGATTAAAAGAAGAAGTAGAAAGTAATGAAAGAGAGAAAGGGAGAATGAGAAGGCAATGAGATTAGGTATACCAGTTGAGATGACTATAATGTGTGTATACATCTGCACCAATGACATCGGTTCTCAGCCATATCACCTAGAGTCTCCAACCACTGGTTCCCCTTATCCCGCCAACCCCAACCACTTAGTCAACATCCCCCACATGGCTCAAACCAACAGTCAAAGACTTCATACATTGGTGCCATGTTTTAGTCTGGCCACCTCGGGCCTTTTTCCAGCCTGGACCTACTTCAGCCAACATTGTGTGACGAGCTAGACTGGGGCTGGACATACGTAACACGTGTCCCAACCATCTCAGTCGATGAAGGTTCACAACCTTGTCAACTGATTCACCTCTTCTCCCTAAAACTCTACACCTGACTTCTGCGTTACTCAAGTGATGATACCACGGAATACAGCCTATACTATGAAGGCAGCGGCATTCAAACTCTTGAAGCGTTCTCATATATTCTGCTTTTAACGGCCATGTTTCACAGCCATACAGCAGAACGCAGCGGACTGCAGCACTGTACAGTAGACCCTTAATAGACAATCGTATATCGTAGTGGCTCCAAAGATGGCGTAAGTTGACAAAAGTCAGCCGAGTTGTTTGTATCCGTGCAGAGATTTCATCGGCCACTGAGCCACCAGGGTAGGGCTGATCCTACTTCCCAGGTAAGTAAATTGTTCAGCTCACTCATTCACTCCACTCTCTATTATTAGCCGTGGCACAGTTGAAGACCAATCCTGAGGAAACGATTTACATTTGGGTGGTGAGAAACGCATTCCGAACATTCTCAAAGTGCAACTTAAGGTGTCCAAAAGACGCTGCATCTTGTCAACATCTTCACCTAACAGGACTGACTATGTTATCTGCATATTCTATGTCCAACGAAAGTTCTCCAGTGATCAGGATGACCAGATAAAGTGGATAAATCCGTAAGAGCATCTCTGATAAAAGTGAATAGGAGTGGGTATCCTTGACGGACATCACTCGACGTACCCAACTCACCCGATATCTTAACACTGGCTCTAACACGTCCACAGATGTTAGAGTAAAGAGTCTTCAGTAAGATGATGTACTTACTCTGTATCTCTTTCAGTAAGTGACATTACCATACGACTTCTCGATCAATGGATTTGAATACTGTCTTCAGGTCAAGAAATACAGCTATTGTCAGGCTTCGGTAAGCATGCTTGTGTTCTAGAACCTGCGGGAGTGTGAATATTTGGTAGATACACACACGACCAGGTCTGAAGCTTGTCTCGCTTCCTTGGACTTGCTGTTCCTGAGCTCCACTCAGGTGTCAAATGATTATAGAACCTATAATCTTACACATTATGTTCGTCAGGCAGATTCCTCGGCTTTTATCACATGAGGGCTTTAACTTTTCTTGAGGACTGGGATAATCAGTGATTTAGATCAATCAGAGGAGATAATATTTGACTTCCATACACTAGTTAATATTTCAATTAACTTGACAAACATCATACAATCACATGGAAATAGTACAAAACTGTTGGCTTTAGGAATGAAGTTAAAATATGATTAGCAGAGGAGTTTCGTAGCTGTACTTGTAGAGCACCAGGCGAGTATCTGGAGGTTACTGGTTAGAAACCTGCTGCAAGCTGGATTGCCAGTTCATATTCAGTCACCACCCAATAATATATTCTTTTTTTATTTACAGCCTGAAAATTGCACTACTATGTATTTAGATTTCTTTTTCGCCAAAATATAGTTGTTTTGCATTGTCTTCTATTGTATACGTGTTACTTTTACTAATCGTCTTGCTTACCTAATCACTCAGATGTTTAAAACAACTGTGTATTGTAAACTCTTATATGTTGTCATGAGAATAATTTGTAACCTATACCTGAAATACACTGGGGACATCACGCCCCAGGCCTTCGAGTGCAAACCAGATGGGTAAAGTCGAGTTAGGCGTCCGAGGCGAGGGTGACATGGAGGAGATCATGTGAGGAAGAAATGAGAGCTTCTGGACAGTCGTGGAGCCAGGTTAAAAAGATTTCAGAGGACAGAGTTCACTGGAGACTTGTTAGTGAAGCCCTATGTCCCACTAGGAACCCAAGGGAATAATAATAATAATAACCTGAAATACACGGTCTGCATTATGTTTATCTTACTCTCTTCACTGGACGATATAAATTCTCGTACAATGCTCTAATCAGTTAACGAAAATTATCAATTAGTTTGAAAACAAAGTTCTAGATAGTGTTTTCGTTCTTTAGCGACTAAGATTATCAAATAGCAGGACAGAACAAATTATCTACACTATTTTGTAACTCCTATTAGAATCAGATAAACTCCAAAATGCTCGTTACACACCAGTAATGTATTTTTTTCATCAACACAAACTTGCAAAGTATGGTAATTGTATGACAGCTTTCAATATCCACTCGGATTTCTAAAAGTTTGCCAACAACTTATTGCTACAGCGATCAAAAGCGAAATGCATCATTCACTTTGATATAATAGTTGAAAATGGACTGAAAGGAATTCGGATACAAAATGCTTACCATGTAAATTATAAAGACTTTCTTGATTTCTGGTTAACAACTGTTCAGGAGTTGGTATATTTGGAATATAATTTCCAGAATTTTTTATTGAACTGCTCCCCACACAATGACTTGAATAATTAGATGATGTAGGTATAGAGGTTTGTTCTACTAACCAGTGGTTCATTTTATGAGTATCCGAAATGTTCGGGCACATTGTAGCATAGTTAGATACTCCGTATGACAAATTTGGATTTGGAATACAATATCGCAGAAAGTGTTCATTTGAGTTTGGTGTCAGTGATAAATCTAATACAGGTTCGTGATGTGATAGATAGTTGTTTGTGAGATTATGTTTATCAATGTTACTGGAGATATTATCATAATCCATCGGTATTTTTATATTCGAGTCGAAATGATTACTTTCTGGTTCCCTCAGCTCCATGTATGGTAAGATAAAGAAAACAGCGATGAATTGTTATCAAAATCAGACGATAAACTGTCTGCTTTGTTTGAATTGTTTTTCTTATTTTCTTCTGTTTTAAATGTAATCGGATCCCCCTGATGATTATAGCACAGTTAAGATTTATTCACTTAATCACAAGAAGAGAAAATCAGGATGTTGAAATAAGTGACAATATCACTATTTGATACATTAAATCTGTTCAGTGTCTCTCAGTGTGTGTGTGTGTGGGTGTGTGTGTGTAAAAGGCATGGAGCAGCAATTGAATAACAGGGTCACAGTTTAAGCATAAGGTGATTGGTTGATTAGGTTAAATGACACAGCTGTATTACGCAACAGACTAATCTAAGATTTCAACAAGTAAAAGTGATAACAATGACAAGTCTGAAGAAGTATGAACAGGACAAATAAAATGAAGTATTAAGGGGGAGAAAAATCAGGGCGATAATAAGCGAAAGTTACTGCTATCAAACAATTAGGAAGAGGATAAGATGTGAGGCTGGTGATAGTAACCATACCCATACAGTTAAACATTGGAATTGAGAATGATTTAACTTAGAATGGAAAGGATGAAATTCCTCTCAATCGATTAACTTAAGTGTTAAAACCACTCAAAGCTAATCAGATTAATTCATAATGTAATGGGGGTATAGTGTTATGAAAATGGAATAGTAAACGTTTGGGCTGGAAAGATCCACTTTTAATTTGTAAGCCACGAAAAGAAATCAAGTTTGTTACTGGCAACCGAAAAAATTTGGAAGATTATCGACAACATACAAAGGGAGGCATTTACAAGCTCTAAGGGGAGAACTACTCTGATTTTCGTGTTCTACTCAAGAAAAGCTTGTGCATGTTTGCTGAGTAGTAATAAGGTATTAGTACTGCAGCTATGTGGTAAGAATGTCTCATACAGTAATTGTTATGTTGACAAATATTACCGCTTTAGAAATACTTTAACAGATGATGCTAGTAACTTATACACAATGAATAAGGAAACATTAACGGAGGTTTTTTGATAATTTAGGGTAACTATTATGCTAAATGAATGGGTTACGTGCTGATATTTTTATTACTTGCCAAGTTTCTAATCTAAGTTGAAACAAGCTCGGCAAAGGTGTAAAATACGATTGTTGATCAATGCAAAATTATTTTAACAAACAATCCATGTTTGTAATTTAATTTCTGACTAAAAGACTTAAGGGGATTTGAACAACTTCGGTAGGAGTCGTGTGATTACTTCATAGAACAGATAGTATATGTTTAAAGGGTTACAAAGAATACAAAGCTTCCTAGTGATTGACTCCCATCAACTAACATCCATCAAAGTACAGCGCGCCTCGTAGCTAGGTGGCCACATTGAAAAATGATTGGTAGAATTTCATCAGCACTCAGTATTTGACGACATCAGATTAGTTGCTCTCCAGTGACCAATCAGCGTATACTTTAAATACCTGAATATTTCATAAATACGAATGCATTTATGTGCATTACTTAACTGATTTGAAGGAAGAGCCTCGTCAGAATTTCGTGTGTATGATGTTGAATAGTGGAAGAAAGTCAACAGTAAGTCACGGCACTATTTCCCATGGGTTTCAGTCTGATCACGGCTTGAGTTTTCTAAGAGTAACGTTTTTCATTAAGGTACTTAGGGATATAGTCTATAGTCTCTAAGAAAGCAGAAATAACTTCTAAGTAGCTGGTATTCCAGTGGTTCGCTGGCAATGTGGTTGAATGCTGCACCGCACATATCAACTCATAAAATGAGGATTTGAAATGAATCTTCTAATTATTCTAAGTATTATGTTAGTTTCACAGTTATCAGATGAATGAATGAAAGAATTATTTACTGTATCATTGTGTGTTATAAATCAGATGAACAAGTCGAATATTTATTTAATTGATTTCGACCCTACAAATTTTGATTTATCGCATCCCAACAGGCCTATGAACAACGGGATGATACTTCAGTGACCACGGGTCATGTGGAGTTTTCTTACTAAATCAGAGTAGGTAACGAACTTTGATTTTCTTTACTTACTGAGGATGATCAGTTAGGTGCAATCGTAGTATCCAGGTTCTTTATTCTTATGCTGTTGAATTTTATAATTCAGTTTAAAAGGGCATCTCATCAGAGCTATCATATAGAAGATTTTGTTATTTTATGGCCTTACGACTAAAATAAAGTAGGATACTGCTATTTTCTATCCGTCAGTCTGGCCCACTAATTTGATAACAAAGGATGTTCTTGCTCAAAGCATTTTCCTTTGACATATTGTGTATGAGCGTGTTTTATAATCCCCAGTTTCCACTTGTTATATTCTTGTAGTGACTACTTGATATAACCTAACTTATATGTATATGGAAGCTTGGACAGTAACCATCAGATTTCACTCATTGATGGTCATTAACTTTCTTGATAAATGGAAAAGGCAGCAAGATAACAGAAGGTGTATTGCAACATCATAAGTATGTACTAGATACAAGGGTTTGTAAATATTTATAATGGCCTTGGCGTTTTTAGATTTGATTCCTAAAGATTTTTCGTTGGTTTAGGCAATCTGATATTCACACTTTGGTTCACGTGGTTTGTCCCAAAACTTCTGAGCTAAACGGTGAGTTGTAGCTGGCTTTAGAGATTTATGACTTTTTATGCAGATCATGGCGAAGGTATTCCTCACAATAACAGTATTCTTAGTTCCCAGTGAACTTGAAAACAGTCATGTATAAGATGTTAGTAGAAGGTAGACTCTAATCAATATTTATGAATTGATAATTGCAAAAGAAACCGAATAACAAGAAAATCCTGGTACTTTACCTAACTAACATGCAAAAGGAGAATAATAGTGATGCAATTTACAGAAATCTTTGCCTGGTTAACTAGTTCACTAGTTACTAGCCTTTGAAGTGAAGACAGGAGTAAGACAAGGCTGCCGCCTACTATCACCATGATCTTTCTAATTGTGGTTTATTCGACTCGACTGGATCATGCAGCAAACCGTGAGGAGCGAGAAGATGGGCATACCCTATCTGACTGATGAAAACAGCCAAGAAGATTTGGATTTTGTAGATGATGATTTATGTCTAATGTCGCACAAACTCCAAGATTTACAGAGGAAAACTAACAAGTTGACAGTAGAGGCAGCGGAAACGAGACTCCCTTCAAGTGAACGTGAATGTAAAGAAGACAGAGGTGATGAAGATACTCAACCAACAACAGCATCAACAACAAGCACCAATCATCATCAACGAGATGAACCTAAGGGAAGCCTCTTTCACCTACCTAGGCAAGGCAGCATCGTTTCAACTACAGGCGGCACAGGTACAGACGAGGAAGTCAAGGCAGCCAGGATCGAAAAAGCAAGACAGACCTTCCCACATTAACCTGGAACCAGTGTGGAGATCTTCTGCACTCAGCATAAAGCGTGAACAAGATTCGGATTTTCAACACCAACCCAGTCAAGTTAGTGCTCCTATATGGTTCAGAGACTTGGCGCGTTACGAAAGGGATTTCCAACAAACTAAAGACATTCATCAACAGCTGCCGCCTACGCTCGATACTGAATATCAGATGGATTGCCAGAAAGAATAAGCAACACGGAACTCTGGGAACGAACTAACCAAGAACCCATCGCCCAACAAGTATGCAGGAGAGGAAAGTGTAGATGGATTGGATTGGATTAAGCATACACTGAGAAAGCCATTCTGAGACATCGTGTGCCAGGCCCTCGAGTAGAATTCAGAGGAGAGACGACGAGTTGGGCTTCCTAGGTGAGGGTGACATGGAGGAGATGGTGTGATGAAGAAATGAAAGCTTGTGTGAAGTGGTGGAGCTAAGTTGTAAAGACTGTCGAGAAGAGAGTGCAATGGAGACGTGCAACTAAAGCCTTATGCCCCACTAGGAACCCAAAGGAATAATAATAATAATACTTTATAGAAAAAATTCGATATTTAGGAAGTCGCTTAGCCTTCAGATAAAGAGCAAAATGCAGTCAAACGAATAGTTATTTGATGCCACGTGTTAGTCGAACAAATAGGATAAAGATTAGTCCAAACCACCACCACATAACTGTGCACATAAGTCAGGATGTTGATCAGATCATAAGAAAATGTTTCATTCTGTATTCTTAGAATTAAGGCACTGAGTAGTATTCTCACCATCAGTAATTTGAACTCCAGTCGTGCGTTTCAATAAAACATTTGCTTAGAATAATTTCTTTGAAAGAGAACTTAAGCTAGTTTACTGAAACAAGTAATGTTAAATCTAGACGAAGAGTAAGAACATAAAACTTACTTTATAATAAACTTATAAGGCCAGTTATTTTTCCTAGAATATAGTTATCAACTAAGGAATTGATTGAGTATGATCAGTACACCGAAAAGATGAGAGGATATAATTCAAAAACGTGTGACAGTTTTTAAACAGATGTCATTAAAATAACATCAAATGCATGCAGTATGAAGATTCAGCATCTGTTCGAAATATACGGAAAATTCTACTACCTATTATCAAAAAGGAGGATAGACAACTAGAATTAGGTGAACTTTGAGCGGAAGTTGAAGAGTTAATTGATATGAATATCGAAAATAATCTGTGTCTGAAAGATTATCCAGTAAATAATACTATTTCACTATCTGAAACATCTAATAAATAAAGTGGAATTACAGTGAACTACAGCATTCACGTTTCACTCCTATATTAAGTCATAAAAGTAGTTGCTAAGGAAAAGATTGCTTTAAAACAGTGAAACAACTATTTATTCGGAATGACTTACATAAAGTAACAAGATATGTCATTGAATTTTAATGCAAAGTATTATTATTCAGAACACTGAACTTGGAATTTCACGATGTTCTCTGTGATTATATCATTGCATGACAGTTAGTCTGAAACTGCCAAACTGTTTTATCCTCTCCAGTAAATACTATTTATAAGGAAAGGTTGACTTATTTAATTTTGCACAGTAGCCTTATCCTCAGTAGATTAAACTGCAAGTGGCCATAGTAGAAAAATCACTAGGACCTAGGGTGTATAAGATATTTTTTTAGTCGAGAAATATGTCCCTTAAATACCTCTTTTGGGTTTGAAATGATTAGTGTCGGCTTCTCAGGTAGGAATAAACATATACTAGATCGTAGCGATATCATGAATAAGATATAAGAACAAAGCATTACATTTTGACAGTTTCTTAGGAACTAAAAATTATCCTGTGGAATTATATGAAATATTTCAGAGACCTTAAAACGATTCCTTCACTTTCAAGGGAAGTAGTGTCCTCTTTTTCTAGTCGTTCATTGGAATTATGCTATCACTAAGTCAATTTAAAGTAATGCAAAAATTCCCATTTAGTGTAGAGCCATTGATGAGGAACTAATTGAAAAGAAATATTTCTTCGCTCACATTGTTTGTTTTACTCAATTTAAAGTGATTATATCAATAGATTTAACTTAAAGCACCTTTCTTCTTCATTGAACAGTCAGTGTATAAGTGTTTTTAAGTCTCTGATTATTATTATTTGTTCCATGGGTTCCTAATGGAACATACGGCTTCACTAGCACGTCTCAATCCCACTCTGTTCACTGCAAACTTTTGAACCTGGTTCCACGACATCTCAGAAGCTCTCATCTCTTCCTCACACCATCTCCTCCATATCACCCTAGCCTCGGATGCCCAACTCGTCGCTTCCCACCTGGGTTCCACTATTATTATTACTATTTCCTTGGGTTCCTAGTGGGGCATAAGGCTTTAGTTGCACGTCTCCATTGCACTCTCTTCTCGACAGTCTTTACAACTTAGCTCCACCACTTCACACAAGCTTTCATTTCTTCATCACACCATCTCCTCCATGTCACCCTCACCTAGGAAGCCCAACTCGTCGTCTCTCCTCTGAATTCTACTCGAGGGCCTGGCACACGATGTCTCAGAATGGCTTTCTCAGTGTATGCTTAATCCAATCCAATCCATCTACACTTTCCTCTCCTGCATACTTGTTGGGCGATGGGTTCTTGGTTAGTTCGTTCCCAGAGTTCCGTGTTGCTTATTCTTTCTGGCAATCCATCTGATATTCAGTATCGAGCGTAGGCGGCAGCTGTTGATGAATGTCTTTAGTTTGTTGGAAATCCCTTTCGTAACGCGCCAAGTCTCTGAACCATATAGGAGCACTAACTTGACTGGGTTGGTGTTGAAAATCCGAATCTTGTTCACGCTTTATGCTGAGTGCAGAAGATCTCCACACTGGTTCCAGGTTAATGTGGGAAGGTCTGTCTTGCTTTTTCGATCCTGGCTGCCTTGACTTCCTCGTCTGTACCTGTGCCGCCTGTAGTTGAAACGATGCTGCCTTGCCTAGGTAGGTGGAAGAGACTACTTCCTTTAAGTTTCTGATGGCTGATACAAATATGTCCTAGTATTATATTAATAGCATATTCTGTGAAACAAATTCCTATCATTCAACCTCGTGTAGCTCACTTTTGAGTATTTGATTCACTCTGTATTACAGATTCTGTGGTAAATATAACTGTGCACTTACACACTAATGATGACTGAGGTTGGAAGAAAGTTAAATTTCTTCAAGCGTTTAACTATCTACCTCCATAGTAAATACACCACACAAAGTGTCTACTCACTAAATATAAAATTGAGTATATTAACTGATACTTACACAAAGCTGTCGTATGTGAAGGATACATTACTGTTCTTTTTCTGTATCATTAGTCACATATATCATCAAAACATTAACTCACGATATGAATGTTCTATAATGGTTTATGACTGAACACAGAGAACAGTTAAACAACGTCAATGTTGGTAGGTAAGTAGTAAGATTCACCTGTCATCTTAAGTATAGCCCAATTTTTGCTTATTATAACTAATTCACAATGAAATGGTTAGATTTATTGTGTATCATAGCTCAATTGGCGAAGCATCGGGATTGAATGTGAAGACCACTAGTTCGAATCCCATGGTTTCCTGTGATTTTCAATCATTCACGAGCCTCAATAACCCAAGTCTGTCAAACTAAAGTCATGTCAAATAGTCTCACTGATAGTTATTATCTGTTGATCATAGTTTTTCAGCAACTCAATTTCTTAAAACAATGAGCAAATATGTAAACAAAATTTATAATTTACTAGGCATGTTATTTCACGTAACTATTAATGTTAATACCATAATTAAAAAATAGGACTAGCAGTGCTACATTCACCAATATAGTTTTGAATTATTATTAATATAATTGTTAAGTTAAAGCCTTGAAATTTAACGCCACACACTGTCATATAGACAACTAACTGGACTTTTTTTTGACTTTTTTAAGTTCGTAATTAATTTCCTAATTATTAATTAGTCATGCCATTATTTTGTTTAATATTATTATTAGTATTATTCTTATTTTATTCTCCCGTGTTATAATTGAACAGTTTCCCCTGTAAGCAGAGTGACATTTCCCTCCAAACCCTTATGCTTTGGAAACATACTATTCACTTAAACAGATGAAAATACGTGTAATTGCTACCTTGTGTAATGTAAGAAAAAAAGACTGAGATTTACTGTAGACAAATAAAACAAGGCTTGAGTTATTTTATCACCCTCCTCCGTCTCATCTTTTCTTTTCGTACGCTTGTTAAGATTTAATTACATATTGGTGATGATCACTTTGACCTGTTACGTAAGAGGGTTAAAAAGATAACCTTAAATAAATGTATGTGCCTGTCTATCTGTCTATGTATATACTGTTTATGCATTGTACTGACGTAATTATCCAAAAAACGACACGTGATCACTCACTGAAACACCATAATTCTGTTATTTTTTGTAAGCCATCCTCCCCTAAATATTCACTGTTATCAATAGTAATTAAACCTGGACTAAAGTATTCTTTAACTTTATATACTTATCGAATGTTACCATTAGTAAGAATAAGTACATACTATTGAAAATTAAATTACAACAGTGTAATCTCAAATGATTGTGATTTCGTCACAATGATGGAAATAATTTCACTTTATCAATTATTCCAAATATGAATGGTAAACTACTCCTTATACTAATTCAAATTGTTAGAAAGTTGGATAGAAATACCAAGGTCAGTGTTTTCATCAATTAAAAAACACAGATAAGTACTTCGTTCTTATCACTGATAAGTAGGTGTTTTGATAAAGACAGGAGTGAAGTTATTAACTAATCACTTATATTATTTCTACAATATATTCTAGTGATATTATAAATGAAGGTATTATGTAGTGTTTATCATGAAATGTAGGATGAAAAAGAGAAAATATTCAACTTAAGTTAAATGAGATGACTACTTACTGAAAATTAATTTATACAGAAGGAATTTCATCTTTCTCTTGCTTATTTTGCGCATTTTTTAGTAGAATGTCAAAAAACACTTTGGCAGCTAGTTTTACAGCTAGTAAATAGGTTTTTTTTAGAGAAGTTGTCGTCAGAGTGTGAACATTTTAGTGCTTAATTCTACTAAATATTCTAAGTGCATTGAATGAAAGATAAGTCAGTCAGTAATAACATTGGACTTGAGTAATGGTTTGAGCTGCCACACCTGATATCATCATACCAAGGTAGAAGGTACCAAGATGAGAGATAGAGAAATAAGGAAGAAGTGAGACAGACCGGTCAAAAAGCGTGACAGAGGAGAAAGAAGAAATGAAGCTATAATGCAAGTCGGCATAATAGTTAGAATGAAGATAATATGTGGACACATCGATTCTGAGCCTTATCTCTTCAAGTTTCCAACCACTGGTCTCTGTTGTTATGCGGACGCCAACCAAGATATATACATTTCCCTGGAGGACTCAGATCAACTGTCAAAAACTTCTTGAACTGACATCATATTTTAGTCTGGTCACCTCTAACCTACCTCCAGCTTGAACATACTTCAGCTAACCATGTACGATGGGGCATATGGTGACTGAGGATATGTAACACATGTTCTGGCCATTTGAGTCAATGACAATTCACAAAATCATCATGTGGTCTACCTATACGGCTTAAAACCTTGTGCTTGACTTCCAAGTTACTGACGTGGTGGCACCATGACCCATGGCTTATGCTACTAAGCAGCTGTGTTTTTATGTCTTCTACCTTTCATAGTCATGTTTGAAGTCATATCGAAGAACAGAGAGAACCACTGCGCAGTACAAGTGGCACTCAGCACAAACGGATGCCACATTGGTGCAATAAATGGTGCACATTTGTAAAAAAAAGGAATATTTTTATCTCTGTGGAGATTTAACTGATCCCTTAATCGTCAGGGCCGAATTGACTTTCGAAGTAAATGAGGTAGTCAACGTACTCCTTAGTTGTAGGCAAGCCACCAGTGAAGATCAGTCTTAAGGCAACAATTTGCACTTAAATGGCGAAAAGTGCATTATAATCACCCTAAAATTGCCACTTGAAGTGTCCAGAAAACTCCACATCTTTGCCTAACAGGGCCACATCATCTGCGTAATCCAGGTTTATTGAAGAATCTCTTCTGATAAGGTTGATTCCTCTTGCTTTGGATGATGAGACCTAGACTTTCATAGGCACGTCTGTAATAAAGTTTAATTAGAATGGACAGAGTGGAAATCTCTGACAGATAACATTTGACGTGTAAAACTCACCTGATAACTCATAATAAGGTCTGACACGCCAACATGTGCTCAAGTACAGAGCATCTAACAGGGTTATTTATTTATTTGGCATCTCCAGTGATTTCTCAATCGACGGAGTTGAATGCCGCCTTTGAGTTGCAAAATACAGAGAGTGTCTAGCTTCAGTGAGTTTACCCTAGCTTCAGAACTTGATTGAAAGGGAATACACACTCGGTCAGGGCTGAAGCCTTCACGGTTTGCTTAGGATTACTGTTTTTCAGTTCCACCTTAGCTTCTAACAATTGCAGGAAGTAGAATCTTGGAGATTATATTCGTCAGACTGATTCTCCAGCGGTTATCACAGCAGGATTCCTCTCCTGTCATTGGGGACTAGGACAATTAGTGATGGAGACAAGTCAGAAAGGATCATATCTGACTCCCATACATTAGTTAACACTTCACTTATATGAAAAAGGTTATTCTGTCATTTATGAAGTATCATCTGGCAATCCGCTTAACATTATTTCGTTTAGTCATCATTCAGGCTGCCTAAGTATACACTGATTTTAGAAGTTGAGTCTAGTAATTATGTGTACAGTTTGTAGTTAATTGACTCAAATGAAAGTTTGCGCTTGTTCCATTATTGAACTTCTAAGTCCAACATTCATCGAAATATCAAATATCTGGAAAGTTTTCACAAGATAAATAGTCTTGAGTTTGTCATGACTGTTGGTTATATTGAAAAGTTCATCATATGTGTTGGATACAGAAATGATAAAAAGGATCACGAAATAATAAATGCACAAAATCTTATATAACATGATAACTGTGATTACGCAATATGGGACTTTAAACTGAAACGTTATAGCCTATTTTCACAACTCAACTAGCCTTGAGGTATTGTTAAGTTTACCCCACTACTAGAATATCAATTCAACATCATATGGTACATTGTTTAACCTGTCTGTTTTACGATATTTCATTATTACTTCCAAACGAATCTTCACAAAATTTCCTCATCATGGATACAATGTAGGTATTTTAGAATAGTTTGATTCAATCTACTCATGAATAGGTGGAAATGAGAACTGTGACAATAAAATTCATAATCTTTTAAACGATTATGGGCGTAGGAAATAAATATAACCGTATGGATTTATCAAAACACCTAAGTTACATTTAAACTAAGGGAAATGTCCTACTTCAATTGGTCAAAGTAGATAATTATGGTTATTTTCTTTTAAGTCACATTCTGGTACTTCAAAAATCTATAACGTGCTACAATGAAAGAGATGAGAAAAACAGTGGTTTTTAACTTACGTGAAAAATGATATTAACAAGAAGAAAACTTCCTTTTGAACATGTCTACTGCTAGAAAGCATAATTTACTATCGACAATTTTAGGTAATTTGAAGACTTTTAGTGAATATCTCAACGGGATTACTTATAGTGTATACTATTCAGAACCATAGAAGTATTAGTACATACGATTAGATACAAATTTAGATCAAATAGGATTCATCTAATAGCATACTTTTGGATAAGTTATCCTTTAAAAGGTGATCTTAAATTCAGGTAAAATAACGTATATATGAATTAGCAAATAGGTTTATACAATTTGGAGGTTTGGGGAGGATTTATTTATTGATTTCAGTTTAGTATTCATCAGGGACTGAAATCACTTGGAGAACTAACCTGAAGTCAACAAAAAATCTCCACAAACCTCCAAATTAAACTAGTCTAATGCTTGTTAGTGTCTTGCTTCAAGATGAGATTGTCGACATTTTGATGAGAAGTCTTGACTAGTGGGGCCAACCATGTCGGATGTTAAGACAGTTACTCAACGAAGGAGGTTGATGGAGACCACGCTATATTATGAACTGACAAAGGTAAGAAGTTGGAAATATGGACCACTGAATTCTGACCCAGTGGCTAAGTGGTAACGTGCTAGCCATGGAACCTGAAGGTCCTGAGTTCGATCTTCGGTGAGGTAGTAAGTACGCACTGCTGAAGAGTCCCATACTAGGACACAGCAGATGTCCAGAACAAAATTGAAGAAAGGGTATTACCCAGGTAGAAACAGATAACAATAATGAGAATCTTGATTTTTTGAGGCACAGACGATGTGGAACACCTTTGACGTGCACTATTACTATTTTTCATACTGAATACATACAATAAGAAAGGCGTAAAAACCACTTGATAGTCTGTTTTTGCTTACCTAGACTAACACACAGACACACACACACATTAAGTTTCTAAGATCTAGTTTATAGTATATAACTCTGAATCTATGTATTTCAGCACTTGTGGAGATTCACAAATGTTAATCTAGGCAATGGTAACTATCAAAAATGGTGAAAATATTAATATGTAGGCATTAAATCTATCAGCATGAAAAAAGTAAGTTTTCATTATTGATGAGTTACTTCTTGAATATGCAGTGAGTGAGTAAGGAGGGAGTTATGTTTTATAGTTTACTTAATTGTGCTTACAATTCTACTTGACAAGGTGACGTTTCAGCACTGAAGTTAGCTACGGCTATAAGCGTAACCCATACACTAGGTAATAATTAAGATAGGTTTATGAGACTGCTAGGCATTATTCACCCATAAGTGCATTTCTGTGACCACAAATTCAGTATATTCATAATCGGTTGTTGTATTTTATTGCAAAGTAAAACACAGTAGTGAATAACTGTCACAGAGTTTTACTAGATCAGTGCTCCACTTTGTTCAGTGTTTGATAACGAGGAATCATCCCTACTAGGTGTTAATTTCCTCTGGTCTGTTTGCATTCAATCTGTACTTTTACCAGTTATTTGTGCACACTTACCAAAGTGGGAATTCGCCCAAGTCATCTGCCAGATTTAACTGATTTGAACAATTCATATGACCTAAATTTGTTGAGCTACACTTCTGATAGGATCGACTCAGAACATGCAGAATGGCCATCTGATATTTACAGCACAATTCTTCGACTAGTTAAATCAATGGACCAGTGTTTACCGAAGCATATTCCCATCCTTCAGTAATATTACAAAATGTTTGCAGTCTTAGGAACTAAACAACTGGAAAGTCGTAATGTTACGTAAATTTTTTTAATCTGTTCGTAGTTATTTAAAGTCTACCCATCACTTTATTAATTTCTGACTAAACACCATCCTGAATGAAATTCGTATGTACAGGGAACAAAAAGACCAGAGAATCGACTCTATTTTAGGTTACATAAAGACTGAGAAGAAAAATTTCATTGAGATATTTATCACTAATGATGAAAAAGTATTCCACAAAACGTGTTGACTCCTATGAATCATGAAGCTAAGCTATGGAGTGATACATTGCAATATTTTGTCCTTGTAGATAAATACCTAGGCAAGATAGGTTAGTCTACTGATGAGGTGGTGATCCTTCATCTGCTGAGATGGTCTAAACATGTACTGAGCATGTCAGACCACTACATTCGTCGATGTACCATGCTAGGGGAAGCTGGATTAGTTTAGAAGCAGGCTCAAGGTGGCTAGAACAAGACATAGCATCAGTCCATGAAGTCTCTGACTGTTGGTCTGAGCCGTGTAGGGAGTTGAAGACTACCTGGCCAAGGTATTCGAGACAATAGGAATCAGGTTACAACAGTTTTTTTTATTACCGACGAGTTTATGGAAAATACTTTGTTATTACTTTTATTGATGGAGTGAAAGTTTCACAGTATCTCTGAGTTACAAACAAAACACGAAATGCTGTTCCTAAAATATGTTTTGAAGAATATTTTTATTGAAGCAATCTTTTACGAGATTCTTTGGTTACTTTAGGAAATTAAGCAGTATAATTTTGTGAGGATGAGGAACCACCTGATTGGATAAAGCGAAAAGTATGAAATACCCGGCATGATTTAAAAAATACTGAATTGCAAAATAGAGGCATCAAAACTAGTCTGAACATAAAATTTGATAAATAATAAAAAAACAAGACTTCAATTTACCAGGTATCTTATTTATCTTAATGGTTGCCAATGGTTTGACTGATTGAGTCAGTTGATGTAACTACTAGGGCTTATAGGATATCGATTACCAAGTCAAGAAGAAAGTATACACTTGTCTTCTATATTGCTTTCTTCATACACTTCTGGATAATGCTTTATATACTTCTACCACGCTGAGTAAAAAGAGAAACAGAAGTGAAAATCCTTGGTGACATTAGGTCAATCTGTGGCACTTTTCAGTAGTAATCACCATGATCCCTTTTACTAAGTAGACATGAGTAACAAATGTCCTGGGCATTTTAGTTAATTAAGCTTAGAAACACCAACAACTGAGGTACTTATTTTACCTGAGACTCCATACTTAAAACTGTGGTACTACTGCACACCGTTGATGTTACCAGGGCAGTGGCGATCAAATACGTGAAGCCTTTTAATGTCCTTCAACTTTCATAGTCCAACTACACGACCATATAGTAGGATAGAGTGATGTGTTATGCAGAAAATTCAAATATCTGATCCACACCATATGGCTTGTTTTGAGATTTCACCTACATAAACAAATCAGAGGTGAGCCTAATTCGCAAGTAGGTGAACTCATCATTGAGCTCAATCATTTAGCCTTCTAGTGTCAGATGAAAGTATCAATACAGACATGACCTGAAGCAACAATTAGCATTTAGGAAGTGAGAAACAACCGAATTATTCTCATGTTTCTGCTTGTCAAGGAAACAACATTTTGTAACATTACCATCTAACAGGATTTTCTCGCCTGTGTACTTCAGGTGGAGTGAGAAGTCTCCCAGTAAGAAGTTAATAATTGTAAGGTTACATGAATAGAAGGAGATCTCTATAAGAACTTCCATCAAAAAGGTACATCAGGGTGAAAAGAGCAGTCTGTCCTAATAATTGAGGTCAGCAACTTACCTGACAGCTCACCTACTTTTTACTATTTTCTTAGAAGGTGGGATTATATCTCATTCTCTTATGCCGCTTCATATCTGCGTTAGGTCATTTCAGCACAGATATACGCGTGCTAGAATAAATGCATGGTAAGTGTACAAGCTTACTCTCCAAAAGGAGCAGTAACCTTTGGCCAAAACTTTCCAGCGATAGGCGATAGCTACAGGGTCTATCACAGTCATCGTTCAGTAGAAGTCTGTGGTATCCACACCATTAAATAATAAAAAAACATTTGGGTCCTGTATACTTGTCTCACTATTGTGTCATGCATTCATAGCACAAGACGCCAGAATTTCGGCTGTCCAAGTATTTTATTCAGCTCGGCAAGGGCTGTAGATATTAAAAGCTCGGATATGTCGTTTGGAGCTTGGTTTTAAAAATAACGTTTTTTATTTCGTGAACTTGAATCATTACCAGGGGCTGGAGTGCTAGAAATATTTAAGCAGAACATACATTAACAATGAGAGGAGGAAGTTAGGAAGGCGAGAAGGTACACGACTGATGTTGTTTGAAAGCGACCTTCGTGCTGATAAAGGTATGGGGCACGTCAGCACCTTTGGGGCCGCCTAAAATGTATGAGATGACTTTCCCTTCCTGAGGTATTTGGAGGAAAAGGTAGATTGTTAAGGGTGGTCTTATAAACTTGGTGATTAGACTGCATAATTCAAAAGACATGTGATAGACTCAAATAGCATTCAGCCCTTTCTGAACTTATTTGTGTTACAGCCATTATCTAAGAAAAATCTTTATGTATAAGATCGAAAACTAAAAGTGAAGGAAGAAGCATGTTATTTTACAGGTCAATTTTTTGTAGCCTATCTTTTCAATTGAGGAAAAGTAGAAATATATTGCAACGCTGGTTATCAACAGCTAACACCTACCATAACACTTCGCACAGCTAACAGCAGGCTTTCATTCACAGACCCCATCATCTTGCAAGCTGTTTAAGCTATGATGACAATTACTTTGTCAAGATACCCTAATATGATTATGAGCAATAAATTCTACTCGAAACATCATCAGCATATAATATTGTTTCAGTATGTGATACATGTATGAAAAAGAATAATGCAATCATACATCACAATTCCCGAATTCTATTCTTATATTAACTGCTTTCAGTCTTAGCATCATGTGACATAATTTTACTCATGAATCCCCCAATCAAAGTAACAGTAAGTGGAAGTAATTAGTGAAACAGAATTTTCATAAACCAGTGCAGTATACCATTGATTCGATCTACTTTCTTATTTTGACTCTATGAAGCAGATTCTTATGGGCATATCGATAATGAGTTCGCACACAATAGGGATTATAATCATCAGTTACTTCAAAATCCCTTCAGCCTAGATACCGAAATCTTCTTATAGGTGCATGTGTATGTTGTCTAAACACAAAATTCACTAGTGAGTTTCGTCTAGTGAGACGAATGTACTAGTGAGGAAACTATCAATTTCTCCATCTACTATAAGATAGTTTTATACACATGTTCCTCTTTATGAACTTAGACAGAAAAAGGATAGGAGTTGTGACAGAATGAAATGATATCACTTCATTTCTTTGGTTGTTTATCAGTTATTTTGCATGCTAAAAGACTTAAATGTCCCAATCAAAGAATCTGAAACTATTTTCGCAATTAAGTAAGGCTAGTCACCAACAGCCGATATGGTATAATAAGGAAAATAACCAACTTGATAAAGTTAACAGGATAAGTTACGAAGCCACAGTTATGTATCTGATTCAACATATAGTTCGAGAAAAACAATGTGGATAGTACCAAAATATTTTGGTATTTAGAACAAAGGATCACACAAAAAGATCAGCAAGTATATTAGTTGATTATCAGTAACAGACAAATTATATAAAAATATAGTCAGCTGAACTGATTTGTTCAAATTATCATCAGAATTTTGCACAGTCCGTATGGTAAAAGGTTCAGCTAGAAGATTTTATCATCCAATAAGAAAAATAATGAAAATTAGGTTACCAAGGGAAGTAGAGTATAATCACTGCATCTTTTTGAGCAGATAATCCCCTATTTCAGTCGTCTGATCACTAAATCCTCAACGAACTTGAAAAGATTCGAACTCCATTGTTTGTTGAGTACATTGAAGAATTAATTCCAAGGTATCTACTTCATGGTAGATGATAAGTTATATCTAAGATAAAATATCTTTTCTAGTTAACTTTACTAAAAATGTTCAACAGTGGTTACAAACATTAAAACTGGCAGACAAATTGTCTACAATTGCTGAAATAGTATAAGAAACAGCATTATATATCCACTGAAAGTAGTTGTTTAGAAAACCCTAGACATTTGTTGAAAAAAAGAGAATGAAAAGAAGACTCATTTTCATTTTATTATAGAAAAAGTAGTTAATCATTTACATTTTGCATTATGAACTTTCCAGCGACAGCCGATAGCGTCATGGTCTGTTGCACATCACCATTCATTAGAAGTCTATGATCTCCTTATTTCGAGTGAAAAGATAATCAGTAAATGGTTGTCTAAACTGAAATAGGTTAATTGGTTTCAGATCTATGCGCGACTCATTAGTGTGTGGCATTATGTCCTTTCAATTTCTATACTAAGAAGGACATTGATAACTGGAGTGCCTCAGTACGGTGAACTCACTATTTAATATATCTGATTGAGCGGACTTATATTACCGAACAAAAGTTCTCTGCAGGTCAAAGACACATTTAATTCCTAAGTTCCTAAAATATAAAAGAAGTAAACTTTAAACACTGGACGCAGAGCACAGACAAACAAAATCAACGTAGGATCTCGTATACAAATGCATCGGTTAAATTTAACACACTTCCCAAAAACATGCTAAGAAAAAATAGATAGGAAACACTGATATAAAATTAGACAAAGCTGAATGGGAGGAGAGAGATTTTAAAATTTAGGATTAGCCAAAACATTTAAGCTTTAAAAGACATCAACAAGTGTACTCATCTGCGCCACTGTGACCAATTTCTAGCCGTTTCAGTAAGAGTTTTCAACCACTGTTTCTTATCATCTCGGGGACCCTAACCAGGTAGTCTGTACCTCTCTACGCGGTTTTGAGCAACAGTTACAGAATTCACGGACTTGTCACAGCCAACCTGGACCACTTCCAACTTTTATCATGGTACGTCCAGGTAGGTGGTGACTCAGCATAAGCAACACAGAGCAAATACTTTCATATGACTTAACTGAGTCGTCAAAAGAAATTCATTAATTAAAGACAGAAGTGATGACTATGACGCTATTCTGATAACCGAAGGGGATTAATTTATAAACGAAGTAAAAGTTTTGTTTTTCAAGTTCATAACATCGAGCTATGAGCTTTTCTCTATTAGTCCTAGTTATTCTATCATACTGCAAATACAGTAATCTGAATAAATTGTTAAAAGATCGTGATAATCTTCGTTCCTTAAAAACAATTGTGGAAAGGTTATTTTCAATTCAAGGCAACCTGCACACTTTCATTTATAAATACCTGTTTGATGGAGTAGGTTCCGAGGACAAACTTTGAAGAGGCAACCCAAATGATCCAAAAATTGTAGTATTTACATGAAAGTACCTAATATTCATAAAATGAAATAGGATTTTAGATAAAAGTGATCAATTTTTATTTGTTTTACGCAACCTACTAGTAGTATCAATGTTTCCTAATACCAATTTGATGTGTAAAATGATAATAATTATTATTATTTGTCGCTTGGGTTCCTAATGAAACATAGGGCTTCAGTAGCACGTCTTCAATGCGCTCTGTTCACTGAAATCTTTTGAACCCGGCTCTACGACAGCCCATAAGTTCTCATTTCCTCCTCGCACGATCTCCTCCAAGTCACCCTCACCTTGGACATCCAACTCGTCGCTTCCCCTGGGGATTCCACTCGACGGCCTGACCTGGCACGTGATGTCCCCAGTCGGCCTTCTCAGTGTATGCCCAATCCAATCCATCTCCACTTCCTTCCAGTGCATATTTGTTGAGCGATAGGTTCTTGGTTCGTTGCCAGCCAGAGTTCCTTGTTGCTTATTCCTATTATTCTGGCCATCTGATCTTCAGTAGCGAGCGTAAGCAGTTGTTGATGAATGTCTGTAGTTTGTTGGAAATCTCTTTCGTGACGCTCCAAGTCTCTGAACCATATAGGAGCACTGACTTGACTGGGTTGGTGTTGAAAATCCAGATCTTGTTCTTTATGGTGAGTGCAGAAGATCTCCACACTGAATTCAGGCTAATGAACACCTGTCTTGCTTTTCCGATTCTGACTTTAATTCAGTAGTCAGTTGGCCCATATCACTTCTCTAAAGTTGTTTAACTATGATTAGTTAGATAAGCAGGTCGAAAAGCCTTTTGTATAACTGGAAAAGTCTCACTAACTGGAATAAAAATCGTAAAAGAAATAAAGATCAAAACTTTTATTGATGCTCATGGGAAACATTGAGATGAAATACCAAGAGAAACTCAATAAGTGGATTGAAAAAAGAAATATGTTAGTTTTATCAAAGTAAACAGATAACAATAAAAAGTCGCTTTGTTTAAAAATTAGATTCATTGGAAGTTAAAAAAAAGAATGATAAGATTTTGATTACATAATCCAATACGTCTTTCTTTCGCTTTCAACGAAAAAGAAAATATTATCTCCTTCAGACGTGTCAAGTCAAAGGCATTGGGAATTCGATTTGGAGGTTTGTGACGATTTATTGAATAACTTTAGGTCGATATTCACTATGGACTGACATCAGCTGGAGAACCATTGGAAACCTGAGACAGCGGTCTTGCCCTAGTATGGGCTTCCACAGGAGTGAGCACTCATGACCTTAACGGGGATCGAACCCAGGACCTTGAAGTTCTGTGTTCAGCACGTTACCGTCGGGCTACTGAGTAGAAATACGATGGTCTATATTTCTTGCTTCTGTCAGTTTAAAATGTAGCGCAACCTCCATCCAATGTTATCGTTGGGCATTTGTCCACATATCCGACTTCAGTGGGCCCACAGGTTAGGACTTCTCACTAGAACTTGAAGAGTCTCATCTCGAAGCAATTGCTTTTAGGTTGTCTTCATAATTCCATTATAATTCTTTTTTAATATGTAACAGTAATATTTGTAGGTGACTTTTCTGGTAGAATTTATTGCTCATAATCATATCAAGGTAATCAAGTGACTTTCTGGTTTAGTCTTCATCAAAACTTATTTTCTTGTGAAAAAACACAAGTGTCCTAAACAAGCTGAGGTATTAACTTCCAGATTTAGAGGAAATAATAGTTTCGCCCTCAGCAACACTAGTGAAAAATCAATGCTGGTGTTACATTAAAATTATACTCAAACTCCTCAGGTTTTAGCATTACTAAAGGGTTAGGAATTTAGGAATATGCACATTATTTATATGAATATGTTGTAGTCTTACTTTCGTCAGTATGGAAAAGAGATACACATCAATGTAATATTTCTTAAATTTTCTCACTCTAGAGGACGAGTGATAATTCAAAAAAGAATAAAAGCAATACCAGTAAACTGTCTGTAAGAAACAGTATTAACGCAATCTACAACAATCTATGTGAAACCTTAGTATTCATATAAGACTCATACTTAAACTGGAGTAAAACCTGTGTTGAACTGTTCACCTACACAAAATTAAATTCTGTACTATGCCCCTTAAATAAAGGCTGAGGGTGCTACCTGATTTTCTACAATACTGTAGACAGAGCTGAATTTGGAACTACCAATCGGAAATTAATAGCCAAAACGAGTTGGAAATAAAGCTGTTTGATTCCTGACTTGAATAAATAGGGTAAGAAACTATACTCTTAACTAGATCACAGTAATAATAACAAAGAATCATCAATCCAGGTATAATATCCTGGAATCTGAAAGTATTTGGAAGATGTCAAGGAATATATATACATCTGCGCCATTGTGACTGATTTTCAACCATGTCACCAAAAGTTCTCAACCACTGATTCCCATCATCTCGAGGATCCCAACCAGACAGTCTACATCTCCTCATACGTCTCAGATCAACAATCAAAGACTTCGACTGGTGTCACGTCGTGGTCTAGTCATCCTGAACTCTCTTCCAACCTATCATAGCATGGCACGTTAAGGTAGGCAGTGACTCGACATGCGCAGTACATGTCCAAGCCATTTCACCCAATGAAGGTTCACAGCCTCATCAATTGACTTGTCGGTCTTGCCTAGTTCCCTTCACCTGACTGACCTCAACATTACTGACACACTGACTCCATCAAAGGCGAGCCATGCTACGAAAATATCTATGATCAAAGCCCAGAAATCTCTTCGTGTCTTCTACTTTTAACGACCATATCTCACAGTCGTACAACGGGACAGAATGGTTTGCTGTGCGGTCTAATCGTCTTTTAATAGGTAGTTGTATATTCGCCAGTCGGCGCCATAGAAAACACAAATTAGTAAATACCAAACGAGCCACCTGCATCCGAGCTGAAACTTCGTCAGCAACCAGCCCGTTCCGGCTGATTCAATTCCCCAAATAAGTGAAGTGATCGACACATCCCACCACTTCACGCCCAAGCTAGGGATCGGGAGTAGTTGCAGGCCAACCCTGGGGCAACATCTTACGTTCCACAGGAACGAGAAGTATGCCAAATATACTCAAATTCCTGCTCAACGTGTTCGCAAGATCATGCATTGTGTCAGCATCTTCATCAAGCAGAAGAACATCGTCTGTATAGTCCAAGTCAACCAGATGACCTTTAGGGAGTAGGTCAATCCCTTTTAGGCTGGAAGTAGCCCGCTCAACTTCGAGGACAGTTTGAGGACTAACACTTAACTCCCATTCAGTTTCGGACTGGATGATGGGGAACTGAGGTATTGCTGCGGTGAGTTGAACTGTACTTCAAAGTTGTTCCACATAATGTTTAATCGATCTGTTCTAAGAACTTACCAAGGTACAATTTTCTTCAATGCTGGTCTCACCAAACAAAGCTTGCTTGTCTCCGATATCGTGTACAAGTTTAAAGCATTTCTAAGTAATACCTCCTTCATCTTTTGCTTCTGCCACCTACCACTGCTCGTGATCATTAGAAAGATTCCTGGTTAATTTACGCTGAATTTGAATTCGGTCTTCACTGGGGTCAGAGACAGCTGGGATCATTTCCGATGACTGTGTGGAAGTTCAGTGACTTTTGCTAACTTTTGGATCTAGGTTATTAAATGTGTTACCATCCGTAACAATTACAGCCTGAATGTTTATGTGTTTACCACTGTTTCGACAACATGCTTAATGTCAGGCCAGAATACCTCAGGATTAAGACTGATATCACATTCAGATACCTGCTCATATATCACCTCGCTGAATAAGATTTATATTTATGCTTGTGAATTTCCAGAAATTCTCATGTAAAACTACCAGTTGATTATTGAACAAAAACTCGAGTAATGTGTACGGTTCAAAGTTTAAAATAGGCAACTGCTCGATGGAAGCTAACGTATTAGGGGAACGACTATATGGAGTCAAAGAACGGGAGAGATGCCAACCTATTGGAATGTGAAAATGGTGGACAAACTACGAATTTAACCGAATTGAGCATACTAAGTGAAGAATGATACAGCATTATGAAAGACGATAAACTATACTACTGATTAATAGTAACTAGTATAGGGCTGTATTGTGAATGAAATATGTTTTGTAAAATCCTAGAGGTAGAAAAATAAATTTCTGACGATTTGGGACTTCGGGAAAATCGCTTCTTCATTAGGGTTTTACAAATATATTTCATTTATAATCCATTTACCCAGTGCCTAACTTATTCAATCCTATCAGGTCAATTTTTGGTCTTTAAGTTTATAAAGATGTATTCAAAAAACACACGAGGGTGATACTGAATGAGAAAACAAAAATGAAGAAAAGAACTAACAGTTCTTTGCGATATACTTCACCCAGATTTCACAATCTGCTTACCGATGATATGTGTCTTCACCTTCCAATCGTGCGAAACCCGAACGATTGCTGTTACCTTGACTTGTCGTTCGGGGCTGCATATCACAATGACCCAACGAGCTATACTGGTGGAACGCTTGTTCCCTCGAGGTCCCACCATGTCAGAAAGGTATGTAAAACGAACAGCGGTTACCGCTTTAGTGTAAATTACTACTCTATGATATGGGTTTGAGGACGAAGTACTATTGCTACCAGCTTTCAACATCCGAACTGTGTGCCAAATCAGACAGTAAGCATCACTTGCCAAAACTCTGGAATTCCTAGCCATGGATGTGTGCTGTATCTCCGGGACACGGAAGCACCACCTGAGTGTAGTTATTAAATTAATCTTACGTGGCCATATTAGTGAGTCTTCAAAATTCACCTGCGAGTATCCGTAGACCCAATGGCTATCTTTCGTGGACTCGCTGGTGTAAGCATAGTATTGAGTTGTAAATCAAAAAGTGCGTTTCTCGACTGGATACTGACCAACAGCCATCTATGTGCTATTTAACTGAATGGATCTGTAAGGATTGTGAGTCTAGGCAATGCCTATTCGTAATCTCCGCCCATGTACCTACCAACAGCAATCCAGATGATGCAAAGGATAAATTCTATAAGATCTTTGACTCTGCTACAGAAAGCAAAACGTTCACATGCAGATATAATGGGAAGTGACTTTAACGCTCAAGCAGGAAAGCTGAACCAATCAGAGAAGCATATTGCATATATTTACGGAATTTCATGTCAATGAACTGACAACAGTGATCGTCTGATGCAATTTTGTTCCAACAACCACTTGTTTCTTACCAGCACTAACTTGAGGAATAAGGAGAGACACCATTTCACATGGCGTCCGCCGACATCAAACTAACATTGGACACAGTTAGATCATATTGCTATCAGCACATCATTGAAGGATTGTCGTTCTTTATGGAGTACTAGTTTGGATTCCTATCACGCGTTAGTACAGGCTCATGTATTGTTGAACCTTACTGGTCACAAGTGACAGTAAAGCTTGTCTATGGTCGATTGGAAGATGAGAACGTCAAATCCGCATTTAAGGAAGAGGTAGCTTGGCATTTGTCTGAAAACGACAGCAATGTTTATCCTGAGAAAACCTGGCGTGATATTAATTCTGATGTACAGTTGGGAACCTAAACCCGAAGGTTAACAAATCGAGTGGATTTTCACACCGTCATCCGAGCTGATTGATGTGAAGAGACTGAATCCAGCTGGCGGCAAGTACAATGAAGAGCGAGAGCAGCTTATAAGTAAATTGATCAAGAATCTTCTCAATGATCGCGAGCAGTGGAGGCTGGCGAAGGAGAGAGAGAGATGAAGAAGGCATCAGCGTTGTGTAAAACTTGACGATTATTTGAGCTTATTAGGGATACCGGCAAGAAGACGGCGATGGTGAATGAAACCACCACCAAAAAGGATAGGAAGCTGATAACCTCATAAGGCAGTTAGCTATAACGTTGGGAAGAACACTTTGAAGCATAGTTCAACTGGCCCTCAGCAACGCTTCAGTTGCCAAACACCTAGCCTCAACCTGAATGGGAAGTAGATTTCAGTCTGTGCGATAGGAAAGAAGTCTTCTTGTAACAACCGTTGGGGAATCGATTTGACAAGCAACGTCTTCCAGATCCTGGGATCCATCACTATCCCACACCTAACTAGAAATCAAAGGCAGCAAACTCGAGAAGAGCATGCAGGTGTCAGACGTGGACGAAAGTTCACCAGTCGGAATATTTACCCTTCTGGAATGCAGGCATACCGGCGGCGGATAACTTCAGTATTTCCCGACCTGAAGGTGGCGTTTGACTAAGTCGACCGAGACGTAATGCGTCAGTGTCTGACTATGAAGTTCTAGTCAAAGCTCTCTACTCGAACTCACGCACCCGTGTGATAGTTTATGGAGAGTGGTGTCCACCAGGGATGCCTGCTGTCATAGTTTGTATTTAAATTCGTTACAAATGTATTAATGGACAAAACCTTAGGCATGTCTGACTTCACTGGGATTGACCTACTCCCTAAAGGTCATCTGGTTGACTTGGACTATACAGACGATGTTCTTCTGCTTGATGAAGATGCTGACACAATGCATGATCTTGCGAACACGTTGAGCAGGAATTTGAGTATATTTGGCATACTTCTCGTTCCTGTGGAACGTAAGATGTTGCCCCAGGGTTGGCCTGCAACTACTCCCGATCCCTAGCTTGGGCGTGAAGTGGTGGGATGTGTCGATCACTTCACTTATTTGGGGAATTGAATCAGCCGGAACGGGCTGGTTGCTGACGAAGTTTCAGCTCGGATGCAGGTGGCTCGTTTGGTATTTACTAATTTGTGTTTTCTATGGCGCCGACTGGCGAATATACAACTACCTATTAAAAGACGATTAGACCGCACAGCAAACCATTCTGTCCCGTTGTACGACTGTGAGATATGGTCGTTAAAAGTAGAAGACACGAAGAGATTTCTGGGCTTTGATCATAGATATTTTCGTAGCATGGCTCGCCTTTGATGGAGTCAGTGTGTCAGTAATGTTGAGGTCAGTCAGGTGAAGGGAACTAGGCAAGACCGACAAGTCAATTGATGAGGCTGTGAACCTTCATTGGGTGAAATGGCTTGGACATGTACTGCGCATGTCGAGTCACTGCCTACCTTAACGTGCCATGCTATGATAGGTTGGAAGAGAGTTCAGGATGACTAGACCACGACGTGACACCAGTCGAAGTCTTTGATTGTTGATCTGAGACGTATGAGGAGATGTAGACTGTCTGGTTGGGATCCTCGAGATGATGGGAATCAGTGGTTGAGAACTTTTGGTGACATGGTTGAAAATCAGTCACAATGGCGCAGATGTATATATATTCCTTGACATCTTCCAGAGCTTGAATATTCTCACTAAACTTCGTCTTCAGATTGTTGATTCTCATATGTTATTTCCTACGCTGACACCACCTTCTCTACCCTCTTGTTGTTTGTGTGCCACTACGAATTGTGGCAACTTGAGCTGATGGACTTCTGTGCGAGGTTGTACGTTGATTTTGTCTGTCTGACATGTGAAAACTGTTGGGTTTTGAGTTCTTTTTCCAAATATTTTACGGATTATTTTCAGCCTTATGTCAAATTTAAAGGTATTATTACGTCTGGGAAGCTTGTAGATAGTAAAGTGAATGACAGTCATGCCTCTGATTTGGTTCTTGCCTATGGTTAGTTATCAAATAAAACTTTCTGTTCACTGTGTGGTGAATTCAAAGGGATCTAATATATTGTATTCATGTGAAATTGGGACATAATTTAACAGAGTGGTTTCAGTAGTTTTGATGCCCAAATAGATGATATTCATATAAAAAATATGCATGTATATGTCTCTCTGTATTTTAGACATGCCATGAACTAAACCAGCATAAATAGTCGTTTCTTTGACCACATCTGTTAAAATGCGTTTCATTTAACGTTCATAATAGATCAATCGCGGAAAATGTAATGTCTTTTTAACAGTTTTTTATGCTTCATAAAGACTGATTACTGCGTTCATTGTATCTGTGATGAAAACATATGGATTTTCGCAAAAGAATAATCGATAATGAACATAACTGGGATCGAAAAGGTACTGAAGACGAGGACGTGTTTTGGAGAAAATTAACGAAAAATATTTCCGGGTCTAATTCAAAGCATTTAAAAAATAATATTTTACTGAATCCATCTTGTAAGAATAATTCTGTGATGAAATGTTTTCAAGAGTCGAATGATTTTGGTAACGGCAGCACCCTTCAAGATAAGCTATCTATTTTCTTGAACGTAAGTGATTTGCTATTGCAGACCCACTCACAATCAATGGTGTTTGCTCAGAAAAGAATTACACCAGAGATGTGCTTATCAGACACGTATCGCATTTTTAAACGTATAGATAAACCGAATAACAAAGTGCTTCACGGAACCGTATATCGATCCCAATTACCATATTCTCAAATACAAAAGAGAAATTCAGCATTAAAACTGACCAAGAGGAGAAATTTAGCAGGATAACAAAATGATTTAATTTCTATAAAAGGTTTCTCCATCGCTGAAATGTTCATCAACCAAACTCATAGAACTAATGAATACATAGGATACTTCAATTGTGCTGAAATAGGGATTGAAGTTTGCAATCGACGAAGAGCAATAGGGTAGTGAATTGTAGTAATATAGTGAAATAAGAATTTCCCATCTGATGAAATATAAGCTGTTGTTGATTTTAAATTCTTATTTTCTATATTTCAGTCTGAAAAGCTTGAATACAACAATAAAAATATGTTTTTTTATACTTCAAGGCCATTTTTGATTTTCAATAAGTCTTAAGCTACGTGAACATACTCAGAACAGGAGTCAAGCTAAAAATCACGAAAATCTGTTAAATTAGTGTTCAAGCCATGAACATTGGAGGCTGGTAGACGTAAAATGCATGTGGAGTACAATGGTGGAACCACGAAGAGAAAAACTTGTATCCACCAGTGTTCGACATGAAGCAAGGAATCTTGCTATCATTTTTTTACTATTTCCAAGATCCTATGATGTCCGATTTAAACGCTATTGAACACCAAGCACGTCTTACCGTTACTGAATAGTACTTGATTTATATCACTGAAGGATAATTTCATTTTTGTCTAAGATCGTATTATAAGTAGGGCAACATGTAAAAGAATACTTGATAGTGTGAATGCCGCATCTGGTTTACAAGCATACATTTCCTAAACATTTTAAAGGTTTTTTGTCAGCTAATCGGTAAAAAGCTTTTGTCGAAACATCAGTGATAAGTTAGAACTGTCAGGAACCTTGAGTGAAATGCCATCCCACCACAGATTCGAATCCATGTCACCCATATTTGCATCTATAGACCTTTCAAAGCTACTCAGGTCAGGATAGACCTGTAGGACTGGCTGATATAAATTGGTTGGTCACTGAAGAGTAACCATCGATCAGACCGCAATGCTGTCATCAAGCTAGGGGACTCATAATTGCACAAAACTTAGATCAACGGCTTCCTACTAATCGCCTTCAACCACAAAACACTACTCAATGTTTCACCGCGATGTTGAGTCTACTAGGTAGTTGACTATATTGCAAAATTGCCGATAGAACTTGACTAGCACTTAAGGATGAACACAGAATTGGTGTAAATCCAGTGACTAGCAAAAGAAGGAAATTCGTTTTGATGTAGTGTATTCCATTGTGATAATTCTTACTAAGCCCAGTATCATTTATTGAAGTTTTTCAAATGTGAAAATCGCAACTGATTTTTGTCAATTTATCATTGGCTTTGATTTTTCATGAGGTATTCGTTACAAAACAGAAAATAAGTGTTGAGAGTAAATCACAGAAAAACCACAGGTTTCTGGTTATTAGCACCTTCAAAAAATTCTTTGAATGTGACAGGATCACTGTCAATTGAAATTGAACTTGAAGGAAAAAACTTATTCAGTAGATAAGGAAGCAAAACTAGACTTTCCAAGGTTTCCAAGATACGTATTATAAGTGTTGAGTCACTTTTGATTTCGACTTTTTCTACTTGAATTACCGAAATGATTAAAAAAGCATTTGAATGATTAAACCAAAAGTAACCTGAATTCAATGAGTGTTCATCTATTTAGCATATTAGAAACGTATGCTTTCTGGATAGATTTTGTAAGATAGTCAAAACCAATATTTGTAGATCTAAACTTTCACAACGTTGCTCAGCGTCGGACGGTTAATGTCGAACATCTTTTTATACAGTACTCTATACCATCTATTCAACTCACGTTCTATTGACTCTCCCACATCATTTTAATTAGATTCTAGTGGGTAGTCAGTACGATGATATCTTGAAGTCTGGGAGATACAATGAATGGTTGAACTGAAATAGCAAGGATTGAGAATATTTTAGTGCGTAACTTAGGCACTTTCTTCCATCACAAACTCTTACCAGCTTCTTGAGGTTGGTGGCTAATTTAAGACAAAAATTTAACACAGACTTTAGAAAAGAGCATGAAATAAAGCAGACATTTTGTATAGCAAAGAATTTTCAACTTTAAATATTCAGAAAAGAGAGAAGGCGACTGGGGCTATATCTATCATAGAAGATCGGTCACTCTAGATAATCCCCTTGTGATCCAACTATATTTCGTAATCAATTATTTATTTCCATATTTCAACCACTTACACACAATTACGTAACTTTCTTTCGTTATGAAATTTACTTTGACTGGAAATTACTCCAGAATGTTCTACCTTTCCGGCTATAATATATTCCCCAGTATACAGCTGAGAGAATGATTCCATCGAAAACAAGACTATCCTTCGTTGCAGTCGTCTTTCTTTTCCTATGATTAAATGAACTTTCGAAATTATTATTTTTTATGAATAATCCTTTTGATTCCTAGTGGAACATACGGCTTCAGTGGCCCTTCAGTCGTCATTCCACTCTCTTCTTGACAGTCTTTCCAACCTGGCTCCACGACTGTCCACAAGCTTTCATTTCTTCCCCACATGATCTACTACATGTCACCCTCGCCTCGGACGCCCAACTCGTCCTTGCCCCTTTGGGTTCCACTCGACAGCCTGGCCAGACGAGTGATGTCCCTAAATCGTCTTCTTAGTCTATGCCCAACCCATCTCCACCTTCCTCTTCTGCATATTTGTTGGACGATGGCTTCTTGCTTCGTTGGTTAGTTGCCAGGCCACACTGACTTCCTTCGTGCTTATTCTCATTGCTCTGGCCATCCATCTATCTGATCTTCAGTGTCAGTATCGAGTGAGCGTAGGTGGCAGCTATTGATGGTGAATGTCTGTAGTTTGTTGGAAATGCTTTTGTGACGCGCCAAATCTCTCAACCATCACATAGAAGCACTGACTGACTTGAGTGATATTAATGTTGAAAATCGGGATCTTGCTCATACATTATGCTGAGTGGAGTGCAGTAGATCACACTGATTGCTTCAGGTTAATGCTGGAAGGCTTGTCTTGCTGTCTCTCCGACCTTGGCTGGCTTTGAAATCCTCATCTGTGCCTGTGCCGTCTGTGGTTGCAATGATGCTGCCTAGGCAGGTAGATGAAAGAACCAACCTCCTTTAGTTTTCTCCCGTTAATGGTGATTGATGCTTGTTGTTTTTGTTGATAGGGTATCTTCATCATCTCCGTCTTCTCTACGTTCACTTGAAGTCCCGTCTTCGCGGCCTATTCTGTCAACTTGTTAGTTTCCCCCTGCAGATCTTCGAGTTCGTGCAACAAGACATTCGACATAAATCATCATCGGAGAAATCCAAATCTTATAGGGTCTTCCCATCGGTCCAGCCATTATATGTCCATCTTCTTACAGCTCCTCACTGTTCGCTGCATGAACCAGTCCACCACAATCAAGAAGATTATGGGTGATAGTAGGCAGCCTTGTCTTACTCCTCTCCCCTGTCTTCACTTCAAAGGCATCACTGAGCTTTCCATTGTCGATCACTGAGCATGTGTCATCGTCATATAGTTGTTGAAAGAGGTTGATAATGGTTTGTGGCACTAAAACCGTAATGTTAAAGCAATTTCCAAATTTCTTCTTGGTCGACGAAGTCGAAGGACTTTTTAAAGTCGATGAAGTTGAGGTAGAGAGTTGACTGCCATTCTACCCTCTGTTCTATGATGATGCGTAGTGTAGTGTTGCAACATGATTCGTACATGATTTGTTCTTCCTGAATCCAGCTTGTTCCGGTCGTAATTTTGAGTCCAGAGCACATTTTAGTCTCTCCAGGATGATGTGGCTTAACACTTTGGTTGGGGTGACAGGGACAGGAGCATGATTCCATGTCAGTTCCTGCAAAGGCTTAGGTCTCCCTTGTTTGGAAGTTTCGCAAGGTAGCCCTCCTTCCAATCAATCAGCAGGTACCTTTACTTTCAAACCTTCTGCAATAGTGGTGTGAGCATGTCCGCCGATGGCTCTGCTTTTAGTGCTTCTGGTGGAATTTCATCTAGTCCTGCTGCTTTCCTGGATTCCAGTAACTTTATGGCGTTCAGGACTTCACTTCTGCTTTTGTCGGAGGGTTTAAGTTCACAGTTCTGTCGCTGGGCTGCTAGTGGTATTTCTGAACGAGTTGCAGGTGGTGGTCGATTCAAGAGTTTTTTGAAGTGGTCAGCTCTGCTAATTATGTTTCCGTCACTATCTTTTATTGTTTCATCCGCATTGGTCTCTTCTCTCCCAGATAGCAGCCTGGTTATCTGACATAATGTTGTCAAGTCTCTCCTAGCTGCAGCCTCCAGCCTGTTCTGATTCACTTGCATGTGTGTCGTATAAGTGTCTTTTGTTCTTCCGCGCACTCCACTTCTTTATCCAGTGTAGTGTTCTGTAGGTTGTGTTCAGTTCCTCTTTTCGTTGTTGATTCCTGCACTGTACAGGTTCATTTTCTGCTTCACCATCTTCCTCTCCTCTATCACCTTCCATGTGTCCGTCGAGATCCATTCCTTGTCTCATCCTTTTCCCTTCCTAACACAGTTATGCAGATTTCTTTCCACATCTCTTTCAAAGAGTTCCATTGTTCTTCCACGTAGATTCCTTCACGAATGTTGCTTAATGTCTCCCATCTTTTCCTGATAGCTGACGTGAAGATTTCCTTTGTAGTTTCGTCCTTCATTCCAGTTTCTGGGTGTTGAACTTCAACTGTGGTCTATCACCAACTTCTTTGAATTAAAGGCTTTCAACTTGATTTTGAAGATAGGTTCGTTGCACTAGACAGTGAGTGGTCTGAACCTACATCTGCTCCTTTTCTTCATCTTGTGTCCAGTAGGCTGCGTCTCCATCACCACTTTCTTGAGATTGAGATGAAGTCGATCTAATTTTTAGTGTCCTGGTGAAATCTATGTCGCTTTGTGAATATCCTCCGATCACCAAATCGTTGAATGTGCAGAAATCTACAAACAGTTCTCCGTTCTCATTGATTTCACCGAGTGCTTTTCGACCCATGATTGGTTCTCTTCCTGTGTTGTCTGCTCCCAGTTTGCTATTCATGTCACCCCACCCATCAGAATCAATTCTGATGTCGCCATCTTGTGTGGGGCCTTATCTAGTACTGATTGCAGTTGTCTGTAGAATTCCTCCTTCTTGATCCGCATTATTTGTAGGTGCGTAGCATTGTATGATTGTAACTTTGCTTTCTTTTCATTCGAATCTTGCTGTTATAATCCTTATTCTCCAGGAGGAGATTGGTTCCCACTGCATGACAGAGAGCCTTCGATGCTGTTGGGGACATCATGATAGCCACTCGAAAACTCAGTGTGCTGTGCTCGTGCGTGTCGTGTTGTCTGGGTGACAATGTCGGAGTAGATTATTGATTCCTCTCCACTTGAGAGAGTTCACTTCCATTCCACCTGCTTTTGCACATTCCTAGCACTTCTATGCTATACCTTCTTATCTCTTTGGCAATCTGAGCAACCTTGCTAGCTTCGAACATCGTGCGGACATTCCATGTCCTCATGCTTACTTTTACTTTCATCGAGAGAAGACACATCGGCCAATTGGCTTCCCGAAGGCTTCCAACAGCCGGCGTCATTTCGCCTCTCCGATTCCAGCGAGGAATAAGTTTATTTTTATTTCCTTTGTGCTTTGAAGTTTCTTTAGCGATTGAACTGGTTTTCAGGGTAGGGTTGCTAGCTCTATGCTCAACCTTCCCTCTTTATCCGGGCTAAGGATCGGCTAGTAACTAGTTAACTGGGCGAGGTTCCGAAATATTCTGATAAAATAATGTTACTTTACGATAACATTCAGCTTATGCGAAGACGCTCCACAAGTAGGTAGACACTACTTTTAAACATAGTAGGTTATATGAATCACGCACAAATGTAAAGTACTCCTATGAAGTGGGTAGAAAAACTGATATGATCTTACTAAACAAGGAAAATAGTTCCGAGATTCACCTGTCTAGGTAGTTATGTGGGTAAAGTACAAACGCTTAAGCTTCGTTAAGAAAAGGTAGAGTCGTACAAATTAATGAACGCCACTTACCACGATGTACACCTTACAGCGAAGGCTCTAATATCTGTCCCTTTTGTATGTCTGGAACAATGAATTTTGAAGGTGAAAATGTCCAATACTTTTATAGCTATGATGAAAACAGCACTAAATATATTTTGGAGCAACGTCATGGAAAGATGCTAGGGTAAGCTAACTTAATTTGCTCTGAAGTATTATTCGAACCTACACTGCAAATCGACCGTAAAACTATAGATTATATTCATGGATTTGACCATTGTGATTCGAATACTGTTGACTTAAAGATTTCCAAAACCTGTGAAAGAAAATCTCAAATAGAAGTCATCTGAGGAAGAAAAATCTCTTGAATTACAAAAAGTTATTTACAAAAATAAAGTGCAAACATCACAATTTAATCGGAACGGTTTGACTCATCTGAATGATCTGATTTAATAGTATCAACTGTTCGTTTAGTGCCAGTTGCCAAGACACCAAAATAGACAGTCAATGCTTTGCTTTTGAAATTGATCAAATCTAGTTCAAATTCAATATGTAATAAATCTGTTTTAATCGTTTTTATACACTTTATTGAAATCTCTATAAAATTTGCCATGTTTGTATTGCGAGGTAAGAATAGGGCAACATTTCCATTGGTCAACACTAGGGCTAAATATAAAGCACACCATAAGTCTGCATTGGAATTTTTAAATTTGATGCTAGATACATCGTAACTTTCATTTTCTAAATAACTAGGTCCACCCCACGGTGGTGACATGAAAGCAGCCATATATTCTACTGAATATAAACAATCACGCTGAGAACTCCTTAGGTGAATCTTTTTCCATGCCCAGGTGAAATAATCTTCACAGACAAATTCAATGAGATGGCGAACGCCATATATTTCTGCATTGTGTGAGGCCATTGAGATACGAACAGGATCAGATTCGATTGCAACCACTACAAAATAGTGAAAAAACACGATAAGTAATTGATTCGATTATTACACAAAAACATCGTCTACTATAATTATGACGAAATTGTTACACTAACACTACTGAGCTATGACTCACTGGTTTCAGGAGTTGACTTTCAACCGGTGGGCTATGTGCTGAAACACTCACCCATTAATCGACGTTTGAGAAGCCAGGCAGTATGGTCAACCCTCACATAACAACTGTAGCTCATTACCTAGGAGATACAACTACGCATAGTTTTCCTTTACATTGGTAGCTGATAACCACATTACAATGGGAACCTATAAACTATTGGTCAAAGAAAACACTTTAAAAATTGATGAAAGATAATTTTTCGCAAGTTGACTCTGAATACTGTTAATCAGTCATCATTTTTGAAAAATATCCTCTATTTTACAACCAACAGAGTGTCATTATTACCCGTAAAGTACAGTGGTCCATGACGAATGTCTCGTTAAGGCTGCAGAGAGATAAGTGAGGTGTAGGACATTCGGTGCTGTTTACTTGATTATTTTCGCTTACTTTCTAGTCATTACCTTAAACTACATATAAATGATTGAAGCCTTTCAAAAACTATACGCCTTAAATGATAAAAACTACCCCCTTACCAATAAAAAGCTTCATAAAGATGTTTTTACTTGGTTTTCCCAATGTTGGGGTAAATTTCAAGGGAATTACAGCTACCAATTGATGAGGGCTGAACTTTTGGTGTAAAAAAACTTGGTGACAAATCGCTAGTAGCTCACAGCAAAAAAGTGCATGTTTCATAAACCTCCTATGCTGTACTCGATAACCACCTACACGTACACAAGACTATTTTACAATCATGAATATCTCAAGAAAGCATCTAGAAAAAAATAAGCACCACAACTACCTCGGAAACCACGTAGAGCCAATTGTATAGCGTTCGATCCAGTACCACAGAATATATCCAAAACAGTGCAAGTGCCTTTCAGACGAGTAAAAGGCTCAAAAGTACGAAACATACGTTTGGCCTGGTGAGCAGCAATCACTTCGGGAGTGGCACTGAATAATGAATCTACAAAAGTGACGGAAATATATAAGCATATACATAAACTGATCAACTTAATCGAGTAACTTATCTGTTCACAGGTTATTTTGAATAACTTCATTAAGACACCAAGCACTAATTTTAGGTTTATAACTTACCACGGTCAACTTGAATGCCAGAATCAAAACAGGAGAATAAACGAAATCTTTGTGCCCAATATTTTTCCACTAAAGGATCAAAGTCAGTATAGATCATCTGATTGCAGTTGGCTGTTTTTTTAGGTGCTGGTGGTTTAAAACGCCAAAATGAACGGCAATTGTATAGAAGTGCTGCAGGAAAAAAGTATTTACATCACAGTTATGAAACAATACAAATTATTCTTTGAAATTAAATTGAGATATAAAACCTGTAGAATCTAAAGATGACTCTACTTGTAACTGTAAAAGTAGCTAACTGTTAATTATGCATAAAAGTCGTTTTTCTTATTTTTAATGAACTGCTCTAAAATCGATAGGTTGACATCAGTGTACAACCAGAAACCTGCCTTTTGAACAGATTTACTAAATCAAACGGGATAGTAACAACCTAGTATGAACACAAATTTGATTTGTCGTACTTTATAAAAGTTGAATGGAAGGAAAATATCTGTATCACGTTCACATAATGAAGGACTGAAGTCAGCATGTCGTCACTTTCATTACAAGTTAAATTATATATTTTCCATTAATGGTGAAAGATATGAGTAAGCTTCAAGTGTTCGACCACTGTCACCTTCGTATTACAGACCATGTGTCATGGTGTCATTACGTCAGTCATACATGAGTCAGGTGCAGAGTTTTAGGTAGAAGAGGAAAGTTAGTTGATGAGATCATGAACCATTGTCAACTGAGGTGACTGGGATATGGGTCATATATGCCCAAAAATTAAAACTTTGCATCATTTCCATGAATTCTTTAACTGTTGGTGTAAACTGTGTGGGGAAATATAGACTTTGCGGTTGGGGTACGCGTGACAACAGAAACCAGAGGTTGGTGACATGGTTCAGAATCGATCTCAGTGGCGTAGATGTCATCCAAGCACTATCTTTATCATTATCATGAATTCAGTATTTTCTTATCCCTCTTTCCTTTTTTTTACTACTTTCTTCTGTTTTTGATAAGTCCCTTTTTATTTCACTACCTTTCATCCAAGGCTTTTTTGCTCGATGTGCTGAGATGAGGTGTAGCAACTTGCACCACTGTGCAGTAATGCCTAGTCTTATGTTGATAATGATGATATATTTCCCGTCCCATCAGATTACACATTGAAGAACCAATACATTTATGTTGTTTACTCATAAGTTTTGGCAGTGTTGTACGAATTCCACCACGCTGAAAGAATTTCCGTTGGAGATAACTTCTTTTGAGATACCTCAACTAGGTTTCATTCCCGCTGGCATTCGTCGGTAAGATGCATATTCAATCTTGAGGGAACTAACACTGTCACAGAAATTTGAACTAAAACCACACTTCTCAGTTAACACGGCAATCCTTCACAATATTTTCACTTGACAATTTCAATGAGAAAAGCAGCACATTTTCATGCTGAAGGATGTATTACATGTGCACAAATCCAAAATACCATCGGAAACTTTGCAATATACTATCAATAAATAAGATACTTATGACATCTACAATTCGGTCAATCCTAGTAGTTTTACGAAAGACAGCATCAACACAAAGAATATGAAATTAGCGCATAACACTCTAAATGTGAGCTTTTTGCACCAGCTAATCATGGTGAAAAGTGACGACAAGAAAGATAAACACATAAAAATAATATAATCAAAAGTCTTGGAGAACAGTAAGATAGAAAGAAAAGGCGAAGTAAATAATGAAGTGCAATATGATGATTCAGAGGAAGATAAGGCATAAATTCACTTGGATTTAGTGTGATAGACTCCGAGATGCATAATTATTAGTTTCGGTTGTCTAGCAGACCACAACTTAGAAGCCGACAGTTCCATACATGGATCAGACCACCAATTGGATACTTCATAGGTTAAGTAGGTGCCTTAGTCTAGTTACCATGATTTTAATTTAAACGTACCCCATATCAGCTAATATTGAGTGAATTTCATCAAAATATGGTGAAGCACTAAAAAGTAAAATGGTTATACGATTAAAAGCACTTAGACCGTAGTTGTTACGAATGCCCTGGAAGAAGTTGAGCGCATAGTCTGATTGAATCACTGTAAGAATATATTTTAATCAGAAATATCTTGTTTTGATTTTTTAAACACACAAGGATTATATTAAAAGATATTTTTTAAATAATTATAACTGGTGCATCAATAAACTACCATCATCTTTAAACAAATAAATGAAAATGACTAAATAAAAGTAAGGTCAATCCATAACTTCTTTAACTACAATAACAAAGTTATGATACGATATGACTTTTCTATTGTGGTAAAAACACGAATTAAGTGCAGTACGGTTGAAACACTGGCTACTACAGCTACTTACAAAACACTTTAAAAGTACGCTACAGAAAACGCTAAATTGATTACAAGACGGTGGTCATACACTAGAGTGTGACAAATAAAATACCACTAGGAAGCTGATAGAAGAGAGGAAGATGGTGAAGTAGATGAACCAGTGCAGTGCAGGGATGAAAAACAAAAGGAGGAACTGAATACAACCTATAAAACACTACACTGGACAAAAAAGTGAAGAATGCACGGAAAGACAAAAGACACTTCTACGACAAGTGAACAGAACAGGCTGCTGGTAGGAGAGGCCTGACAACATTGTATCAAATAACCAGGTTACTATCTGGGAGGGGAGAGATCAACACAGATCAAACCAATGAAAGATAGTGAAGGAAAGCTAGTTAGCAAAGAGGAGCAGCAAAGGAAACAGTGGGCTGACCACTTCAAAAGACTCTTGAATCGACCACCACCTGCAACCCGTCCGGAAATACCACCAGCAACGGCAGAACTACCAGTAAACACAGGCCCTCCGACGAAAGTACAAATCCTGAATGCCATAAAACTGCTGAAATGCGGGAAAGCAGGAGGACCAGATGGAATTCCTCCAGAACCACTGAACACAGACGCAGAGACATCAGCAGACATGCTCACACCACTTCTGCAGAAGGTTTGTAAGGAAGGAGTGAAAGGTGCCTGCTAATTGATTGGAAGAAGGGCTACCTTGCGAAACTTCCAGACAAGGGAGACCTAAGCCTTTGCAGGAACTGACATGGAATCATGCTCCTGTCCCTGTCACCCCAACCAAAGTGTTAAGCCACATCGTCCTGGAGAGACTAAAATGTGCTCTGGACTCAAAATTACGACCGAAACAAGCTGGATTCAAGAAGAACAAATCATGTACGAATCATGTCGCAACACTACACTACGCATCATCATAGAACAGAGCGTAGAATGGCAGTCAACTCTCTACCTCAACTTCATCGACTTTAAAAAGTCCTTCGACTTCGTCGACCAAGAAGAAATTTGGAAATTGCTTTAACATTACGGTTTTAGTGCCACAAACCATTATCAACCTCTTTCAACAACTATATGACGATGACACATGCTCAGTGATCGACAATGGAAAGCTCAGTGATGCCTTTGAAGTGAAGACAGGGGAGAGGAGTAAGACAAGACTGCCTACTATCACCCATAATCTTCTTGATTGTGGTGGACTGGTTCATGCAGCGAACAGTGAGGAGCTGTAAGAAGATGGACATATAATGGCTGGACCGATGAAAAGACCCTAGAAGATTTGGATTTCTTCGATGATTTATGTTTAACTCGAAGATCTACATGCGAAAACTGACAAGTTGACAGAAGAGGCAGGGCAGCGAAGACGGGACTTCAAGTGAACGTGGGAAAGACGGTGATGAAGATACCCAACCAACAACAGCATCAACAACAACAAGCACCAATCACCATTAACGGGAGAAACCTAAAGGAAGTAGTCTCTTCCACCTACCTAGGCATCATCGTTTTAACTACAAGCGGCACAGACGAGGATGTCAAAACCAGGATCGCAAAAGCAAGACAGGCTTTTACTGGTCTGAAATCAGTGTGGAGATCTACCGCACTCAGCACAAAGAACAAGATCCGGATTTTCAACACCAATGTCGGTGAAGTCAGTGCTACTATATGGTTCAGAAACTTGGCGCGTCACGAAAAGCATATCCAACAAACTACAGATATTCATCAACAGCTGCCGCTTACGCTCACTTGATACTGAAGGTCATATGTATTGCGAGAAAGAATAAGCAACAAAGAACTCTGGCTGGTGACGAACCAACCAAGAAACCTATCGCCTAACAAATATGCAGAAGAAAGCGGAGATGGATTGGGCATACACTGAGAAAACGAATTGGGGACATGGCGCACCAGGTCAGACCCTCAAGTGGAATCCAAAGGGGAAATGACGAGTTAGGCGACCGAGACAAGGGTGACATGGAGATCATGTGAGGAAGAAATGAAAGCTTGTGGGCAGTCGTGGCGCCAGGTTTTGAAGACTGCAGAGAACAGAGTGAAATGGAGACGTGCTGCTGAAGCCCTATGTTCCACTAGGAACCCAACGGGAAAATAATAATAATAGTGGTGTTATTTCACAAATGAAATTAAAATGATGAATTTGAATTACCCTCTAGGTTGAACGTTGGCGAATCCCAACAACGAGGTAGACTAAGTTTCCATTCACCAAGTGTGCGATAACTAATGGCAAGAAAAAAGAAAGCCTATTAGAATAGACCCTAAAAATTTGAACAACAGAAAATCATCCCGTTGATATAAGTACGACGTACCAGGACGTCATTTATAAATGCGTGACCAATAGGAATTAGCTCATTTTCTACTGAAAAATATTCAGTAATAAAAATGCTGGCACCGCCTCGCATCTTTAGCGAGGTAAAATTCCATCGTTTTAAACGTTGGCATTGAAGCCTAGGGGTTGGGAATATGACACAAACAGAAAAATAGATGTAGGACCTGGTACAGAGTTTCCAGTTGCCATACTTTACGACAGCACGTAAAGGGTGAGTGGATACGAAAGTTGTGTCGAGGTAGATAAAACAGTATGGCAAGACAGAGGATAAGTAAGTGATGTTTGGTGAAAAGGTTCGAAACTTTTGAAGATCGCAAAAAGTGAATATATCTGCGTCACCATGACCGATTTTCCGACATTTAACCGACGGTCTCCAACCGTTGATTCCTATCATCTCAACAACCTCAACCGGGCACATTTGACTTTTTTACCTTCCTCTCGAACACAGAAGCTTTACTGCTGCCTGTTTCCTGAAACCCGTGAGGCACAAACATACACGTGCACCTACTAACGTGTGGTTGGAGTTCAGCAGGTACTCTAAGAAGAGAGACAATCTTCAATGATGGCTTATAGCAATATGATGGATCTATGTTCATCATTGGCTTAGTCTCAGCAGATATCAAGTGGGACAGTTTCTCTTCTAAGGTTTAAAGGTAGTGATGATCAGAAACAAGTGATTCTCAGGACAAAATTATAAGAGATGACCACCGTTTACGGTTTTTCGGTATGCAATACTGCAAATAACTCTGATTGGCTGAGCTTTTCTACATGAGCATTGAAGTTGCCTGCTATTATTATTGTCTGAACGTTTTGCTTTTTGTAGCGAAATCGATGGTTTCTGACAAAATGCATCTTTTGTATCATCCGAAGAGGAGTCAGTGGGCGTCTAGGCATAGACTATAAATAGGCACCACCAAGTGCCATAATCCTTTTCAGTTCTTATAGATCCATTCAATCGAAAAGTACACAGAAAGCTGTTGATTGGTATCCAGTTGAGACGTGTGCTTTCTGCTTTACACCTTAATGATATACCTTCACCGAGTTTTTTGGATCTATAGCCACCGAATCTCTGGAAATTCACAAAGTGGAATTTCAAGATTTACTACAGTGGCCGGATGAGGTCAAGTGAATAACTACACATGAGTCCTTTAACTGTCTCAGAACAGCAAACATCTATGGCTCGAGATAATAGAATTTAAGCAAGAAACGTATGGTGTCTAATTTCGCATATTGTTTGGACGTTTACAGCTCGTGTTAAATTAGTAGTATGGTTTCAGAGGACGATGAATAGTACTGGTTTAGATTATTAGCAGTGGTCACAGGGTAGGAAGTTGAAGAAACTGTTAGGGACTCGATGCTGGTCTCGAGAAGTGAAGGCAAAATAGGAGACAAAGTTGAAGAAGGTAAGTTATAGTTAATTGGGTTTCGTATGCTAATGGAAGTGCGCGAGCTGCTGCTGCTTCCCAGCTGCCCATATCATAGAGGTTATTTCTGTAAGGTGCCTGAAAAACAGTGATTTAGTTTTATGTGACCACAGAGCCCACAAGACATCTGGTTGAGATCTATCCCGCACAACTTTTTCAGAAGTTTGAGTCTCAAATTTGATATTCTGAAATCGGTGCTAAAAAACTCATACTACCGGTACCGAAATACTGCAGGGCAGCGGTAGCATACTGTTTTGGGGATTGACCTATACTAACCTCCTTGGTATGCAGACGGCAACATCAACACGGTACTGCTGGTAAACAACGGGAAACACCTTACTGTTGTCACACCCCATCCAGCCAGCAGCACGACTTCACCCTCGAGTCCCAATTATGGCGTAATAATTTACAGCATAGCGATAACTGCTTTTTGTCTAAGCAGTATCGAACAAATTCTTATGACACGTCAGGACCTCAAGGGACATTTGTTCCAACCAGTATCGCTCGTTGGTTCATTAGGAAATGTAAGCCTAACCGAGAAATTAAAGTAACTTTCATCACATGGTCAAGCATTTGAATTTAAATTGTACTACTATCTACATAAATAGACCCCAATTAATTATGTTTGGGTAAACAGGTATGACACAAAAGATGCGGCTTGTATTCTACTACAGGAAATTGCCGGTATTTACTGATTTGGATGACACTTAGATGTCTGTCACTCTTTCTTAGGTACTACAGATAACTAATCTTTGGTGAACCAAACGTTCAAGTAGAAAAAATGAACCATCTCAGCAACCACGTGCATTTTCATACACTATGCAGTGAACCACACATATTGTTTGAGGGTAAGTGGTTCTACTTGGTTGCCTGAACCTCGGTAGGTGGAGTGCGATTCAAAGCTGTGACCCACTAGCCTAAAGTTAATTGTCGACACCAACGAACCACAGTTCTAAGTCAATACGGATAGTCTCGGATTCAGTAAACCACAAGGCTAACTATTATAAGAACGAATGAACTGGCAGTTAGCTAACCGATTTTGAGACTCCATAAATAGAAGCGAAATCGTTCATCGCACACAAACAACGAATAGTCGATTGTTTGAAGTAATCCAATAGGTATTTTTGTTAATTACAGCAGTAGTACTTACTCCTAAATTGTAGATACAAACAGAAACTATTTGTCCATTTCAATCTAAATGACTAGAATAATATTCAAATTTCTATTCATCGTAGTAGTAAACTACTACCGAAGAAGTATGTCTTGCATTTGAGGACTTCTTTAGACCTTGGTGACCAATAACTGACACAAATTAAGAGTAATAATGGTAGATCATCGATAAGCGGAACACAATATACCAGTAGTACATTACAATGTAATGATGTAGGATAAACACAAAGGGCTGGACACAAAAATCAATCAGTGATTTATACAACTATTTAGGTGCGGTTTTTAACCTCCCATTTACTTACAAGAGTTTGAACAGTTAGGTAGTACCATTATTTCTATACAACAGGTATGGTTCATCCACTAAGGCATGCATAGCTCCCAAATTTTATGTTATTATTTCGGGCTAATTAGAAGAAATTCATTCATTAATGAAGTAGCAGCTAGGCAGGAACTGCACAGTACAAATTCTAGAGCTGGGTAATCGTACAATAATGAAATAAAAAACTTATATAATTCTATTTATTCTCTATGTCTTATCATTTCTAAACTGCATTACGGATTACTGACTCAGTGAACCAGACACTGACTTGCTTCCATTAAAACGAATTAGGATACCATTATACTTCTCTTATGGTAAGATGTCAACAGTGTCTTCATCGCGTATTTGAACGAGTAATGCTTGAAGTACGAGTAAAGAAATCGAAAAAGCTTTAGATACTTAAACTGTTTTAAGTAGTCACTATCATATCATTTCAGTTCTGAATATATGCTATATTCTAATATTTTTCCTGAATTTTTTTAAAATACTGAATTGCTATTCTTTATCAATGTAGCAAATCAAACCGATACGCCAAATATACCAGGCTACTCGATATTCGAATTTATTAGTTGGTCGAATAAACCATTTCAAACAACGAATATGTCAGTGATAATTCTGAAAAAGAAAACAGTTTAAAAATACCTACCTGTTAGTAGCATTGTTATCACTACTAGTAAATACACAAACCATCTCGAATATATAACACATTCTTGAAAATACTGAGGCTGCACAAACATATGGATCTACCAAGCCCCTTAACTTTTCAGATGAACTAAGAAACGATTTAGAGTATCTCACAACACGTTCCATGTCGGTATCTAAGACAGAAAATGAGACAATAAACAAGGCATTATGATTAGGAGTAAAATGCAGAATGGCATAAAAAAATCCCTGATTTCCATTCTATTACCAACAAAAATAATAACACCAAAGCGTGTTGTTAAGAAAGACACTAACAAATAAACCTAGTGGTTGCTGGTTCAAATCCAGTCGCGGTCCAAGTTTTCATTTCACTTTCAATCATTACGAAGGAAAAATAAACAACAGTTAATTAAGCTTCGAATCAATTCTCATTGAATACGTCAACTAACATTGCTTCATTTCCATTACTAGTTCATCAAGACAATACCGCCATATAAATGTATTTCCTGGTAAACATGTACATTTTCCGATGAGTTGACTGTGAATAAAAGAAATAAGTAAGTAAAAACAATATCTTTTTAATTCAGTTGTAAATATAATTTTCAAACCAATATTTTGTTGGTCAACGAGTGACTATGAAGTGACCCTGAAGTCACCCTAACAACTGAAGTAACCAATCAGACCTCTTCATTTTATGGAAATCTGCCTTCCTGGCCCGAATAAAGAAACCTAGTTGGCTATTTCGATAGCAGCTAGGGTAGTCTTTAAAGTCAATCTTGGTTAATATTGGAGAGACGAGGTTTTGTTGTCATTGTTACGAGGTTGTTGTTAATATTAGTAATTTTGCATTCTTTAAGAAGTCTTGTTCACCATTTCAGAAGATATTTATTTTTTCGTTATTCTAATCCTAGTCGAGTAACAAATAAAGTGCTGCTCCATCCGATATTATTTTAACATAGCTTTAGAGAAGTTAAACTTCTATGCTGAATCTTACCGAAATAATGTTTAAGTTTTCGCACAATTCTATCCATAAGGTCATACATATGATCACTTCGTTAATAATACTAAAAGTTCTAGTAAAATATTGTGTGAAGTTCCAGGAAACTGCGGGACTCAAGTGAAAATAACCTGCTTATTTTAACCCTTGTTGTTCATCTCTTAATTTGATTGGCTGTCTCTAAACTTGTTGATTTACATGTTTCGTTCCATCAATATTTATTAGTTAATAAGTGATTTTGCCGTTCAGTAGTTACTATAACTTAACAGCCATGGGTTTTATTTCCTGTATCTCCAGACAATACCACGTTTTCCCTCAGAACTATTGATTTTAATATCCTCTTCCTCTAGGCAATTAAATTATTTTGGTTTGGCTATAAATACCAGATTATTTACCTTTAATGTTTTGCTTAGTATGCTTCTGATCCTTTTTAATTTTCTTGTCTTTGATGTCATATTTATGAATGCAACTGTTCTGTTCATCGTTTCTCTTTCGAAAACTATCTGATGTTCAATGCTGAACCGCAATTAAGATAGCCTATTGTGCTTTCCATATCACTACGTATACCACTTTCTTATCGTTTTTTATTTGATCTTCCCAGTCAGTATAAAAATCCATAGACGGTCTATATCTAACGTCAGGTTGATGTTACTACTCATAAATGTCTGTGTAGGAAACCCGGCTCGGGTGAAGGATCTGGTCGAAGATTAGCAGGACATAATTGACAAGCTCACAGTTAATCGATATGATGTAATGCCGCGGACCTGATAACTGATATTCCTTAACATAATCTGTTCCAGTTGGATAAAAAACAGAACAGGTTACAGTGGGGAAAAAACTCCAAATACCTTGAAACAGTGATGGTTGACTGAAGATATTCAGGTACTTATCATATTCGTTTTTCTTTAAGTGAGAGATGTAAGAGAATTAAGTCGGAAACTCTCAGAAAGCTTATGTAGGATCTGGGTCCCCAAAACTTTATTAGACTATACTTCCTACTTCACCTTTTGCAACTGCCTGAAGAAAGAAAAACAACCTTTCACATTGAAGGTGGTAGAAAGGTGCTAACCATCTTCGCATCCCCATAAACATTCAAGTCACTGAACACCAACAATCGTGTATTTCCTTGTCTTCTGAACTTTCGCCACACCCCACTGTCAAAAGTTTTACACCAATAACTTCCTTCAGCTCTGAAGTTCTTGACAATGATTTAAATTCACGTAGTAGTTTCCTTGATCTGCCTTCAGTGTCAATACCCTCACCCAAATTTGATGACAAGTTTCATTATACAAAACTTTGGCATCTCAAACCATGGATGCATAATGTCCTATTGAGGAATTAATACAGGACCCAAGGGTATTTATTCACCTAACCTCACCCGCTTGATGTGGTGAACCTGCGAGTTCCAATCCTTGAGTTTCTGAAGAATTCTCAGTGGGCTTACGTTTTTTTACACATGTAGTCATAGCGTTAAGTCCCACAGCCGAAAGTACACTTCTTTAATGAACGACGTAGTAAAGACTAAGAAGGATAGTGACATATGCCACTGTCCTTTTTTCGCTGCTAATTAACCCATAGACTGCAGTTCGGATCAAGTGGAAGATGAGTTCTACCGAAAACTTTTTAACTTCCTACAAAAGCCATACTGTCAGGTGAGGTTGGTGCAGCTGGCAACTTTGTCACATGAACAAATAGGTTGAGCTAAGCAAAAAGGTGCTTGCGTAATACTTTTCGACTCTCAGACGAACGAACCAATAATGGTTATTTTCTGCTGAAGCTGCTCGGACAACTTATTTCTAGCGAGTATGCATTCCAGGCGTAAAGATAGACATTGTCTAGTGTGAAAACAACAGATCTCCACTCAACCATGGACTCAGACAGACTATATCGTTATCATCTATCGGTGGGGTATCGATAGACTATTACCTCCTCTAGAGTAGATAATTGGACAGTGATCATGCTTTTGTTCGAGCGTCAGTGTGACTATGCTTAAATGAACATAATAAACTGACACTGGGACTGGAACTCTGTCCTGAGTGCAGTTTTATCATGAAGATACTAGGGCTGGTTTCAAACAGGAACCAGATGAGCAGTTATTAAAACATGTTACTCATCCAGCAAAAGTTAAGCATCATCTTTCTTTTGTTGCGAAGAAAGTCGTAAAGACCGAAGCTAATCGTCAGAAAAAGTTGGGGAAGAGGCGGTGGACCTAAGCCGTTTGATCTGAATTAGTGGATGCACGTGAATGGATTTCTGAAAGCTTGGTGCACAGTGGAGAATGGAAGGAACTATAATGCAATTCGACAATAAGTCTACTTATTATCAACCTACAATAAGTCTCCCGACTGATAATTGGTACCTTGACGTGGTGGTCAGGCTTGTATATAACAATGACCTAACGAGCTACACTAACTGGAACGCTTGCTCCCTCGAGGTCCTATCATGTCAGAAAAGTATGTTGGATGGTGGTAAGACGAAGAGCGGTTACCAACGCAGTGTAAATTGCTACACCGTTATGGGGGTTCAAGGGTGAAGTTGTACCGCTGGTTGGAAGGAGTTTGACAGCAGCAAGGTGTTTCCCTCGGATGGCCGGCAGTCCTACGCTGACGCTATCTTCTCTGTGGGAAAGACGGTTTAGAAAAGGCTGGCCCCAGAAATAGCACACTTCTCCCTGCTCACGGTCTTCTGGTGCCGGTGGCATGGGTTCTGTCTACCCGGCGTTAGAACAATCATGCCTCACACCAACAATCCTCAAAAGGCTGTGTGACAGGCCTCAAGCAGATGTCCCATGAGCTCTGGAGTCAAACGAATCTTTTCTTCATTAAGGTACCTTCAGAAGAAATAGCCTTTCAAGGTGTGGGCAGCCAGGAAGTATCAACCGCTCATATGGTTCCAGTAGTACTCAAGACAATAAGTCCACGCAATGTCTGTGATAGATAGTGAAGCCTAAAGAAATGCAGACTAGACTGTTGTGATACGACCATTGGTAATTCTAAGTGACTGCATTACCAGACACATAGATCAGTAGTTAAGACAGGAGAACACAAGGAAAAAAGCTCGGTATTTGCTAAGGCAATCCACTAACGTCTCCTGTAATATTCATAAAACAGTCAATAAGGTTATTAAAAACTAACCACCAGTACACCGGTTTGTCAAACTAATAATGCAGTTGAGTAAATTCAATTGTAGAGTAAAATCAGTAGAACAAGGTATTAAAACATTGTAATATTACTAATTATCATGCAGGAAGCTTTCTAGGAAACAATCGTAATTCCCAACAAAAAAACAGCGGTAATTAGTAACAGTAGATAGTCATTTAAGCTTATTAAAGATGACTGGAGTAAAAAAAACTTGCTGATTAATGGGAATATAGCGGGAAAAAAGACGGATTTGCGATCTACTTACAGGGAAGGCAACTGGAACGATATGCAAAGCACTTTCAGGAACAGTTTACCTGAATTTCGGTTATGCTTCAGTTTTAAGTCATCCAGTTGCAACCCGGATTGAACTTTGAAATAAAATCTCAACTAAGATGAGTTGGAGAAAGGCGTAAACAACCTAAAAACGATAAAGAGCAGTCAATCTCGATGTACCTGCAATAAAGGTGTCAAAGGTTGGTAGCGCAGGATTATTAGTCACACTGACTGACTGGTTCATCAGAATCAGCTATGACCCTGTCTGAATATATTTTATAACAAATTGCTTCAACTCTCGCGAAAGCAGACAAATCTTATGAGAATCATAGAGAAAACAAGCTGACGAAAAGTGTATCAAATTACAGGTTTTATAACAATCAGATACCTAAATGGAGCTCATGAACAAAATCGGAGTAAATCAAGGTTTGAAACAAGTTTGTGAGTGTCAACAAGATCTTTGCTTTTCTTTAGACCACGCAACAATATCCGATACTATATAAATTTTCTGATCTGAAGGCACCGTTTAACTCTGTCAACTAAAAAGTCACATTACACAATCTCTCATTGAAAGAGGTGCCCGGTAAGCGCCATTGAGGCTTTTGTGCTAGAACACTCGTGCTCGTGTTAGAGCCTATAGTGAGGTATCGAATGAGTCGTCTACATCGAGTGGCATGTCACAGCAGTTTCCTCTTTTCATTCTTATGTGACTTTAAATGAACGTACTTATGCAGGGTCTGCTCATTTTATAACAGGAGACTTTAGTTGACTTACAACACACCGACGACATAGTGTTAGGTGGTGTAGAGTTTTTTCGATACATCGAATAGTGACTTTGGTATGTTTGGGATGCATCCTGCACAAATGCAAATTGTTACTCCAGAACAGGGTTGTGTTGATGTTTCGCCTGACAATGGACAATCAAGTGGTTATGCTAAGTGAACACTTGATTTACCTGGGACATCGGATTATGTCTGAGGGGTTAGTGGTGGAGGACTTCTCGGCACAGATGAAAAAGACCTGACTGGCTTTCGCCAGCTTATGGTGTTCACCAGAGATGTGATTGCCTACAAAGGGTGGTGTACTGTACAGTAGTTCATTCCGTCCTGACATGGCTGTGAACAAAATCAATCAATCAATCATTATCAACATAGGACCAGACATTACTTCATAACGGTCCGAGTTGCCACACCTCACGTCAGTTCATCAAGTAAAAAGGTAGTGAGGTGGAAGATGAAGATAAAAGAATGCAGTCAAACGAAATGGAAAGTACGAGAAGAAAGAAGAGTGACAAAATGGTGAGATTCGATATAGTGTAGTTAAGATGAAGATAATGTGTGCATACATCTGCGCCACTGACATCAGTTCTGAGCCATATCATCTAGAGTCTCCAACCACTGGTTCCTCTTGTCCCACCGACCCCAACCACCTAGTCTGCATCGCCCCACATGGCTCAAACCAACAGTCAAAGACTTCATACATTGGTGCCATGTTTTAGTCTGGCCACCTCGGGCCTTTTACCAGCCTGGACCCACCTCAGTCAACATCGTGTGACGAGGCAGACTACGGCTGGGCATACGTAGTACGTGTCCCAACCATCTCAGTCGATGAAGGTTCACAACCTTGTCAACTGATTTACCTCTTCTCCCTAAAACTCTACACCTGACTTCTGCATTACTCACGTGGTGATACCACGGAATACAGCCCATGCTATGAAGGCAATGGTGGTCAAACACCTGAAGCCTTCTTCTCATGTCTTCTACCTTCAATGGCCATGTTTCACAGTCATACAGTAGAACAGAGCGAACTGCTGTGCAGTACACACGACCCTTAATAGACAATTGGATATAACGGCGGCCCCATAGGTGGCGCAAGTTGGCAAAAGCCAATCGAGCCTTTTGTATCCGTGCAGAGATCTCATCGGCAACTAACTCACCAGGGTAGGGCTGATCCTACTTCCCAGGTAAGTGAAGTGGTCAACACACTCAATCACTACACTCTCTATTGTTAGCCATGGCACCGTTGAAGACCAATCCTAGAGGAACGATTTGCATTTGGGTAGTGAAAATCGCATCCCAAACATTCTCAAATCGCCACTCAGTGTTCAGAAGACTCTGAATCTTGTCAGCGTCTTCACCTAACAGGACTATGTCATCTGCATATTCTAGGTCTAGAGAAAATTCTCCTGCGACTAGATCAACATCTGTGTAATCAGGTGACGAGAGGGAGACCTCCATTAGTATATCTATGATAAAATTGAATAAGAATGGAGAGAGTGGGCATTCTTGACGGACACCACTCGACGAGTACAGCTCCTTTAACACCTCACCATAGGCTCTAACATGCCCACAAGTGTTCGAGTAGTGAGCCTTCAATAAGGTGATGTACTTATTCGGCACGCCTTTCAGTGAGGGACATTACCATAAGACTTCTCGATCAACGGAGTCAAGTGCCGCCTTCAGGTCGAGAAATACAGCTATTGTTGGGCATCTGTAAGTATGCCTATGTTCCAGGACCTGGCGCAGTGTGAATATTTGGTCAATACACCAGCGGCCAGGTCTAAAGCCTGCCTGGTTTTCTCGGGCTTGCTGTTCCCGAGCTCCACTCAGGCGTCGGAGAATTATAGAACCTGGGATTTTGGATACTATGTTCGTCAGGCTGATTCCTCTGTGACGAAAAAATATGACTATTAAAGATGGAGGATATGGAAAGGCTTTATGTGTCCCATCATTATTGCTTTCGAAGCGCTACCCGCGAGTTGTGGAGTTATAATGTCACTAAATATAGGAGTTTGAAGCAATGTTTTAGATAAAAGAGGTAGACCAGTTGATGAGGTTGTAAACTTTCATAAACCCAGGCGGTTAGCATGGGCTAAACATCCTTAGTCGCTATAAACTCTGATACACTCTGTTAGCTGAAGAGGATTCAATTAAAGAGTTAAAAGTAGCCGAACTTAAAAGGGATACCAGTTTATGATGTCTCTGACTTTTGTCCTGAGCTGTACATGGGGTGATTTGGACTTCTTCTTCTTATCTTCTCATGATTTAATACAACATATGATTGCATCTCTTTCAACATTTTTACGTTGATTTCGTTATTTTTACCCTGGTGATGTAATGTGTGGTAACTTGGGCCGTTATGCAATGATGCCAGGTCCAATGTTGGTACTGATTATCTGGTTATCCAGACAGAAGTAGGTGTGGGATGGGGTTAATTTTAAAAACCACTATTTTCAAGTCAAATATTTACTTAGGTAGTTACGAGATATAAATACTGGTTTGTTGGAGCCAGTCACGAGAAAGCCCTGGACTTAAGTGTCGTGTTTGCTGGCACTCGTCAGGAAGGCATATCTATCTGCAACCTTGAGGGAAATGATATCCCTTCTGCGATTTGAACACGCATCATCCATTGTCACAGTCATACAAGGTACTGCTGAACTACTCGGGTCAAGTTTGACTCTCTGTAGGACTGGATTAGATATACGTTGTTGGGTCACGAGTGCTGACAGAATTCTATTAATCACTTTACAATATAGCCACTAAACCAAGAGATTCACTAATGCGATGCACTAATATATATATATATATATATATATATATATATATATATATATATATATATATATATATATATATAATAAACAACAGTTAAATCAAAATAATCGTAAAAAGGGTTTAAGACGTAAAATAAAAAGCCATACTAACAAAGGTATTTCTCAGTAAAAACTGACCGGAAAAACTGTAGTATGTAGTATCCTCTTTTTTCCTCAGGGTGAGATTATTTCCAATTTTGCTAGCAAATAACAGTAGCCATTGATCCATTTCCTCATCATCATAGTCCGATGAAATTTCCCTAAACCATGTAAGAAAACGAATATATGTCCAAATAGTACTTTTCAAATCAAGTATACAAACGTAAATTGCAATTATACTATTTTTCTAGAAAACGTCACATAAAACTAACAAGTTGAAGAAATGCACATTCCTTCACATTATCCGTACGCGATAGTTTTAGGATCTACTTGTAAAACGTTTCACCTTCATAAGTTATGAAAGCAATTTTAATAAGTGCTGATAGAATGGTACTCGATCAGATAAACCGAAGAGATAAAATATGATTGAGTGAAATGCACTTACAGAATTGAAATCACTGAGTATACTTGCACTTTATTTTTGATTCTCTTCGATACATACAAAATCTCGACCAGAAAAATAGACCGGCACTGAATTATTATCACATTTTTGCTGCAATAATATTTTCACTTGTGTACAAAAAATGCAACCCGAAGCAAGATGACTAGATATTGTGTGCTCAATGATAAACGAATAGTCAAAGTTAAAAAGAGAGGTTACCAAACAGCTAACAAGTGTAACATTAGTGTTTTACCCGATGCTGACATAGAGACATACATCTGATCGATCAACTTGACCAACCTTACATATAGTGTGATTCGTAAATTATTCGCAAAACACAAATCTATTGTTGATAATACTGTTTAATAATATCTTTATCCATTAACCTCACGGAACGGTAGCTCAGTAGTCGTCGACGAAATTGACTTTTTCTTTGTGAGTCATTCATTCAAACCACTTAAGGTTGATACTTGGATAATGAGCACATCTTTGTTACAGCATACATAAGGCTGTGTAGAAATGCATGTAGATAGCTTGCGACTGGAGTGCTATTCGGAGAGCAGTTTGATACACAAACATGTATCACGTTCCTGAGTCTCAGTTCTCTTTGAGTTTATATAGGGTAGAAAGAAAACTAGTAAGCATCAATAAAAAATTCAAGTTTAAGACGATGGCTCAGAATTAATTGTGGTAAAAACACAACTTATAATTCTACTTAACGACGGACCTTAGTTATTCAGGAGATAACAGGTTACTCAATCAATTTAAAAACTAAATTTTCCGCATTTTCACAAAAAGTGTGGAGTATTCCTTGAACCAGTCACGATAAATAAACGTTTGGTAGGTCTGTAACTTTTCATAATCCCGTTTACAAATAAATTGTAATAAGAGGAACGAAAATTTATAGCATCTAATTATTTCATTGCATCAAATTGGTGGTACATGGGGATTGACTGACTTCAAGGTAGTGTTCATCACAGATCGATATCAATTGCAGAACTGTTGGAAACCTTAGAGTACTAAATAACTATTCCAGTCTAACGTGAGAAATAATCATGTAGTCACAAAACTTGACAGGCCTGGACTCGATCTCTCGCAGAGTCGTGGATGCGCACTGGTGGGGAGTTTGGGATTCATAGTACCTTAACATTTCACTACAGACTGAGAAATTCACCCTTCACCTTACGGACAATTACAAATACATTTTTGATGCAAACAAGCAGTCACTTAGGTTTTTTATTTCCACAACAATTATCAAATACATAATGGTAAATCCACTTACTTCATATGGTTCAGATCCACTTCTTTTTGTTTATGAGGCTAAATAAATTTGATTAGGTGATAATGAATAATATGTAACATACGCAACCAAAACTGGTCGGAAAACCCAATCGTTGCATTTCATCAAGCATTTCGTCTAAGTCATCAACATCACTACTGACTGCTACATTGTTATTCGTATAAGTGTCGAAAGGAGAATCGATTCTATCAGGATTTCTTGTCTCTAGCAGCGATGTGAATTTTGGGAAGTGGGGATTTTGAGTCTTATATCCATGGGTTGAATCGGTTGATGAGGATTCACTTTCTGAAGTGGTCGTATCAGAATTAAGTAAACTTTTCAAAGTGTAAGCAACAGACGTCAAATATTTTCTTGATTGTGCAGATTTTCCGCTCGTTGACGGGATTATACCATTTTGTCTGACTTCCTGAAGGGCTGCTTTTGGGGCATTTATAGGTTTCAGTTCATATTTACTATCTTCTGAATCGGAAAAAATAATATGTTTGCAAACAGGTGCTGAGACGTTCTCAGTAGGATTACATTTCTCTTTTTGCTTTCGTTTTTGATCTTCTGTGAATTCAGGAAAACGATTAGAACTAGTGGTGTTAGTAAAACTTGGGTTATTTTTTGTCACTTCACTGCGCGTTCGTGAACCTTTAAATTGATCTCTACACATATGCATATGACATAGTAATGATAACAAATTTAACGTACCCTAGAAAAGCTCTCGTGAAGGAAAAATTCACAGGAACATTAACTGCTACATCAGGGTAAAATTGCCATTGTGATAGCTGTCGGACATGTTGCATTTTAACTCAAATGGTGGAGACGTTCGTAACTTTTCAATCCGACACTTGGATACTGAAGCTAGATATGAAAAAAAATGAGCCAATTAATCGAAGATACGATTGCAAATGCATAAGTGACTTTTTGAGATGGGATAAACTGCGAATAACCTCTGGAAAAGATATTGAATTGCTAGACCACGACCATAGACATGGATATATTATTCATTTTTTACGAGTGAAGTGTGCATAGTTTGATATCCACTGCTACTCAGGCCTTTACTCAAGTTTCTTTGTTAGGTAATTAAAGTGGAAATCGCTCTCTCCATATGAACAGCCTGTAAATGAAGGTTTACTAATACCAGGAAGTACGAAAATATATCACGATTATCTTCCAAATGTTTTCTGCCTCTCTATATCTACAATTTCATTTTGCAGATTTGCCATATTGACCCGGTGAGGTTAAGTGAACAAACATAAGTGGGCCACGAATTTCTGTCTCAAATAATAATATGGGTATCAGCAATAATTTATGCTTGAAACGTCATCCAGTAAAAACTATTTTACCCCTGTGTGCTATGCCAACCTGAAGGCGGCATTTGACTCCACTGATCGAGAAGTCTTATGGTAATGTCCCTCACTGAAAGGCGTGCCGAATAAGTACATCACCTTATTGAAGGCTCACTACTCGAACACTTGTGGGCATGTTAGAGCCTATGGTGAGGTGTTAAAGGAGCTGTACTCGTCGAGTGGTGTCCGTCAAGAATGCCCACTCTCTCCATTCTTATTCAATTTTATCATAGATATACTAATGGAGGTCTCCCTCTCGTCACCTGATTACACAGATGTTGATCTAGTCGCAGGAGAATTTTCTCTAGACCTAGAATATGCAGATGACATAGTCCTGTTAGGTGAAGACGCTGACAAGATTCAGAGTCTTCTGAACACTGAGTGGCGATTTGAGAATGTTTGGGATGCGATTTTCACTACCCAAATGCAAATCGTTCCTCTAGGATTGGTCTTCAACGGTGCCATGGCTAACAATAGAGAGTGTAGTGATTGAGTGTGTTGACCACTTCACTTACCTGGGAAGTAGGATCAGCCCTACCCTGGTGAGTTAGTTGCCGATGAGATCTCTGCACGGATACAAAAGGCTCGATTGGCTTTTGCCAACTTGCGCCACCTATGGGGCCGCCGTTATATCCAATTGTCTATTAAGGGTCGTGTGTACTGCACAGCAGTTCGCTCTGTTCTACTGTATGACTGTGAAACATGGCCATTGAAGGTAGAAGACATGAGAAGAAGGCTTCAGGTGTTTGACCACCATTGCCTTCATAGCATGGGCTGTATTCCGTGGTATCACCACGTGAGTAATGCAGAAGTCAGGTGTAGAGTTTTAGGGAGAAGAGGTAAATCAGTTGACAAGGTTGTGAACCTTCATCGACTGAGATGGTTGGGACACGTACTACGTATGCCCAGCCGTAGTCTGCCTCGTCACACGATGTTGACTGAGGTGGGTCCAGGCTGGTAAAAGGCCCGAGGTGGCCAGACTAAAACATGGCACCAATGTATGAAGTCTTTGACTGTTGGTTTGAGCCATGTGGGGCGATGCAGACTAGGTGGTTGGGGTCGGTGGGACAAGAGGAACCAGTGGTTGGAGACTCTAGATGATATGGCTCAGAACCGATGTCAGTGGCGCAGATATATACATGCATTATCCTCATCTTAAATCATCACAGAATCTCACCATTTTGTCATTCTTCTTTCCTCTCTTTCCGTACTTTCCATTTCTTTTGACTGAATTTTCTTTTCTTCATCTTCCACTTCACTACTTTTTTACTTGATGAACTGACGTGAGGTGTGGCAACTCGGACCGTGACGCAGTAATGCCTGGTCCTGTGTTGATTTTGGCGATGATGATGAGTCAGAAGCGAGTTGGCTAATTACCGAGTTTTGACGGACTTGCGATTTAAAAATACTAGTCGTTCCTTTTGTTAGGATACAGATTCCGGTGGAGAATAGTGGGGACTGCAATAACGAATACGAAGATAGTACTATTATATCCATCGAAAGTTAGCAGAGTTCAAAAAATTGTGACTAACCGCTTGGGCCAGACAATCTGATTTGAAAAGCCAGGATTCAGCTGTGAAGGTTCTCCTTTCAAGAATTAATTCACGAAACAGCTAAAGGATAGAGAGTACAACCTTTATTCAGCATCAGTGCCAAAAAAGGGGGGTGTTGAAAACTAAATATGAGGGTTTAGCGATTTAGTTAGGCTTTTGATTTGCAGATAAACCATGTAATTTTAGTTCTCCATTTCTAATTTCTTCCACTTCAAGCAATAAAAGAGGCATGGAAAATTCTAAAAACTGCAAAACTGGAGCGAAATTACTACTTGAGAATATCACTACAGCTCTAGAGACAAAGATGGTGGGAAAATGAGATGCCTGCATACGAAAGTAAGTTTCAGAAAACCTCTTAGCAGTACTTTCTTTCAAGACGGGGGAACCAAAGAAGCGCGGTCAAGGGAGGTTGTCCTATTAGATTTGATTGACGAATTGATGACCTGCGTGACGACAAGGAGTCGTCTCAAACAGACGTTGCTTTTGTAATTTCGTAACATAATTTTTACTGGCATGCAATTTCATTACAACCAACTAGCTGCACCTACGTAGATATGAAACGTATGATTAATTTTAATGCTGACTGTCAATAATGACACTCAGAAAGCTGTTGCTGACAAGGAGTGAGAGCAGTAAGCATTTACTAAGACGTAGGCATACCAGGCGTAAGATTGTTTTGCAAAGCTCGGGCTGCTTTGAGACATTCTTCATAATAAGTATGATTGATACTTATGCGCTAAAACTGTAAAACTCGGGACGTACCACGAAGAAGGTAAGTAACAAAAATGAAAGAGATACCAATCGGAAAGACGCGATCCAAAGTAACAAAAAGGGGTAAGGTAAACTGAGAAATCGTGGGGCAAGGTATTGAAAAAGTACAGGCGAGTCGAAAAGACGCACGGCAACATGAATGAGAACGAGGGGACAAACCAAAAAACCTTGAAGCAAAACGGCAAACATGGAGGAAAATCGGGAAAGCGCGCAGCCGAAATCAAAACATGAGATGGAACTTGGAAAAATGCGATGAAATTTCTGGCTTGGGAGCGAGTAAGTTATTCTGATCACCCCGCGAAACAGCTGACCGGGTTTGTGAGCATTGCAGTCACTTTGGGACTAGTGACAGTTACAGAGGAAAACATTGGTTTGGAGGAAAAAATTGTTCAACCCTAACAGTTGCCTTCGATTTTACAAAATAGTATTCTTCGAAGTGCCTCTAAACTGAACACTAGCTTCATAAAGTCTAACCACTGATGACCGTGACCGAGCTTTGGTATTTCAACCGACTTTTAATGATATGAAATAAGATTAAACCTACAGATGGGAGCGAATCCGATAGAAAATAGGTCTGCAACCTAGGAAGAATGAAGGGCTTATCGGGGATGAGACTAAAAGCCATCGCTAGGTGACATCACGTTTTGGTGTGAAAATAAGTATTGTGTTCTGTATGCATATATTTCGAGGTGAAAATTGCAATCATATATTCTTTTCGCTACAATATGCAGCCTCAATTAACTCACCCAGTCAAGATCTTCACGGGGCAAAATGCGGGACAAAACACGCGACATTTCTCGGGGAGTCGGAAAAACACGCAGCATTTCGCGGGGAAACGCGGAACGAATCGGGGTAAAGCACAGGGGTTAAAAACTCGGGGAAACGTTGCACAATCCCGAGTTTGGCTCTGAGTTCTACCCCTTGTTTTCATGGCAATCTGAAATATGACCTCGAGTTTCGCCCCGCGAAAATGTTGACTGGGTCACCTTACTTTATAAGCCTCATTTTTATAAATTTTTATTTAAAAATACGGTCATGGCTGTATTTATTTACCAATTAAGAAGTGGAAGTGAAGCCGATTACTTTGCACATGAATAAACGGTCTGAAACATGATTCCATGAAAGACGGTATTTTAAATCTATGCAAACAGATGAAATATGCCTACAGAACACAGAATGTTGTAGCCCTCCAACAACAAGCACGATAACACCGGCCTCAACTGTGATCACAGCGAGTGAGATAAGGTATCACCTCCCTCGCTTTGATTGGTTAGCACAAAACGTGCGGCCTGAAATGACATCCAACCATCCGCCTGACCTTGAGGTGTTTCATGGACGTTCGTCCGTTTCGGATCATGTCATTTACTTGTTTCTCGTTTGTAAAAGTTGTTAAGAAAGACATTTTCCGTTGTTAATGCTGTTATAAGTTCCAAGATGTCCTTCTGTCAAGTTACCCAGTTTGTTCGGGATTTATTCCGTTTTTGACAAGTGTGAAGCGGCGAGTTGACTGTTTCGCGTTGTAATGCTGTCCTAGTGTTTATTTTAACTGTTTCGTATCATATTTATATGGTTTATGCAGCTTAATATGTTATGCAGGTAACAGTTAAAAAATAATTGTTTTGACATTACAATCTTAAAGTTGTGGGCTTTCTGGTTATGAGCTTTCGGAACCGAATGCTTTCAAGGCTTGTAGGGTGGGTTTTCAAACATAGTGAACGTAATCTACACCAGTGTTCACAGCATTTGAAGCAAAATGACAAACCTCGAATAACTTCACGTTTTGTTCATCTTCAATTTAAGGGCAATATATGTCGTTTATCATCAAAACATAGCCTGCAAACATACCGTAACAGTGAACGCAACCTAGCGAATCTAGTGAATGCGAGAATCACTACTTATAATGACGTAACCGTCTTCTCAACCAAGGAATACTTTTAGTTGGTGATTCGTAGTATTCTAGACCGTCTGACTGCTATAGCTTTCACATCTCTTCGAGGATCATTCACCAAGAAACATCTTTCTTGGTCTGTACGAACACATTCTGTGCACTTGATTAAAGTTTCTGACGAAGCGGGAAAGATCTAGTATCAAGTTCCTGGGGGGAAGTTATCTAAGTTACACTTCCCCCTCCTCGTCCTTTATGTTGCTTATATATTTGCACCACGTAACTATAGTGATGCAGAAAACCAGGTCACAAGTGATAACTAGTACAACGAGGTCGGTAGATGGACAGAAAGTAATCTGTGCAGCAAAGATAAGCGCGACAATGTTCAGACCATCCAGGATCTCCGTATTACTGCCACATCAGAAACAGCTCTTGCCAAGACCAGCAAACTCGTGTAGTCAGAGTGATAGTAATACGCCTCCAGACATACCTTCTGTAAAAAACAAAAGACGGGAAAAACGCGTATGTCAACAAGCGAGTGAGCCGACACGCGCTGTAGTTGATCCCAACTCACAGAAGGCAAGCCATTCTGTCGTCAACAAAGAGCAAATATCCGACAACAGTGATGTTTGCAATAAATCAGCGCTGGAGGCTCAAGAAGACTCTGAGTCCAGCAGTCTTCTAAATTGGGTCCACTGTAACTGTGACAAGAGCACCCAGGTCAGTATTAGGGCTTCATGGGGAAGCAAGTGTGCAAATGGATGTGGCAAATATATCCAGGATGTTGGAAATTACATGGTATCATCACCGGGAAGCTGATGTACCTGGAATGTCCCAAGACATTACAGGACACGGGCTCCAAAAATCTCCTCGAAGAAACTGAGAAAGCTCCACAAGTGGTCAAAGATATCATCCTCGGGTACAGGAAACAACCAGTTCCCACCCAAAGTGGAGTACCAAAGCTGTCTTTGTGACGGAATAGATGGTTCGAAAGTCCCTCTTGTGCACCCTATTCACTGTACTGGTGTTTATTTGGCTGTCTTCGTCCTCTCTGTAGATATTATCCTCTAAGCCTAACCGATATAATATTAGTTTGCCATTCGCTCTTCTTTGACTCAACGCGAATCATTTGTCTTTCTTTTGATTGGGACTCATCAGTACTGGTTCGCTTTGCTACCCTGTGGTGTAGAACTGCTGACAAGATGGGGTTGTTTTACCTTTCCGGACATTTTGTTTGGCCCAAGGTAAGGGTGCCCTGCGAAGTAACTGCTTGTCTTTTGACTGTCCACTGGGAGTGTTTACTGGTCGGTTCGCTTCTTGCAGATAGTTTGGGAATATTATCGTTGATTAGCAGGCATTTAACAATTGTATCTGGTCAATCAATTTTTGCTGTACAGCACGTGTCCCGTGCCAGAGAAATCTTCGGATTGTATAGTCACCCAGCCGCATTGTTGAGGTACTTTTGCAATTTTGATATAGCCTTTTGTAGTCTCAGAGTACCATGGATTCACCAAAAATCCATCCCAGACCTATCACATCAAGTCGTGCTTTGATATTGTTGAAACATAATCTTTGACCGTGCGTGGCTTGAGGAAGTTTGGGAAACTATACAGAAAAACGCAGCAATTCGTTTGGATTGCGCTAGCTTGGATCCGTTGAATCATTTCATGCGTTAGTAACAATCTTCACTTTTATCGATGCCACCCAGAGGATCTAATGAAACGGAACAATCTGAAGAATTAAGTTGCGTCGGTGACACATGGACGGGAGAAAATGTGGGAAGGGATAGACTAAAATCATTGGCTACAAAACCCAATACCCTGCACCCACTGGGCAAAAGAATGGACCACATCATACTGTCCATTTTCCCCACACCAGCAGACCCACTCTTAAAAAGGGAGTAGTTCGACAAGAATGAACGTGGTGGTTACTGCAAGAGGCTAGGAGTAGAACCCTTTGCAACTGGCTTGGGTCGGCTGTCCCCAAGAAGCAGTGCACTTCAAGATAGGCCACTACCTCCTAGGGTGCCATCGACGACAGCGAAACAGTCGGAAGACATACCACTACTTTCGCGCCGACCGGACATCGCAGGCTCCTGCGTAATGGTGGGGTCATCAGAGGGGCGGAAAGTCCACACTGAGTGATCCGCACAAGGGTGCAGCCACGGTGGCGCGTTGAATGACCGAATTGGCAAGTAGATTCACCTAATATGATCATCACCCCCATGGTGTCGAGCAGTGGAGATGGCTGGAGGCAAAATAGGACCGGAAAATTCGCAGGTCAAGACATACTCTTCTGTGGAGCGCCTACTCACCAATGTTGATTGCTGTACCCCCAGCTGTAGTGCATCACTCACAGGGGTTCTTACATCATGGCACCCCGTAAAATATCAAATAGGAGGCGGTATAGGATTCTTTGAGAGTAAACCACGGTCCACTAGACCGGAAGAAGGGAGGTAGCCCTCAATAAAGACATAGACAGTACTAGTCACAAGAGAAGTATGTGATGAACCAATGCTCGTGGACGTAATGATGAACACTGCCGTCACAATAACACTGGCATGCCAAGAAGGATTTAAAACGCAGGCTTGCCACTCCCGTGGAGACCGACAGTAAGGATCCGATGCAACATTTCCCTACCCTCCGCACAGGTTCCCGTGTAGCACCAAACCCGGGGTAGCTTCTTCGTATTCCTCTACAGTAATGTAAGAAGCCTTGGAGGTCAACTACTGCAGACAAGAACAGTGTGATGTAATCAGCGTGACGTTATAATTTTCAAAACGGAGGCATGGCTCGCATCAGACATCGTGGGCCCGGAAATATCATTGCTTAACATGACCACAGGTCCAGAAGTACCCGGTGGAATGAACAATAACGGAGAACTGTCCGCAGAATTCTGCGCATTCTACCATTTGGTGATTGGAGGCACCGTGTGTTCAAGCACAAGCATATCCACAAAGCGAAATGGATTTCACCAGATATCGGACACACTAAAAATCAGATCGACTTCATCTCAATCTGAAGAAAGTGGAGATGCAGCCTACTTGACATAGAATCGGATGAGGGAGGGAAGCAGATGTAGGTTGAGACCACTCACTGTCTAGTGCAAGGAACCTACCTTCAAAACCAAGTTAAAAGCATTCGAGAGGGTTGGTGGTAGACCACAGTCGAAGTTCAACACCCGGAACAGAAACTGAGGGACGAAACTACAAGAGATATCTTCACGTCAGTCAGCAATCAAGACAAAGTGGGCGATGTCGAACAACACCCCTAAAGAAACCTGTGTGGATGAATACTGGAACTCTTTGAAAGCTATGGGGAAAGAAACCTGCATAGCCCCATTGGGAAGGAAGAAGAAAGAAGACAGGACAGGGAATGGATCTCGACGGACACATGGAGGCTGGTAGAGGAGAAGAGGATGGTGAAGCAGATGAACCAGTGCAGTGCAGGGATGAAAAACAAAAGGAGGAACTGAATACAACCTATAAAACACTACACTGGACAAAGAAGTGAAGAAGAATGCACGGAAAGACAAAAGACACTTCTACGACAAGTGAACAGAACAGGCTGCTGGTAGGAGAGGCCTGACAACATTGTATCAAATAACCAGGTTACTATCTGGGAGGGGAGAGATCAACACAGATCAAACCAATGAAAGATAGTGAAGGAAAGCTAGTTAGCAAAGAGGAGCAGCAAAGGAAACAGTGGGCTGACCACTTCAAAAGACTCTTGAATCGACCACCACCTGCAACCCGTCCGGAAATACCACCAGCAACGGCAGAACTACCAGTAAACACAGGCCCTCCGACGAAAGTACAAATCCTGAATGCCATAAAACTGCTGAAATGCGGGAAAGCAGGAGGACCAGATGGAATTCCTCCAGAACCACTGAACACAGACGCAGAGACATCAGCAGACATGCTCACACCACTTCTGCAGAAGGTTTGTAAGGAAGGAGTGAAAGGTGCCTGCTAATTGATTGGAAGAAGGGCTACCTTGCGAAACTTCCAGACAAGGGAGACCTAAGCCTTTGCAGGAACTGACATGGAATCATGCTCCTGTCCCTGTCACCCCAACCAAAGTGTTAAGCCACATCGTCCTGGAAAGACTAAAATGTGCTCTGGACTCAAAATTACGACCGAAACAAGCTGGATTCAGGAAGAACAAATCATGTACGCATCAAATTGCAACGCTACTCTACGCATCATAATAGATCATAGAGCAACTCTACCTCAACTTCATCGACTTTGAAAAGGCATTCGATAGCGTCAACCGAGAAGTAATTTGGCAGGTGCTTCAACACTACGGAGTGTCACAAACCTTTATCAACCCATTTCAACAACTATATGACGATGCTACATGCCGAGTGATCCACAGTGGCAAGCTCATTGACACCTTTGAGTTGGAGACGGGGGTAAGACAGGGCTGGCTATGATCACCGCTCATCTTCCTGATTGTGGTTGACCTGACTGGATCATGAAGCAAACGGTCAGGAGCAACAAGAGGGCACACGCTGGACCGGGGAAAAGATCCTGGAAGATTTGGATTTCGCCGATGACTTGTGTCTAGTGTCGCACAAGCTCGAAGATCTACAGGCGGAAATTAACCGGTTGACAGAGGAGGCGAGGCAGCGAAGACGGGACTTCAAGTGAACGTAGGGAAGACAGAGGTGGGGATGATACCAAACTAACGCCACCACCACCAACAAGAAGCTGGAACCACGATCAGTGGGAGAAACTTAAAGGAGGTGGCCTCTTTCACCTATCTATGCAGCGTCGTTTCAGCTACAGGTGGCACAGACGAGGACGTCGAAACCAGGATCGGGAAGGAGAGACAGGCTTTCGTTAACCTGAAACCAGTGTGGAGATCTGCACTCAGCATGAAGAATGAGACCCGGTTTTGCAGCACCAACATCAAGTCAGTGCTTCTGTATGATTCAGTGACTTGGTGCTTTGCGAAAAGCATTTCCAACAAACTACAGACCCTCGTCAACAACTGCCTACTCTGGCTCGTTACCGAAGCTCAGAATGCCAGAAAGAATAAGCAGCAAGGGACTCTGGCAGCGAACCAAACAAGAGCCTATCACTCAACAAATATCCAGAGGGAAGTGGAGATAGATTATGCATGCACTGAGAAGATCATTCGGGGACATCATGCAACAGGCACTTGAGTGGAATTCAGAGTGGAAATGGCGAGTTGGGCATCCGAGGTGAGGGTGACGTGGAGGAGATCGTGCGAGGAAGAAATGAGAGCTTGTGGGCAGTCGTGGAGCCAGGTTGAAAAGATTGTAAGGGACAGAATGGAATAAAGACGTGCTACCGAAGCCCTATGTTCCACTGGGAACCCAAGGGACGAATTATATAGTGACAACATGACCTTGATCCGCAAGTCTCTGTTCATTGATTTTTGGTTGTGGCAGAAATCCGAGTACATTTCACAGATGATCTCTATACGTCTCCCTCAGCCCTTGCAGCTTTACGTTACTTGCATCGTCCACAAAGAGGAAATTAAAAATCACTCAGCAGTTAGGATTTAGTTTAGCTTAAATGCACTTTAGGGAGATCAAGAAAAATCCCGCATAGTGACGCAGTGGGAGTTAACACAGGGTTTAGGCTTGGGAGAATATCAGTACCGATTTCATCGTCGTATACGCTACTGTGAGCTTAACGAAATGGGCATACTACAAGAACGTCTTACATGATTTAAAAAACCCGCCAAATTACTTTTCAAAGTGGATAGTGAAATGATAGGGACAAAACCAGTGTGAATCAGACGCACTTACTCAAGGCCACCCACAGGACCTTGGAGATCGCATCTGCAAACGGTAGGAAAGATGAAGTTCCCTGACTGCAGTGTGACATAATGATGAAGCCTAAAAGGGTGCTCAGCTTTCGGGAGAATCGTAACAACTTTGACCTGGATATTTATAGCAGTTACTGACTGCTTAGTATAACATCGCAGTCTTTATAGGGTACTTATACACCTCCGTTTGCGTAGGCTATCACATCTTAGGGGCTGCTTAGACTGTGTGGCGAATCCCGGGGTCTTTCAGAACTCACGAAATAGGCTCAAGAATCTTCGTTTAAGACGGAAGTAATAATTTACAGGAAAGTAAGGGTTAGTGGGCCTAAGGCGGAGAAATCTACGGATTTGGGCAGTGAATCACGAATGGTTCCTCTAGAAGCTCGCACAATCTTGGTGAAATACGCTGAATACTGGAGCAACTATGCAGAAACAGATAAACTCTGGAAGAAACCTATACGTTAACGTGGACTATTTGCAACATTTTTATTGCTGATTTCCTGGAGGCACGGTATAATTTTCCTCAGTAAATCCTTGGTTTCTGCCTCGAATTCTCTCCCTAGACTGAACAAAATACACTACGAGTAAACCGGATACATATCTGTTTCGCGTTTACACAAGTAAAAACCACCTATTTGAAGTAGGCCTCAAATGAACAAGCTTATTAGAAATACTCATTCACTATGGACAAGAAAATTACTCTAGTACATGAGTACAAATGGTCTGGCAACACAAAACGAACACAAATTTATGAGCTGGTGAGTTTTCTACCTTGGAGTTAGGGTGAAGAATATCTTAGCTACTGGGGTCCTATATGCTAAGTGAACTGTTACTCTTCTGTTTCATCAGTTCTACATGAACGGAATGATCATTTCGTTTGGATTTTAATTCATTACTTTTCAATAACCTAATTCTTGGACAAGACTAATGTCTATTTATTCAGTAAATTTGATCTATTTCTACATTTTAGTCCTCTAAAGGACCGTTAGTAACTCTGTGTTTAACCAGGTCAACAGTTTTGAACTTCACGGTACCCAGGTAATCAGTGTTGTTGTTGTTGTTTGGTTGAAAGGCTTTTGAGGAAACACATCACCGGTATCCGTCAGGTCCGCACATATATGCTTCGCTGCCATGTAATTAGTTATTTGGCTTGTGTACAACTTCGCTGCTCTTGAAAAGTTACGGATAAGACGCTCTAGCACCTTCTCGGTCCTGAATAATAATAAATTAGGAAATACTTAACAAACTTTTGCAAGAAATCATATCTTTTAATAATAAGGGATATAATTTGTTAAATACCGTTTTTATGATGTTACATCACGTACTATGTTCAGTGTTTAGCACAACAATGCGTATTATAGACAACATAGTTCAAGAGCCCCTGTCAAACAGAAATGCGGAAATAATGCTTAACTGCGCAATATAGACGAATTTTTGCATAATGCACGAGATAATTTACGTCTGCGTGCGTAAACGCAGCTTTACTTACAGACAGTTTCCTTATTATTTCCACATTGCACGAACTATTTACGCGAGGCATGCACTACTGCATTATCTCCGCGGTTTAGGGATTTTTCATGTATCGATCCGGTTATTACACCAATACCTGCATAATTTACGCTATATCTCGCATTGTTTCCACATGCCTGTTTAAGCTGTAAACTGTAAACTTCACTGAAAGCTATACCGAGAATAACTTAAGAAGATTTTCACAAATTTAAACGTTGGGTGGCAACAGATTACCGAAAAGTTCGTCATTTTAGACGTCATGGTTTTGGTTGAAATGGATAATACATCCATTTACAGTAGAGAATACGAAAGGTATTGCTTGTTTGCAACATTTTGCTTGTGACAATAATCCTCTTATTGACCACACATAAAATAGGCTACTGGGTCAGGAATTCCTAATCAACGAAGCTTTTTGGCTTGATAGCATTGTGGAGTGCAAAAACAAAAATTCTGCTAGACGGGACAGAGGTTTTACTTTCTTCATCTATATGACGCTAAAACATTTTGTGCGACTGAATATATCTGGTTGTGAAACCAGATGAGGTTAAAAGTATGCATTGATTTAAGCCGTCCAGGATGTATGTTGTACATTTCTTGACTGTGTAAGGTGAGATATGTAGCACCACCTTACTACTGAATTTTTAGAGCTGAAATTTAATAAACAATACCGTAAAATAAAATTTTTATTGCTAAAAATGTTTCCTATATATCTCTCTGCAACATTTCCATCACCATTCTTGTTTATCAAGTGAAACTGGGAGATCTAAATCTCGGAGGTAGTCGCTAAACAGTGTCTGCATGTTAGACAAGCATCTTCAAATTATTACTGTCCATATGTGTGCAAATCATTTGCCAATGTGAAATGATTACAAACATGCATCTGAAAAGGTATAGAAACAACTCAATCATATGCCTAAACAACCGCTTGCAGGTTTATGCACCAGGTGGGGAACCACACCTACTGAGTGCAAGCTAGTGATACTACCTAGCTAGAGTTCAAGCCTGCGACCCACTAGTTGAAAGATAAGTACTTAGACCGATTTTAATCATCTCCCTGTGTCAACCATGCGTCTGACAAATAAAAAGATAAATTTGGATTTTAGTAGATGGTATGCTAGTCTATTTTAAGCCACTTTCAGGATATAATATCTAAAATTACGCCCTGGCATATAACAGTAAAGGCTAAAGCAAAGTATAAAAATAGTTCATGAAGTTACTGAGTGTCAACATGGACCATATAGCCAGACAGTCAAGTCAACGTTAGATATGGCACAAAGTTGTGTTGGTCCAAGTTACCACACTACGCACTAGTATGCGAAATGCAGTTGGGTAGGCAAAGTGTCATTAATGTAGTTAAAAGTATGTGGAATGAGAAGGGTGAAAACACCCAAAATTTCGAAAATGTCAACGACTGAATTTATCTACACCATTGTGACGGATCTTCAGGTATGCTGCCAAGTCTCCAACCATTGGTTCTTATAAGAAGTGATCCATACAGTTATGATTAAAATCAGTGAAACGGATTTGTTCTTCGTTAATTCTTATGGATATCGCGCGAGATTCGGCAAATACATGTCCCCTAGTTATACAGATTGTGAACTAAGCTTGCTGTTTGCAGGTACTAATGTACTAACGGTTTTGTGCTCATCAGTTGGATTCCATATGTGTTTTTGCTTAAGTCTAATTTGTTCCTATTTTCCCAGGACTTTTGACAAAATTAGCTAATTCTAAGGTATTTTTTTTGCATGTTTACTCTTGGTGTTCTGAATACTTCTCCATTCTATAGGGTAACTTGACCCCAATGGACTTTCCAAAGTTATCATAAGTCTATGATCTGGTATCGCTCTCATCTTTTAATTATCCTACTTGTAATCATATGGATCTTGTGTTCAATCCTAGTTTTTAATGTTTGTGAGTAAATTTTAATAATACGTATCTTTTAGAACTATAAAGAAAACGCAACGGTTATAAAACGTGTCTTGTTCACATCTGAATCGCTACATTTCGGTAAGAGCTTCAGTCTTTTAGAAGCTGTCTTTTATCTAGCATGTTCCACTGAGTACCAACGCGTCTCGCTTCCTGCTAATATAGTTTTTTGAGTGTTTTTGTGTTGTGTCTATAGTACACCGTAAGTAACAGGAATGAGTAACGAATTCCTTGCAAACTTGTAGTTTATATTAAAGGAATACTATTAGCGGAACTTTATGTACATTATGAAGCTCATGTTACTTGTGAGCTGGTTGTCAAAGCTATCTGCTATCTGAAGCATACTTGCTTGCAAATAATGATACAAGTATAACCCGAATAGTGAATTTCAACTCTAAATTTTCTGTGTTCAGAAAGTAGATTCACTGGTCCTTAGTATCATGGTATAATTGAGAATCACCGAACACGTTCCCCTAATTTAGCTTCTTTGCGGACAGCTTCATAGCGTCGGTTGACCTAGCTTTACGGTGTTTAAATATCGACTATAGTGTCATGAAATTTAGTCACGATTTTGGTCTTAACAGAGAGATTGTACTTCCCGACCAATAGCTGCTACCTTGACGTGGTGGTCGGGCTTGTATATCACAATGACCCAACGAGCTATGCTAATGGAACACTTGTTCCCTCAAGGTCCTACCATACCAGAAAGATCCGTTGGATAGTGGTTAGATGAAAAGTACTTACGTTGTGGTGTAAATTTCTACACTATGATGGGGGCCTGAGAGCGAAATCGTACTGCTGTTAGCTGAATAGGATGTGACAGCAGTTAGGTATTTCCCTTGGATGATCAGCGGTGACATGCTGATGCTGCCTTTTCAGTGGGAGGGGGATTAGAAAAGGTCGGCCCCAAAAATAACACAATTCACCACACCCCATGGTTTGCCGGGCTGGCGGTGTCGGTTCATTTGTCATTTCTCGACCATCCGGCCCCAAAACAAAAGTTCCAAATAATCATCCACAAAAGGCTGCATGTGAAAGGCCTCAAACAGATGTTTGATGGGCTGTGCGGTCACACAAATCTCCTACAGGTACCTCAAGAAGCAATACTCTTCCACTGTGTGGGAAGCCGGGATGTGTCAACTGCCCTCACAACTGTATCAGCACTCAGGTTTCCTCAGACTGTTATCCACCCCCCCCTTATAATAACCTTCTAATCTTCCTTCACGTCTCTCAATTAACGATACTACATCATCTTCAATTTCTTCTAGCTCTGCAGCCTTTGACAACTATCTGAGTCCACAAAACAACATCCTTGGTGTCCTTAAACCACTCTCCAAATTACATATTGGAGCCTTCAATGTCCGCACCCTCCGTCAAGTTGGTCAACAGGCTTCGTTGAAAAAGACTTGCAACTCGGGCCATGGATGTATGCTGTGTTTGTGAGACACGCATACAGGACCCAAGTGTGGTTATTCACCTGACCTCTCCCGACTAATCTGGTGAATCCGCAAGGTTCACCCTTCGAGTTTCTAAAGATTTGTCAGCTAGCCCTCATGGTCTTGTAGGTGTAGGCATAGCACTAAGCACCAGGGCAGAAAACTCACTACTAGACTGGTACCCAGTTGATAGTCGCCTCTGCGCTATCCGGCTGAATGGTACAGTGATAACTCAAAGGAATGGTGAGACTCGCCGTTGTCTCTTTGTAACCTCTGCTTACGCACCCACTGACTGCAGCTCGGATGAAGTGAAGGATGAGTTCTACCGTAAACTGTCTAACCTCCTCTCGAAAGCCAAACGTTCGGACGTGGTTGTTGCTGCAGTTGATTTCAATGCACAGGCGGGTAGACTGAGTGAGGCAGAAAGGCACTTAGGTGGCACTTTCGGAGTCGTGGCTGAACGTACAGATAACGGCTTATTTTTAGTTAGCACACATTTCAGATATAAAGAAAGACACTGTCTGACGTGGCGTCCACCGAGCTCAACCTGGCGATGGACACAGATAGACTATATTGCTATTAGTCATCGCTGGAGAGTATCGGTGGGAGACTGCCGCTCCTTCTGTAGTGCGTGTTTGGATAGCGACCACGCTTTGGTCCGAGCGCGTATATGTCTGCGTCTCAATGGACGTAAGAAAAATTTGGCAACGAAACCATTACGAGTGCTGCCGGACAATGAAAACATCAAAGTCATGTTCAGTGAGAAGTTGGCTAGATAGTTATCGGAACAAAAGATTATCACTCATCGAAAAGAAGCTTGGTGCCATCTCCAATCTGCTGTAAAAGCAGCTCTGAAAACCGTAGTCGACTCCAAAAGAGTGGCTAGAAAGAGCCAGTGGATATCAGCAGCTTCTTCCGAACTAATGAATGCACGTCAACGCATCCCTGCACACCCCGTATACGATGATGAGCGGGCACAACTTAAAAGTAGACTGAGAAAAAGTCTACTCAACGACCGCGAACAGTGGTGGGCAGCGAAGACTAAAGAGATGGAAAAGGCAGTGGCGATTGATAACAGTAGACAGTTATTTACACTTATTAAGGAAACTGGGAGGAAAAATTCAACAACGGTTAGTGAGGCTTTAACGCAGAAGGACAGATCTGCGATTCACTTGCAGGGGAGACGACTGGGAAGATGGGCAGAACACTTCAAGGAGCAGTTTAACTGACCTCCAGCCATCATTACGTTGCCCGCTATCCAGTTGGATCTTGAATGGAACATTGAGATAGGCCCGCCAACACTAGCAGAAGTCGAGAAAGCGGTAGGTAAGCTGAAACAAGGAAGGGCGATAGCAAACTGAAACGTTGTATGTCTATGATAAACTTCTGTTTGATGGAATCTAACTTTCGCTGAACCTCGCCTGGTTAACTAGTTTACTAGTTACTAGCCGGTCCTAAGCCCGGGTAAAGAGGGAAGGTTGGGCATAGGGCTAGCAACCCTACCCCGTAAAACAAATCTAACCGCTAAAGAAACTTCAAAGCACAAACAAAATATAAAAAATGAAAACAAACTTATTCCCCGCTGGAATCGGAGAGGCGAAATGACGCCAGTTGGTGAAAGCCTTCGGGAAGCCAATTGGCCGATGTGTCTTCTCTCGATGAAAGCGAAAGTAAACGTGGGGACATGGAATGTCCGCACGATGTTTGAACCCAGTAAGGCAGCCCAGATTGCAAAGGAGATGAGAAGGTATAACATCGAAGTGCTTGGGATTTGCGAAAGCAGATGGAATGGGAGTGGACTCTCCAAACTGTCAACTGGAGAATCAATAATCTACTCCGGTCACCCAGACGCCAACCACGAGCACACTGAGGGAGTGGCTATCATGATGTCCTCAAGAGCATCGAAGGCTCTCATGCAGTGGGAACCAATCTCCTCCAGGATCATGACAGCAAGATTCAACTCAAAAGGAAGAAAGGTCACAATCATACAATGTTATGCACCTACAAATAATGCAGAGCAAGAGAAAAAGGAGGATTTCTACAGACAACTTCAATCAACACTGGACAAGACGTCAGTTGGCGATATCAAAATTCTAATGGGCGACATGAATGCCAAACTGGGAGGGGACAATACGGGAAGAGAACTAACCATGGGTCGAGAGGCGCTAGGTGAAATGAATGAGAATGGAGAATTGTTTGCAGAATTCTGTGCATTCAACGATTTGGTGATTGGAGGCAGTGTGTTCAGGCACAAGGATATCCACAAAGCGACATGGACTTCACCAGATGGACACACTAAAAATCAAATCGACTTTATCTCAATCTCAAGAAAATGGAGACGCAGTCTACTTAACACAAGGTCAAGAAGAGGAGCAGATGTAGGTTCAGACCACTATCTAGTGCAAGGAACCTTCGAAATCAAGTTAAAAGCCTTCAAGGAAGCTGGTGATAGACCTCAATTCAAGTACAACACTCGGAAACTGAAGGATGAAACTACAAAGGAGATCTTCAAAGCAGCCATCAAGACAAAATGGGAGACGTCGAGGGACATCCCTGAAGAAACCTGTGTGGAAGAACACTGGAAGTCTTTGAAAGCTATGTGGAAAGAAACCTGCACAACAGTATTAGGAAGGAAGAAGAAAGAAGACAAGGAATGGATCTCGACGGATACCTGGAAGCTGATAGAGGAGAGGAGGATGGTGAAGCAGAAGATAAACCAGTGCAAGGATGCTCAACGACAAGAGGAACTGAGCACAATGTATAAAACACTGGATAAAGAAGTGAAGAAGAGTGCACGCAAAGACAAAAGACACTTCTACGACACACTGGCAAGTGAAGCAGAACAGGCTGCAGGTAAGAGAGACCTGACGACATTGTATCAAATAACCAGGTTGCTATCAGGGAAGAGACCAACACAGATGAAACCAATAAAAGATGAAGAAGGAAATTTAATTACAAAAGAAGAGAAACAGAGGAAACGATGGGCCGACCACTTCAAGAAGCTCTTGAATCGACCACCACCTGCACTTCGTCCAGAAATACCACCTGCAGCCGCTGAATTACAAGTGAACATAAATCCCCCAACGAAAATGGAAGTCCTGAACGCCATAAAGCTACTGAAATGCGGGAAAGCAGCAGGACCAGATGGAATACCGCCAGAAGCACTGAGAACAGATGCAGAGACAACAGCGGACATGCTCACACCACTATTGCAGAAGGTGTGGAAGGAAGAGAAGGTACCTGACGATTGGAAGAAGGGTTACCTTGTCAAACTGCCGAAGAAGGGAGACCTCAGTGCTTGCAAGAACTGGCGCGGAATCACTCTCCTGTCCACCCCAAGTAAAATATTAAGCCGCATCATCCTGGAGAGGCTTAAAGACGCACTGGATTCAAAACTGCGACCGGAACAGGCAGGCTTCAGGAAGTACAAATCATGTGCTGACCAAATTGCAACGCTTCGTATCATCATAGAACAGAGCGTAGAATGGCAATCAGCTCTATACCTCAACTTCATCGACTTTGAGAAGGCCTTTGACAGCGTCGACCGAGAAGTAATTTGGAAACTGCTTCAATACTACGGAGTACCGCAAACCTTTATCCGCCTCATTCAACAACTATATGAAGATGCCACATGCCAAGTAATCCACAATGGGAAGCTCAGTGATGCCTTTGAAGTGAAGACAGGAGTGAAACAAGGTTGCCTACTATCCCCCATGATATTCCTTATTGTGGTGGACTGGATCATGCAGCAAACAGTAGGCAGCGAGAAGAGGGGGATACACTGGACGACGGAAAAGAACCTAGAAGACTTGGATTTCGCCGATGACTTGTGCCTAATGTCACATAAACTTGAAGATCTGCAGGCAAAAACTAACAAGTTGACAGAAGAGGCAGCGAAGACGGGACTTCAGGTGAATATAGAGAAGACAGAAGTGATGAAGATACCGCACCACCACCATCAACAACAAACTCCAATCACCGTCAACGGGAGAAACTTGAAGGAAGTAACCTCCTTCACTTATCTAGGAAGCACTGTTTCAACTACAGGCGGGACGGACGAGGACGTCAAAGTCAGAATCGGAAAAGCAAGACAGGCGTTCATTAGCCTGAAACCAGTGTGGAGATCTTCTGCACTCAGCATGCTGAACAAGATACGGATTTTCAACACCAACGTCAAGTCAGTGCTCTTGTATGGCTCAGAGACTTGGCGCGTCACGAAAGGTATTTCCAATAAACTACAGACATTCATCAACAACTGCTTACGCTCGCTGCTGAAGATCAGATGGCCAGAAAAAATAAGCAACAAGGAACTCTGGGAACGAACCAACCAAGAACCTATCACGCAACAAATATGCAGGAAGAAGTGGAGATGGATTGGGCATGCACTGAGAAGGCCGACGGAGGACATCACGCGTCAGGCCCTCGAGTGGAATCCCCATGGGAAGCGACGAGTTGGACGTCCGAGGGTGACATGGAGGAGGTCGTGCGAGGAGGAAATGAGAGCTTCTGGGCTGTCGTGGAACCAGGTTCAAAAGATCTCAGAGAACAGAGGTCACTGGAGGCGTGCTACTGAAGCCCTATGTTCCACTAGGAACCCAAGGGACTAATAATAATAATAATAACTTTCGCTGATGTGATGAAGGCAAGAATATGGGGTTTACGAATTCATTCCTCTGAATTTACTTCTCAACGATTGGGTGGGGTTGTTACATCGGTCAGTTGGTCGAGAGATTTCAACATCTAGTGAAATGACTTCACATTAGGACCTTCTTATACGAAACAATTTATCAATATTTAGTCCTTAATTTTGATCGAATTCTAAGAGATATACTAACGAAAATGATACGTTACAAATCCGTCTCCAAATCATCCCGAGGTGTCAAAATTTTGTAATTATAATCTGAGAGACGTTTCTATCCAGTTTTAGGTGGTTATTTATAAACTTTGCATAGCAATGTCAGTTTTTTCTTTTATTTATCGAACTGTCTGTTCTATTAAGGCAAGGCATGAGTACACTGAAATTATATTATTCATGTTTCTTGCGATAATAAACTTATCCCATGTATCCGTTACCTTTTTTAGATATCAAATCTCCATTGCCGAATTCTACTTGTCGCCACATTAGACAGAGTCATACATTCTGTGTCGATGAAATAGGATATCTCTGCAACTATACTGACCTGTTGACAAGTAGTTGTTGTCCGTCTGGGAACTTCAAACAGCGCTTTGTTTGTCATTCATGCAAAGCTAATCATTGTTGTTCTGTCTATGAGCACTGTGTATCGTGTTGCTTAAATCCGAATAATGTAAGAAATCGTTTGGATTAGTTATGTTTACTGTCATTTAACGAATGTTTTGTTGTATTGTGAGATATGAACCTTTGCATGTACTAAGTCTAAGACTTATATTACTGATGGGATGTCAAAAACATTCATCAACAGCATAAAACATGGCATTATCACCGTTCAGTTTCTTTTACCAAAACTGATATAATCGCACTAAACAGACAATGACAAAATGAAAATGATGGTATCACCCGTAATCAACATAGCTAGGTAAAAAGGGTGCTGAAAGAAGTAGGAGATATGTAACTATAAATTATTTAGGCCTTAGAAAAAGAGTAGACGTGGTTGCATTTGCGTCACTCTGATCGATTTAGAACCATTTCTTAGTGTCCCCAACCATAAAGCCCAACCACTTAAACATCTACCAATGTACACAAACGTTTCGCTAATTTAAGAAACATTACCACTGGTTGAATGCATGTACAAATTGCTGTCATACTCATAAATACGGAATTGATTTTGTTTCTGTGTTTCTGCAAACATTCACATTCTCCCTTAACAAAATCAATATTAACTTTTCTTCCACTGGATGAAACTGATGCCTTTTTTTTCTTGCGCATATTATTTTAGAAACGTCTGTGGAATCAAGTTATTAAGAATACCAAGGCTAACGGTAGACGATATCTATTGTTATCTACTGATTCATTTGAATTCTGTTCTGCAGTTTGTAGAACGTCTTCACTGGTGAGTATTTACTATCCTTTCTCAGACTTTGGATTTTAATTTTTGAGATGGAATACGTTCTAGTTCTTTGATGTCGGGAAAAATTTTGATAACATTTAAAACTTTTGAGATTTATAATAGTTCAACCCGTAAACAGAGCTCAGAAGCAACTGATTACGGGAAACTAAGTGGTTCTCTGGTGTAGATAAGTGTCATAATCGAGTCCTTATCCTTCATTGGAATATGAAATGCAAACCTCTAACCCTCCGGAAACCATATTCATTGACCTGAAAAGGTTGTTGATCTCGAAATCAGAAAATTGAAATGCACTCAGCAACCAATTGGGTGTTCATGCAGTAAGCAATGAGCTATACCTGTTATGCGAGAGCTAATGGTACTCCCTAGCTGCTCAAATCTCGATAGGTGGAGCGGGTTTCTAACCAATGACCCACTGGTTGAAAGTCGACTGCCTAAACCTATAAGCCACGGCACCAGTCAACCGTAAAGTCTTTTGAAATTATCTGCCTTCAAAAGCATTTCAAGCTTGTGCACCATGCTGTTAATAGCTGTGCTCAGAGTCATTCAATTGTAGAAGAGATATAGCTATTTATCGCTTGAGTTGACAATAATTGATGGTGTGCCTCAAGAATATCTACTATTATTGATCCCGCTTAACTTCATTGTGAATATAACGATGCAGATGACTTTCTGTTCACCTGCTTTGAGAAAGTGATCAACTCAGAGTACGTGAACGACACAGTTCTGTTAAACGAAGATACTTATGGAATACAAGGTTCTCTGGAATACTGATGGGAATTCTTAGGATGTTTGGCATATGCTTTATACCTGCCAAACCTAAAATAATAGTACTCCAACATCTAGCGTAAGAATACTGAATAAACTAATTAGCTTCATATATTGCTAAGATGTATCAACATCAGTCGGCCAGTTTAACATAAAATATCTTTATGGGTATCAAAGATTTATTGAAAATTTACCATTTCCTGGTATTTTTGGTGCCCGCAAGACAAATGATAAGCTACTCAAAAACCAGTAAACCATGCCAGCATTTAGTGTAATCAGTGAAAAATCAATATTATGGTAGGCACAAAGTCCTAGTTAAGGAAAATAATTACATCAGTGAAGTTGGGCAACGCTACATATTGGTTTATTTGTCTGTCTGAAATTGTTGATTTACATGAACTGATATGTTAGAAATATGTTTTAAGCCTACCTAGTCCCCACCTACTTCAAAGTATGAATAAGTTTGAAGGGAGCTAATGGTTGCTAGATCAAGATATGATACTAGTGTGTAAAGTCACTGACTATTAATCTGATCCATATTGGTTGTCTTGCTGAGGCCTAAAATATTCTGGGGATCAATAACCGAAGACCCTAAGGGGGATGCAGTTTTATTCCGTCTCTGTCTTCAGTTATTTATATCTTCCCTATTCGTTTGTTTCCTTTCTACGTTGGTTTGAACTGTCTCAAATAACCCTAGTTACTTAAATGGGAGCTTCTACTTTCATGTGTTCATTGCTCTGAATAAGAAATCTGTCACAATGTAAATTTATATCAAAGTTATGCCCTTTTTCCCCCGCAAAGCTGCATTTTGCTGTCATGAATTAAGGTATACCTGCGAGTTAAAAATGGAGTTGTGGCTGATTGGTCTAATCACTGAACCTTCAACCTACCGACGTCTGGGCAGACAGGTAGTATCATTGGCCCTCGCACCAGTAGATGTGGCTCAATTTTCTGTGTACGTTATTCATCTGAAACCAAGTTACTTCATAATTCTTTAAATCTTCACTGTTAGTGATATCAGCCTTGACATTGCAATGTTTACCAAACAGAAATTGGTTCTACTAGTTAATCCAGTATAGAAATACATCTGTACGATCAGTGCAACTGTTTGCACAACTGCATTTTCACACATATTACACTAATAAGGTAACCCATCGTTGTGTTAGAGATTTGTAATTATCAAGTATATGTGAACAATTACCACATATTTGGTCAATACTTCAGCCACTTTTTCTGGTTCGTAGTTGAGTTGGCATTAAAGTACCTTCAATGTTATTCTGCTTTTAGCAAAAGTAAAATTTGTCTGTGAGGTTTACTGACTTAACTTCAACAACGTAGAATCTGTCACAATAATGTACTAGTTTGGTCTACTACAGTTTATAAAATTGTAATGTAGGAGAAGCTTAATGGAAGCGAGAAAATAAAAATGAAGCAGAGACTAAGTGATACGCTATAGAAACCGAATGTATGCATATATACCATATCGTTTTACTGTGCGATGACAGACAAGCTACTCAAATCATATTCAGCCAGTTAGCGATTAGTGCTTGCAAGTATGGTACATCGTGCCATCAAAGTGCAAAGTGCTTCAAAATAGATTGGCTAAAATCTGTATTTTCATTCACTTTTGGTGGTGGATCATTGTGAGTTCCCGAAAAGTGCACCTACCTGAGTGGTTATCCGAGCACTGATGAAGGTGTGGCTGATGAGGTTTCTAACCACAGACTGGCAGTCAAAGAGGCATATGCCAATTTGGGTCACCTTTGGCACCGTCTTGATGTTAGCGTTGCTGAAAAAGGTTGAGGATACAGCACGTTAGTATACGCCATTCGACTTTGTGATTTTGAAACATAACATCTCCGAGTTAAGGACACCCGATGGTCGTAACTATTTGTTCATCAATGTCTATCTAGGATTACCATAACACTAGAAATACCACGTAAGTAATTCTGAGGTAAGGCAACTTGTTTTTGGTATAATGGAGATCATCATCGTTAAATGGGTGTAGTCGTGTTGAAACACCAGCTCTGGTGGCATGCACATGTCACGTATGTCACCTCAGCGGCTCCCACACCTCCCATTGTTCCCTTGCCCTGGAACTGGTTAGAAGAAGCAGTGGAGTGGGTAGTGTATGACGTGGTACAATGTGGGATGAAGGATACTTGTGTTAAGTTAGCATCTTTAGGTATCTCACGACTTTTCGGACGGGGTTCGAAAGATCAAGCAACTCAGTGGCTGGAAATAATACCAAGCAGGGTTCTGAATTGAAAGTAGTCACTGTCATGCTGCAACTTTTTATCTCTTCTATTATTGAAAAGAAAAAATAAGGTAGTGAGTGTTTTTTTGTATATACCTTTGAAACTGCCCCTTTAATAACCCACTTCTTTTTTGTTTCGATTTTTCGACCCATTTTTTCTGTCTTCTAAATGTTGCATTATTATTTTGTATGGAACATTTCTTGATGCTTATGTTTGTCCAAAGTTTGTGTTCCAAATAAATTAAGAAATAATAAAAGGAACAAAAAAGGAATAGAAAGTTCTTGATTCGTATTGAAACACATAAGCACTATCAGTTTTCATCCTTATCAACTACGATATCCATTTTTTAATCTTTTTCCATCAAGAGAACCCAGATAACAGAAGTTACTAACACAAAATGTGTGGTTTCTCTATCTAAATACTGCAGAGATGTATTCGATGTAATCTTATCACTATCAGTATATTAATCAAAGGTATGTAGTGACTAGAATCATGCAACACATACCATAAGTATCTCAGCTAGCACCTGTCTTCATTATGTCTAAATGAGATCCTCAGTTATTTGTATTATAATAAAGGTGAATTTTCTTATAGTTGGTGTCTAGTTTGAATGCACAAGTAGGCCACTTTGTGATCGTTGTAATCGAGTTGCTTCAGATCTATATGAAGGTGCATTAGTTCAGTCTTCGAATGTCTCTTTCTTTGATAAATTTTGATAAGTATGAAACTTGGGTATCAAGTTTTCGGTCAGTTACGTGCGAACATCAAACAATGAATGTAGAACTTTGCTGTTAAACTTAGCGTTGAACTGAGTGTATAACTGAGTATGTATTCACACTAACCATCCATTTTCGCATGATTGATCCATATTTTATCCCAGTTTCTTCATGTATGTTATTTTCAAATGAAAAAATTACTCCTCATAAATTGACATTTATGCCTTCAATTTGTATCTTGTTTTATAGACTGTTTTACATGAAAATCAATATCGTAATTTGGAAGAAAATTACTGTTTTGGCTTAGAAATTTCAAACATATCCACAAACTAACTGAAATTTCTTTTTTACAGGGCTCTTTGTAAGTCTTATTTTTATCTGGATAAACTTCTTGTTTCACCTGGAAACTAATTCTGGTTATTACACTTAGTTACTTTTATGAAAAGAATATATATGGAATGAAAGATAGGTGTTGGGTTTTTCGAAGACTAACTTTCAGTAACGTAGCACGCATCACCTGACAGTACCACATCGTTTAGATCAGTGGATGGATGTAACTATTTTTTCCATCAATCATTGTTAACATGTGGGATAAGAATATTCACCCCAAACATTTTCAGATATTATTTATTGATACTTGTAATTTTCCCTTGTTATTCTGGATCGAATTGATTGACCTTTCTTGGTATATGCGTTCCCGTGGGGATGCCTCGATATTGCCTGCGTGTATTGGTTGTTATAATTTGCTTATTAGTGGAGGCTAGTTGTGGGGTCCAGGACGCACATTTCGTCAGTTAGATGTACCTGGACCTCTGTAGATAACGTTTTGTCGTATGAAACGGTGGGTACTGGGTTCAAGTCTCAGTGGGTACATCATTCACTGGGGGTACAGGCACTGAACAAAACACGCGTCCTGGATTCCACTGCTAGCCTCCATGAAGCAAATTGTTTTCGGATATTATTAAAGCAATTTATTGTACGCGACTAAGTCAATGCTTTGTTTTTACGTTCTATCATTTAATGTTTGGGTGAATTTTCGCAACTTGGGTTGTTGATATTCTAGTACGCTGATTACTTTCCAATTTTGGGTTTTCACACACATAGTCCTCAACCTTAATCTAGGCGCTATCTTTAGAGCAGCTTCGGCATTTTATCCGTGATGGTTAAGATGGATAGTGGCTAGCAGTGGAATCTAGATGCGCATTTCGTCCTATTTGGTACTTGTCAACTGGATTTACCTGCCTACTAGTGAATAATGTTGTTCCCAGCGGAATTCGGACTCGGGAGCGATGGCTTCAAACACTAGAGCGTCATCCACTACACCACCGAGCCACGATAGCCACTTCTTGTGCGACGGGTATAGTTTTGCAATTACACTATTTGTAGGATTGGTTATGATTACACTGGCCAATGGGATGGTGAGTCACTCTGTAATTTGATTCTGATTCGTCTATTGATGTCTGGGTTTTCATCATTTTTCTTTCACCTGTATGTTAGTAGATTTTATTCTTTTAGTGTGTAATGTTAGTATCATCTTTGATTGTTTTACTCTTTAATTTTCAGTAATCATGTCTTCGAATGATTTTAAAAATTTGGCCTATTATCTACTTATCACAAATTATATTTCAAATCAAAACAAGTTAAAACGGTTACTGGGTAATAATGATGATAAGAAAGATTTAGAAATGAACTCATTGAAAAATACTACTACTACTACTACTATTGCAAATGTTGCTGAAAATATTGGTTTTGACGTATCATTAGTTGGCGATCAATTAATGCCCGTATTATTAAAAGGTATACAACAAAGAAAGCACTACAATTTTGTAATGACTATGTTAAATCGTGACAGTCTATTACCAGAATCGTTATGGCATAATGTAAGTGAGAAAGGAGAAAAGGTCATCTTAAATGTGTTTTTAGCTATAAATATACGAAAGGTCTTTTCTCTCTAACTAACTGTAGGACAAAGTCATTTTTCTTATATGTTAATATCATCTTTGAAAGCTGAATAAAAAGGTGTGAAAAGGAGAAATGTTTGTTTTATGTATATTGTAACTAGTTTTAACCAGTATACATTTTTATTATGTAGTGTTTACTGAATTAAGGAACAAATAAAAGATGAGGCACGTTTTTGTTTAGGTTAATTTCGTGTTATAAATCAAAAACTGTCACAATGAATTGTAGTATTACTACATATCACATAGACAGATAGATAGATAGACAGACAGACAGAATCAATGTGGTACCTCACATACAAATGCATCGGTTCAAGTCGACGCACTTCACAGTAATGTACGAAGAACAGGTGGAGAGAAAAAGAGTAATATCAAAGTAGACAAAGTTGTGTGAGAGAATAAATAATCTGAAGGTGAAAGTTGGTGGGAATATTTAAGGTATTGAAGATGTTAGGGATTGAATACATCTGTGAAACTGTGACCGATTTTCAACCATGTTACCAAGAATTCTCAAGCACTGATTTCTTTTGTCTCGGGGACTCCAACCAAGTAGTCTATATCTCCCCATATGACTCATACTAGTGGTCAGAGATTTCATTGACTGGTGCCACGTCTTGGTCTGGTTACCTTGCATCGTCTTCCAGCCTAGTCCAACCTTCTCCAGCATGGAATGTCGAGGTAGGTAGCAACTCGATATATGCAGTACATGTCCAAGCCATTTCAGTTGTGAAGGCTAACAACCTCATTAATTGCCTTATTGTCTTATTACTATACTACACCACACCCAACTATTTACATACTATGTGTTCTACAACATTATATGACTGCTGTATTCGTGGATAAAGTCTGATAACGATTAAGTGTTCTGGGTTTCTCAGCTCAATGTCCTTTGAGATAGTCGAGAAGATTTGTAGCTCAGAAGGAGCGTAGTAATTGTTTGGTGTTCTCCGAGCTTTGAGGTTTGTTTTTGGTCGCCTCATTATCAGACTAGGCGACTTCACCAGCATTTACTTTATAAAGAAGTGAAGCATCTTCAAGTTGTATGAATGTCTATAAAGAATATTTGCCGACTTTTAGAGTTATTGGCATATGAGTAGGAGTTACTTGTGCTTCGTTTTCCTCAGAGGTTGACTTTTATCATTTTTGTCATTTGACCTATACTGTTAATCTAATATCTGACCATTGACGTGCTTGATTCATTTCAGTTTGACTTATCCCTCCTTAGTAGCCCGTATCTTGTGTCAATGCCCACGTGTCTGTTGATTGCCAATTGATTGATTAGAGTATGCTGCTTCTAGTAACTCTCTTCGAGTTTTTGAGCTTACATGCTGTACTATTTTCACGTTATTCTAATCGAAGTTGTGGTTGAGCTCATCTGCGTGTAATGATATCAATGGGGATAATAATGTCGTTTTACTGGATTGGCCAGTATAGTGATCTTCACACTCTTTGCAACTAGTTTTGTAGATTATATTCGTCTTGTCTTCTTTGGGTAGTGGGTTCTTTAGCGTACGAAAGATGTTCAGCATGGACTGGGTTTGTTTTGTGTCACACTGATACTGAATGGGTGAAGTATTAGGTTGACAAGTTCTGAGATGCCGTTGATATATGGTAAAGTGATTCGTCTTATAGTTTAAGATAATTGTCTTGATATATGTTCTTTTACTAGGCATTTCTTGGTGAAGTTGACTGGATAGTCACTGGACCTAAAAACTTTGTGAAGGTGGTTTCTTTCTGACCTCTGCAGTTGTTGAATGCTGCAATTAGTCTCGGCACATTTGAATAGCGTTTGTAGACAGTTGTTCTTATGAGATGATGGGTCGTTGCCGTTGTTTTTCAAAGTTTGATCTGTGTTTCACCTCCCTGTATATCTGAGTTTGTAAGGTTACATCATGTGTTCTTCTGATAAAAACATCTCGGAACGCGATTTCATTTTCTTCCTTTTTGAATTGAATACTTTAAGAGGTTCGGTTGATGAGATTGAACGTGTTTTCCATTCCACTTGTTTTGATAATAGCGAAGGTGTTGTCGACGTGACGCGTTCAATTTTTTGGTTAATTCATTGGAATAACCATTGATTCTAATCTCTGTATCACTCCTTCTACGATTTGTTCGGATATTGGTGAGCCTATGGTGGTCCCTTTGATTTGCTTGTAGATCTTCCTCTTGAACTGAAAGTTTATTATGAGACACAGATTGTTTAATTCTGCAAAGTTTATAGTAGTAATTTTCTCGTACTCATTGTTTCTTTCTAGAAGTTTGGGTTGATTAGTGTGAAAAGTGCATATACATCGAATGATACCATTTTTTAGTCGCTGTTTATCTTGAGGTCTTTTTATATCTTTCTGAAACTGAGTTGGTGGATTGGGTTACCTTCTATCGATATGGTGTTTTAGTTAATCGTCTAATTCTTTGGATAAGTTAAATGATGGTGTTGTTGGTAATGACACTATTGATCGCTGTAGAAAATCTACCTTATGTACTTTTGTTCGACCATAGAATCTGAATAGAATTGGGCCATTCTTCTTCACTCACCATTATTGTTTCGTGATTTGACCAGCTTTAACTAGATTGTTTAATTTCATTTGAATTTGGTTATCCGGTTATTTGATGGTATTCTTCTCTACTAATTGATAATTACTCTTGTCAATGATTGCTTCTTGAAATTTTATCATGCTATCCGCTTTGTTTGTGATGATGGTTTTCTTTCCTTTGTCTACTGGTAGTATCACAATTTTCTTGTCTGATATGAGTGAATTCAGTGCGTTTTCTTAATCTTTGTTGAGTTGGTGTTTCTTTATTTTCACTAATGGTATGACTAAGTAACGTAGTTCTTGTTGTTTGTCAGCTGTTGTTCTATAGTTTTGAGTGAAGATATAAAGGCTGTATAGAATTGTAACATGCTCTCACTTTCCGTGTTGTAGTTTAGTCCTTTTCCAAGTAAGTTGTATTTTATTGAAGATAAGGTTCTTTCTAGAAGGTTCACTATCCATCTTCGTATTGTTTCTTTTTTCGCTGACTGTTGCTTAACTTAATCTCATTACAGTCACATAAACAGGGTTTGGGGCGTGATATGTAGGCTTGTTTGTTATGTCTAGGTAACAGTTTTTCATTATCTTTTGCCTTAAAGGGAGAGGTTACTTTGTTATTGGATTTTCCAGTAGGAGTTTTGTAGTCTTGATAGGCAATGGTCGTGATCGGCTACATACTAATAGATCATACCTTGATATTGTATTATTGATGGCTATACGCACATGTTACTTAAATTCACTCTCCTAAATTGATTTAACTAATTATGTAGAGTTATTTGAACAATTTGTAACCGATTCTCATACAGCTGTGTCTCAATGATCCGAGCAGTTTACTTCGGATCAAAGTTCATTGGCCGTCATACGATAGGTTTGTCCTATAGTCTGGTGCAAATGATTTATGAGTTGAATTCTTATTCAGACGCAATTACTTTCTTTTTATGTCTTTTAGAAAAATACTGAAGGATGTTGCTTTAATGCTGAAGATAAGATTTTGAAGTGGAATAATTTATAACTAGAACCACCGTATATTTCAGCGTTGTTGCCGAATTGATCGGTCTCTATTAGCATATGATCTCCTGCGCGGATGCCTCAATATTACCTGTGTTTTTAATTATGTTAGTAATGGACAGTGGCTAGCAGCGGGACCCAGGACGCGCGTTTCGTCCTAATTTGGACTCGTCAGATGGATGTACCTGCCTTCCGGTGATTGTTCCCACCGGGACTCGAACTCAGGAGCAACCGTTTCAAACGTCGGAGCGCTATCCATAAACCACTGGGAACAACACTCACCGGGAGGCAGGTACATTCAGGTGATGAGTCCCTAATAGGACGAAACGAACGTCTTGGATTCCATTGCTAGGTACTATCCATCATTAACACCGTATATTTCGCTTGAATTTATTCAAAATGGTGTATAAGTTAAAATACTATTATTACTGTCAGATATATTTAACTCATACTGGTTAATTGTGACAACACATTTATTTTAGTGTGCGAAAACAACTCAGTATATTCAATTGGGTTCCTTAATACTTCATTCTAAAATTGGTAAATTTTTCGTGTTTTCTTTATCGAAGAGCCACTTAGTATATAGTTGTCTATTTTTGCTTCATATTTATGAAGGGTTAATCTTATTTCCTAATTAAAGGTTCATCATCAACTATGTAAAGATTTTATTCGGGAACTTGAGTCTTCGCAACTCAACCTTCATCAGTCCGCATCTGTTGTGCCTATTGCTCAACTTGTGATTTCATGTTTGGGTCGTTCATTTATCCTAAATCGTAATGTTATTCACTTGAATGATATCACAACCTCAGAGTTATTCTACGACAACTCTACAGTGAGTAATCTCCCAGTAGTTTGCTTTTCTTGATAATTCGTTTGTGTGAAGAAAGATCTGATACTATCCGCATTTGTCTGATTTCGCTTTTGCATATTGGTCTTTTTATCTGCTTTTTAGGTTTCGTCTTTGTTTTAGACTTATTCTCTGCTGCAATATACTCTTAGCTTTGAATGTAATTTCGTTCTGTTACCAGTTTGTGTGTGTATATACATACACCTGTTTTTGTTCACATTTTTTTTGCTATTTCTTGTAGTCTAACAAGCTAAGAAGAATAATTATATTTTCTTGCATATTTTTCTAAACGTATTTTTATTTTCCATTTGAACTACTTATTTATTTGCTGAGTAGTCACGATAGCTGAAAGTCAAATCATTTTTCACCGCAGATTATTGCTGTTCGTTTTAAATTTTTTTTAATCGTCATTGTTCTTATTAGTTTAATGAGTGTACACTTTACAATTACTGATACAAAGTATCAGCTGTTTACTGAACAGTGTTTTAACAATGAGTTTCATCCATTCTTTATTATGAATTTTGAACAGTCTATGACAAAACATTTTGTGTTTTTACTTCTAGATTGGCGTAGTTTTAAGTTGATTTCTAGTTAATTTCTGTTGTGAATTAGTTTGATAAAGACATCACCTGGAAAACCGATATCAGCTGCTCCTGTGATTTGGATTTTCTATCCGTAAGGGTATTAAATAATATAAATATGGAGCATCGTTATATGCTTAGGTTTCAGGTTATTTGTAGTGCTGTGTGATACTACTAGCTGTCTGACTATTTCTGTGTATATAATCAAACCCTATTCCTGTTAATGGATAGAGTAATCGGGTTTTAAGTCACTTGGTGTTGGTTAACAGTAGAATCCTGGACGTGCGTTTTATCCTGATTGTGACTCAGCTGGGTGTTCTTTCATCCCAATTAGTGATGGTGTTCCCACTGAGACTCGAATCTAACATTCATGCTTCAAACTTCAGAGCATTTTCTGGCAGGCTACTGAGTCACAAGAAGCACATCTTGTACAGCAGGTATCAGTTGTTATCTATTAGTACTTGTAATTATAGAGCTCTAGTCAGTTGATTAAGAAGTTTCTGTGTACGCCTCTGATGACAGAATAATTCAACGAACAACCAATTTCAAAATTGCTACACTTTTTATCATCGACCTTCGAAAAATAGGCCATCTTCTTACCTTAACACACCGATATATATATTGTATCACTTTATGTATAATTATACTCTAACTCAGTGCCCAAGTTTTACTTTTACACCGTCGACTTTGTTTATGAATTAGGCATTGAGACGTGTTAGCTTGACGATCCTTTTTGATGGACCGAAAGGCGCAAGTCACGCACATTTGCCTTACACTCTGCAACAATGTATCATTGTCTAATCATCTATTTGCTTATTTCAGTTATTCTTAGTGTCAACTAGTAGTTCTAGGTATAAATCATCTGCTGCAGTCTACATAAAACTTACTCAAGTAATTGAAACCAATATCGGAAGATTATTTCAGTTATCACTTAATGATTATACGGTGTGCGTGGTTTTCAAAGACTGTGATAAAAGTCCCTGGGATATTTGTCTATTGCACCAAATGCTGAGATTCACTACTGTAAAGAGAACTTGAGAATATTTTAGTGTTTAGTTATAATGATTACTGACTTTCAAAGGATGATTGTGTTAGAAAATCTAGTGAAGGTTAAAGCTATGATATGATTGTGCAAAATGCAGATATATTCCTTGTGATATTTATTTTTTCAGTAATCTTAAAAATCTGTGTTGTAGAAGAGTGTTCATTGTCTTAAACTCGGTTTATTGACAGACGAAATCAACGTGGTACCTCATATACAAGTGCATCGGTTCAAGTCGACACACTTCACAGTAATGTACGAAGAACAGGTGGAGAGAAAAAGGGTAATATCAAAGTAGACAAAGTTGTGTGAGAGAATAAATAATCTGAAGGTGAAAGTTGGTGGGAATATTTAAGGTATTGAAGATGTTAGGGATTGAATACATCTGTGAAACTGTGACCGATTTTCAACCATGTTACCAAGAATTCTCAAGCACTGATTTCTTTTGTCTCGGGGATTCCAACCAGATAGTTTTCATCTTCCAACACGGCTGCGTGCGTGCGAGTAGAGGGCTTTTATTAGCATTATATGTTTGCTCGGTAATCCCTCCACAGTCAGACACTGTCACGAAACCTCATAGTTGAATGTAGCCTTCAGGTCAAGAAATATGGCAAGTGTTGTCCACCAATAAATGTCCCTGTTTTAGAACCCGTCGAAGGGTGGAAATCTGATCGATACACTCTCGTTCAGGTATGAAATCTATCTAGCTCTCTCGAGTTTGTTGTGCCTGAGCTACCTTTAGGTGTCAGATAATAATAGACCCCAGTATCTTGGACCATGATACTAGTCAAATTGATTCTCTTCAGGCTGTCACAAGAATACTTATCTCCTTCTTAGAGATTGGAATGATTAGGGATGTAAACCAGTTTGATGAGACTATCTCTGGTTTCCATACACTAACCAGTACCTCCATTACTCTATACAGAAATTTCCGACCTCCATCCTTAAAAGATCATAGTGCAGATTGTCAGGTCTTGCTGCTTTGCGTCGTTTCGGGTTTGAAACAGTTTTCTTAACTTCAAAAACGGTTGAAGACTAACATCTACATCTCATACGGGTTCAGGCTGTATGTTGGGCAAATGAAGTGTGCCTGCAAGCCTGGCGAACTGTGATTCAAAGTATTCTGCCCAACTCTATAGCTCACCTGTTTTGGGAGGTTGTCAGCGTCTCATCCTTTTCGGTGATGTTTTCATTCACCATTGTCTTCTTGACGGTATCCTTAATAAGTCTAAATAGTTTCCGAGTGTTACCCAATGCTGATGCATCCACCATCTTTCTCTCTTTGATCACAGCGCTCCTCGCGATCATTTTGAAGACTTTGTCAATTTACGTCTTTGTTACTTCCGCTCTTCATTTTGGTCAGAACTATCTGGAATAAGTTTTCTGTAGTCACCCAAATCTGATGGCGTTGCGGAAATCCAGTGACGTTTGTTAACCTCTGGATATAGGTTACCAACTATCTTCACCGATGTTTCCACAGCAAGCTGAATACCACACCAGGTTTCCTCAGGATGACGATTGCTGACACGTTAGGATAAATGTTTACCTATCTCTAAATAACTATCTCACATTCTCATCTTCCGATCGAGCACACAAAAGCTTCGCTACCGTTTGTTTTGTGTAATCAGTGAGATGCAGATATACACGAGCTCATACGAATGCGTGATCGGAGTCCAAACAGGTACTCTGGAAAGCGCCAATCCGCCACGTACCCTCTCCAGCGGTGAATTACGGCACGTTGATCTATCGTTGGTTTGGTGTCGGTGAACGCCATGTGAGACAGACTATCCTTATGCTTGAAGTTAGTGCTAGCCCAAATCAAGTGGTTGTGGGAGCTAAATGGCAACAGACTATCACCGTTGTCGATTTTCTGGCATGGGATTCCGTAAATACCTCCTAGATGCCTTTCTGATTGGCTCAGATTTCCTACCTGAACTTTGAAGTCACCTGCTTTTATGACTACATCTGAACGTTCTGATCAATGTAGCAAAATTGATAGCTTCTCATGGAATTCATTCTTTACACCATCCCAGCTACAGTCAGTGAGTCCGCAGGCGGAGATTACGAATAGACATCCGTCGGTTTCACGATCCTTCCTACTCTTTACAGATCCATCCAGTCGAACAACACAGATGACTGTTTACTGGTATCCAGTCGAGAAGTACTCTTTTTGGGCTACAACTCAATGCTATGCCTATACCAGAGAATCTAAAAGGACTATCCACTGAGTTTCCGGATACTCATAAAGTGAATTTTGAAGATTCACTGCATTAGTCAGGTGGAATCAAGTTAATAACTACGCTCGGGTCCTGTGTGCGTGTCTCAGAGACACAGCATATATCCATGGCTTGAGATTAATGAGTTCTAGTAATTGATGCCTTTTGTTTCACTTAGGATAGGGTTCGGACGTTGAAAGCTCCAATATGAAATTGACAGCCAGGTTTTAGAGGACTGGAAATGATGTTTCGATGACTTGAATCGTTGGTAACGGACACAGAGTGAGAGGTTGCGGAAGTTGTAAGGAGTTTAATATTAATATCAAGAGGTTGAAGACAAAGGAGGAGATAGATAAGGAGGGTAGGTTATGCTTGATTGAATCTTGCAGACCACTGTACATACCACGGAAGTTGCTTCTTCAGGATACCTGGAAGAGGAGGAGATTTTTGTAGCCCTAAAGCCCATAGAAAGTCTGTTTTATGCCTGTCACACAGCCCTTTAGGATTGTTGGTTTGTACTTCGGTTTTTCAAACGATGCACAGAAAAAACCATACAACCGGCAAAGGAATGCCATGTATTATTTTTAGGGTGAACGTTTTCTGAGCCTCGCTTTACACGGGGAAGGTAGCATGGTTCTGCTGGCCAGCCAGGGGAAACACCTTACTGTTGTCACATCCCATCTGATCAGCGGTATGACTTCACCTTCGGACTCCCTATCATAGATTATCAATTTACGCAATAATTTGACTGCTTTTTGTCTTACCGCTATTCAATGAACTTTCTTGGTATGGTATGACTTTGAGGTAACAAGCGGTTTCACTAGCATAACTCGAATCATTGTGATATGCAAACTTGACCACCATGTCAAGGTAACAACCATAATTTGAGAAAAAACCGAAGTGCGTTCACCAACCTTGAGCATATTCGTGCAGTGGGCATTTAGCTACGTTTATTGTGTGAAGGCTAATGATACTGCTGGCTGCCTAAACCTTCGTAAGTAGTCCGGAGCTTTAACCCGTGACTCATTGGTTGAAAATCACCTCCCTGAACCAATGAGCCACAGGTCGATTCATGCGAGACCATATTCTGTCAATTATTATACAGTGTTGTTGATTTCTGGTAAGGAATGTAGTATTATCTTAGTTTTAAGTGGTAACCGAACATTACCATCTTGCGGAATCGCTGAATCGGTAATATTGCTTTCTTGCTTCAAATGTTGCTCAGACAGGTAGTTTGCGTAACCTGTGTGAAAGTTTTCAAGGAAGAGCGTGTTGAGATCGTGAACCATGATGGTCAATGAGTCTAAAGGGATTCTTACATACATACTGGAAATGAATTTAGTCTTTACTTTTATGACCTTCTGATTCTCTGAAAATCGACAGTTTATCTTGAATGTGGCTCGGTTCGATATAAGATTGCGAAGTTGAATAAAGTCATTTCAGTATTACGAACATATTTAGGCTGAGACTATTGTTAACCACAAAAGCATATCTGGGTGGTCAGAATTCAGATACGTGGAAGTCATGTATGCAACCATACCATCGGTAGCTGGTTGCAATATGTCCGAAAGGGGTTTATTTCTTTAGTGATATATTAAGTACACTGATTAGCGCATTAATAGGAATGTCGATCAAATATACCTTATGATCTATGTAAAGTTTTAGTAGGTAGTCAATACTTTTTTATTTATCTATTTCACTTTACCCTACTGGCGTTTTATGACTGAGGATTAATAGAAAATGTTTAGCCCAGTGTTATAGCTTCGTCTTTATGCTGATTACAACACTTAATTTTGAAAGCATAGGTATGGATGCCACATGGCTTACACATTAACTCTACTCTTAGAATAAAAAAATGAAAATAAATGTTTGGTATCATACTGCCATCTCGAATGCAGCATACATTAATACCGAAAATTTGCAGCGTCTAATCCAAGTCGTTCATCAACCTGAATTTAGAGACAAAAAATTAGCGATTTCAGAAGATGGCAAGACAGTTAAGCAAGTAACTAGAAGAATACAAATATAGATTGATACCAAACTCATGAAGAAGAAATAAGTCACATATATGATTGGGACATTTTAAATGAAATAATCACAACTCATGTATTTGGTTTAACAGAAGGAAATTGATATTAAGTATACTTCATCTAGATAATACGTCTAATTTAATCTGGATTATATCGACAACAAAATATGGTTTAGTCTTTTACCTGTCTATAACAACTGAGGGGTATAATATAGCATAGGAAGCCAGTAAAGTTTACGTAATGATGGATTTCTAATAAGACTTTACTGAATTGATCATTTATTGAGGTTATTCTAAGTAACTTAGAAAAAAGTCCGTAAGGATAAAATTTTCTCCTAAGACTGCTTCTCATACACCACAGTTTTCTTGTTAGTAATATCAGTCCAACCGAAATCTTTTCTCTTACGTTTTATGAATAATCATTTTCATGAAATCGTTTTCTGTACTCGAACTCTGCTAGAGAGATATGCTGATATCATGACGTTAGTTGTTGTGGACCATGGAGACTACCATGTTCATCTTCTTTGACCCATAAAATGACCTCAAAGATTACTAGTTCTTATTACAGTCACATTACTTCATAAAGAATTAACTAGAAAAAATCCAGGGAAGAAAATTTCCTTTTCCATGGATCATTTTCTGAAGCTATACACTCAACTGATTTCATCTATATACATCTATACATGGATGACACTTTCATCATCTGTGAGAAGAAAAGTCACCTTAAAGATATGCTGCAAAAGTTTAACGAGTATCACAAATCAATTAAGTTTACTATGAAAACTGAAAATAACTCAGAATTTTACTTGTTGGACGTTCTATTGAGAAGACGGATTAACAGGAAGCAAATCTGGAATGCAAAATCTATCAGTTTTCAAAGTTGGGTTCCACTTAACAGTAAAAGAAGTTTAATTCATTCAGTTTACACAAGAATTAGAATCATTTGTACAGACGATGCACTAAATGAGGAGCTGGAAGTACTACAAAAAGTGTTCATCGAGAATAGTTATCCTTCAAAATTCCTTGAGAAGAACATGAAGCCTAAGCACCAACAAGAAGAAACCCCTGACATTCCAAAGAAGACACTATTTGTGAATATTGTATTTTAAAAAAAACATAACGGTAGAGATACTCATGGATCGAATCTGTAAAGCACTCGAAAAAACTTTCTTTTCCACTCAACTCTAGGTTGTTTTCTCCCGTCGAAAGCTGATTGGAGGGTATATGAAGCACAAACTACTGCTTACAATCACCTCCATCTATGTCTACTAATTCAACTCTTGTGCAGCTAGTCACATGAGCTGCCCAAAGCTCGATCTATTCAAAGAACCTCTGGACATTATCCTGCATAGCTATCTAACGGACAGTGTAAAGCAATCAGCAGCTCTATTCATGAGTATTTGGTTATATCTGGCCACGCAGCCCCGACAGATTCTTCCTTCAAAATCATTTACAAAGTAAAATCAAACATTTCGAAGGTACTGTGGATTCGTCGGTTGAACACAACAGAAGCCTTGGTAATTCATTAGTTGAAGTCTGGCCTTTGTAACCGAAAGATGTCGATCCAACCCCTAATTTTACTCTGGTCATGATCTCTTCAAGAAATTCCATTTATTCATCATTTGTTCCTGTATTTACTTTATTTTATTTATCATCATTATTATTTTAACATACTTTCCTTACTCTGTAATTGTCAGTTCCAATAGAACTGCCCTATTTTTCATGCCGGTTCTACTACTTCATATATTATTACCTAATCATTTTCTAATTACCTTCTATTGACCATTCACAGCCATTACCTTTTAATCCTATAAACAATATTTGATGACCTTGTATTGACTCATTAGCCATTGATGAATACATGTATATAATTATTGTAACTATAACTAGAAAAATGCAGCTTCTGAAAATGAGTCGTCAAAAAGAAAAATTTCCTTGCTGAGTTGTCTTTTGTTAGTTTTATTATAATGTCCTTCCACAGCTTTGTAACTATAAAGTATATACAACCAGTTTTATGCCGAATAATGATTACTAGCCAGTTCATTTTAAATATTTACATCAAGGAAATTTAGTTCCAAGGCAATTACAAGAAGGAAAAGTAAAATGATGATTTTTTAAAGAATTAACAAACTAGTTGGTCAACTTTTTGGATGTTAGGTTTCCATTTCAGTAGTAAGTATCATGTATCACAAAGTTTCTACTTCTTTCTTAGAGTTTAAGTTGAAAACAATGATGTTGCTGATAAAGTCCATGAAACAGGGTACAAGCATCCAAAATCGAGATAAGTTATTTCAACACACACGGGGCACTTAGCTATGCGATAATCAGCCTCTGATGAATATCTGTTAAATTACCAAGTGAAAATCTTAAATTTGATTGGTAATTGGTTATGAATATCTACTGATTCATTGGTACAAAACTCATAATGTGATGTACTATACATAAAAAGTAGTAAAACTCAGTGAGGAGAGTTAAACCCACACCAATGAAGAGCTTAGTACATTCATTCAGAGGTATAACTATGCTAACTTTACCAATATTCACGTTAAACAGAATATAAGAAGGACTTTAGTAGTTGTATTTACATTTACTAGCAAATATACTAGTGTTTTTTTTTGCAATGATCGAAGTTAACTAGTTTACAAGAATTACAAATAAGAATTAGTTAAACTTCATCATGAAATGAGAAACAGAAGTTACCTGTTTTTAATTTTTTATGTTTTGTGTTTTTAATCTTATCACAATAAACCTGAAATTCGATTGGATATTAGAGAAGTAGATAACTTCAGTACGTGTTAAGAAAATTGATGTATGGTTGGTTGTAGTGGCAAGGGATCTATAATACACAGTAGAAGCATACATTTCTGACGTTCAGAAAGCAATGTATCCTGGCCAAGGATAAGAGACTTTGATAATTCAAGGATTGGTGGTGGTTATCTGGCTTCAGAGAACAACACTAAATAAGGTCTCCCTAAGCTAACAACTTATCAATCCTTCCTAAATATTTTAATTGATCAACATCTTTCGGAACAGTGCCCTCGAACCCCTCTAATAACTTGGTATTTAATAATAAGAATACAAGCAACAACATTAAAACTATGTCCATCGCTCAAGAAGTGGTTATCGTAGTTCGGTGATCTAGGGGATAATGCTCTGATGTTTGAAGCAGTCGGTCCTGAATCCGAGTCCTGGTGACCCTAACCCACTGAGAGGCAGGTACATTCAGCCGACGAGTCCCAAACAGGACGAAACGCACCGCCTGGGTTCCACTGCAAGCCATTATCCATCATTAATGGCTTGCTGTTTCGCCTAGAAAGAAGAAATCAGTTCAGATTTACTGTATTTCCATTACTGAGAAATCTGTTTATTCTCACTATCTCATTTCTTTAATAAAACTTCGTCTTACGTGCAAGTTGAAATATGGTTTGTCGCTGCTTGAAATCCTCCATGTTCTACTTCTCTGATTAGGAGTTATTTACATTATAAGTTCGGTTATTATGTTTCGGCGAAACCCTCCTTAAGCTTTGCTAGTTATTCATGAAAAATTTCAGTGTGAAATTGATTTATGTTTGCGGTCGCTAATTAGAGGGTGATTGGACTACGTGCTATAGCCTACTGTTTCACCAGCTACCCTAAATTTATGTTGTCCGTTATTAGAGAACCATAAAGGCATCATTTGCATTCAGCTTGGTGACAGCAAACCTCAAGATCATGACTACTACTTTTAGTAGTCGTGAGAAATGTTTATCTCGTAGATATTTTAAAGGGCATTGTCGGTAGTTCCCATGTTCGTTTGAACTTCCATATCGTACCAGAATATCGCTTTAATTATCATACACTTAGTTCTATAAACACTAAATGGTAATCTTGTTATGCTCCACTGGTCAGTTCAACCACTTCATATGTGTCCTGTAAACCCAATGTTCCCATTACTGTGGATTCTCGAATACAGTATAGTAGATTTTGGAACCTTTGAAGGTAAATCATACTGTCTGAGCATCATTCACATGACACTTTGAATATAAACAACTCATAGGTGATTACTGTTTGGTAGTCAGCGTGATTTACTTTCTTCCTTAAAGATGTTAGTCGACATTATGAATTACGCTGACGCCCAGTAACTACACTGCAAAAATACAAACATTGTCGGGATTTTTCTCAACTGTGCAGTTCAGTATTACTTTGACAAAATCTACCTGACCACGAAGATGTGTGGTTACAAACATGCTCCATTTCAAAATTACAGTGAAACTTTTATGTTGTAGTCTGCCTTTCTGAAAATATCAAAAAGAAAATGATGAATGTCATCCACCAAAAGTATCATTGAGGTGAAGATAATTATCTCAATACTTTCCAACTTTTAGACATGATGGTAAACAAACAACCTCACAATACAATAGAGCACCTCAAAGCGACTTATTTTGTCCAGTGAATGTAAAAATTCTACAGTTTTCATTTCGCACTACGGTAAAGAATATTGAAATATACTTTCTCTTCTACAGTTTTGTCAGGTAGACTGTAAGTGTCATGAAAGGATCTGCTTCTTGGTGAATATCTCTAAATGGATGGATGTTGTCGCTATGTCGGATTTCTAGCATTGTTCAGGGGTTATACTAAGCTTATATTACGCAGTATTTTGTTATGAAGTCACATTTTATCTTGGAAACTGTAGTCAGATGTATATAACTCTTGCAAGATGTTTAATATACGGTGAATGATTTTCCGTGTATGCTTTTTCAACAAAACAGTTTTGAGGTAGAATAATTTGAATTCCTTTTAAGTAAGGTTCACTATAACAATAATAATCACTCTGAACAGCGTTCAGTTTCAAATTTTTCCTTCAACAAAATATTTGTATGTTTTCTAAAATAACTTTTATTTCAGAGCGATCTGGAAAGAAAACAAAAAGTCTTATCACAACTAACGAAGGCACTTGCATGTACCTTATCAAAGAATCCAATTCATTTACTTTACAAAAGGTTGGTAAATTGTCAATTTCCAAGTTGAATATTCTGAGACAATATTTTTTGTTGAATAGTATTTTTGAAACTGAGTTTATTGGATAGGATATTGTGAGAGAGTAATTATATCTCTTTAGGCAGTATAGAACCTCTTCATAGTCACGTACCAGTGATGTTCTATACGGCTAGGCTAATTGGTGCTGGGTTTGTGTTGCTGGTTGACAGAAACCAGGGATGTTTTTGGGCCGGCGATTACCGGTCTAACCTAGTTGTGTGAGACGGTGAGCCTTCTCATGGTCTTGCTGGATATAAGTCAATACACTGTCAAGCTGACTTAGCGAGATCCATATGTGCAAGATCACAAGGCATGGGTCTTTAAAACACGGACGGTTTTTAAAGCTGTAAGGATTCTGCCTAGTGCGCTAGGAGCGGTGTAACCGAAAGGTAAGGTGAATACAGCTTTCTAACTTCGGTAGTCATTTTTGTTGAAGCGATCCCAAGTGATGTGTATAGCTTACCTTAAAAAAGCTAAAGATGTTCGGTCCGAAAGGTTAGTGTTATTAGCCCTAACTTTAGGTGTATTTCAGCAAGTTCATCATAATGGGTTCATGAGTCGACCCTCCCAGAGGAATGCCTTTTTGGAAAGATGAGCTGCCTTCAATCTACAAGGTTATGGACACTTCAGTAAGTTGCGTTCCACAAACATTCGCTCATACGGAGGTAAGTATGGTTAAGTAACCGACTATCCGCAAATGTAGATGCGTTGAAACCAAACAGTTAGGTAGGTTCTGTGAAAACAATGATCAGTTTGAGGGGGCGTTAACAGAATGCTCTGGCATGAATGTTTGTTTTCACGTCAATGAATTACTTTGGTGTTTCCTACTCGGTGAGGGGTTTGTGTTGGAACGCCTGTAGGTATCAATACTAACCTGAAATTTGGAGGTGAGTCGAAAACTGAAGTGAAACCGTAGACAGTAAATTGCTGATTTCCAAGTTGAACATTATAAGACGTATATTACTGAGTTTATTGAATAGGATATTCTGAGAGGAACATTTCTTTATCTTGCATGATATAATCTGCACCCCAAGAGATTGAATGGCATGAAAAATTGCACATCTGTCTTCCTTTTTAAAGTCTTGGTACTCTGCAGCTGCACTGAAACAAAATTAGACCACTCTTAAAGCCAGACATAAAAAAGAAACTTGTCATCGTTTTATGTGCTTGGCTTTACTCAGACATATAGATGACTTAGATACTGGATAGGTAGCATACTTCGACAGATTTATTCAAACGTTTTGTCGGCCTATTAAAATCAAGTCAGCTCTCAACAATCCAGTGTAATGGCCATCTGCCGATCGGTTTCACGTCAATTCTGCTGAAAAGTTTTTAAAACGAGAGTATAGAAGAGAATTTGTACATTTTACTTTGGGTACCTTCCGTGTCTAAAGTCAATCATGAACTCTTCAATTTTCATCAGTTAAACAGTTGGTCTTTATGCTCATTTGGGTTAGAAAAAAAGAAAAGTACTAAGCAAACTGCTCATTTTATAATTTATTCTGCCATTCCAACTGCTTATGTACTACTTAGTTGGAAACTATTGATAACTTTTTTTCTCCTGGGTTTGTGAATTTAATTTGCCACATTACACCAGGAGTTACTTAACCCATCTACCATCGATTTTAGTGTGATTGTCGGTTTTTGCGTTATGTGAATCACTGAATGAAGGGCTACAAACTGTTTATACCTTTCAGAATTGGTATCTAAAAAATCGGAGTTATTCAGAGGATGAAGTATCAAGGTCGAGTTTGTCCGTGATACAAATGAGTTGGACATTTCGATGATGTAGGCAGAATTACCGAGCAGGTTAAAGTTTGAACACTTATGTGTGTTTGGGATCTCATGATGAGATCTCGGGACTAGATTTCTCTTCACTGTATGCGTATTACTTCAGATAGCATACCTAGCAAGTCAACAACCTAACTTCTGTCTACTGGTAGGAATTTTTGTTGTAATCTTGATACTTTTAAGATATTTCATTGCATTCATTGAAAAGGATTATTTATTTTTGTTTTAATTTGTAGATCCTCTTCTAATTTAAAACTCGACAAGTCTTATATTACTACATTCAGCAAACAGTGCAAAGAAGTACTGGAATATTGTTTATCGCAGTTTGAAGCGAATTATTTAGTGAGTAATAGGCAAAATCATATTCATTATGTTTCCTTGGAAGGTATGTGAAGTAAGTGATGATGAAGTGTTCTTGCTTCAAGATAAATTTCAATGATAGATTATTAAAAGTTTAAGGAAAAAATGTACCAGACAATATGAAGTTCACTACTCTGCAGTGACCAATTAATCTACGGAATCTAGTCCTACGTAAGGTCAGTCGCAGCCCAAATAACTCAGTGTAACCGTTTCCAACTGCAGCACTGGGTAACATTGGTTTGAATCCCAATGCAGATGTTTGTTCCCCCTAGATTGCAAGTACACCTTACCAACAAGCGTAATCAAGGGCAAAACTTAGGTCCAGGGCTTCCTGTTAGTTGCCTACAACCAACCAACAAGGTAGGTTAGATTATCTATATGCAAAGGAGTTAATTCCAAGTTAGGTAGCTGAAGACGATCTACAGGATTCCATGGATTTAGGTTTCGATCTCGGGACTGACCGCTTCAAACGCCAGGGCGTTATCCACTAGACCACTGAGGCACGATGGTCACTTTTTGTGTGATGTATATAGTTTCAGTGCCCATCATTAATATAATTAAAAACACAGGCAATATCTAGGCATCCGCACAAGAGCTTATATGACAATAGAGACCAATCAGTTCGGTCCAATCAACGACGGAATAACACAAGTAACAACACTATTTACCTTTCTATTTTTCGCATGTATTGAATTAATATATCTTTCTGTGTGGTTGGATACATCTAAAACTGATATCGAAAACTGCAGTGAATTTCTAATTTTGATATCATTTGGACTACCAAAGTGTTTTACAAGACTATCAGAAATACGTAAGCTATTTGGAGCAAGAACATCACTTGAAGTAGAGTAGTATGAACTCGTTTTCACTTTGTGAATTCTCCTCAGTTGCAAACAGCTTAAGCAAAATTGCGGTGTATACATTCCAATAAAAATTCACATAACTTTATCAAGGTGACAAGAAAATATCCTCATGAAAAATGGAAATACCACAGATTGAAAAGAAAAAATTGTAAAAGTTATAAAGCGTTCATAGCGACGTCGCTTTTTGATCCTTCAAAGTTATAAAGTGTTTAAAGACGAATAGTGTGGTTAGGTGAATATTTTAAAAAAGCCGAGATAAAAAAATGACATCACAGACTACTTATATGTTGGAAATTAACGATCTCTTCATATTTCCTCTCTACTGTTCTGCTTCATACTGCAGTTTTTCAAAAATATCGGAACATTGTTAACCTTACTTTTCTAGCTAGTGTGAATTAGTTGGTCACTTACAGTGACGTAGTCTATGATGTTAATTTTCCAGACCTCATATATTCTCCGAATCCTAATGCATATAGGTAATCTGCTTACAGTTTACTCCTATGTACTTGCCTCGTAGTATTCTGGATTTGTGCTACTTCCTGCATCCATGAATAGTTTGTTGTCAACACATTAAGGTATTTGGATTCTTAGTGTAATGTACACACTGCAATATTGTTTAGGTTGCAAACAACCTACGAATCCACGAATCAGAAATAGGCCTTTATTATTCTGCCATTGTTGTTCTTCTTGCCTCTTTCAATTGCACAAATGCGAAGAATTGCCGAAAATGCGAAATGTAGCACTATAAAGTGTTTCAGCTTAATGAATGAGTGAAATTAAAGAAGTGGTATGCTAACAAATGAATAATTTTTTAGATGAAAAAATTACCAGTTAGAAAGAAGTACTAGTGTTCCATAACCCTCGGTGTAACACATAGTCTCAAGGATATTCAGGACAACTGTGTATTGAATGTAAGTAACTCATACAGAAACAACTTAAAAGTTATTGTTTAAGAATACTCACTACGCCTGATCTTTTCCTAAGGTGTTCCAGCTAATCTAGCGGCAAATTGTAGTATCACTACTATTAATAGTGAAATCACTTGTTGCTAACGTCTATTTCTAAGTAGTTTACCGGGACGCTGAGTAGATTTTATGATTACATAATGGTAAGCAGAATGTAACTTTCGGTCATGGTAGGATTTAAACCATCGGCCGATGGTTTGCCTGGCTAGCGCTGTACTAACTAGGCTGAAGCCAGGCTGTTGATCAGGTTCTAACTTCATTTTGCTTCAGGCATATAATTCTTCCGAAAGTTAAACATTTTACAGGTAGAAATGTGTGAAGTTTGTACTTATTTTGCCTTATTGTTTCATTATATCTTCAAGATCTTTCATTGACATTCATCTTCATAATGAGGGGGAAATGTAATAACAGCTTCCAGAAATTTCACATTCCAAAAGAAAAGCCTACAAAATATAATATTTAGTGCATTTTTCACATATTTACTCTTTGTTGTTTCTGTTTCGATTATTTGTCTCTTCTCTTCATAGATCTTCTTATCTTTGTTCCCATATCACGTTATCCAAATATCGTTTGTTTTAACCTCCACATTAAATGTAGTTTAAATCCTATTATTTTTTAGAGTTACCGCTAGCTAGTATTTCTTTACTCGTTTAAAACTGCTCAGTTTTGATATCTATGTGTCGATTTAACCCTTCTTTGTTTTTATTCTTAACTATTGCCTATTCCTTACTCTACGATAAATTTTCTGCATCTCTTAATTAGATTTGAAATCAGTGGAAACTTGAAGTAAGATTAAAGATTCGGTCAAGGTAACGGGGAAATTAAAGTTCTTATGATATCATATATTGATTGTACAGTAAATAGTTTATATGATTCAGTTACCTAATGAGTGATTCCTTGATGTTTTGAAGCAGCAGACGATAACGTTGAATTTCAAGGAAATATCAGAATGTAGTGAAATTTTGACACATCCACATTATCTATCTCAACCAACATGAGATAAGAATTAAGAATTTTACTGTAAGAAGATACCAGTATCTGTTAACTTTTGTGCATTAAATAACCCTTGGCATTTAGTGTATGATGTTCTACCTAAAAAGCGATGTTTCTTATCTAACTAAGATGTGCTACTTTCTTTGTATTTCCTTAAAATGTCGTATTTTATATGTTGGGTTTAATTTCATATTTTCGCGCTATATATTTGTACAATAGAGAAAAAATACAGTCAACTGACCTAGATTTTGTACTTTCGATAATTCCAAATCGACGTGGACTAACCAGTTGAATAAAGAATGTAGCAATTTCAATGTTTGAATGTCTGATATTCAGTGTTGAACTAAAAACATGAAGTCAGCTTGTTAGATCACCTTTTTTTTGTTCATTAATTTATTTCATTACACGGAGATCGATCGTACATAAAAAAAATCAAAACAATATAAAAGGTAGGTAGTAAATACTTGTATGAATGGGCTAAAACAGTGTAATATTTAAGTGATTGAAAAGATTATACTAACTAGTCAACCACTTTCTATTACCCAGTCATTCTTGACAAATTTGTAGCAGCGAACTGAGAAAGAAATAGTTCCCGAAGATATTTCAATTAGCTTGTTGGATTTTTACGCAGTGCTAGGCTAGAAGAAGTGTCTGATTTTATAGACGAATACTTGTTTATAAGATGTCAAATAATTACATTACTGAGAGCAGTTATTCCCCTGAAAAGCAAGTTGTTTGGAGCTTGGTCAAAGAAATCAAGTTTTACCATTCTTTCTGGTCTTTCAATGTAACTGTTACTTCAGATACACCTAAACTTGTTAATACGAACAGAGGTAACATGGAAAGGAGATCGGCCGAATTTTACTTATATTAGACATATTGTCTTGTAAATAGAGGTCAACTTGGCAGCAGGATTTGTTCTGTTCAGCCCACTTACCAGTCTTCTTTTGATCCTTACTGAAACCACGTCACCGTTGAAAATGAATTCAGTAACGACCAGTTTCCTTTAATTTTCTTTAACCTATCGCCTTCACATATTTTATAACTTTTAACCAATTTTTCGTGATAACTACTGTCTCGCAGGATACTGATAACGCTCAACAACACCATTTTATCATTTGAAAAAATCCCTTAGCTTTATAAAGTAGTAATTTAACGTATTATTACTTTTTACCTTGGGTTCCTAGTGGAACATACGGCTTCAGTAGAACGCCTCCATTGCACTCTGTTCTCTGCAATCTTTTGAACCTTTCTCCACCACTGCCCACAAGCTTTCATTTCTTCCTGAAACCGTCTCCTCCATTTCTTCCTAGCCTCGGACGCCCAACTCGTCGTTTACCATCCGCATTCCACTCGACAGCCTGGTCTGGTACATGATGTCTCCAGTCGGCCTTCTCAGTGTATCCCCAGTCCATCCCCACTTTCGTCTTCTGCATATTTGTTAGGTGATAGGTTCTTTGTTGGTTTGTTGCCAACTAGCCAGAGTTCCTTGTTGCTTATTCTAATTATTCTGGCCATTTGATCTTCAGCATTGAGCCAGTGTAGGCAGCTGTTGATGATGAATGTCTGTAGTTTATGGGAAGTGCTTTTCGTGACACGCCAAGTTTCTCAACCATATAGCAGCACTGATTTGACATTGGTGTTGAAAATCGGCATTTGGTTCTTTGTGCTGAGTGCAGTAGATCTCTACAATGATTTCTTTGCTTTTGCGCTCCTGGTTTTGACATCCTCTTCTGTGCCGTCTGTAGTTGAAACGATGCTGCCTGCCTAGGTAGATGAAAGAGACTACTTTCTCTAGATTTCTCCCGTTAGACATTAATCGTTGACGAAATCGAACTCTTCCAGGCTGTTTTCATCGGTTCAGCCAGCATACGCCCATCTTCTCTCTCCTCACGGTTTTCTGCATGATCCAGTCGACCACAATCAGGAAGATCATGGGTGATAGTAGGCGGCAGCCTTGTCTTACTCATGTCCTCTGTCTTCACTTCAAAGATGTCACTCAGCTTTCCATTGTGAATCACTTGGCATGTGGCGTCGTCATATAGTTGTTGAATGAGTGTGATAAATATTCGTGGCATTAAAACCATAGTGTTGAAGCAGTTTCCGAATTACTTCTCGGTCTGCGCTGTCGAAGGTCTTTTCAAAGTCGATGAAGTTGAGGTAGAGAATTGACTGACATTCTATGCTCTGCTATATGATGATGCGTAGCGTTGCAATTCGGTCGGCATATGATATGTTCTTCCTGAAGCCAGCCAGTCAGCCTGTTCATGTCGTAATTTTGAATCCAGAGCATCCTTTATTCTCTCCAGGATGATGTGGCTGAATATTTTGCCTGGTGTGGACAGGGACAGGAGCATGATTCTGCACCAGTTCTTGCAAACACTGAGGTCTCTCTCCCTTGGGAGTTTGACAAGGTAGGCCTTCTCCCAGTCAATCGGCAGGTACCTTTCCTTCCTTCCGAACCTTCTGCAATAGTGGTGTGAGCATGTCCGCTGTTGTCTGTGCATCTGTTTTCAGTGGTTCTGATTGAATTTCATCTGGTCCTGCAGCTTTCCTGAATTTCAGCAGTTTTATGTCATTCAGGACTTTTGATTTTGTCGCAGGGCCTGTGTTCACTGGTAGTTCTGCCGTTGCTGATGGTATTTCCGGATGATTTGCAGGTTGTGATGGTGGTGGTGTTCGATTCAAAAGTTTTTTGAAGTAGTCAGCCCATTCTTTCCTTCGTTTTTCTTCTTTGTTAACTAGCTTTCCTTCACCATCTTTCATTGGTTTCATCTGCATAGATCTCTTTCCAGATAGTGAGTAACTTAGTTATTTGATATAATGCTGTAAGGTCTCTCCTACATGCAACCTGTTCTGCTCCGCTTGCCAATGTGTCGTAGAAGTGTCCTTTGTCTTTCCGCGCACCCTTCTTCACTTCCCTGTCCAGTGTAGTGTTTTATACATTGTATTCAGTTCCTCTTCTCTTTGTGCATCCTTGCACTGGTTCGCCTTCTGCTTCACCATCCTCCCCTACCTCCTCTATCAGCTCCATTTGTTCGCCAAGATCAATTCCTTGTCTTGTTTCCTCTCCCTTCCTAATACGGCTGTGCAGGTTTCTTTCCACATCTCTTTCAAAGAGTTCCAGTGTTTTTCCATGCAGATTTCTTCAGAGATGTTGCTCATTGTCCCTCATTTTAACTAGTGATCGTTAATAATTGGTTGGAAAAAAACTGTTGAAATTTAGGTATCATCCATTCCACGTACGTTTTCGATAAATAGAGCTTTTGAGCTTGGAATCCTTTGTATGTCGCATGGAGATATCAAAATAGCTGGACTTATTGTTGTCTTCACATTTCATGGTTAGTTCGACGTTTCATGAGCATTGTTGAGGAGTTCTAGTAAGTGGAACGCATGACGTAGACTCTTGTACAAGGTGTGTCACTGACATATTTAGAAAAAAATTCGTTTCTTCGCCTCCATAATGGAGAATATTTGTAGCTCAGGTCGATGGTCATGGTTGTATTGTGTTTTCTGAGCGTTGTTTGTCTCATGTTTGTGCGTTGTTTCCTTATGGTTAGCCAGAGAGATATCCACTGACACCGAGCCCAGTGGACCATCCGTAGTTACCATATTAGCTTAGGTGTTTCGAGTATCAACAAACTAAAACTGGACATCTTTAATACAGGTTAATAACAAGTATCCAAATTTTGAAATTGATAGAAGGAGGAGGTCGAGAAGCTGACACATAATACCAACAGTCTCATGTACAGGAATTTTCGTGAACAAAAAACTGCATCAGGTGACACCTTGAACTTCTGAAAGATGGCACTTTGACAGAAATGTTCAACAAACAAAAGTAACTTCTTCAGACTACGTGCAACTAATCTTCTATCTTAAGTTTCCAACTTTTGTGCAAACCAAATATTAGAGGAATATTTTGTTTGTGTTTCTTCGGTAGACCGTATATATAAGATATACAAAGCCCTGGAGGTTTCAGATCACTGTATCTAAAGTTACCAATCAATACTTTTTTAAGACCTGTCTGAGGATATTTCTAATTCACTTTTTCTGTTGATACAGTTTCATTTTTATAGCGGTTTCAAAGCTTTAGTCTCAAATTTTTCGTTGAGAATCGATTATATATTTTTGATATGATCCTTTTTGTTCATCATCACTACAACTGAGCCTTTGTTTACTCCGAATATCATCGTGCTGTTATTTTTTGGGTTTTCTAGTGCTGTATGGCGCTCTGTTGACAAAATTTCCGACTGTGGGTTTATTGGAATAATCTGTTCGTTTACAATATTGATCAATTTAGATTTGGGCCATCTTGTCATTCACCCGATGCAAATCTGCCAGCTGGTTATACAACCTCTTTAAATGAGCTTCTGTATCAATTCTGATGTATATTTACCAGGGACATTAAACCTGAATCCTAGGGAAAGTGTTTTTCCTCAACTAGCTTTAGTTTCACACTTGCGAGATTAAAGATTCATTTCTTAAGGTTTTCTGGAAATTCGTCATACAACTTGTCCTTTATCAAGATATTTCAAAATTTTCTCACATGCTTAACTTTGGAGATCCTTGATAAAGCTGACCGGTTTTGTCGGGCATGCGATGTTCAAACGTTTGACCGATTCATTGAAAGCACCAGCCATTATTTTCGAAATGGAAACAGTTAATTTCCTTGGTGCTATGTGAGATTTAGTAATACGCCAAAAACGTTGGGGAAGAGGAGGTAGTTGATATGAATGCAGTGACTTTATGAGTTTGTGAGGAAAGTAGAATGTACTTAAGCATTCATTGTAAGACTTCAGTTGAGTTACTTCTCTAAATATTCCACAACGTCATTTTGCCAAACGATTTAGTGACTTAAAAGTCCTGGCAACTAGCCGTTTCTTGAGAAACCTCAAACATGCGTATTACTCTTTTTGATACTGAACATAGTAAGAATGATGATTCAAACTGATAAGCAAGGCGGAAGTTGATTGGATGGTCTTTAGAATTGACAAATTATGGGCAAATTTCACGGTATAAGTAATAGAATTTCAAGGAACTTCATATATTTTGAAATGGCGTGACTGGAAGTAATTAATTTTTTGACATTTCAGGTTAAACTTTCGGAAAATAGTACTACTTACTAATACCTCTTGTATCAAGTCATATTCATACCTTCTTTTGGCGAAACGCGTTGTATTGACTTCATTTTTATACGTTTTTGTTGCCGTTCATATCTCGAAATAAATTTCCATTCTTGTCTTCTAAACCTATGGCTTCGATTTCCGCTGCGTATGTTCCCGCAGCAGCGACTTCGAGTAATATTTCAACGGAAAGGTTTCTGGAGAGAAATTCGGCATACTTTACTCATTGCTAGTTTTGTGTTGGATTCACATTTCTCATCATATGATAGCTTTGTACAGAACCAACATATAACAAATAGAGGGCATTTTTGGTGAGTAAATCGAGTTATTTGGTTATGTTTTGTGGCCAATACAACATCTTTGGGAATGATCCTATCAATTCTGTTGCTTATTAACCCTTTTATAGATCTGTCAGTAGATTTAAATTCTGCTCTGGAGATTTAATTCTAGCAGCTATGTCTTCCTAAAAAAATATTCATTATATTTAATAGTGTGTTAGGTGTTCCATGCAAGTGGATCTGACTGGTTCACATTTCTAACGTAATATCTCTTCACAGTTCAGGGTACTTATGACAGTAAAAAGCATCTCAGATTCTCCTAATTTAATAGACTACCATTCTAAGTAAAAACTACTATCTCATCATATCTTAGCAGATTATGAACTGCAGTATTATGTGTCTTAAGCGCAAAGGCATTTTTGAGCAAAATCATCGTTGTGGGTCGATCTGCACAGAGAACAAATGGTGTCTGATGTGGCATTAGGGATTATGGGTTCTGTCTCCGTACAAATAAATACAATTTATGCACTTTGTCGATAAAGAATTTTGTTAACATATAATTAGGACACCGTAGCAAAATAAGGTTCCATCGTATTTCCTTTATAATGTGTTACACAATAAAACAGTATCATTTTCCTGGTGCGGTTTTAACCGCAGTTTATAACTCATATTTATTATCTAGGCAGTTATATATCCCTCTGGCTTGGCTTTTATTTCTGCTGTTCTTTATTATTTGATTCGATTGTTGTTAAGATTTTCTACATATCCAAAAGTGGAGTCATTTCATCCCCACTACATGTGTCAGGTGTTAGTTTCATAAACTGAGTTTCAGATATCGAATTCCCCTTCATCCACCGAGTTTACTTTTTTTGATTTTCTGTCTATCCTATGCCTTCTGGTACCATGCATGGCGATGGCTGAGCTCTTTTCTAACTTTCTTACTTTGCTAAGTCATACACTTAGCTAGGTTTCAATTTTTCAGTAACCTTATTCACCCCTCACCCAAGTGCAATGATAAGACTTGGATCCAGAGAAAGCTAATGTATATGTGCGACTGTCGAACGGCTGAGATGCTGGCATGAATATCTTCTGAGGACGTGACATCTAAATGGCTTTACAAAACAAGACTGAAAGATAAGTCCAGGAAGAGCTGCATAAAAAGAAAAGAATAGTTATATAGAAGTAATTATATCATTCTACCTCCGTATTATTTGTGAAAGACTTGAAACATAGCTACCATAGTTGAAGCTGTTCAGAGGTAGTATGAGATAAGTGAACATCTATTTCTCTCTACTTTCAAACTCCTCACTAGTGCACGTACATAACTTCATGCGGGATTGAGGGAAAAAGCATCATGTGTTGCAACGAAAAACTTATTATTCAATCTCTGAGGTATAGCTTAATGGTTGAATTTTCTAACTTTTGTTGATTAGATACTTAGAAGGACAGCAATTCATTCTCGACTGTGACTGCCTTCACACCCGACTTGCTTAATTCTAAATGTCCTAGATTCTTAATAGAAATTCAGGGAAGCCTTTTCAGTGTGTCACCGGTGTTAGCATCACTTTCAAAGGCCTTTATAGCTGATTTCTATCTAAAGGTTCGAATATTTAAAAAGAAGCTTACTTTCTACCAACTTAGTCTTCTGAGGGTGTCTTTAAAGTTCAGTTTTACACCGGGTCAGTTCATAAGTTTAGGTAGGTAGATGACTACTGAATAATTGCAATCCCTTAAAATGACGTTGAATGTAATGAGTTCATTTCGTCATGACATTATATCACGTGGTGTTAGGTGATAAATGGGGTGATTTGTGTTATCTCATCGGATACAACAAGTAATTTTTTCGGGTGGTGGATGAAAGGAAATATTGCACACTAGCTTCCATCAAATCTCATGTGACTGGAAAAAAATACTGGAGCGTATGCCTTACTTTTATCAAACCTCCATGCAGACAATTAAGTATACATTTACCGAGTCATATTTAACCGAAACAAATGATTAAAACTACTTTTAATCTCGAAATTATAGGGAAAATATAAGAAGTTGAGAGAAACTTGAGTTTCAGAAAGACTGGAATCAAAGACTTTTAGGTAACTAACTATATGCTCTGCATACTGAGTTATGAAACCCGACTGGCCTCCAGTTCCTAAAATTGCTTCACTTTTTAAGAGTTATTTCCATCTGGCAATCAAATTATCATTACTGGGCAAGCATCCTATGTACTTTTATGATCATAACATTTATTGAAAATAATCTGTCATTCTGGGCGGTTACAAACTGTTTGGTGCAAAATGAAATTTGTAGTCACGATACGGCAATTTTATTGATTATCAAGGGAATATAGTTGTAACGAACTTTCATGAATTATTACATTTCACCTGTGCCAAACATGTCCGATCTGTTGTATAGTTCTATCCAATTTCTCGCCAAGGTCAAACCCTAGATGATGGCTAAATCTGAGGGAGAACTTCAGTTACCACGGGATTCAAACAAATCATTTCTGTGTTTATGGTATAGCACATTATTGGCTGAGCTGGGTGACTTGAGGATTGTCAAGCATTTTACCCAGTGATAATGTGAATAAGCGATACATAGTCACATGTCCGTCACCATACTAAATTCCTCACTACGCCTTTGCATAGACAGAAAGTATTGACTATAAGTAGGTAAATTAATCCACTAAGCTTACATTTCAATAAAAATGAATGTATATTTTTACCGAATTCTTTCAGATTGACTAACATCGAAGGTGTGCACTGGCCTAGCCAACGATGGACTAACGTCTTTGTGGAAAATATTATCACTTCATACAGGTCTATTTAGAGGTGGTTGCGGTTATATACATTAGGGTTTTCTTAAGATAAAATTATTCTACCATTTGTTAACACGTATGCTATAGTTCTTCACTGGGATGTACCCGATTCTTCAGTTTCTGTTGTCTTGTGACTTCGATAAACAAGCATTTTGACAAAACCTTAAACTTAATTTCATTGTTATCTGTTTGATGGATTTTGGGTTTGAGCCTAGGTAGCAATACAAACACTGAAAAAAAATAAATTCTAGACGAGGTGAAAGATGCCTCTTAGATTTGATTTCTAACTATCATACAGGAAACAATACCAAAACATCAGTGTGTTAGTGAAAAATATTTTAAACTTATATCATAATTAAAAAGCATTGAAAGCCAAGTATTATGCTGCACTTACCGGATAAGACTTAATCGCCTCACTGCTCTTACCTTCTTTACACCAAGTACTGAGTGATGATTGGTAGTCAGATCGACAGTACTTGATTAAGCTTAGTTGGAAGTCATCAGGTGAATAAATCTGCATCCTTGTTAACAATGGTGTCTCACTAACTCTATAATCCAGGACATAGTGCTACAAGCGTCATAGACCTACAACAACTACATGTTGAGCGTTCCGGGGATATTACTTCTGTTCTAAGTAGTCGTTTCATACTTTTACTTTACTTTTCTGGACATTTTCAAGTGCGCTGACAAGTACTGAGATTTGCTGCTGCTTTTTTATTGGATATATATTAGGACTTAGTTCCAATCTCTTTCACGAATGAAGTTGCTTGAGGATTTTAGTTTCTATACAATTAATTTAAGCAACTGATGAAAAGTATTCAGTAATATGAATTATGTGAATCGAAATTTCCCAACTAAGCTACTCCATCAACGAATCCATTTAATAATGGAAATATTCCGAACTGTGACTTTATGCTAAAGTGGAGATTTTCAGTTGACAATTGTTTCCTGTTGTACAAAAAACAAATGTTTGAATTTGCGGTTGTTATCTGCAGGTTGAACGGTACTTAGTTTTATTCAGGGAAATAAGACTATATTTCTGTATACCTAAATATCATTCCAGCAATTTTCCAACCCTGACTGTAAAAGGGAATTTCCACTGAAATTTAGCTGTCTACCTGTTATCGACAGAACTGGAAATTCCAGACAGCGGTGAAAATCAACACATTCCATATAACTAATTAGTAATTAGTCGTAGTGTTAATCTTTAATAAAGAACATTAGTAAATCGCTTAGAAAGTTACTGGTGGATTTGAAACGCTTTCTGCTTACACTGTTTGTCATTTTGCTTACTGTACATGTTCCTTGTAAGTGTTATTTTTTAATAATTATCTTTCTTGTATATTTGTATTCATTTTCCGAACTTCTCTTTTTACCTAATTGGATGATGACAAATATTTCTGTATGTTTGCCAATGTTCTAGATTGCTTTGTTTTAAATGTCACACCAATAATAGTGAGGGAGATTTGATTAATTTACTTCTGTGTAATTGTTTTTTCATTTAGGTGACTCTTGCCTGATTTACCTACCTGTCGTGTATTTATTATTCGGCTTCACTGGATACATTTATACTTCTGTTATTCTTTTCGTTTTATAAAAAAATAGTAGTTACTTTGAATCAGATTAACAAGTAGCATTCCACAAAGAATGAAAAAGTTTTTGTGTTAAGGAAAATACCATCACTGTCTTAAATCATAGTTTGTTTTTAGTAAAATTCTTTCTCTTTGATAAGTCACAGACAGAAATGTCGGCAGTTAGTAAGTAGAGGAGATTATTTCGAAGAAGTCGATTGATAAATGTTGAACCATCAAGAAGTAACTGAGTATAAATTCTAGACTATTCTTAGACGACACTATTATCAGTCCTGCCATTATGACCTATAATTTTCAGTTGGTTATTTATTTCTACCTAATTAATCTACCAATACTGACATCATGGCTCTTACTGTGATGCCATCACATTGAGGGTAGTTTCATTGTCATGCTGATGATAAATGGCGGTTATAAGTAAAGCAGGTGGATTTACCGTCAGTCACTTTCGATCATTATTATCATCAGTAATTTATCGAAATAATTAGCTGTTTGTAGAAGTTCCAATTTTATTTAGAAATTCCAAATGGATTTATCTTGGAGCTCATTTTCTGAAGCATGTTTGCCTACACATATTTACAAAGATTTTTGATAGTAGCTATTTCACTTTCATCTCGTTTATTATCACTGACACAGACATAATGTAGTAGGCGTTGCTGATAGGAATGGACATAAGTAGTATATGTTGAGAAGGTGGCAGAAATCATAGGGAATTACCAACAATGGGTAAGGATTCCGCCAACAGGAACGCAAGAAACATGGAAGGCGTATGAAGAGCAAACTAAGAAAGAAGCAGAAGAAGAAATGAAGAATATTTTGCAAATGACAGTTTTAGTGTAAGGTGTACCATATTTAACGACTACTGTCCCACGTGTTGACAATCAGCATTCCATCCTGCATACCTGTCTTATACTTCTTTCAATAATAGACAGATTTGCTCGAATTAAAATTGAATGAAATACTGTGTCACTCAACTTTCTGCTTCTGTGAGTACTGTTTTCTAAAATTTCCAACATTTGTATGTGAGCAATGATGGATCAGTATTTTTTTTCAATTTCACGAGTTAGAGTTACTTAAACAAAACTTTAACGTTGAAAAGGAGTTCAACATAGAAGAATGGAGCTATGAAAATGAAACTGTTTGGGTATTACTTTTGATATCTATGCTCAAGAGTGGATAGAAATGGTCTTGTCCACAGCTTAAAAGTTATTATTATTATTATTTATCCCTTGGGTTCCTAGTGGAACATAGGGCTTCACTAACACGTCTCCATTCCACTCTGTTTTCTGCAATCTTTTCAGCCTGACTCTACGACTGCCCACAAGCTCTGATTTCTTCCTCACACCATCTCCTCCACGTCACCCTCACCTCGGACGCCCAACTTGTCGCTTCCCATGAGGATTCCACTCCAGGGTCTGGCGCGTTGTGTCCCCAGTCGGCCTTCTCAGTGTATATCCCGTCCAATCCATCTCCACTTCCTTCTGCATATTTGTTGGGTGATAGGTTCTTGGTTGGTTCGTTCCCAGAGCTCCTTGTTGCTTATTCATACCATTCCGGCCATCTGATCTTCAGTAGCAAGCCAGAGTAGGGAGTTGTTGATGAATGTTTGTAGTTTATTGGAAATCCCTTTCGTGACGTGCCAAGTCTCTGAGCCAAACAGAAGCATTGGCTTGACGTTGGTGTTGAAAATCCGGATCTTGTTCACGCTCTATGCTGAATACAGAAGCTCTCCACACTGGTTTCACGTTAATGAACACCTGTCTTGCTTTTCCGATCCTGGTTTTGACATCCTCGTCTGTCCCGCCTGTAGTTGAAACAGTGCTTCCTAGATAGGTGAAGGAGGTTACTTCCTTTAAGTTTCTCCCCTTCATGGTGACTGGAGTTTGTTGTTGTTGGAGTTGTTGGTGTGGTATCTTCATCACTTCTGTCTTCTCTATATTCACCTGAAGTCCCGTCTTCCTTCGCTGCCCTGCCTCTTCTACCAACTTGTTAGTTTTCACCTGTAGACCTTCAAGTTTATGTGACGTCAGGCACAAGTCATCAGTGGAATCCAGATCTTCTAGGTTCATTTCCGCAGTCCAACCAGTGTATCCCCCTCTTCTCACAGCTCCCCACTGTTTGCTGCATGATCCAGTCCAGTCGACCACAATCAGGAATATCATGGGGGATAGTAGGCAACCTTGTTTCACTCCTGTCTGTCTTCACTTCAAAAGCATCACTGAGCTTCCCATTGTGAATTACTTGGCTTGCATGTGGCGTCTTCATATAGTTGTTGAATGAGGCTGATAAAGGTTTGTGGTATTCCGTAGTAATGGAGCAGTTTCCAAATTACTTCTCGGTCGACGCTGTCAAAGGCCTTCTCAAAGTCGATAAAGTTGAGGTAGAGTGTTGACTGCCATTCTATACTCTGTTCAATGATGATGCAAAGCGTTACAATTTGGTCTGCACATGATTTGTACTTCCTGAATCCAGCCAGCCTGCCTGTTCCGGTCGTAGTTTAGAATCCAGTGCATCCTTCAGCCTCTCCAGGATGATGCGGCATAATATTTTGCTTGGAGTGGACAGGAGAGTGATTCCGCGCCTGTTCTTGCAAACACTGAGGTCTCCCTTCTCCCAACCAATAGGCAGGTACCTCCTCTTCCTTCCACACCTTCTGCAATAGTGGTGTGAGCATGTCTGCTGTTGTCTCTGAGTTTGTTCTCAGTGCTTCTTTTGTGGGATCCCATCTGGTCCTGCTGCTTTCCCTCATTTCAGTGGCTTCATGGCGTTCAGGACTTCCATTTTCTTGGAGGATTTATGTTCACTTGTAGTTCTGTGGCAAGGCTGCAGGTGGTATTTCTGGACGAAGTGCAGGTGGTGTTGGTGGTCGATTCAAGAGCTTCTTGAAGTGGTCGGCCCATCGTTTCCTCTGTTTCTCTTCTTTCGTAATTAGATTTCCTTCTTCATCTTTTATTGGTTTCATCTGTGTTGGTCTCTTCCCAGATAGTAACCTGGTTATTTGATACAATGTTGTCAGGTCTCTCTTACCTGCAGCCTGTTCTGCTTCACTTGCCAGTGTTTCGTAGAAGTGTCTTTTGTCTTTGCGTGCACTCTTCTTCACTTCTTTATCCAGTGTTTTATACATTGTGCTCAGTTCCTCTTGTCGTTGAGCATCCATGCACTGGTTTATCTTCTGCTTCACCATTCTCATCTCCTCTATCAGTTTCCATGTGTCCATCGAGATCCTTTCCCCGTCGTATCTTCTTTCTTCTTCATTCCTAATACTATTGTGCAGGTTTCTTTCCATACCTCTTTCAAGGACTTCCAGTGATCTTCCACTCAGGTTTCTTCAGGGATGTTCCTCGATATCTCCCATTTTGTCTTGATGGCTGACTGATGTGAAGATTTCCTTTGTAGTTTCGTTCCTCAGTTTCCGAGTGTTGTACTTGAACTGTGGTCTATCACCAACTTCTTTGAATTAAAGGCTTTCAACTTGATTTTGAAGATAGGTTCGTTGCACTAGATAGTGAGTGGTCTGAACCTACATCTGCTCCTTTTCTTCATCTTGTGTCCAGTAGGCTGCGTCTCCATCACCACTTTCTTGAGATTGAGATGAAGTCGATTTGGTTTTTAGTGTGTCCATCTGGTGAATGGTGAAATCCATGTGGCTTTTTGGATATCCTTGTGCTTGAACAAACTGCCTTACTTCAATCAACAAATCGTTGAATGCACAGAATTCTGCGAACAATTCTCCATTCTCGTTCATCACCTCACCGAGCGCTTCTCGACCCATGGTTTGTTCTCTTCCTGTGTTGTCTGCTCCCAGTTTGGCATTCATGTCGCCCATTAGAATTTTGACATGGTCAACTGGAGTGGGTTCTTGTCCAGTGTTGATTGAAGTTGTCTGTAGAATTCCTCCTTTTTCTCTTGCTCTGCACTGTTTGTAGGTGCACAGCGTAGCACTGTATGATTGTGACCTTCCTTCCTCTTGAGTTGAACCTTGCTGTCATGATCATGCAGGAGGAGACTGATTCCCACTGCATGAGAGAGAGCCTTCGATGCCCTCGGGAACATCATGATGGCCACTCCCTCAGTGTGCTCGTGGTTGTCGTCTGGGTGACAGTATCGTAGTAGATTATTGACTCCTCTCCAGTTGACAGTTGGGAGAGTCCACTCCCATTCCATCTGCTTTCGCAAATTCCTAGCACTTCAATGTGATACCTCTTCATCTCGTTTGCAATCTGGGCTGCCTTGCTGGGTTCAAACATCGTGCGGACATTCCATGTCCACACGTTTATTTTCGCTTTCATCGAGAGAAGAGAAGAGACATGGGGTAATTGGTTTCCCGAAGGCTTTCACCAACTGGCGTCATTTCGCCTCTCCGATTCCAGCGGGGAATAATTTTGTTATTATTTTTTATATATCGTTTGTGCTTTGAAGTTTCTTTAGCAGTTAGATTTGTTTTAGGGGGTGGGGTTGCTAGCCCTAGCACAGAAAGTTACATGGTTCAAATAAACATTTGGGTTTATAAGGATAATAATGGCTATCGAATATCAAAAATGATAGGAAAAGAAATCAGTTTTAAGATTTCGAATAAAATAAACAAATTTATTGTGATAGATGATTCTTTAAAAGTAGGATAAGATTGTCTGATACTTCGTTTTAAGTAGGTTACACTAAATTGGCTGAGCACTTTATCGCATTATAGTTTACTCACTTACTTTTCTGCCTGTTGGTAGTTATGCATGGTCACCATTAAGTTAATTTATTATCTGGTGTTCAACAAAACACATTTGTGGATCTCAGATTCTTGACGATTTTTCCGAAATCGAGTTATTTAGAGTTGATAACAAATATTATCAAAATTAAAGTGAATTTTAACCTATTCCACAAATACCCTTCACATAGTACCTCTCAACTTTTTCGATTTGGTAACAGCGAACGGAAGACAGACAAGCTAGATTGACAAAATCAACGTAGAACCTCGCAGAGAATTCCATTTGTTCAAGTTGTCTCACTTCACTGTAGTAATGGATGGAAAAAGGTCAGTATCAAAGTAGATAAGAGTGTAAGATCAATGAGAATATTCAAGCTTTAGAAGACGTCAAAAAGGAGGAATATCTGTGGAACTGTGACCTATTCTTAGTTCTTTCACCGGCTAATGGAATAAAATAACAAGGAGGGGTCAAAGAATTTACGTCAAAATGGTGAGAAAGTAGTGGTTACTAAATGATGACCGGAGGGGGGAGTCATATGTGTATTCTCTAACTGTTGAGACACTCATATGAAAAATTCCCCATCGATTTCATACCAAGCATTTCATGAAGAACTATGGCTGTGACTTTTCTTAGATGGAATATCACAAAAGATTGCCATTAGCGATTTCTTCACTTGATGTTAGTTTGAAAGTCGTTGTTATTCATTAAGAGTATCACCATTAGCATGTTTTGATATATGGAACACCCGGTGTGCAATAAACTCGTATATTCACCTAATTTACATTTTTAAAGAGAAGGATGACCAAAGTTATGTGGGTTGCAGTCGTGTCCTAAGCACCTCCTTGTTGAGTACTCATACCATGATTTACACCCTGAGGTGCTAACCCTGACCTGTTATTTTGTTCAGCCTGACTGCGCTAGCTTTTTGAACAAACTTTCTTTTAACTAGCTCCTAGGCACAGGATGATAGAGTGGTAATTCTACTGTCTTCAGCGATCTTCTTTACCGTGTTATTTCAACAGTTTGTTAGTCAAATATGTTTTATACAGTTTGGTTCACATCTTACCTTAGTAATCTTGTAATGGGAATAGACAGATTTTATATTCACACAAATTAATAGGAAACCAAAAAACGACAACGTGAGTATTGAAAGCAAGGCAGAGAGAAAGAGTAGAATTCCTCTGGCTCAAATACGATCTCAAAGTAACAAAAACTTATTATTGGTTGCGACAGAGACTTAAGAAAGACTGAACAATCTGAGCACCAACAAAGCGTACATCTACTTATGACATTATGAGAAAAAAGATAAGAGATAACAGAAAGTAAACACAACTTGGTAGAAATCAGATTATAGCTGTGATAACAGTCAAACGGAGTTTTTTGTTGAATGACTTTTCATCATACGGTGAGTGTATGGCTTTATCTCCATTAGACAGTAAGTATATACACATACATCTGTAATCATAAATCTTGTCCCTAAAACTGTATTTTACTATTACAAAGTGATAACTTGGAAAACTGTTCAAAACTAAGGAGAATTAGGTAAATGCTTAATGACAGATTTCCAGTCCTTTATGTTTTGTATCACAAATAACCGTTAACTTTCCGGGTAATACCTCAGTCTAAAAGTCTAGTTAGAATTAGTCTGTTGTAAATCCAATCAGTAGTATGATCGTATTAACATATGAATGGGTATCTATTTTACTCTAGTCTTGAAAAACTGAGTAAAATACTTCAAGTCAGTGATTTGTTTCAAACCAGAAACTTATAGTATTGATTGTGTAGATATGTCAAGGATACCTACTCTGCGATTAGAATTAAACAAACGCTAAGTGGTACTTTTTTTAGTGATAACCAAATCAAAGATTATTCTTTCATTTTTTGTTGAAATGACCAGCCGGGGGGATTGTTTAAGATCCTTCAAAGGTTCCTCACACTTTTATTCATTGGTTAATAGGTTGAATTTTGAATAGAATGTCTATGTTTTCTGGGTAATAAAAACGATGGTTAACCTCGCCTGGTTAACTAGTTTACTAGTTACTAGCCGGTCCTAAGCCCGGGTATACAGGGAAGGTTGGGCATAGGGCTAGCAACCCTACCCCGTAAAACAAATCTAACCGCTAAAGAAACTTCAAAGCACAAACAAAATATAAAAAATGAAAACAAACTTATTCCCCGCTGGAATCGGAGAGGCGAAATGACGCCAGTTGGTGAAAGCCTTCGGGAAGCCAATTGGCCGATGTGTCTTCTCTCGATGAAAGCGAAAGTAAACGTGGGGACATGGAATGTCCGCACGATGTTTGAACCCAGTAAGGCAGCCCAGATTGCAAAGGAGATGAGAAGGTATAACATCGAAGTGCTTGGGATTTGCGAGAGCAGATGGAATGGGAGTGGACTCTCCAAACTGTCAACTGGAGAATCAATAATCTACTCTGGTCACCCAGACGCCAACCACGAGCACACTGAGGGAGTGGCTATCATGATGTCCTCAAGAGCATCGAAGGCTCTCATGCAGTGGGAACCAATCTCCTCCAGGATCATGACAGCAAGATTCAACTCAAAAGGAAGAAAGGTCACAATCATACAATGTTATGCACCTACAAATAATGCAGAGCAAGAGAAAAAGGAGGAATTCTACAGACAACTTCAGTCAACACTGGACAAGACGTCAGTTGGCGATATCAAAATTCTAATGGGCGACATGAATGCCAAACTGGGAGGGGACAACACGGGAAGAGAACTAACCATGGGTCGAGAGGCGCTAGGTGAAATGAATGAGAATGGAGAATTGTTTGCAGAATTCTGCGCATTCAACGATTTGGTGATTGGAGGCAGTGTGTTCAGGCACAAGGATATTCACAAAGCGACATGGACTTCACCAGATGGACACACTAAAAATCAAATCGACTTTATCTCAATCTCAAGAAAATGGAGACGCAGTCTACTTAACACAAGGTCAAGAAGAGGAGCAGATGTAGGTTCAGACCACTATCTAGTGCAAGGAACCTTCCAAATCAAGTTGAAAGCCTTCAAGGAAGCTGGTGATAGACCTCAATTCAAGTACAACACTCGGAAACTGAAGGATGAAACTACAAAGGAGATCTTCAAAGCAGCCATCAAGACAAAATGGGAGACGTCGAGGGACATCCCTGAAGAAACCTGTGTAGAAGAACACTGGAAGTCTTTGAAAGCTATGTGGAAAGAAACCTGCACAACAGTATTAGGAAGGAAGAAGAAAGAAGACAAGGAATGGATCTCGACGGATACCTGGAAGCTGATAGAGGAGAGGAGGATGGTGAAGCAGAAGATAAACCAGTGCAAGGATGCTCAACGACAAGAGGAACTGAGCACAATGTATAAAACACTGGATAAAGAAGTGAAGAAGAGTGCACGCAAAGACAAAAGACACTTCTACGAAACACTGGCAAGTGAAGCAGAACAGGCTGCAGGTAAGAGAGACCTGACGACATTGTATCAAATAACCAGGTTGCTATCAGGGAAGAGACCAACACAGATGAAACCAATAAAAGATGAAGAAGGAAATTTAATTACAAAAGAAGAGAAACAGAGGAAACGATGGGCCGACCACTTCAAGAAGCTCTTGAATCGACCACCACCTGCACTTCGTCCAGAAATACCACCTGCAGCCGCTGAATTACAAGTGAACATAAATCCCCCAACGAAAATGGAAGTCCTGAACGCCATAAAGCTACTGAAATGCGGGAAAGCAGCAGGACCAGATGGAATACCGCCAGAAGCACTGAGAACAGATGCAGAGACAACAGCGGACATGCTCACACCACTATTGCAGAAGGTGTGGAAGGAAGAGAAGGTACCTGTCGATTGGAAGAAGGGTTACCTTGTCAAACTGCCGAAGAAGGGAGACCTCAGTGCTTGCAAGAACTGGCGAGGAATCACTCTCCTATCCACCCCAAGTAAAATATTAAGCCGCATCATCCTGGAGAGGCTTAAAGACGCACTGGATTCAAAACTGCGACCGGAACAGGCAGGCTTCAGGAAGTACAAATCATGTGCTGACCAAATTGCAACGCTTCGTATCATCATAGAACAGAGCGTAGAATGGCAATCAGCTCTATACCTCAACTTCATCGACTTTGAGAAGGCCTTTGACAGCGTCGACCGAGAAGTAATTTGGAAACTGCTTCAATACTACGGAGTACCGCAAACCTTTATCCGCCTCATTCAACAACTATATGAAGATGCCACATGCCAAGTAATCCACAATGGGAAGCTCAGTGATGCCTTTGAAGTGAAGACAGGAGTGAAACAAGGTTGCCTACTATCCCCCATGATATTCCTTATTGTGGTGGACTGGATCATGCAGCAAACAGTAGGCAGCGAGAAGAGGGGGATACACTGGACGACGGAAAAGAACCTAGAAGACTTGGATTTCGCCGATGACTTATGCCTAATGTCACATAAACTTGAAGATCTGCAGGCAAAAACTAACAAGTTGACAGAAGAGGCAGCTAAGACGGGACTTCAGGTGAATATAGAGAAGACAGAAGTGATGAAGATACCGCACCACCAACATCAACAACAACAACAAACTCCAATCACCGTCAACGGGAGAAACTTGAAGGAAGTAACCTCCTTCACTTATCTAGGAAGCACTGTTTCAACTACAGGCGGGACGGACGAGGACGTCAAAGTCAGAATTGGAAAAGCAAGACAGGCGTTCATTAGCCTGAAACCAGTGTGGGGATCTTCTGCACTCAGCATGTGGAACAAGATACGGATTTTCAACACCAACGTCAAGTCAGTGCTCTTGTATGGCTCAGAGACTTGGCGCGTCACGAAAGGGATTTCCAATAAACTACAGACATTCATCAACAACTGCTTACGCTCGCTGCTGAAGATCAGATGGCCAGAAAAAATAAGCAACAAGGAACTCTGGGAACGAACCAACCAAGAACCTATCACGCAACAAATATGCAGGAAGAAGTGGAGATGGATTGGCCATGCACTGAGAAGGCCGACTGAGGACATCACGCGTCAGGCCCTCGAGTGGAATCCCCATGGGAAGCGACGAGTTGGACGTCCGAGGGTGACATGGAGGAGGTCATGCGAGGAGGAAATGAGAGGTTGTGGGCTGTCGTGGAACCAGGTTCAAAAGATCTCGGAGAACAGAGGTCACTGGAGGCGTGCTACTGAAGCCCTATGTTCCACTAGGAACCCAAGGGACTAATAATAAAATAAAAAAAACGATGGTTGAAATGTGCTTGTATCTTTTACGGAATGTTCATAACAGTCGTTTCAAATACAATCACACTATAAAATTTCATGACTTTAGAAACAGCTATTGATTCGATACGTAGGCAAAAAATATATCAGTAGCATTCGCTAGGTCTGGTAGCACTGGGTCAGTTATTTCAACTTCCCAATTTCTCTTTCATTGTGTACTCTTCACTTATTTAAGCAGTCACAAATTCCTAGTAAGTATTTCTAACATGATATTAGCAATATACTCCATATTTTAGAAATACGTTCATCCGTCTTTCACTGAATTTGTTCTTAATTAGTTTTGTGCAATAATCACTCACCAGGAGGCAGTTATTTCTAGCTTTGGGGTGATAAATAAGACGAAACCCGCGTGTTTTGGGCTCCACTGATACCTAGTACTAATTATTGGGATAGAATCTAAATTACCAGCTATATGATAGCATCGATACAGTGACTCATGTGGCATCAGTGGTCAATCATTTCAATTCAGTCACCAATCTTGATTTGTAACCCATAACATCAGAGCTAATTTTGATTCGAACACTTTTTCCAGGTAGATATTCATCTTTACTAAAATGTTCTTGTTCACTATATGGATATTTTTATTAAAAGTGTTTATTCTTATTATATACATCGACTGATCTTTACGTCAGGTGTAAATATTTAGGACAAAGGTATAGCACTTCAAAATTTCATACTGTGTGCAATATCAGCTTTTGTTGACATGATGACTAGTAATACTACTGACAAATAGATGAACTACTGTTATCAGTTTGCATAGGGATTTCAGTGATCAACAGCCTGAACATCATCATACACTTTACGCATCGCATTTCAAACACATGTTGAAGAACTAGAACTGATAGTGTTATCCATTGTACCATGATTCATTCACTCCTGTTACAAGTTCTTAGTGAGGGTTAATTAAGTCATGAGACAATTATCTCTTCATTACTTACTCGATGAATGTCAGCTGTTTCTTATCTCTATGGATGTAGCTTATTATCTTGTCTAACTCTTAAAAATAAATAAGTCTGTGATTAGTACACAGAAATAACGAAGCGTATTTTTGTGAAGTATATACATCATTGTGTATGAGGCATAATGATATACTATTAAGGAAAAAAAGACTCATCTCTGAAACTAGCCAACAAGATACACTTAGAAAGATTTGTAAGCAGACCCTATACATGAGTCAACTGCTAAACGGCAAAACACACAGTGATCTAGTTTTGAACGATGATCAAAATTTATAAAGCATTCAACACGAACATTGAGTTAAGCAGCGTAATATCTTCACAAAAATACTTTTGTTGTTGAGTGCTCAATTTCAGTTAACTGTTCCTCACCTAAATTTTGTGCTTATTTTTACCAATGGGAAGGGTGTGCCTACACTCCTGTGAAAAATTATGTTCTTACTGATGAGAACTTACGCCATTTAGTACCAAAGTCAGAAACTTTAATCTTGACCTATCCACATCATTATTACAAATAATGCTTGTCATTAAGTCCCTTACTTCAGAATACTTAACATTAAATGTGTACGATATTGAACTCCAGAGTAGAGGTAACTGACAAATTCAAGAATGTTGCTAGTTGAATACTTATTTCACAACCGTAGCACAATGTCATAGCATTTATTGAAGTCGTCACAGTGGAATGACCTTGAAACACACTTAGGATTATATCACAATGCTGTTTTGAATCGAAAAAATCTAAAATATTTAACACTACATAATACTTCGAAGATTTGAGGAATATTAGGAAAATATATACATCTTTCACAAATATACTGTTTATTTTCGTACTTAAATAAAGATTAGTGAGTAGGGAAAATGATTGGGAAATTTTAATAAAATCAGGTCAATACTTTTGTCGTTTTCTCTTTTCATTAAATCTTATATTTTTGGTATGTAACTGACAGAATCGCATCAACAGTTGTCTACTATATCATACAAGCTTTAAGCTGGTGAAGAGAAGTTAAGGTGTAGTAGAGTAGGATGCATAAAAGTGTATATATGCCTGCACAACGTTTGTATGCATAAACGTTATCTATCTTCCTACTCGTCTAACCTCAGTAGACTTTTTGGATTTGATTTATACCCACCTTTGGTAATTTATTTATTATCCTTTTTTATTAGGATGAAGATTTTATTCGATGCAAATAACTTATAGGATAATGATTATGGGGTGAATGTTAAATTGTTCAGATAATTAACATTTTCACCCAATCTCACCTCTCACCACTTTTAAGATTATAAATTCGCCTCGTTATACAGTGTTATCGCTTCTTTGTTTTTCTTTCAGACAACTTACTTGAGAAATTTATGAGTTTTTTCTCACCCGGACCTCATATCATAAAATGTCTGTAAAGTTAATGCAACACATCACCTGCAAAGTCGCTTTCTGTATCCTCATCAGAGTAAACGTGATGTGATAATTATATGTATTTCCATACCAAAGTATGATAAACTGTAGTTCAAGAAAAGCTTATGCAGCTCACTTGGATGTGAAGCAAATTTATTAAGCCTTATATGATTACTGTTTTAATCAACACCTAATAAAAAATTATGCTTTTGAAATCATGCGTAAATATGTACTTTAATTGGTTTCCTCGGTATACTGTTCTATATGATCAGCATTTTAATGAAGTTCAAAGCTTTGGTTTACTTTACAAATGATGTTACATCTAATCATCAAATACCACTAAGAATCTTCACTTTTCTTTCTTCGAGCTTCCGTAAATTTTCAGTTTCAACTTAGGGGAAATGACAACCTTAAACGCTTTTTAGTGGAACGGCACTTGTAACACTACGTATACCGTAAAACGTAATTAAGACATTATTGAAATTCATTCATATTTGAAATAAGGGCAGTAGACAAGTGAAAATATAGGTAGATAAATACAATTTCACTTTTGATTTCAGCCTTATTCTCAATGCAAAAACCGATAATTGATAAGATCGACTGGGTGTGTTCAACTTTATCATGTTTCTTATTCCTTAAAAGCTTCTCATAATGTTTGCTGATAAGAGTGTCTTTTAGGAAACTGTGAAAATATTCACAGAAATAACTACTATTTTTAACCATCATTCATCTTCGTTATCAAATCTTCACGAATGACCTTCAGAAAGACATTGTATAGATGGCTAAGATCATAATTCTGATTTTATTTAGTTGACTTCAATTCTTTAGACGTATTGGTTGATATTAGATATTTGACTTTACAAGTCATATTTTATTTTGCTAAATTCTTTAAAATTAAACTACTAAATGTTAACTGATCATAGTGTAAACTGTAGAATTTCATCGCTACACCAGCCGAATTTTAACCGAAAAACCATGATTTTATACATTCAACTTATCCATCAACTGAAGTCCAGTTTTCTTTAACTTTCTTGATTGTTACACATTTGTTTTTCCGAACCTGTCGCTGAAAGTTTGCTTTGATAGAAGCTTTACTATTTGAGGAAAGCCGTGTCTGCTTACTCACTAACTACAGCTACATAGTTTGTTAATGATATATCACGAAATAAAACTTATTAGCCTGGTTCATACAGTTTTAATGCCAGTTAAAAAGGGTATAATGATTAGACCATCTATAAAATGCACTCCTTTCTTAGGCATTATAGAACTGCTTTGAGACAGTGAACAGAGCATACAACAGGCCTACTGAGGATTTACCATATGTGTTTTGAGGTTAATGGGGATTATAATTTTAAAGTGGAATTCTCCAACTGATGTCGGTTCCTAATCAATACTACTTTAAAGTTGAAACCTCCATTAATCTCAAATTACATTACTATATAGCGCTCACTAGTAACATGCTTCAGAATGAATGTAGCGAAGTTCTAATAAGAAGTCGTGACCTTTAGGGTCAACTAGTCAGAAAGGAAGCGGATGCCAACTGAAGGCCTTCAGAGATAGTAGCACTGTATCGCGAATTGATAAAAGTTGGAAACTTTAGGCCACTGAACTCTGACCAAGTGGCTGAATGGTTACAGCATTCACAGTGGGATTTGAAGGTTTAAAGCTTGGTCCCTAGCTGGGTCGCGGATACGTACTGCTGAGGAGCCCCTTATGAAAACGAAACAGTTGCCCAGTGCTCCTAGGTTTTCAAGGTTTTCCAACTGGTGGCAACTCCTTGTGAATACTGCGTTGTAACTTATCCTATGTTGTTTACGAGACTGGAGGTCACTGAGAATGCTAACAAACGTTCTAGTGAAATTTTTAATTAGAAATGACTTCTAAGTGTACATTTGCTTTGCATGGTAGGCTGACTGGGCAAGATACGATTAGTACTTTCCTTGTGGATCTAAGGACGCTAGAATATTTGGGGTAATGAGGCACACATAAATAGAGCTGGGTGGTCTGCCTGAAATGAAGCTAACTGAACGGCCAACGGGAAATCCGCCCATTAAGTAATATAGCAAACATGTAATAGCGAAGAGAATTTCCTTCTCAACGATTACATTTACCAAAGCTCCATAAACGTATCTAAATAACTGCAAAAATAAAACCAGTCGTTTGCTAATAAATAGGGACGTGTGATTACTATAATTTTCAAGCGAAGAAAGTTACTGCTTTGGCCATGGCAAGGCTGATGAAAGCACGTAATACGTTTGAACATAAAAATCAGATATGAGGTTGTGAACTGTTGATGATTCGACTATGCATAGATGATACAGCCGAATGTGTCACTTTAAAAGTTTTGAGGAAGGCGCTCAAATGAAATTCTTCGTCGCATTTGCATAAAATTTACTCTAGACTTCTAAACAAATGTGATGATATGATTCCTAGATATGCTATTAAGAAGAAGAACGGGCGATTCTGTCTTGGGATCAATGTATACAAAACCAACATTAAATGGTTAGTTTATCAAATTCTGAAACTATATCAGTCTCATTAGTAAACAAAACCTTTTACATTCATTGAGTTCAAGGATTTGGAAAATGTGCTCTGAAGATAAACTAGATAAGTGAGCCACAGTTTTTATGTAACATCCAACTCGAAAATGGTTATCCACCTACATTCATTAACTCCAGCATAAAAGAAGAGCAAAAAACACAAATAGTATCAGCCGTTTCAAAGAAAACTCTCTACATGAACCTGGAATCCAAAGGCGATATTTTAGCCAAAATCTTGAAAAATCGCCTCTTAAAATATTTCAGCAAAACATTTCACGCAGCCAGTCTTGGAATCACACTTTTCAACAGACATTTAATCCATGAATGCGTCAAGGATAGAATACGCTTTGGATCACCTCAATATGGATCCACCAGTTTACTTGTTCTTGTGAGGTCACGTACACTTTCTGTACACAGCATCAAGTTCTTCAGCATATTCTTGAACATTATTCAGCTTGGTTAATAATAGTTTCTTCAATGTAATTTGCAGAGTACTCCACCACAACTCCAAACGACGTTGACTGCATCACTTATCTATGGCCGAGTCATTGGCAATTTGCAATCTTGAACCTGGTCTTTGTATTCAAAAACATCATCTGTGTTCATCAGATTTGTAACGGTCAGTGTAGTAGTTTCCTTGTGTTTTTAGAAACTCTATATTCTGCTGTCGAAAATTATGGCAATCTCACTTTCATATAGATTAACAATGGACTTTTATTTGTTTCCAGTGATTTTAAATACGGCTGTGCAGTTTTAGTAAATGAAATCGTCAAAAAGAAAATTTTATTTACTGTTACATGATTGTTTTTAAGTTAATTTATATTTCAACCTCAGCTAGTATGATCCCAAGAGATTCACTTCTACTACTTATGCGTGATTTGTTGCAAAGGCTCGAAACTAACATCATTTTCAGGTTAGTATTATTACTGTGAGTTTCGAGTTTCAGAAATTATTTTGATGAGTGACAGAAAATTTAGATCTGACGCATTATAAATTAATTACACGCTACCTAAAGGACTGTCTTCAGTCTTCTAGTACTTTTGACAAGTTGGACACCTCAGAAACGCTAACGATGTTCTGTTTTATGCAATCATTATTCACTGAAATTCACATGAGTGAAAATCACCTACTTTAAAAGTGATGAGTCGAATTGTTTATCCAGAAATATGATGGACCATAGATGTAAAAGTTACCATACTCGCAAAAAGCCAGTTTCTATTAGTTAAGCATCCGAAAGATTTAGAAAAAAACTACAGGCAGCTGTGACAAGAACCATTCTAGTCACTAGACTTCATTATCTTTAAAATACTACAAAATTTGTGTATCAGCTGAAAATCGACAAGTGCTTGTCCTAATTCCACAGGTTCTATTCTGCCGTATCATTGCTAGTTTTTTTTCCTTCTCATCCCTTCATTGCTACAAAATCTTATCTTTAAATGGATATCAACATTATACATGTTTCTTTGTTATTTATAAAGAATCTCAACTTATCTGAGACTTCATTCACTGTGAAATATCATCCTAAATGATTCTGCGTGTTTTCTGTTTTTATTTCATAATGGATGTATTTTTGGAAATTCCACCAGGTTTGTAGCTGAAGCGAAGCCAAGAAATGAAAGTGAACTCACTTTAATTCTGTAAATCTCACTCCTCTGACTTTGATGAAGCGTACATTTCTCTATTTCAACTTTGTCATATACTGAGATTATTTATTTTACGGAAATACTTCAGTGACGAATAAAACATTATGCATTAAATAATAGGTAAAAGTTCATTTGGAATTATTATCAACCTCTGCATTCCAAACTATTATAAAATTCCGACTATAAGCACAATTAGGCGGTATAGCTTAACTTTCTGTTCAGAAAGCGTACTAAGAAGGTGTTTATTCCTTGTCACTTAGGTGTACAATGTATAACTAGGTCGATGTTTGTATTTCAGTTCCAAATGTTATTTTCTGCATAAATGTCAACCTTTTTTTATATGATCTGTCCTATTGTCATGGCTTTGTTTCTGTGAAACAAATGAAATAAGCGGTTTAAAAAGAGCCTTGCATACTATTTTAAAAGGCATTCTTTGAGAATATTAATGGTAGTTTACTTTCATAAGAATGGTTCTCGCTACCTTTTACTTTAGGAGCAAGTATAGAGTCAAGAAACACTTAAGGAGGCATCTGAGAGTACTTTCTATTTGAAGTTAAAATTTACAGGAATACGGTTGAAAATCAGTAAGTATTATAGTTTTCTTTCACCTATGACTGGAAATGTCAGCCACCAGTTCAATCAGGGACTTGGGAGTTTACTGAATACTATGATTAACTTCCGCATCAACTCAGCTTATTGGTATGCCTGGTTGATAGAAACTAGACAGTTGTCGATTTGCAAGAAAGTTACTTGATTTGAAGTCATTAAAACAACCTACCCTGTTAACTATGAAAATAAACAAATATCACATTTCAAAATAGAATAAGTCACTGTCATTTACAAGTGAAATAAAATAAACAAGAATTTCTGAGGAATTTAAAATAACCACTTATGGCTAGCGAATCACGATATTTACTTCTGGAGTGTTATTTTAAACCGGTTGTTTTCAATGTGATAAACAATAAATGATCACATTGAAAAGGAAAATAGTGAAGTTATGTGGAAGTAGACTCAGAAATCTTAATTTTCCTAACGTAATACTGAATATATCTGAGCGTGTTGCATACTGAAAATATTCTCTTACATTACAAGCAGGGTAATAAATTCTTATTTAGATGTCGGTGTATTCTCCAAAAACTAACATTTTGTGGTCAAATTTGAAGTATTAGTATTGAACGATATTTAAGAAAATTAGGTCGTTTAATGGTTGGTAAGACGTTTCACTTTTCAACTGATTATTTGCAAAAGAAGCAGCTCCGAGATGAGATTTGAATGCGACAGTTATACTAACATATATATATATATATATATGATAACAGGAAGCTGATTTCTTCTTTGGCAATACATTAATTAGATGACCAGGGTTTCACATAGGACTTGTTGCTTATTTAAAACGTACCTGGAAGTCGTGAATTTGAGTGATATCAAAGGAAATCAAGAAACATTAAAGAAACTTATGCATCATTTCCACTTCGTTTACTGAATTATTGATTCCGAACCTAAGTATAGTTTTAGTCGCTGTTATTAGAAAGCTAGTTCCTATAATTCCGGTACCCAAAAGTATTAACTTCTGTGTCACTGAAGCAGATTTAAGTTTAAGATATCCAAGCTTCTTGCGTAGCACATCGCCAACCATTAGTACTGAATCCAGTAACCAGTATTACTGACCAGCAGCGAACATGTAATATAGTATAATTCTTACTCTTTGAAATCTGTCACGAAATGCCTAATTTCACTGCTGCCTGCGAATCACTTCAACCCTCAGATAATCAGATGTGTAAAAAAGCATATCGTATGACCAGTAGTTGTGTGAGACATATCAAAAGCGAGAACCAGCCATTTTATTCACCCCATGGTGATTGTTTGATGAACTTTGATACTATTGTGCTTTTGATCTTTACCATAGCTTTATATTATGGGCTAATAGAAGATTTAGTCTCCTTAGTTCAATGATATTTATGCGTATACTTTTTTGATGTTCTCCGAGCCTCGAGCTTTGCTTTGGAACATTTCATCACCACACTAGGCTACCTCACCAGTACTTTCAACTAAGCTACTTGTTAGATTATTACTCATTCGAATGTATCAACTAGCTGAGTGAATAAATTTCACTCCACCCACAGGAACTTGGTATGAAACGTTTGTTCGTTTATGAAGCAGTGAGCTTGATATTGAACATATTAACTAGGAATTGTGTCAAAGAAAATATACTGGATATCAAGAAAGCGTAGAAGATTTCTTTTTGGAATAGTTAACGTTTTTTATCTCAAATTAACTCGCATTAAATCTAGTTACTGTCACAATGTTCACTGATGAGTAGAAAATGATCTCGGTTTCCAATAGCTGAAGAAAAAGTCATAAGACGACAAAACTTCGGCGGGTGTTCAAGTTGAATAAAAAGATGTCATCATTAATAGGACTTACAATTCTCAAATATTTTTTACAAGTTAGACAATATATTGCCTAAGCAAGAACACTCCTAGTTCTTTAGTGATCCTATTATATTGAACTGTATTGCGAAATAATTATCTGTAGGTTGTTTCTTCCAAAGTTTTATTTGTGGATGTCCGAGCAAAATTCTTGCACTTATCAAATAGACGGGTTTTAAACCTCAAATCTTTGTAACTTTGGCAATACGACTGCATCATTAGCCAATCATTAAAATCTTGCACAACTCCATACTATTAATTAAAAGATGTTGCCAATTTATGTAAGGGGTGAGATCTCATGGAGCAGCATATTCATTGTCAAGCTGTTAGAAAAGAATGGCAAGACTCAAAAGTATGTTTCTTATCTCTCAGAACACCTCAGCAAAGATACTTCCTGCTTCTGAGGTTCAATAATGCCTTCTAGAACATTTGGTTTGAGACCTCTCACTTCTACAATTCGAGATGTTTTGAGTAATTGGCTATGGTCGCTAATGAACTTTTTATGGAAGTAGTTAGAGTATAAAGCATACTAAAAATATAGGGACGACTGGCTACCTTTGAATTTTAGGATCAATGGCTTTAAATTCTTTCCTATGAAAGTCAGACTACAGTCAGCTTGTTACAGTGAACAACTTTCTTCAGAGCTTCATCATACTTGTCTGTAATCATGACCGGAGTCGGTTTCCATTCAAGTACGAAATTCATGTTTTAAACCAGAAGCAGAATGAAAACCTGTCATAAAGGTTTCAACATTATTACTTTTTATTTTAGTTCTGATCGCTGATCACTACCAAAAATAAGAATGAAGAAACAGAATGAATTATGTCAGTCTACTGGGTTTATAGTACATTTGTCTTATAGTCTTTGAACATGTGATCAGTTACACGGATGCTATGTAATTACTCAAGATAAGCATCACTGTGTGACACACCTAATAGACAAACTTGAGTGGACTTACGGTCTATCAGTGTCTGTCTTGCTCCTATATTAGTAAGCATTACGTGTTGTTTTCAGAAATTAATTAGCACTCTCTTTTATTAAGCCACTATTTCATTCACTACTGGACTTGTTCCACATGCTCAATTTTTCGCGTTACCCACTCTTTCTCTCTATTCCTGTCCCTAATAATGAAGAAAGTGATGGGTACATAGCCCAATCATTCATTTAGGATAAACATTTTGTGATCCACTAATGTGTTGTAATAGCTGGCAAAAGCTTCTCATGAGCTTTCCCGGTTACTTTTACTCTGTTAAATATCTTTGACAAAGGCGTGTTACAAAACATGAAATATTTTTTACATTGGATTAAATTGTCACATGCTTGTCGTGCTTACGACAAGTGGAAAAAAACACTATTACGCCCTATATTTTGTGGCTAGATTAAAAGAGTTAAAAATGAAATGAATACATACTTATTATGCTATCATGTTATTCTAGATTGTGTCTTATTACAACCAGAAATTAGGGGACAGAAAAAACAACTTCAGTCATTATCTGTTTTAAGGGGTTTCACAATCTAGTATAAGTGGGAATCGCTACTGGACCGTACAGAATATACGGCACCGAAATAAGACTGTGTGGAATGTGCATAAAATGAAAACCCCTTTAAGACTTAATGTGCTACATATGGTGTCAATAAGTAAGAAATGCTAGTTAATGCGTTTCTTCAGATTCCCTTCGGTTATCTGAAACCAGATACAACAGACCGTATGGAAAAACAGGAAAATATATCACTTTCAGTGAACTGAAACATAAATTGGTTCAGTTTCAATAAGTTTAAGTTGATGGAATAGTTTCAAAACCAAACATTTCTTATAAGTAAACGTCTAAGAACTTGCACCACTTCGTAATGCTTACAGAAATTAGCAGTTACAGAAGATGGAGCTGATTATGGTTAATGGATAAACATGAAGCATATTCATATATTAATGTAGTAAGACACATGTTTCATTAAGTCTTCATTGGATTGATTACTTCAGGTCTTAATTTGGTTTTCAGATAGTATGTTGACTGGTCCACTGTCACCAATTTCTTTCGATTTTTTTGTAGCTTGCTTATTGTTTGCCATAATACAGGAGGAATTACTGAGTCAGGTTTGAGATACTTCTATATCTACTATCATTACTAGTGTAAACATCTAGTTATTACCATCATAGTGTCTAATACCATTTTGATTCGTGCCTTTTGGGATGTAAGACGCAGATTCTAAGTGAACTTTAATATATATATATATATATATATATATATATATATATATATCCAAAGCAGTAAGAGCAATTTCAGTGTAAAGTGTATCCCTCAGACGGGACTTATTCTACTCTAATATTAAAATCACAGTGTTCAGTGACGTATACGTAATTACTTGAATGTAAATTAGAGGCCTTATTTTCATCAGTGAACATTTCTCTAAAAATGACGTTTACGACGCTGAATATTTTTTAATGCTTTAAAGCAAGATTTTGTTATAAATTTGATTTCATTTCCCTCTTTCATCTAACTGATATTGTATGAACCTTGTAAGACCATAATTGTTTGTTCCTTTTATTGAATAGATCTGTTCACCTGATTGAGAAACACTACTGACTAGTTGAGAATTATTCACATCAATCTGCAGTGCTCAATAACCGCATTGAGGTGATCTAGAAACAAGATGCTTATTTCGCATTTTTTTGTGCTGGACTTACTACTGGTATACCTATAGTTATTCATCACACCGAATTAATTTTTTTGAAGCCACTTCAAAGCTCATCATCTGCTTTGACATACTGTTAATGCTTAGGACCAAAGAAAATATCTGCAACATTTAGCAGCTAAAGTTTTGTCTTTATGGACACAAGTGAGATTTGTGGATTCTAGTGGGGACTAAGCCTCTTCAGTTTATATGATGGAGTGTTTCTTTTATCAACTTAAGTTTCATAGTTCATATGCATCCACGTAATTACAAATTCTCTCACTAAAATGGACTTGATTTTTGCTTTAAGGTATTAGTGTGACTCATTTAGCGCAAATTAATGTAAATATTACTGTACAACGGTTTTCACTAGTCTACAATACATACAATTTAGATTTAACCTTCATCAGGATATTGATAACCGACGTGAAGTGTTGCACTTATAAAATAATTGTCTGGTTCATACTGAGAAACATGAACACTATGAATGAGAGATATGAAATTGTAATCATCGTTACTTTTAAACAGTTTTTTTACGTCCTCAGTTGATAGTCATTTCTAAAAATGTTCCTGTGTGAAGAATCTGAACTATTTCAACTCAGAGTACACCAGAGTCTGAAGTATTTTTTAATCGGTTAAGTCGATGTAAGGATCCGTAAGGAAACTATGTACCAGTTTTTCGAGAAAAAAGGCAGGGTTTTAATCTACGTGCTTGCAGTTTGAAAGCGGAAAATGAACATCCAGATGAAGTACAATAGGTAGCTAAGCAAGTCTGACATTCCCATTGGGATGGTTACCCATTCACCTGATTTTTTTTGGCTTTTTAATGTTAGTGTTATGCGCATTTTGCTAATTGCCTTCCGCGATAAAAGTTTCAGGGATTCAAATCAATGTATTCATGAGTTAGTTACTGATTTTCAATGGAATAGGTAATGATAAGCTTATGGTTCCAAGATCAATGGCTTAACAGAGAATATTAGAAAACATAACACACTGAATCAGATAAATTGTTTAAAATTGAAAAGATATTTAGTTATTTGTCTCAGTAAATGTGGTAAATTAATTATAAGCGACATAAAAAACAGGGAATAGTGTAATGTCCTCTGTAGTAGATATATAGAATAGTTGGGATAGAAATGCTTCATTCAGAGCTGATATAAAAAACATATACCTAAAAAATTACCAACTTCTTGTCTGACTCTTCAGTATACTATAAAGAAATTGCCTTGACGTTAAGCATCACTGGTAATGAAAAATTTCTGAATTACTGTTGGGGATCAACCTTGTTAACTTTGAAATTCATCAGTTCATAGAACTTCCGACTCTTCTGAATGCACCTTTCAGACCCAGTAACAGAAAGTACATCTCAGTAAAGTTGGCTTTCAAGAAAGAAGATATGATGAGAAGGAAGGTGGATAACAAATTTTACGTGATTTTATGAAGGGGAAAAGCTGGTATGCGTAGAGAACTGAAACTTGAATCCGAAAAATCATTTATTATAAGGAATTATGTATAATCTCAAGGGAACTAATATCCTCTCAAAAATCTAAACCTATGTCCTTGTTGGTAGTATCGATTTAATCGTTGAAATCTTTATACTGAAGAGTGCCGTAAAGCAAAGATCTAAGTACAGGACTTGGGCCGATTGTGACACCAGCCTTTTAGCTTAGAAACCACGTGCAAACTTCATTGAAATAAAATTCTACGCTCTTTGGTGGCTAGTCAACATAACGTTAACAACTGTCCTATGACAGTTCAGATTCTAAAAGCCCCAATGAGGTTTTCTTTCAAATGGTAAGGTTATTGAGTTCATCATCACAAATCATTCCATCATTAATTCGGAAATTCCTTTAGACACTCTGGAAAAACTACTTATTGAGAGGAGCAAGCCTATTTAATGATCATTCATTCTTTCAGTTGTAACTTTCCAGCCATTATGCTTTGATCTAGAATTTAGTTTAGTCAACAATCCACCTAAAAACACAGCTTTAGGGCTTATATACGTGTGATTTTGGTTGAAATAATAAAAACTTAGTTCATAATCCTATTTATGGTCCTTAAAAGGTAACTTGATATCTCTGTCATAATATCTATTCATCATTACAATGTAAATGATTCAACTTGTTTTTTAAAGAATGAACACGCTTATTAATCAATCACATTAGAATAAACATGACTAAATCCTCAAAACTTATGCGTATGAAATATTTTTTAGCTCTTTTACGTACACTACACCCGACCGTGAATATAAATACTTCCTTGGGCATGTTCTAGGCATAAAACAAGAAGGAAATATAAATAAAGCATTGACTTAACGTACATTTTTACTTTTTGGTATGTTACTGATTAGTTCTATAGGTAGTATGTGAGGTTTGTTAGTCATTGCCATGATCTTCATCTCTTTGTGAAGCTACTGCTAGCTGGTCTAGAAAATTAAAATTTCAGGGAATGCAGATTTAAATAATAAGCCATTGAATTAGAATTTGATAGACAGATGGTGTCCAATAGAGTAGGAGTGATATATTGCTTGATATATGAATCAGCATGGCTTAGGTCAGTTAACAAATCAATTTCAAACTTTAGGTTTGTGATACACTTACTTGTCAGACATATATATTCCCAATACTCTTTTAATCGGTTCACTTTTTAGACGTATTCACAGTTTGCAGAATACGATTGTTATTCAGCTTATTATTTCAGTATATATGAAACAATTTTTTGTATTTATTTGGCAACAATAAATGATGGAATTGTATAACAGCCGTTAAAAGAATTAATTTGAATGGTGCGTAATCGAAAATAACATAAATGAAGTAGAAGTAATTAGACAAATATCCTGACATTTTTATCACTAATATTTGATACTAGTTTCATTGTGATTGCAAAGACTCGTCGTTTTGGCTTGCTTTTGTTTTATAAATTCTAGTCATACTTTATGCTTTCTGGTTAATTCTACGAAATCATTATTCCTGCTCTAGACTCTTACTTAATAACCTGAACATGTGACATAAAATAAGCTTGGACTATGTAACACGAAGAATTAAATGAATATAGATACTGTTAAATAGTAAAACTTTTAAAGCAGTGACCAACGTTATCAAATAGTCACCTTGTTGTTCGGTTTAACCAATGCTTTAGTTGCAATTTTTTGAGGTGTATATGTACACATTCTTAACCATGAATCCTTACTTGGTGTTGGGATTTGTAAACTATAATCAACTCGAAGTCAAAAGCTAAAAGTGATTCAGTGACGTGAAGAAAGACAACTGTTTTCAGATCTGCTTCATTACTGACGTCAAATCATCAATGCACACTTCTTTATAAGTATAGTAATGATGGATCGTGGCTAGCAGTGGAATTCAGAATGCGCATTTCGTCCTATTTGTGACTCGTCAGCTGAGTGTACCTGCTCCCCGGTGAGTGATGTTGTTCCCATCACTCGATCACCCCCGGGTCCGAATCCCAATGGGAACAACACCACTCACCGGGAAGCAGGTACATCCAGCTGACAAGTCCCAAGTAGGACGAAGTGTGCATCCTGGATTCCACCGCACCGGTAATATCGAGGCATCCACATAGGATCCCATATGCCAATATAGACCGATCAGTTCGGTCCAATCAACGACGGTATGATATAAAAACAATTATACTTATAAGGATAATTGATCATGAAGTTATTTAATTCCATTTGATACAGCCAGACAATTCTATGGTCTAACAGTAACTTGTACTACTTATAGGTGTCTTTTTGAATTTACTTCAATACAAATCTTTTCAAAAGCTATAGGTTTATCTAATGTATGGCATGATAGGTACCTTCTATAAACTGTCTTACTTTACTAAAGTAGGTATATTAAACTGGGTTGATCACCGTATATTAGTGACAGTTAACATTCATTTAATTCCTCAGGAACTTATGATCTAAAAGACGCTTTCACTGTCTTTTATGCAATCAGCCATAGAAAAAGCTGTACATAGAATGAAAATATCAAAGGTTTAGGTTTCTAAGCACGTTGACCACGAATGTGACGAGCAAGCTGAATATCCTTCAACATAATCGTCACACGCTTCGTATGGATCACATACAAATTAGTGTCCTCCAGCAGCTCAGCCAAGTAGGCTTCACTAGCTTCTTGGAGAGCACACACAGCTGAACTCTGGAAACGAAAGTCATTTTCGAAGCCCTGGGGCAATCTCCTGAATCAAACGCTGGAAAGGCAGTTTGCGGATCAGTAGCTCAGTGCTCTTCTGATAACGATAGATCTCACGCAGGGCAACAGTTCCTGGCCTATATCTATGCGGCTTCTTCACACCACCGGTGGCTGGGACGCTTTCACAAACTGCTTTGGTGGCCAGTCGTTTCCTTAAGGCTTTTCCTCCAGTTGATTCACTAGCAGTCTGTTTTGTTCTTGTCATTTCGAAAACACCGAGAGACGATGACACAGTGACAAGAGCACACTAATTTGTGCATGATCCATGCGAAGCGTGTGACGATTATGCTGAAGGATATTCAGCTTGCTCGTCGCATTCGTGGTCAACCTGCTTAGATAGTTTAGGTTTCTTAACTTCTGTTTCATAAAATAAACAACTCAGTAAGTAAGGGGTGGAAAACTTTCAGGTGATCTTAATTTTTCAGTGGTCATCCGGTTTATATCAGTTTATATTGAACAATCCTGGAAATTATTTAATCTGCACAAACACCCAATGAATAACTGTCCACTGCTCATCAGTGACATGCTTCTAGGTGGATTTCCCGAAATTTGAGTGGGAAGCTGTGGCTTGTGCTGCTTACCGGGCTGTGTGTAAAGAGAAGTAATCACCAATGGCATTGGATAGTGGTTTCTGTATGTTGCAAACCGACAGAAGTAGGATAACGTGGACAACTGGATTCCATTTCAGTAGCTGAACAGTATACTGGTCCCCAGGAGATCTATCGGTCCTGGGTGAAATACCTCACTTCTTCGTAGGTGTACATTACTGAAGAGTTAAGTGGTAGGAAGTAACAGCTAGCCAGTGATCTGAAGTTCCGAATGATTCTTCGCCTTATGCCAGTTAGTAATGGAAACTACCTTTTAATGAAATGGAAACTTTATTCCCATTTATCTTTCAAGTTTATCCAAGGTTTGTTACAGTGATCTCAGCTACTGGAAAATGAAAGAATGAGGATTTGTAAAGCTTATTTTTCATTCGTAATTTCATAGACTTGATAATGTTGGTTCTGATGGTTTCGTCAAGCCTGACAATGAGAAATCCACAACAAAATGATAAAGGTTTCAGCACTGCATATCATTGTTAGCTACAAATCCTCTCTTATCTAATTTCGATTGTGATTTCTTCTCGTATCAACAAACTGTTCTGTGAAACTAACCGAAGTGGTTTTGTCACTCTTTTACTAAATATTGCCCAGCTGTTTGTTCTTGGACAAAATGCAACTGTCAACTCCTCAGCATCTTCAAACGATGAGAATATGGATGACATACTTAGTGTGCATACAAATTCAACGAAAACGACAAGTAGCAACAGAAGTGGTGAGTGTAACTACTCTGTCGCTGAAATGGCTGAGAAATACAATGGATTACAAGGTAAGTTGTAAATTACCTAAGTTGTCTTTTACCTATTTTCGGCTCCGTTAAAATATATTTTTGTTAACCTATTTTTTTCCAGGCAAAGTTCAATGTTGAGTCTCAAATTAATTCATGCAGTTTTAAATGCTCCATGAAACAGTTTTGTTTATTCATTCTTTTCACAGATAGTTGCTTTGGGATCTCATCTTTATTTTGCTATCAATTGACGTAAGAAGATCAACCTCTGTAGTAATTTTTAACCAAAAGAATTCTGTAGCTAGTGATTCAATTATAGTCGTATTCTCTGGTGTAACATTCGATGAAAAACATTGAAGTAGTGACACTTTACCAAGAGGAATATGATATAATAGTCATTTGTAAAGCATTTTTGAATTATTGCCACCAAAACAGTGACCTGAAGTGGTATTAGGTTACGATTATTTCTTTCTTACGATAACCTCACTGGGCACAAAATGTTCAAACAAAGTGAATAGTGTGGTGTATCATTGATTTGCAAATGTGTTGCATTTTGTATTTTGACTTGTTTACTTGTACACAGCCTGATAAACAACTAAGGGTCCAGTGTACTGTGCTGCAGTCCGCTCTGTTCTACTGTCTGGCTGGGAAACATGACCATTAAAGGTAGAAGACATGAGAAGGCTTCAGACTTTTGATCACCGTTACCTCCTTCGTATACACCATTTGTCGTAGTGTTGCCGAATGGATAACTCAGAAGTCAGATATAGAGTTTTAGGCGGGGGAGGTAAGTCAGTTAGTGCGGTTGTGAGCCTTCATCGACTGAGATGGCTAGGACATGTCATTGGCGCAGGTGTTTACACACTTTACCCCCATCCCAACCACTAAGCTTATTCTCATCATTTTCTCATTCCTTCTTCTTCTTCTCTTTCACTACTTTCTGCTCGTTTTGAAAGATTTTTCTTCCCCTCTTCGCCTTTCATTTTATTGCCTTGTTACTTGATGTGCTGTTATGAGGTGTGTTGCAACTTGGACCGTTGTGCAGTAATGTTTGGTCCTATGTTGATCTTGATGCTGATGATGATTAATAAACAAAACTTAATGTACATATGTTACGGACATTACGAACATTTGTTAGGAAAGTGGAAATAAATTTCTCATCATTTTTAAATTGTATCATTACGTGTAATGCAGAAATTAAAGCTTGGCCTGAATGTGTAGCACTCTCTTTCTCTCTGTCCAATCATCTGATTACACCTTGAATGCAAAAGAAGATATTACCTTCCATTTTATCATCTGTTGTATACTCACAACTTCGGAAACTTAATTTCGAAATTTAATCTTTTTTGTTTGTTAATTAGAAGGCGTGTAAGTGTTGTTTCTGCAACCGTTGATTTTAGGAAAACATAGATGATTTAGGGTAGAAAAAATTTTTATTTTCTTTCTTTGCTAAGGCAATCGTAAAGGATCGGTCACTTTAGATAATTTCCATATGATGTTGTTACCATTTCGTTCGTTTCCCCATTTTAAAGTCGATAAACGTTACGTAACTTTATCACATAATTTATATTGATCTTTGGCTGGAAATTTTTCTGGAATGTTCCATCCTTTCTGCTGTATATCCATGAATGTACAGATAAGAGGATGATTGCATAGGAGAGTGAAATTTTTCTTCGCTACAATCGTTTGCTTTGCTTACTTATGATCAAATAACTCTTGATTTATCACTTCTTACGCATGCACCTTATTTATATCACATTGTTTTTCATGAACGGACTACTGCGAAATATCTCGTAGAGTGAATTTCATCTTCACAAAAGGTGCGGAAAATAAAAGGGATAAAGGTATCCATCCTCGTCAAGTTTAAGGCAATTTAATTTTTGTGATGTACCTGCCCGACACCTTCATTCTTTTTAATGTGTTTATAAACATCTTATTAAAGGAAAAGTTATCTTTGCCGTTCTCTTTACTGTGAAATAAATGGTTGTCAAAGGGTTTGGTTTAATATTATCCACGGTATCATATAAAAACCCTTACATTAAAAACTATACCCGTCGCACAAGAAGTGGCTATCGTGGATCGGTGGTGTATTGGATAACGCCTTGGCGTTTGAAGCTATCGCTACCGAGTCCGAGCCTCGGTGGGAACAACATCACCCACTAGGAAGCAGGTACATCCACCTGACGAGTCCCAAATAGGACGAAATGCGCATCCTGAATTCTACTGCTAGCCATGATCCATCCTTAACGTTATCCACATTATTTGATAAATGCATTCTATCAGTTGAAGTTATTTAGGTAGAATTAATTAATTTTCTGAGGATTATGTATTTCTTTGATTTTTTTCACAAGAATAATCTGAGTGAACTACTGTATTCTTCAGGCCCTACAGTTATGAATCCATGACAATAGGTGAAACACAATACCCAAAGTAAGGCATAACGTGAAACTTTTCCTATAATGAGACAGTGTTATGAGTTAATGTAGATCAATTCAAATGGATTTTCGTTTTTATCAGACAGAATAATAATCAGTGTAGTGTGTTATTTGTGCAATGATATCAATTTGAAGAGAACAACCCCGAGACGAAATTGAGAGATAATGATTCATTTATGTGGATCTTTATGGGGTATGAATGTGTGTATATTTAATTTCTATGAATCAAATAAATTACATTCAAATAGGTTGAAAAATCATGGAAATACAGTGACGAAATCATAAATATGAAGTGTTGAAAATGACTACGGGTAATCATATGAATGAATAGGCATATAAAACCAATGTTTACCAGTGAGTTAGTTTCGACGTTTAATAATGAAATGATGGAGATGTAACGGGTAGTTAAAATGTGGAATTTATGATACAAAAGTTCATAAAGAACATGTTGACCCTATTATAGGCTAAAGTAGACGAAGTGGAAGGGCATATTTCTTCAAACGCATAAGTCAGGTTTCCATAGGTTGATTCTTACATGTTCTTTTGAGGAGACTGAGTGAAGGACAAATTATCATAGAAAGAGCGTGGCGTAACTTGATATGATGCCCATTACTTATATCTATTGAAATGGCTTATTTGCCGTATCTCACGTTTATGAGCACTACTATTGTATCTTATTCTATTAGATTGAAAAGTTTGGGCGAAAAACCATAAGATCAAAGTCATAAGATCACCTAAATTTTAACTACATCACAAAATCAGGTGAATTTTCTGGTAATATTCCATATTCTTGTAAATTTCTTTTGACAACTCATAAATGCTACAACCAACTGCCAAAAGTAGTAACCTGAAAAGAGCATTATTCTTTTCCTAATCAGTATTTACATACTTTGGCGGATTAGATCAAATATTTCCTTGAACTGACTGCCAGCTCTCAAACCAAATTATTGATGAACTCAGTACTACACTTGCTGGTCATTAATAGTAATTAGGTAATTGATTTTCCAACTGAATAGTCTGTAATAAAATAAAATGTGTAGTCTTTTTTCCTCAAGTTTTAGTTACTTTTCTTGAGGTCGATTATGATGAGGATATAAGAAATGACAATATAAACTTTGTTTAATTCGTCGTTCAGTTCAGAGGATGCAACAACACAGAAAGTATCGACTTTAGCTAAACATTGCCTCTGTTATTTTGGATTAAATCCTTAAGATTTGGATGAATTTCAAAATGCTCTCAATTCTGTTTACTGTAATTTGACTGCTTGAAAGTAAAGGTGAAAAAAACTGACTGGATGTCATTTTAGTATTTCACGATATGTACTGAAGGTATTCTTCAGAATGAATACAATTGGATCACATTCAGTGACATGTAATTTAGATCATTGGTCATGCAGATCATACTTTAGTGGTAATTATGTCTCTTTCTGGTCCCATTATGTGAGCAAGTGAACGTTATTTCTTAGTTTTATCAATGTGTCAAATAGTAGATTTTTAAGTTGGGGCATATCTACATACAACAGCGTTTGGATTCTGTCTCGAAAATTGAATAGTTCTGCTTTTGATTTCAGGATGGCTAGGGACTGCACTCACTCAGATATCAACAACATAAATTAACAATAGTCTAGTAGTAGTTGATTTTCAATGGCTGTTCAACTCCACTGGCATAGCAAAGAACTAACTACTAGATATTTTTATAGTATTCTCTTTTTTTGCAATCTCCACCCTAATTTTCTTCGGTTTCTATTCTAGATAAACAGGAAAATATTGTTTTAGTGTTAATATCACAGATCTATCTTTATTCTTATACTGCAGAAGCAAACTTCATAAATCACAGCACAGACTACCAATAACTTAAAATTAAGCTTAACAAATAAATAGAAAGTGGTGTGTAAAGGCATAAAATATTAGTAATTTCGTAAGCTTCACAGTTTGTGTTTGAGTGTTTCCCAGAACAACTGATTAACTTAATCATAGGATTAGCAAGGGGATTAAGGATGGCACTGAATAAATGCACTAATACCAATGAAGTTGAATTTGAATAAACACGTATATCTTTCATTTAGCTTGATTCATGGGTAAGTTAATTTCTCAGTGTGTGTCTGGTTTTACCAGTACTCTGGGAAACAAGATTTTTTAATATCTGCTTGGTAGTTTAGCAGTGGAATCCAGGACACGCGTTTCATTCCATTTGGGACCCGTCAGCTGGGGGTACCTGCACCCGTGATTGATGTTGTTCTCACCGAGATTTGAACCCAGTACTCATTGCTGCAAATGCCAAATCGGTGCCCATTAGGCCATTAGACATACGAGACATCTCTTTTTGTTCATGCTGCTGTCATTCATTCCTTCACAATAAAATCTTTCTGAGTATTTATATTCATATATATATTTATCTATGAGTCTTGACAGTGTAAATAAGAAGTGGGGAATCCATAAGAATGTGTAAAGTTCTCTTTGTTTGTTTTATTCAATAGAACTCTGAACACCATTAAATTATTTTACACGCAACAACTATAAATCTTCTGGTAGTTAAACGATTTGTTCAACTAAGTGAGATTTTTATTTTCCCTAGATTAACTAAGTTTTTACCCTATTGGTTTTTCGTTTGACCCACCTTAATATCTTTTAACGTTGAAATCGCATTCATTTACACATCACTAACAAAGCTCGCCTAGATCAATTCATTATTAAATCGTAATCCATCAAAATATCTATTTAGCTTGAGTATTTTATTTGTTTTCCTATGGGATAAATATGGGTCATCTAGTGGTGTCCTCCTGTCTGTCATCCTATAAAATATTTTTTTAGATTTCAGTCACTCATAGAAAGAAACAAATGGCGTGTTTATTTAACCTCACAGAACTGTTTGCATTGTATTCGGAGAAACTTTCGAAAATTAACATATGCTTACTACGGTTACTTTCTTTATTTTCTCACAGTAATCAAATTGTTTTGAAGATACCATAAAGTCATCAGAGTACTGAAGAGATTGTTGTTTACTGATGGCAATTTTCAATGAAAGTCTGTTTTTCTCCCAATTAAAAGGTGACTAGGGACTGTTATCATGGTGGCCACTTACGAAAAGCGGGAACACATTAAGTGTGGGGATTAAATGCTGATAAATGATCAGTAGAATAATCATTCAGAATGTCTGTTTAATAAAAACCTAGTTGCATGAAGTTACCTTTTTGCTGAAATGTAGCACCTTAGAAATAATGTAGAACTCACTGTTTTTACATATGCTAGATTTAAGTCCCGCTGCCAGGCATAGAACAGTCATTTCAGAAAGTTACTCGTATTCAGTAAGATTATTTATTCCTCCTGAGATCTCTAGTCTTAGACGACTAGGTTTATTTGAAGCGGAATACTATGAATCAACCTTTTTCTTCAGACCAACCTATTACACAGATGTGCTACCTGAAAAAAATTTGGTTTACGTGTATGCAAGACTAAAAATTCCTAGATGCATGACGTCTTATAATTACTTATATCTGATGCGTATTCTTTCTTGTCTATTGTACTAGCCAAAAATTCATAAGAGAGTAAACACTAACAAACTTTCTTCCACTGACTATTAGGAAGTTCAAATTCCAGTATCCCATTTGGTCTCCTTTAAATTTTACTGAATCATCGTATACACTCAGACCTTTCATACTACATAGGTTTTTATTAGTCAACTAAACTTCATTTGGGCTTCATCCATCATCGTTATTTGATTAATTTCTTTATACTAATAAGAGAAAAATAACTGTTTAAAGTTGAGAACATTTACCGTGGAAAGAGGTGAACAGTAATCTTTACAAACACAAGCTGAAAAAACTTTTAATACTACAACACTCAAACTGATATTGAAAACGATAACTTTTAATTTCGGTAACCAAAGTGGAAATAAATCATACAGTTCTCCCTGTTTACAACAGAAATTAGACAAATGTGACACTTTTGTTGTTATAACTTACTGAACATTTATTTACACAGAATACCTTCACACATTTTATACTTTACCGACTGAATGCAAAATAACCGTGTAAAATCATACTGAAAGAACAACTGATACTTTCTGTGTACAAATTCATCTAAATGTATGACTCTCAGTTATAAAGTTAAACTGACATTCAATAAAAAAGTGTGTAGTTTTGTTTATTTATCGATGTTCACATGCTTAAAACTATATGAACTAAACAGTGTCCACATTTTTAATTGTTACTCAAAATGATTCATTCTTACTTGCATAAATAAATAAACACAGACTGTTTATCTAAATGTGATTGATTACAAGCTTGAATGCTTGTCTTTGCATGAAAAAGATGTCCAGCCTAACTGTATTTTTCTTCTTTTTTCGTCATATTGGTTGAACATCTGAGTTAAAAATAACACTTTTATGGCTTATTGTTTCTCTTCTTCCCGCTTTTGTTCATTTTTTTACGATCATCATTTTAAAGATGATAAGAAGGTCAGGGGGTATTACCAAACATTCATTAATGTACCGGAAAGCTTATCAATGACTTCACTTCAGAGGTTTGTGGAGATTTATTTATTGATTTACAGGTTGATATTCATCATGGACTGACATTAGCTGGAAAACCATTGGAAATCTGGGAACACTGAACAGCTGCTTCACCCTGTATCTTGGACTGACAGAAGTAGAAAATATGAATCAGTGAATGCCAATCCAGTGATTTAGTGGCAACGTGCTGGACACGAGACCTGAAGCCCCTGGGTTCGGTCCCTGGTGTGGTCAGGGTTGTACGCTGTTGAGGAACCTTATACCAGATCAAAACGGGTGTCAAGTGCCTCCAGATTTCGAATGGTTCTCCAGCTAACGTCATTCCATGATGGATATCAACCTGATATAAATAAGTTGACTAACATAAATTATTCTTAAGAACTCTAATCCAGAACATCAATAATGATGATTCTCTGTAATACTTCGTTTTAGTGAATCAATTAGCGTGTATGTAGTAGTGAGTATGAATAGCATATTTTTGTACAGTGTTAGGATTGTAAACCTCACACGATAACTCTACGACCATTTTCTAAAGTCCACTCAGTTCTCCTGTGTTCATCCATCAGCATATTTGACTACTTGACTTTGAAATATATTTGCGTGAAGGAAAGATATGGTGAATGCTGTAATTCCCCAATACTAAAGTAGGGTATGCAACAGTCTACACAACTCACGTACATTCAAAACTCACGCATGTATACGAATTATATACATTTAATTAGTTTCAAATAGGTAGATGTTTACTCTAGTAAAAATTTGTTTGGTGGAACTGAGTAGTGGAATCTAAGCGCTTCGTCCACATTGGGACTTGCTAGCTGGGTATATCTGCCTCCTAGTGACTTATATTGTTCTCACTGGCAGTGGAACCCAACTTCTATCAATTGAAACATTACAACGTTATATACAAGGCTACCAAGTCACGGTAGCCACTCATTTTGCGTTGGGTAAAGTTTGATGTTTTAGCAAATCATAATATCAAAACGTTTTCATAGCAGCCGCAAGTCGATTATTTCAGTTTGGTATAAAAATGAGAAAATAAAAGTATCAACAAATAGTTTCCATTCAGTCAATATTTATTTCAAGTCAATCACACACCGAAACACTTTTGACGGTGCTTACACTCATCCGATGATTTAATTTTTGTAAAAAGCAAAATTTTCATCCTACTCTCAAGGGGAATATGGGCAAAATCCCAGATAACAAGAATTTGAAAATCTAGTAGTCTTTTCATTCTTCTATTTTCATTATGCTTTCTCGTCAGAGTTAAAATTTTTAGTGATATTTTCACGTACTTTATCCTCACCCATTTCTTAATCACACTAATTTTTTAAAAGCATAAAATCCTCTACGATTTACCGACGCAGCTGGTTTTTATGAGTCATTTCACAGAAATAATCATTAAAACTCTTGAATTCCTTTTCAGAAAATCAGTATGATTGTAAGCAGATAGGTAGACCACATTAGTTTTTATTGGGCTATACACACCTTCGATGTTATAGACGTAGGATTGATAAACATCTTTTGAATAGAATTACGGTAAACGGGTAAATTTAAAGAGTTTGCTAGAAAAAAGGCTACTTTTACTTAGGCTCATGTACTATTTTTTTCTTAATACTAAGGATCACAAAACAGTCTGGTCGTACAACCTGACTAAAAGATACGCTTAGTATATTTGATCAACTCCTTAGTTTTAAAGAGAAAAATGACTGAATAATCAAGTTTTTTAATGATATGCTCCCAAAGCACATTTATTTTATCGTCAAACTTAAACATAGCAACCACACTTGGAAATAAATCTGATTTTCTGAAGGTGATGTAATCTGGATATAGATGTTAAGTTGTAAAAAACAGTTTTGGACAAAGAGGTCTACAATTCTTTCATATTTTCAAGTTACATTGGTTAGTATTGTCCTCTAGATTAGAGTACTGATACAAAGGTTCTCACTAGAGGGTGTCAGTCTATAATCACAGTTATTCTCCTGGTTGAAAGCATGTTAAACCACTTTGAAAGTCATGTCTCCACTTTTTAAAAGCAGGATTAATGACATTTTATTATATACCAAAATTTGAAACTTTTTCTCTCATAATAACCTGTTAAGGCTGACACCTATCTTTAAAAGTTACAGAGTTGATTACTTACGTTTCCGATGATTCATTCATCTGACTAAGTGGTTTTGTAAAATAACTCCTAATTATTGAATAGTTTACTAGCTTTGCTTCTTTACACATAAATATTAGAGCAACTTGATGCTTTTAACCCACTTATGAATTCAGTTAACTAGTTACCAGCTGGTCCTAAGCCCGGATAAAGAGGGAAAGCTGGGCATAGGGATACCAACCAAACACCGGAATATCAACCCAGCCGCTACAGTGACTTCATAGCACAGAAAAAATATAAAACAAAAACAAACTTATTCCTCACTGGAATCGGGGAGACAAAATGACGCCGGTTGATGAAAGTCTTCGGGAAGCCAATCGGGCGATGTGTCTCCGTCTATCAATGAAAGCGAAAGTAAACATGGGGACATGCACTTTCCACACTATGTTTGAACCTAGCAAGGCTGCTGAGATTACAAAAGAAATGAGAAAGTATGACATGAAAGTGCTAGGAATCTGCGAGGAACGGCAGATCGAATGGAAGTGGACTCTACAAAACTGTCAACTGGAGAGGAGTCAATAATCTACTCGGATATTGTCACACAGACGACACAACAACCACGAGCACAGAACACTGAGTTTTCGAGTGGCTATCATCAAGTCTCCAACAGCATCGAAGGCTCTCTGTCATGCAGTGGGAACCAATCTCCTTCTGCAGGATCAGGATCAGGATCAGGATCATGACAGCAACACTCAACTCACAAGGAAGGAGAGTCACAACCATACAATGCCAGTGCTACGCACCTACAAATAATCCGGATGAAGAGAAGAGGGAGGAATTCTACAAACAACTGCAATCATTACTAGACAAGACACCACCGAAGATGGCGACACGGAATTCGAATGAGTGGAGTGAGATGAATGCCAAACTGGGAGTGGACAACACACGAAGGGAATCAATCATGGGTCGAGAAGCACTCGATGAGGTGAACGAGAATGGAGAAGTGTTTGCAGATTTCTGAGCATTCAACGATCTCGTGATTGGAGGCGATGCAGTGTGTGCAAACACAAGGATATTCAAAAGGCGGTGACATGCATTTGATTTCACCAGACACCAGACAGGACACACTACACTACACTGCACTACACTACACTACAAATCAGATCGACTTCATCTCAATGTGAGTAAAGTGGTGATGGAGACACAGCCTACTGGACACAAGATCAGATGAAGAAAGGGAGCAGATGTGGGTTCGCACCACTCACACCACTATCTAGTGGAAGGGATCCACCTTCAAAATCAAGTTCAAAGTCTTCAATTCAAAGAAGTTTGTGATAGACAACAGTTCACGTTCAACACCCAGACACTAAACTGAAGGGCGAAACTACAAATGAATTTTTAACGTCAGCCATTAGGACAAAATGGGAGATGGATATTGAGGAATATCTGTGAAGGAACCTGCGAGGAAGAACACTGGAACTCTTTGAAAGAGATTTGGAAAGAAACCTGCATAACCGTATTAAGAAGGAAGAAGAAGCACGACAAAGAATGGGATGGATTTCAACGGACACATGGATGCTGATAGAGGAGGAAGGGGAAGATGGTGATGGTGAAGCAGAAGATAAATCAGCACAAGGATGAACTATCAAAGAAGGAAATCAAAACACCCTATAAAACACTACACTGGACATAGAAGTGAAGAGGAGTACGCTCAAAGACAGAAGACACTTCTACAACACACTAGCAAGTGAAGCAGAATAGGCTGCAGGTAGAAGAGACAGAGACCTGACAACATTATATCAAATAACCAGGATACTCACCATCTGGTAGGAAACAGATCAACACAAATGGAATGAATGAAGGATAGTGAAGGAAAGTTAGTTAGCAAAGAGGAGAAACAAAGGAAACGATCAGCTGATCACTTCAAAATGCTCTTGAATAGATCAGAACTACTACTACAACCTGCAACTCGACCAGAAACGCCATCAACAACCCAGTTAACACAAACCCTCCAACAAAAGCAGAAGTCAAGTCCTCAGCACCATAAACATGCTGAAATACGAGAAAGCATCAAGACCAGATGGAACCCCGTCAGAAGCACTGAAAACAGATGCAGAGACAATAGCGGACATGCTCACACCACTATTGCAGATGATTTGGAAGGAAGGGTACCTGCCGATTGGTTGCAAGAAAGGCTACCTTGTCAAACTCGCGAAGCTTGGTGACCGAAATCCTTGCAAGAACTGGTGTGGAATCATGCTGCTGTCTCTGTCCAGCACAAGCAAAATATTCAGCCACATTATCCTAGAGAGAATAAAGGATGCTCTGGATTCAAAACTACGACATGAACAGGCTGACTGGCTGGCTTCAGGAAGAACAAATCATGTGTGGATCGAATTGCAACACTACGCTACGCATCATCATAGAACAGAGTATAGAATGCCAGTCAACCCCGGATGTGAACTTCGTCGACTTTGAGGAGGCCTTCGATTGCGTCGACTGTCAAGTAATTTGACAGGCAGATGCCTACTTCACCAACAACACCACAGTTTTAATGCCACAAACATTTATCAACCTCATTCAAATGCAGCATTATGCTATATGATGATGGCGACGAGGATGCTACATGCCAAGTGATTCACAATGGAAAGCTCAGTGACGCCTTTGAAGTGGAAGTGAAGACAGGGGACATGAGTAAGACGAGGTTGACACCTACCATCAACGATGATCTCCTTGATTGTGGTCGACTCCACTCGACTCGACTGGATCATGCAACGGACTGTGAGAGGAGTGGCATCGGTTGGCTGGAGCGATGAAAAGAACCCAGAAGATTTGGATTTCCCTAATGGTGATGGTGATGATGATGATTTGTGTCTAATGTCTTATCACGCGAACTCGAAGATCTACAGGCGAAAACCAACAAGTCGACAGAAGAGGCGGGGCAGTGAAGACGGGACTTCCTTCAGGTGAACGTAGATGAGACAGAGATAGGGGTGATGAAGATTCCCAACCAACAACACATTAACATCAGCAACAAGAGGCACCAATCACCATCAACGCGAGAAACCTAAAGGAAGTAGTCCCTCTCACATACCCAGTCAGGCAAGGCAACATCGTTTCAACTATACACGGCACAGGCACAGATGACGATGTCAGAGCAACCAGATTCGGAAAGACAGTAAGTCAGACCATCAGTAATCTGAAATCAGTATGGAGATCTACTGTACTGCACTGCACTGTACTGCACTGCACTGCACTGCACTACAATCAGTAAGAAGTGTGAACAACATCCCGATTTTCAACACTAGTTCATTCAGTCAAGTAAGTCAGTGCTTCGATGTGATGGTTGAGAGACTTGGTGGTGCGTTACGAAGAGCATTTCCAACAAACTACAGTCATTCATCATCAACAGCTGCCACCTACTCTCACTCGATGCTGAAACTGAAGATAGATGAAGATAGATGGGTGGCGGGAATAATAAGAATGGGGAAGAGGGAACTTCCTGTTGGTGGCAATGAACCAATGAAGCGAGAAGCTATCGCTCAACAAATATGCAGGATGGGAGAGTGGAGATTGACTAGATTGGATATGCAATGAGTGGACGAGGCTAGGCCAGGCCATCGAGTGGAAACCATATGGGAAATGAGGAGCTTGGCGTTTGAGGTGAGGGTGACATGGAGGAGATGGTGTTAGGAAGAAGTGAAAGGCTATGGGGCCTCGTGAAGCCATGTAGAAAAGACTGCGGTGAAGAGGGTGAAATGGCGACGTGCTACTGAAGCCTTATGTTACACTAGGAACCTAAGTGACAAATAATAATTATAATCGTAATACTGAATTTGGTTTACGAAGAATATTAAATGATTGGGCGTCATTTACTCAATTTGTCTCTTCTTGTAAACGAAGGTCATGTTAATGATAGTGATGACAATAAGTAGTTTTATTCAGAAGAGTTCTTTAATCAGCACCTTTGTTTACTTTGAAAAATTATTTTCTTCTTCTATACTTTGTGGTACTTAATATGGTTTAAAGTTACTCTTTGTTTAGTAGTGTTATTAATTACTTAACTGGTAGTATTTTCTCAATTGTCTTTATTAGAAGGTTTGTTGATCGGTAATACAGTGGGCTTTAATATCCAGCTTTTGAGACTTCATTTACGAATAACAGTTACCGATCAATTAGTTGACTGAACTCTGTGGCTACCAATCTTAGAAGATAGAGTCTTGACTGGATTGAAGTAACACTACCTATCTCATTCAATCATTTGCCAGAAAAGACCTATTATTACTGTGCGGAAACATGCGTACGCTTTTGAGTCGTTTTTGAATAATAATACTTCACTTATAAGCACTTTGTGACTGCTTTAAAGATTAAGTAGCCTTTACCCAGTTTTGGGTACTTATTTTGATTAGATTGCTAGTCTTTGGCAGGGGTGAAGTTATGACAACTTATTTACTTCAAATAATTTCACGTTATATCGATGAATCGAGATGATGAAGAATATTTGTAACTCAGGAGGATAGTTTTGATGATGTTACACTCTCTGAGCTGGATGGTTTAGCTACGGAGTTTTCGTTTTCACTCTGACCCCATCATCAGCACAAACTTCAAAAAGAAGTGAGCCATGGGATTTTCTCCACAAGTGGCTTGTCAGCTTGTTCATCGTCAACCAACAAGTCATCCATGAAAACCAACAAGAGAATTGTCTTACCTTAATTGAAGAAAGTCTCTGAGATCACGACTAGATTATTGAAGCTTTTTGAAATCGTTGTACTTCACAAGCCCACAGAATGTCTTCACTATCTGTTATGCAAACCGACAAATGCAATGGCGAAAGAAGTGAAACCAAACATTATCTGGGAACTAAACTACAGAAACTGCAAAAAAGACAATACACTGGACAGAGTGCTCATCCTTTTCGCATCCGTCTACATGAACATCAACTAGTAATGAAGCGTTATGATATATCTTTGCTCATATTAGTTTATACAACCAACCATGAACAAGAAACGTGTGGAAATGCTGGATAGAGGAAGTTCAAATTACGGCAGACAATTTTTAGATGCTTGGTGTTCAAGTCAGTCAGTGGTCAACAGACACATTGACACTGACCAAATCTATAAGCTAATAAGAAGCAAAGAGACGGTCAAAATTCACGTCAACAAAACAACCAATCAAAATAAATATTAAGACGATGACAAAGCAACCAATCACACACAAGGCCATCAGTGGAAGCTACTAAGCCATTTGTGGAGAAAATCCCATGGCTCACTTCTTTCTGAAGTTTGTGCTGACAGTGCAGTCTAGAATGACAATGAAAGCTCCATAATTGAACGATCCAGCTCAGAGAGCATAACTTTTAAATACCCATGAATCCTTACTAAAAAGGCTTTAGGGTTACATCTCACTTCCATAAACTGCTATTTTCTGACAACAAACTAACTTTTTCTGCAGTTTTTCTGGTATATAAAATAAAATAGATGAATAAAAAGGAAGTTTCCCGGTCCCCAAACGATTAAACCAGTCTCGATCAATCAAACTTCATAAAATGTTTACTGACGTATAGTTACTATGGGACGTACCACCGGTAGTTGACCGGAAATTCTGACCATAGTTCCAATTCTTTTCTATCTAAAAATTACAAGGAACAATCTAAATTGACTAGTTATAAAATTTACTGCAAACAATTATTTTCATGGAATTTTGGAATCTTGAGATTGTGGGGGATGTATTTTCCATGGCCAGCACTATTTTTGTAAGTCGGTAAATTCACTTCAAATGTTAAAATGGCAAACTGGGATTAATTTCTCATCTTCCCGAGGAAAAAGGTACAGGTTAAAACTGATTATATCAACTGATGAGTCAGTTTACTAGTCAAATGGTTTAGATATAGACAGTATGATTTTCAGTAGTATGCTTGAATAGACTCTCAACTATGATTGTAGTTTTCATCTGCTAGTATTTATTACACCACAACCATATAGGCTTCAACAAAAAACGCTTTACCTTTCATGTAGGTTTCACTATGTGAATATATATATATATATATATATATATATATATATATACATGCGTGCATTCATATCCAATATGAAATATTTTTATATAAATCGTTTTGAGTCCTAATAAAGGTTAGTGGTAGTATGTTGATTGAAGGGATACATGAATCTTGTTTATTACATCTAACAAAACAATGTCACCGAAAATATTTGCAATTTTTTTATCGTAGGTAATCATAATTCCGAAACAGGAATACATAGAATAGACTGTTTCGGACCTAGACACCAAAATTAGTGTTTTTTTAAATCTGTAACTAGAAGGTATATTTCTTATCATAGTATACAAATCGTATAACACATGCAAACATGCTATGTGGAATAGTGCGTGCACACTACATACATCCATCTTAGACGGAAGTTATTCTGTCCCTTGATATTATGGATGTAGTAGGCTATTCTGCTTAAAGTTCTGACAGATAAGACGACAGAATCCACTTTCAAGGGCATACGGATATTTTTGATGCCGATAAGCAGATAGTAGTGTATGCATTTTGTCAATAATATCTACTTGTCCAATCTCAAATTGACGGAAAACAACAGACTTTTGTATACACTAGTAAAACAGTATTCAGTACACACTAAAATTTAAAACAAAGGAAATCATTAAATGAAATACATTGTTTAGGCCAGTATTTTTTTCACTTCTGAAGCGTATTCTTGTTTCACTAGCTTGAATCCAGTTACCTATGAGGAAAGTGCATCACATCTTTTCTGTCTGGTGCCAACAACTGTTACAAGCTAAGCAGTATGCTGATTATTTAAGGAAGTACAAAAAGTTTTAGAAAATTTAAGAGAACATATGAAAACCGAATTGTGATAGGTATAAAAAAAGCTACCATATTAACTTATAACATAAACAGAACTATCGATTAAAATCATATTGTAAATCTCTACGAATAAAATGAGAGATGCGGAATCGGTGAAGCAGTAATAGCAGCATAACTGGGAGTTACTAACATGCCGACTGATTGGGAGAAGGACTACCTTGTCAAACTCGGTAGCAACGGTGACCTCAATCTTTGCAAGAACTGGTGTGGAATCATGCTGTTGTCTCTATCCAGCACAAGCAAAATATTCAGCCACATTATCCTAGAGAGAATAAAGGATGCTCTGGATTCAAAACTACGACATGAACAGGCTGACTGGCTGGCTTCAGGAAGAACAAATCATGTGTGGATCGAATTGCAACACTACGCTACGCATCATCATAGAACAGAGTATAGAATGCCAGTCAACCCGGATGTGAACTTCGTCGACTTTGAGGAGGCCTTCGATTGCGTCGACTGTCAAGTAATTTGACAGGCAGATGCCTACTTCACCAACAACACCACAGTTTTAATGCCACAAACATTTATCAACCTCATTCAAATGCAGCATTATGCTATATGATGATGGCGACGAGGATGCTACATGCCAAGTGATTCACAATGGAAAGCTCAGTGACGCCTTTGAAGTGGAAGTGAAGACAGGGGACATGAGTAAGACGAGGTTGACACCTACCATCAACGATGATCTCCTTGATTGTGGTCGACTCCACTCGACTCGACTGGATCATGCAACGGACTGTGAGAGGAGTGGCATCGGTTGGCTGGAGCGATGAAAAGAACCCAGAAGATTTGGATTTCCCTAATGGTGATGGTGATGATGATGATTTGTGTCTAATGTCTTATCACGCGAACTCGAAGATCTACAGGCGAAAACCAACAAGTCGACAGAAGAGGCGGGGCAGTGAAGACGGGACTTCCTTCAGGTGAACGTAGATGAGACAGAGATAGGGGTGATGAAGATTCCCAACCAACAACACATTAACATCAGCAACAAGAGGCACCAATCACCATCAACGCGAGAAACCTAAAGGAAGTAGTCCCTCTCACATACCCAGTCAGGCAAGGCAACATCGTTTCAACTATACACGGCACAGGCACAGATGACGATGTCAGAGCAACCAGATTCGGAAAGACAGTAAGTCAGACCATCAGTAATCTGAAATCAGTATGGAGATCTACTGTACTGCACTGCACTGTACTGCACTGCACTGCACTGCACTGCACTACAATCAGTAAGAAGTGTGAACAACATCCCGATTTTCAACACTAGTTCATTCAGTCAAGTAAGTCAGTGCTTCGATGTGATGGTTGAGAGACTTGGTGGTGCGTTACGAAGAGCATTTCCAACAAACTACAGTCATTCATCATCAACAGCTGCCACCTACTCTCACTCGATGCTGAAACTGAAGATAGATGAAGATAGATGGGTGGCGGAATAATAAGAATGGGGAAGAGGGAACTTCCTGTTGGTGGCAATGAACCAATGAAGCGAGAAGCTATCGCTCAACAAATATGCAGGATGGGAGAGTGGAGATTGACTGGATTGAGCATACACTGAGAAGGGAGTTTGGGGACATCGCGTGCCAGTTCAGGCTAGACCATCTTTGGAATTTGAAGGGGAAGTGACGAGTTGGGCGTTTGAGGTGAGGGTGACATGGAGGAGGTGGTGTGAGGAAGAAATGGAAGCTTGTTGTCAGTGTTGGAGCAATGTTGTATTGACTGCGGTGAAGGGAGTGAAATGGTGACGTGCTGCTGAAGCCTTATGTTCCACTAGGAACCCAAGGGACAAATGAAATGAATGTTATGACTATATGCTACGCGACGTTGTATTGTTAAGCTGAAACTCCAGTTCTCACGCGTTTAACTTGACGTTTGATTGGTGTAATGGATTGAATCTGAGTAGTCTCGTAGGGCAGGAATCTATATGCAAGTGAATCATTTTTTTGCACGAGCCCTGATACCTGATTCTATCCTTTCAAATTCACTTTTTAAATCCTGATAATATTATTTTTTATTTCTATGGGGACTTATTACTATTTATTGATATACTTGTAATTCTCCGTTGTTTTCTTTGGATCGAATACTTTAACCTCTGTTGGTATATTGGCTCCTGAGTGGATACCTCGATATTGTCTGAGTGTTAATGATGATAATTTGGAACTGTTATTGATTAATGATAAATATCTATTATGTTAATGCCTTGAAGGATAAACAGTTTTCATTGTGTAATCCCGGGTTAGTATATTAGTGCAAACAAAAAATAAACAAATATTTTGTATTAATCCTCAACGTTTCAATCTCTTTAAAAAGATCGTTTTCAAGATTATCAGTTTTATAAAAAATTACATTCATAAATCTATAACAAAACAAATGCTGAGTCATTTTACCTAGAAGTATGATGTAACCGCTCATAATTTTATGAACTTTTGCAACGAGATGATTGACCTTGATCTCGCAAATTCAAACGTACCACCGTGTTTTACAATCTCTAATCTTATTTTTTAATCTGTTTGGAAACCGTGTTCATCCTCATAAAATCGCTGTCAGTCAGACATACCTGAGCCTTTTTTTCCATTTGGAAATAATTAAAATAACAGCTTTTGTGTAAATAGATGAGTGACTTAATAATAGGTTTCTAATTACGGAATACCGTTGTAAAATTCATTTTCAAAGACGATTGCTGATCAATCCACTTCTCTATGTAATTTATCTATCATGCATAGAAAACAAATAAGATAATCTACCAAACTTATTTAGGACAAATACCTTTACTTATTTACGCCTTTCTGAATGTAGGTAAAACTATTAGAGGATATATTTATGTTTAAAATTACCAATTCAAAATTAAATGTTAGTCCGTTAACAACAGAACGTATAAGAAGTTCTTTGCCACTTTCGCAACACTGAATATATGCGTATCACAATCAATAAGCAGAAACAAACTATTTTATCACTACTTTATTATCTGTGAGCTCCTTGGCGTAATTGAAAGCTCAGTTTTATTCAGAGCTAATATTTAGCAGCTCATAAGCTTTGGGCTAAAGAGATGTGAATAATTGGATCTGGTTGTCTTCTAAATCTGTGTATCTCAGACTGGATAAAAAGTGAATATTTATTTTATTTGAAGCACAAACCTGGTGCAAGATTAACGCCGTGAAAAAGCCATGCAAAATGACGTAGAGATGATAAGCATGCGAAAAGTTATGTAGCGACAACACAGAAGAAGCAGAAACACAAATAGAGGTAGGTTATTAAAGAGACCCTCCCTATTTCCGTTTTGCTTTTATGAATAAAGGAATAAAAAGGCTGCATTATGGTCCTCCTCTGGTCTTGACTCTCCAACCATGTCTACCATCACCCCAAGCCTCAGAGTTCTATGATCTTATGGGTTTCGTTTATTGGGTTGTAGAAGCCGCTTTAGTACTTGGAGATCCTTACAATCCTGTGCTCCCTTAGGTGGATCAGTGTTAACAGGCGATAAAGAACAAGATACTGAAACTGATGATGCTGAAACAATAGACTGGCTGGATTGCAGTTCGAATTACTCTCTTCAGGGTTCCAGACATCTATGAATATTAGTGATTGGTATACCCTATACTTTACGGGCTATCTCATTTACACCAGCCCTCCTACCGTCAATGGCTCTGAAAAGCTGAAGTAGTTTCCACCAGTTGCCAGGTGGAGCTGCCGCTCCCATGCTACTTGCCGATTCTGATCACCAAACCTGGTAGTCCCTACATAAACTCTATGTCGTCTTCCACGTAAGTGAATTACGAACATCGATGTAGTGTGTCTATTGCTATGGACCAGCAAGCTCCAAGAAATTGTAGAGACATAGCGTTTATTGTTTGAATGTTTATCAATGATGAAACAGCTTTGTTCATCTTTTTCATGGTGTCTTGTTGGTACAGCCATTGCTCGTTTGTATTTTGTTGAGATTCAACAGCCAGCAACCGAACCGCCTATGTCAACATGTTTAATACAACGGTCGTCACTATCAGCAAAAAACAAAATGGAGTAAGTACACGATAAAATGTGATCAGATTGCATACAAATGCTACAGAAGAACTGGCAACGCTGAGAACATCAATACCATCAGCACTTAGTTACTATATGATCTATTTAAGTCAGGTAGACATGTCGGGGCTGAAAGTTAGTACTAGCTAGCAGTGGGTTTTTCCAGTCTGGAAAGCATAAAATTGTCTAACTAGTCAGAAAGATTTCTTGATGATCATGTCTTTATATCGCAAAATCGATTGTTCTTTGTATTTTTGCAGAATATCACCTAAAAATGATAATTTTCAGTTTTTATTCATGAAATAAAAAGTATTCCTTGTATTTGTAGCTTATATCTTTCTTGCAGTTAGTACCATAAAATCATATTTCATCAGGTAATTTTATATTTCTCTAAAATGTATCTCATTTACACAAAACATTGGTGTTTCACCAAACACGAAACTGATTCTCATGAGTGTTTAAACTCTTGCTCTTATATAAGGTTTATGGGATCTGATTTTCCCCCAAGTGATGACTGAATAAGTTAATGAACAAAATATGTCTTAAATCAGTACAATATGAATGCAGCAAAATAATTTGCACCATTTCTAGGCTATCAGTCAATTGTAAATATGATTAGTAGTGATGTTACTTTATTGTAAATCCATGAATGATTAGCTTGAAAAAAGACTCATTCATTCGATTATTCTCTTTATTAGTGCAGTTACAGTGAAAGATAGTTACCAGCTTGTAAAAGGTATTTACTGAGAGTTAACAACAAATTCACACTGAAAAATGGTTGACGTCATATGGCTTCATTCAAGCAGAACAAACATTTTTTTAGCTATCGTTAATCGCTTATGAAAAAATAGAATAATGGCAGGTGTATTTATTTTGCATATCCTTTAGAAGTTGTTCCCTGTCTCCATGCTCAACTAAATAATTAACTGACAGCTTTGCTATCAAATTATAACAACAGTCGGTAATTGATTTCTCTTATATGAAAAAAAACTTCAGGTTTATTTATGCGTAACAAAAGGATGCGTTTTGCAGTGCTGGGTGATTCATGGGATTAGCACTAAGCTCATGAGTATTGTTTGTGGTTGTTAAAATTGATAGGCAGCATATTTTTCAAAATACTAGTGAATTTTTTTCACCCGCTAATATTCCATTTGTTGGGAAAGTGATAAACGACGTGATCACTACATGACTTACATTAGCACTAATCTTTCCTTTGTTAAAGATAGTGAACTACCACTGGCTATTCTGATTAGTTAGAGGATTCTAGATTTTCATTGGTGGGATAGGCTAGACTAAGGTTTATCTCAGACACTAAATATTATCATAATTTTCTTCAAATCCCATCCAAGTACCTAATCTGAAATATAGGTGAACATAACACCGAGCTATGGATTGTGACGCTATGTGCAATTTATCGATGATAGACTTTGGTACAGTTATTATCTCATAGAAAATATCCTACTTCAGGCATGATAGATGTCTGATTTCGACATACAGCTCATTCTGTTTCGATAAAATTGAGAGCGCCTATGGGGTGAAAATATTCTACGTTGATATCCTTTGATGTACATGAAAATTAGCTGAATATTTTCGGGAAATCGTTTGTTATAACTCTGCTTGATGGTCTTTGTAATCTTATGTATGCTGATGCTGACATTGATGCAGAGAGTAAGGTACACGAAGTGTAAGGTGAGTTATCAAATGAATTAGACAGACAAGGATAGACAAATCAGAGGAGGACCAGGTACAAACGTGCACCAGCTCATACTGTCATACAGCAGCATGCGAAGAATTAGAGGATACAAAAACAGTAGTATTAAGCTAGGTAAAAGTAAATATATACAGTAAGAACTTTATAAAACAAAGATTAAATAAAAACAAGTGAATCAGAAGAGGATAATGAAAAGCCTTAGAAGGTGACACGACAAAAAGAAGAGAGGATAAAGTTAGTGTCGAAATGTAGTAAAACAAAAGGAAGATGAAGAAAAGATATGAATGCATCTCCAAAACTGCGATTTCGATAGCGTAATTAAAAAACAAAGTTTATCTGGTTATTGAAATTCATAAAAGGGACTTAGTGTTTCAAAACTGCAGTTGATTAGGGACTACATCAAAAACAATCTTCAGTCATCACTTATGCCTATGGAGGCTAGCACATCTATACACGAGTGTCATCAGAAGTCAAAGACTCGATAGAGTGTTGCCACGTTTCGCTTCAACTATTTTCATACAGTCATAAAAGAGTAAGGACTTCAGCGAACAAATTTGTATTCGACGATGCCATCCTCTGCAGCTGCATAATCGCATTTAAATGCAGTTAGTGTGCACAAAAATGTCAGTTTTTGATAATCAATAACTGGGTGTTAGTTAGTTGGAGGTAATAAAGAGGAGGCTCTGGATTTAAGTCTCATACGTGTAAGCACTCATCAACTAGACGTACCTGTAACCTCGAAGGAACAAATATCACCTCCGGGATTCGAACTCACGACATACAGCGAAATTACCACTGAGCTAATCTTGGTGTGTTTGGCCTCCAGTAGGACTGGATTGCATAAATCGATTGGTCATCGGAAAGCAACCTGTTTCATGTTGTATAGTCCTAAGTGGTGACTAAATTACCTCGGTTAGGAGGTCAATTGAGGCCTGAATAGCTCGGTGGTAACTTCACTGACTGCAACTTTGCACCGCCATGGTGAACTTCTTGACCTAGTGGCCATACTGAAAAATGATCAATAGAATTCATCCAGAACTTAGAATTATACAATGTGAAACTGATTACTCTTCAGTGACCGGTAAATGTAAGCAATAACTGTCAACAGTTAGCCATGAAAACAATATAAGAATGAAAATTTCGCAAGAAATATGAAAGTATTTGACAAGATGAGTAAATTTGAGTTGAAATCAAGGAGAAAAGAATTTGTAGTAAGGTGAGTAGACAGTCCTCATTGCTCAAGAGAATAAGAAATTCGTAACTGAACTAAACGAAAATCGTTTGAGTTATAATCATATGAAAACTGAAAGATTAATTAGGCTTAAGAAGTGGAAAGTTTGGGAATTAAGAAGTGAACAAGGACAGGGAATGGTAGAGTTGCTTCTGAATATACAATTCTGATTTCGATGATTGTATTACCAGAGCTTCAGTAATGCTAAGTAGACGTTTTATCACAAACTGTCACAGCTGGTGACTTCAGTGTGCATATATCAGTTAACCCGCTCCTACAGAACTAGGTACATAGGCCATATGCATAGGTAGATTATCCGAACTCGATGCCAACCGTCTCCGACGTGTTTCAGTAAAAGTGAACGTATCAAATAACAGCTCCATAATACAACATTTAATTGGTATCCAACACAATTCCAAAAGTTTCTTTCCACTAGTCTGCAGAGTGTGAAATCATCTTCCGAAACGTGTGAGGCTATCGGATGTCATCCCTATATTAAGTGGCATAGGTTCACAAAAGCCAGTCAAACTTGATGTGTCTCTGCTGAGATATCTTCAGTGGTTGTTCACCATGGCTCATCTCAGTTCCCAAGGAAGTGAAATAGTCAGTGTGCTGCTCAGCCATTTCCTTCGCTACTGTCAGTTGAAGTTATGATAAAAACAACTCAAAGTGACGATATTTTACGACTAGACAAAGGGATATGTCATAAAACTGCTCTGTGCACTTGAGTCTTAATGGGTAAAAAGATAATTTGTCTGGTGCAATAGAATAGGTTGGATGACAATATAAATTTTCCCTACCTTCTCAAAGACTGCTTTAATAAGATGGGAGTGGTTGTCTTGTTATTTTAAGTAGTTAGAAGCTTCACTTTTACCAGCTCTAATCAGTAGGAAATATGAAAGCGTATAATCATATTAAATTTTCGTCGTTTCACTTTAAAGGGCAAAGGAAATGTTAAAAGATAATTATTTTCACCTGAAGTAGTCCCAGTTCACTTGGTTATCTAGAGGCGATCCACCAATCACTAGAAAAGCGAGTGATTTCTGTGGAATCACATATAACGAGGAATAATTGCACTCATTCATTGTTTGGTACATTCATTGGGTTTCTTTTAGTATTTCCAAATGCCTTAACTCTTCTGAAATAACATCCGATGACCAAGTAACTTGCATCAAAACAGGCTGACAGCTGAATTAAAGCAGAACCTGGGACAAAAGTATCAGCTTATGTGACAGTGACCCACAGCGCATGTAAAGAGAAGGTGAATAAAAAACGACTGTCATGAAAATCGACTATAGTTTATGCGAGATGAGGTTATAAATGGTCGAAGCTCAGTGAAAGTATTCAAGACTTCGAAAACGACAAAGTTTATTTATGTCTGCAACAGTGTGACCAGTTTTGAATCATATTGCAAACACTCACCAACCCTTGAATTCCAATAAAACTGAAAACTATTTACACTAGGTGAATTTATGGCGCTGCTCGAAATGCTCAGTCATCATATGCAGATGTGTATAATAATTTTGAATATTAACTAATTTATGAAAACTTGATGGTATATAATAGCGATTACAATGAGACAGTTAAAAGTAGGACTACTCCGAATTTTCTTCATAATATCTTATACTGCTGAGAGTTCATAACCAGTATTCCCACTTCAAAAACAGTAACCTAACCTTCAGTAGTGTATAGTTATTTACAGCTTTGCTTTTGATACTCATTCTGTTACATTCAAAAATGCAATTTTAAAACCGATGAAAAACAGAGTTTCCGCATATTTTCACTTGTTTGGTGCATTAAACAATTTTTCCGCCACTCAATACTTTTCAAAACTTTTCGGTAAGAATTTTCACGTAAGTGACCTTTTGTTTGATATTTCAGCAATAGTTACATTTCATTTAGAATTTGCATGATAATTCGCTTCCTTTGCTCACTCCCTCGTCAAAGTTTCACTTCCTTCTATACAGTCAGATGATTTTATTATTTGCGAAACTGATGCGAGTTATGCGACGCGACAGGATTAACGTGCATAATGTCTTATGACTGAGGGAAATGCATAATATTAAGGGTGCTTCTGGATGTTGGATACAAGCGTTGTTTGTTTTAGTCATTTATATATATACCTATGAAGTATAAAGGTCATTCATTGCGGCTTACAATACTTAGAAACAAACGTATTGCACCATACACTCATTCATCTACAGTTAATGATCTGGTAGGTAAATCATTGTATGACTATGGGTGAAACAGTTATCTAACAACCTGATACTCACCAGTAGACAGTAAGAAATTCATTCAAAAGATTAAAAGATAAGCCTACTATTCTCCAGATAGTTTACTCTTATCTTGTATATAAACCATAACCTTACTAGCATTTCCAGGAATTCTAGGATGTGTAGGACGCTTACACCTCCGTTTCTGAAAATACCACAATATCACTGGGATAGAATGGAAGCTTTGTCACTATGGATGTAAATAGGTACAGTATATACAGGCAGCTGAATTTCTATGCGAAATGATGAAAAATTTTCAGCAAAAAAATGAATTAATAACCTTGTCGCTCTACGTATATCCCTACTATTTGGTATTCTGGACGTCTATTAAAAATGTTAGTGAATTCATGCTTATGTTTAAGTTACTGTGGTTGTGTTGAAATAGAATGTAATAAACTACCAGTATGTCTTTATTTTTCAGTCTAAGATCTTAACTTTAAGGCGAACAATGTATCGAATTATTTTTCTCTTTTTTTTTCGTGCATTATTATGATGCACGATCCAAACTTTGTAGTAATGACGATTGATTTTCAATAAATACATAGTTGCAACGATAAAAACTAACAGCTTTATACTTCCCGATTATTATTATTCAATAATTTTCCCTTGGGTTCCTAGTGGAACATAAGGCTTCAGTAGAACGTCACCATTTCACTCCCTTCACCGCAGTCATTACAACATTGCTCCACCACTGACAACAAGCTTCCATTTCTTCCTCACACCACCTCCTCCATGTCACCCTCACCTCAAACGCCCAACTCGTCACTTCCCCTTCAAATTCCAAAGACGACCTAGCCTGAACTGGCGCGCGATGTCTCCAAACTCCCTTCTCAGTGTATGCCCAATCCAGTCAATCTCCACTCTCCCATCCTGCATATTTGTTGAGCAATAGCTTCTCGCTTCATTGGTTCATTGCCACCAACAGGAAGTTCCCTCTTCCCCATTCTTATTATTCCCGCCACCCATCTATCTTCATCTATCTTCAGTTTCAGCATCGAGTGAGAGTAGGTGGCAGCTGTTGATGATGAATGACTGTAGTTTGTTGGAAATGCTCTTCGTAACGCACCACCAAGTCTCTCAACCATCACATCGAAGCACTGACTTACTTGACTGAATGAACTAGTGTTGAAAATCGGGATGTTGTTCACACTTCTTGCTGATTGTAGTGCAGTGCAGTACAGTAGGTCTCCATACTGATTTCAGATTACTGATGGTCTGACTTGCTGTCTTTCCGAATCTGGTTGCTCTGACATCGTCATCTGTGCCTGTGCCGTGTGTAGTTGAAACGATGCTGCCTTGCCTGACTGGGTATGTGTGAGGGACTACTTCCTTTAGGTTTCTCGCGTTGATGGTGATTGGTGCCTCTTGTTGCTGATGTTAATGTGTTGTTGGTTGAGAATCTTCATCACCTCTATCTCTGTCTCATCTACGTTCACCTGAAGGAAGTCCCGTCTTCGCTGCCCCGCCTCTTCTGTCGACTTGTTGGTTTTCGCCTGTAGATCTTCATTCAATGTCTTATTTCCTTTTCCTTCCTAACAAGGTTATGCACGTTTTTTTCATGTGTCTTTCATATAGTTCCATGATATGCTGGCGAAATTATTGGTGTTTGAATTATTCGCAATAATTTGATAACTCGATAAAATTAACCTAGTAGATATTTATCGATATTCTACACTGAGGTTTGGTTAAACTCTGCTATGTACAGTTAATTTTCGAGAGCAGTTGTATTTGTAAATTAAGACGATACTACACTCTATTGCTACGTTGGCAGCTACTGTGCATGTCAATTTTGAAGTTAGGTTACGTTACTCTGTAGCTCGTCAGCCTTCTGTGTACCATTCAAGCGAACGGATCTGTAAAACTGGGAAGCTTTGTGAAAGGAACCGAGTTTTATTCGTGATCCCCGCCCATGCACATGCTGACTGCGGTTCAGATGATGGAAAGGATGAATTCTATGAGAAGCTGTTAACTTTGCTATAGAAAGCAAAATGTTCACATATAGTCATAATGGCATGTGACTTTAACGCTGAAGTTGGAAAGCTGAGCGAATCAGAAAGGCATCTCTCAGGCACTCATGGAATCCTGTGCTGACGAACCGACAACAGTGATCATCTATTGTCCTATTAATCACTCATTTCTGGCCAGTACTAACTTAAGGGATAAAGAGAGATACGGTCTCAAATGGCGTCCGCCGACTTCAAACCAATGATAGATCTAAAGATAGGTCAAATTGCCGTTATTCATTGCTGGAGAGGATCGGCGGGGGATCAGCACTCTTTCTGACTCCGGTTATGAGTTAGTATAGGTACGCGGATGTATGCACTTTATTGGCCACTGTAAACATGAGACAGTGAGGTGTATCTGTGCTCAGTTGCTAAGTGATGACTTCAAGTACGTATTTAAGGAGTTAGCTAAGCATATATCTGAACATGACAGGAGTGTTCATCCTGAAGAAACCTTGTTTGGCGTTGGTTCTGCTATAGGGACAGCTGTGAAGACGATTGGCAACCTACACCCGAAAGTTAGCAAACGTCATTGGAACTTATTAATGAGGGAGATTTATTCCGGCTGGCTCTGACCACAACGAAGGGCGAAAGCAACTCAAACGTAAGTTTACAAAGAGTCTTCAGAATTATCCCGAACAGTGGTGGGTAGGGAACACAAGAGAGTTAGAGAAGGCATAAGCGTTGGGTAACACCAGGCAACTATTTAGGCTTATTGAGGATACAGACAAGAAGAAGGCAAAGGTGAGTGAAACCATCACCGGAAAAGATGAGATACTGGTAACCTCCAAGGACAGGTGGCTATAACGCTGGGGAGAAAACTTTGAAGGCAGTTCAGCTTGTACTCAACAATACTTGAGTTGCCCAACATCCAGCCTGATTCTGAGTGGGACGTAGTAGTCGGTTCTCTAACTCAAAGTCGGGAAGGTTGTATCTAACCTAAAACGATTCTAAGCAGCAGGACCTGACTGTTTGCTGTCTGAAGTTTTCAAGGATGGAGGTAGAAAATTGCTGATTAGAGCGACGAAGGTACTAGACAGTGGGTAGGAATCGGAGGTAGTGTCGTCAAACTTATCTGCTTCACTGATCATATCCAAGTCTAAAGAAGGGAGCAGAAATCTTCTTGTGACAAACATAGAGGAATTAGCTTGACTAACAGTGTGTCCAAAATCCCAGGGTCCATAGTTGTCCGATAATTAACTGGAGCTCGAGAACAGAAAAATCGAGAAAACTAGGCGGGTCTAAGACCTGATCGAAGGTACATGCATCATAAAGTCACCATCCAACACATTCTCGGGCACAGACAAACCTGCCGGTTACTGGCAGACACTTACCATATTTCTCGGCCTGAAGGCAGTACTTGTCAACCGCTTGGTATTTTCGGAGTGGCTGACTATGAAGGGAGTATCAAGCAAGTATGTAACGTTACTCAAAGCTCTCTGCTATAACTTGCACACCCGTGTAGGTCTTACAGAGAGTTGTCATATTAATTAGCGACAACTAGTGATATCGGCAAGGGGTGCCTACTGTCATTGTTCCCATTCAACTTCGTCATAGACGTGCTGATGGACATAACCGTATATACAAGTGACTTTACAAGGGTTGATGTGCTCCTTGGAGATCATGCGGTTGACTTGGAGTATACAGACGATATTGTCCCGCTAAGTGGAAACGCTGACGAAATGCATGGTCTTGTAAATGCGTTGGGCAGAAATCTGAGTATGTTTGGCATGCGTTTTGCACCTATGAAATGTAAGATTATGCTCTAAGACTGGTTTGCAACGACTCCCAGCCTGATGATAGGGAGTGAAGTGGTGGAATTTGTCGACTACTTCACTTACTTAGAGAGTCGAATCAGCCTGGACTGGCTGGTTGCTGACGAAATCTCAGCTGGGATACAGATGGCCAGTTTGACACTTGCCGACTTGCATCACGTGTAACACCCATTGGTGATATATCCAACTATCTTTCAAAGGACGATAATACTGTGCTGAAGTCCGCTGTGTCTTGTTATACACTTGAGGAACATGGCCGTTAAAAGCAGACAAGATGAAGTGGTTTCAGGGTTTTGATCATGTGTGTCTCCGTAGCATTGCTCACGTTTAGTGGAATATCCGTTTGATGATTGTTGAGGTCAGACGAAGAGTACGAGACAAAGCATGGAACTCGACTGATGAGGTTGTAAAGCTTGGTCAACTGAGATGGCTTGGAGATACACTGCACACGCCGAGCCACCGCCTGCCTTGAAGTGACATACTAGGGGAGGCTGAAGATTTAATTGGAAGCGGGGTCAAAATGACCAGTCCGAGAATGGGCACTAATCGACGAAGTCTCTTTGTTCTTCTGTCTAGTGTGGTGAGATTAAGACTGCCTGGTTTGGGTCCCTGAGACGAAAGAAGTCAGTGGTTTAGAAATCTTCATGAAATGGCTGAAAATTGGTCACAATGGCAGAGTTGGAGGAACATTAGAAACCTGGGAGCATTAGATAACTGTTTCGTCCTAGTGTACGACTTCTCCGTATAGCGCATCCATGACTCCACCAAGGATTTAACCCAGGATCTTGAGATTTAGTGGCCAGCACGCTAACAGTGATTCGCTGGGTTGGAATCCAGCGGTCTATATTTCCAACATGTGTCAGTTCACAACATAGGGTAACCGTCATCTAATGTCACTGCTGAATATTTCTCCTCACGTCCACCAAGTTTGCCCCACCAGTCACGACTTCTCATGGGAACTTCGGGAGTCAACTCTCGAGGCTAGTCATCAGTGAAGACTAGATTAATTCGATCCCCGGCCGGGCAATGGGTGAGCGCTTCCTAGGAGTCCCATACTAGGACGAAACAGTTGTTCCGTACTCTCAGATTTTCAATGTTCCTCCAACTGATGTCAGTTCATGATGAATGCGAAGTTGAAATCGATAAATCCCCATAAACCCCCAAACTTGCAGAAAAATTCAGTGCTGTAAACCGATAAGGAAGCTTAAAATAGGGACTAACATGATACTAGATACAATATTTTGATGTTTTTGAAATAATATAATTCACTCGAAAGTCGGCAAAGTTTTAAAAAATACTATTTTGTAGTTATTCAACTGATGATGTATTACTATAATGATATTTTCAGAAATGCTCAAGTTCATTGGTTGTTCACAAGAGAGCAATGAATTTCATACTATTTAGTCCGGATTGCTGACTGGATCCTATGGGTCATTTTGTGACGTGACCACCAAGGTAGGAGGCAGTGCACTTTTGACGGTTGAAGTCAATCTAAGGGAAGCCCTGGACTTAGGTCTTGTGCTTGTTGGCTTTCATCAGGTTTATAGGTAACCTCGTGGGAACTGATATCTTCACTCGAATTCGAACGTGCGTCACTCAGTGTTGCAGTTAGCGAGGTTACAACTGAGCCATTCGGTCCGCTACTGACCTTCTGTGGGATTTTATTAGATAAATTAGTTGGTTACTGAAAAGCAGCCAATCATCTCTTGTCTAGCCCTGACTGAGTTCTATCGATCATTTTGCAATGTGGTCACCAAGCTAAGAAGCTCACCAAGTTCGCCATATTAATTTCGTTAAATCTCGTCGTTTTTAAAGCAACTTTTAATAAAACGTTTACTAAATATACTACAGGGATAGTGAAATCGACTTTTGTTTTATTTTAGTCTCTTGTATGAAATCTGAATTCACATGCTTGATTAATTTGTTTAGAAGAATTCAATTTAAGACAAAGTCTTTATCTTTGCGAATATCACATACTGTATCCAATAGGCGATAGGGTGATTCGTTTTTCTTATACTTTAAAAAAGTTTTTTCTCGCCACGGAGATATAGAAGTGATTGGTGATTTAGTCTAGTCCACTCTTCCTCATCTTCAAGAAAGTAATTATAACTTGTCTAAAGTAAACATTTATTAGCTTTGTTGATTTCGTAATATGAACAAATTATTAAATCAACAAGTATGTCAGTACCTATATGTGTACATGTTTATGCGTGTAACGCAATAAGCTGCTGGATGCTATGAATTAGTTTTCAAGTGGATACAAGTGAACACGAAATACACTTGAACAAGTTGAGTGTGTCAAGAGGAAGATATAGACTATTTTAATTATATTTGACTGTACACTGCAGTTTCTTAAGAGGAATGGTGTTTAAAATTTCCCCTTTGTTGGTGTTGAAGACCTAATTGTAAACAGCATATCGCCTTTGTATGTTTACAGCCAGTATACAGGGATTTTATTCGGTTTTCTGTACTTTCGAGTAATGTTTAGAGAGGCACATGTGAAGATTTGACAAAAACTACTCACTTTCTGGTATTTAAAATTTATACAATTCGGTGGTCAAGGTGGACGAGTTACTGATCACCATATGTGATTTATGCAAATGTTTCTACATCTGAAGACTAATTCCCAAAGTAGGCAACTACTTCAATGTGCAGCAGTTATACCATAAAGATAAATCTTGTTTTTGGAATATCCAGCTGTAATAAACTCCTCAGTATATGGTCATTCTCATCTTAGAATGTTAAGCCAGTGAAGATGAAGATGCTGTTTTAATTGCTTATCCCAAAACATTATCTATAGGTCTAGTCATCCTTTAATTCAAGTGAAATTATACAAATAACTGACTGAAATTATTTTTACATTATTCACATATAATTATTAACAATCAGTCACTTTTCCATGCTGCACGTAACATCACAGGTCAAGAAAAAGTTGACTAAGATATAATGTGATGCAAATGTTTTTTCTGATGATTAAATTCAGCTTCTATAAACTGCCTTCCATGAATAATATTTCATTTTGGGAAGTGTGTCCATCCTGTGCAGTCCCGAATTTTCTACCTCATCAAAGAGTCTATATCTAGCTTGATAAACGATAACGAAAATTATCTTTTCTAAGATCACTTGCCAAGTTAATTTATTTAATCAACCAGTCAGTAATAACCCGATCATTCAGCTGTATGACTTCTTCTTCGGTCTCCCATCATCACGTAGCTAGTTGTAACATAACGATAACTGCCTTCTAGGTTACCACTGGCCAACAGACCTTGTCTTGTGATTGTGTGGTGAGCAACTTCCTGTTCATCATAGTCACACCTTCTGTCCTTCAAAAACCCACTATCTTACTCCAAATCGAGCTGAATTACAGAAATGAAGCATTGTACTGACTTTCGACTGAAGTATCTGTGATAACTGTGATTTGGCTGGTGGATGGTACTGATACGAAGTTATGATTGCAGGGGAAATGGAAACGACCAGGTAAAATTCTTTGGTGAACAAACTAATGTTAAGACCAGGCAAGTATCTGGGCCACGTAGCTCAGTCAGTATATTGCTGGTCCAGTAATCCAGAGGTCACTGGGTCGAATCTTTCGGCGACAGAGCTTTTCATTTCAGCTTTAATTATTACTCTTGATCCATGCTACAGTCTACCAAACTATGATTATTAAAGGTAAACTCATCGATAAAGTTTACTCCTTTTTTAGGAGCATTCATCCTTGAGAAGACGAGATGCTAGTTGACGTATCTGCAGATAGAAAATGTTTTTCACAATCTCTTTTGCATTGGAATAACGATATATTTGCGAACTTATGAGGCTAGATGAATTTCCCGTCACTGAAGTTTGACTAATGTATTACTTTTAAGATATTTCATGTTCATATTCTTACTGGTAGAGTATACCATAGTTAACCAGTGGCAGAATTTTTATGCACGGACCATTGTTTGGTATGCTTACAAGGTAATTAAATAGGAATAATGAATGTGAAAGATATTAATTTATCTTTATCAAACAAAAATAAGGACAAAATCATTTCCGATTATAAACTATGTAATTGGTGTGAACTAAGCGGCGGCAACAATAAAGATGACCTTACGTTATAAGATAAAATTTAGCAGAAATCTGATATCTTTTCGTGTTGACTTCTAAAGTAAAATAAGCCTGCATAACTTATCCTCAAAATGAAAAATATATATATATTATGCACATAAAAGTGATAAGCATGAGGATTAGTTTTCATGTTGTTTAGTAAATTTCGTTTGTACTAATTCAATGTATAAGGCTTCATATCACTATAGCGATCTTCTCTTGAATAAATTACAACAGTTGTAGTCATGCGTTTGACTTACATTCATCTGCATTTTTGAAGTTAGAACTCAAATCGAAGAGTTTGCAAATTAAAATCCTTCTCGAGCTATTTATCTAGACTACGATACACGAATCGTCCTGACGTAATACTGCTGCTGACATATCATTTTTTGTACAACTATTTAAAACAATGTCTACATACGACCCCAGCTACACAACACTGTCACACAGAATTTCTAAATGACTTGGTTTAGAATTCCAATGGTCGATCTGAGTAACTTCGAGATTTTGAATACATCTTATGAATATGCATACTGAAGTCTGTAACCCCTAATATATCTGTGGTTATCAAGACCAAAAACATGCATGGCTCGCTTTACATTATCTTGAAACTATTTCAGTATACGGCAATTATTATGTAGTCTTAGCTAAGGATACAGTTTCATACGTTTTTTTTCTGACTAAAATCTTTTTAGTGAATAAATTGCGAATTTAGTGGGGTGTTAAGAGTAGATTTGAAAAACGCTTTTAACATCGCAATCTTTCTTCATGCAAGCTTCTACACTGTAATCTCTTCATCAGTGTTCATTCCTCGTTATTCATAGTCTGTTTATGAATGAAGAAATCAAATACTTGGAGGGGAATTGTGCATTAACTTCTTTGTCCAATCTATCAAATTAGTATGCAGATGAAAAATATCACATCTTACTAGCCGATAAATGGACATCAAATCTAGTGTGTTCAATTTTTCTTACAGAATTCTCAGTTTTCAGTCAACTTTAAACAAATGATTTAAGTAATGCTTTATAACATACTGAACATAATAGGATAAGCTTTATTTAAGCTATTTGCTATACAATATGTGACATAGTGAATTGAGGAATCGAGGTTAAAAAAATAAACAGATAAATTATATTCTACAAGCTCACATTCCTTCCATTTAAGTAAATCTTTCCAGGAACCCAAAGAAAAATTTTTTTCAACCATTTTCAGTTACGAAGACATTTCAAATTTTTTTGCCTGTCAGTCATGTGACCTGGTATCTGGCCTTGTGAATTTCTTAATTCTAATATTTTTGGTATTCTCAGAGATCCAAGTTCTGCACTTTATAAACCCTCTGTAAGTGGTTCCAGATTTATCATATGTAAACGTGTTAACTTTCAGATTAATTGTTCCCAATGACTTTGGAAGAGGTTTGCTGACACAAAAGGATTTAGTATGGAAAGTGTCCCAGACCCATGAAGTCACTGAAAAAAATGAGATCGAATATTCAGCACTTTATAAATCTGTAACCGCGATTAGACAACTGGAAGTCACTTCATGTACTACCGGTTTTTAGGAAGGAATATGCAGAAGTTCCCTAACCAGCCAATGAATTCAAACCTTTAATCTCAGGTCTATTTCCTGCCGGTCATACAATAATTCAATGTATTCGTTTGAGCTACGCATTTTGTTCCCACCCAGCTTCATTTGTTCACCTAAAAACATTTTTGTCGTACCAGTCAGTAAAGACGATACGCTTTGTCAGCTGAAATGCGCACGCAAAGCATAATGTATTTTTGGGGCAATATCAACATTTTGGTGAATAAGCTCATATGTCATAAGTTATACTCATGTAATGGTGACTCCCCTTTATGGTCATATATCTGTGGTCTAAGAGATTTTCGTAGGTCAAAACTATATGTATGTAAGTGTGAAACTTTGGCATTGAGGTGCAGTTTAATTCCATATTAGGTTGTTTATTTGACTAAGTATTATTTACTGGACGACTTTTCAAGCAGAATTTATCACTCATATTCATCTCAAAGTAATCGTACGACTTTCAAGATTCACTTCTGTAGTTCAACAGTTCTTCATTCTTTTATTTTAATGTTAGTGAAATTTTCCAGATATCTGGAATAAAATGAGTGAAAATGTTTACTCCATCTACAACTATTTTGAAAAATACGGTTGACTTAAGTAAGCAGTCATGTTCATAATTGGATTCATAATACATAAATAACAGCAAGCTGTATAGTCTGTAACTAACTTGGTCTCAAAAAAGTTGATTACTTAGTTCACTTCTTACACTTTCTTCTTGGAATGGGATATAAGTTGAATAAGATGCGGTACAGTTTTTATATTTACTAGTACGTGTATAAAGTTTTAAATACCTGCTCCCGGTCTTGTCTGAGGATGCAGGTTGTCTGATAAAATAACTCCTATCATCTTTTTACTTGTGTTAGGATGTTGCTTCACAGTGGTGTCACTTAGAAGGGTTAGAGGCAGGCCACCAGTTCTGCTGATAATATTTAAGTTTCTGCGCAGTGCAGCGAAGTCTTTTTTCAACAACCCATAGAAGAATAAGGAGGACCAATGAAGAATAACATATAGGATGCAGTCGTTCATAGGGGACAAAAGAAGAGGCTGTGAACTGTGTTCTACTTTCTTCCAGAGAAATTGGAATACAATCAGTTGATAATACAGTACTTAGTATGTGTCCTGGGTAGACTATGCAGTGAGATAGGTCTTGAGACAGAATCAAATACTGGAGTATAGTCTAAGAAGGCATACATGACATATTTCGCATTTCTACCAAGATTATAAGGAATATTGTGATATATGGCAGTGTTGGCATTCAGAGTACTTCTTTGAAATTGATGGATAAATTGATTGGGATCTGTGAAAACCTACAGTGAGGATTAAAACACAGGTGATATTAGCTTTACTGTTGTCTTTAAGAACACAGAATTAACTGCAACCGGAGGAAATTTCAAAAATGGTCCTGAAGCCATGGACTTATGTACTGGAAGTTATCGGAAAGTGATTTACTAAATATGTTAGTGAGTGAATAGCATAATATATCTGCACATTTTAGAGGCATAAAATTTGAAATGCTATCCGGAACCAAGCTGTATAAAGAGTTGAAGGATTTGAGACACTCAAAAATATCTTTCTCAGCGAATTTAAGCAAACATTGTTCATGAGAACTGGGATGATAAAGTGGGGTGGTATGACCGAGTTGACCATTTGTTCAAAGTGAGTGCATAACTACATGCTTATTTCAGTATATTTACATCAAATAAAATCGACTGTAGTCCTATCTTAAACATTTACATTTATCCTTTTTATTCGATTTCCATTTACCTATAACACTGACAGTTTTAACATTGAAACGTTTTCCATATGACTTATACTTTTTATTATTATGTAACATTATTCAATGATTCATAACTTTAAAGTTGTTGAAAACAACTGTTCACTGAAATGTTTTTTGTCTTGAACATTCAGCCAAAATCTTATATATAACTAATTATTTTTATGAAATATTTTAAGTATTTCGAATGGTTTAATGGAATCATGGAACAGAGTCTAAAAAGGCAAATTTTTCAAGTTTATGTAAAATAACTTCATTCGCCAATCTACTTGTTTTGTGTGAATTATTTTTATGTATTATTTTTTTAAGAAATATAATTATGAAATGAAATAGCCCAACTAATTTCATTACTGTAACCTTCTCTTTTTCTTCTGTCGAGAGAAGCAGTATTTTCAGAAAAATAACTGTCGTCATATTTTATTACTGTGAGGTCTAGTCAAAATAAATCTGATTTAAAGTATATTGTGAAAGATAGAAAAGAAGTTAATTAATAAGATAATGAATGCTAACCTATGGCTGACCGAAATTTTACTTGAGAAAATATCTAAATGGGTGTAATAAAACTTTGTACTGTGAAATTGAATGAATTGATCAGAATATTAAAGTACTGCATATTCCTCTTTAATAAAGACTTTAAAACAATATCCTAATAAAATTCAATGAACTAAATGGGTACATCAAGCAGACTCTGTTAGTTTGTAAAAATAGACAACACTGATGTATCATATCATTTAAAAGATATAATTCTGTGTTAAACCATCTTGATCATTTCTAATTTTTGAAATAACTTCATTGCATCAGGTGGTCAGGGTTAATCGGAAAGAAGCTCTAGACGTAGGTTTCGTGATTGTTGGCACTCATCAATGAGTTATTTTTGTACCCTTGAGGAAATTGAATTTTCGTTTGTTGATTTGAAATGATAAAATCATTGACTTAACCAGTAAACTATCCGGTTCATGACTGACCTCCTGAAGGATTTGGCTGTGTACATTAGTCTGTCACCAGGTAGTAACCGACACTGGTGTTATTCCTTAGCGATTGCACTTTTTCAACCAAGTTTCTGGGTGTGGGCACCAAGCGAAGTGACGAGACACAGAAGTGCACTCTAACTTGGTGTTCAATGCTTAAAACTGCGTACAATGATAATACTGGTGCTATAATTCACCAGGCAGAGTGATATGAAACTGTATGTTTGAGAAAAACCAGAATATTTGGAAATCTTTCCTTCAAATTAAGGCTATACTTTTCACCAGTAATACAATAATGATGGCTGGTAGAACAACATCGTGAGTGAAATATTTCCCATTTATTGCTTTTTGTTGCGAATACAGGTCTGTAATGCAGATATCTTCAAAGATTCGGTTTTCTGTTGTACACGATTTCGGTATCAATGCTTTACCTAGTTTATCTTGGATTATTTACAATCCACACATCCAGGGGATAAATTAAGTGGGTACTTCAGTCCCACATATCGATTGATGTTCCTTACGACGTTTTACTATAAGCAATATCTGCCTAAAGTAGGCAATATATTTGTGGCCACAGAAGACATATACCGTTCAATATTTTTCTTTGATTCTGATTAGCTATTTTCAAAAGTTTTACCCCTAAAATCATGTTTTGGTCATTTTGTTTCGTATTTTACAGCATGTTGCTTTTAGTCAAGCAATTAGTGGAATTAAGCAAACTAACAGAATCATGTTTTGTTTGTCATCATAGTGGATAACAATCCTGGATTACTACTGTTGGCATATGAGCTCCTGTGCGGAAGCCTTGATTTAACCAGTGATATTACGTTTGGATAGCGGTTAGCAGTGCAATCCGAGACATACGTCTTGTCCTATTTGAGACTTGTCAGAAGTGAAACCACCAGGTATATCGAGGCATCTGCAAAGGATCCGATATGTCAACAGAAACCGGCAGATCACATCAGTTAATAACGGAAAATAACAGGTTCCAATATAAAAACTATGCCCCCGTTGCATATAGAGCGGCTATCGTAAATAAGTAGCCTAGTGGAAAAAGCTCTGGCTTTTAAAGCGATGCGTGCTGGGTTTGAGTCTCACGGGGGCACCATCACTTACTGATAGGCGGGTACATCCAGCCGACGAGTCATAAATATGACGTGGCAAACGTTCTAGGCTTCACTGCTAGCCAATATCCATCAAATAAAACAAAGTATGTGTTATCTTTCGACAGACCCATGCAGAAAGTGCTCGATTTAATAATACGCAAAATTCCGCATTGTGACAGCAGCATTAGTAACTAGTGCTGAATTATTCAACAAAATCAGTCCAATATTGACTTCACCTTATTACAGCATCAGACTGGAGTTCTTGTCCGTCGACATTAAGATACCACCAATTAACTTAAACTAGGTTCTGCAATGAATTTGCCTAAAATATCACTGATGCAACCAACGAGTAAGTTTATTTGCAATCAGATAATACTTATTAGAATTATAATAATTTTGCCCTCCGGTTCCTAGTGGAACAGAGGGATTCAGTAGCACATCTCCATTTCACTCTGTTCTCTCCAATCTTTTGAACCTCACTCCACGACTGCCCAGAAGCTCTCATTTCTTCCTCACATGATCTCCTTCATGTCACTCTCGCCTCGGATATCCAAATCGTCGAGTCTCTTTCGGTCCCAATCGAGGGCATGACCTAGCACGTGATGTCCCAAATCGGTCTTCTCAGTTTATGCCCAACCCATCTCCACTACCTTCTGCATATTTGTTGAGCGATAGGTTCTTGGTTGTTTCGTCACCAGCCAGAGTTCCTTGTTGCTTATTCTTTCTGGCCATCTGATCTAATATTCAGTATCGAGTGGGTGTATGCTGTAGCTGCTGATGAATGACTGCAGTTTGTTGGAAATGCTTTTCGTGACACGCCAAGTCTCTCAACCATCACATAGAAGTTGTGACTTACTTGACTGATATTAGTGTTGAAAATCCGGATCTTGTCCACGCTTTATGCTGAGTGTAGATCACCACACTGATTTCAGATTGATGAAAGCCTGTCTTGCTCTTCCGATCCTGGTTTTGACATCCTCGTCTGTGCCGCCTGTAGTTGAAACGATGCTGCCTTGCCTAGATAGGTGAAAGAGGCAACTTCCCATTGATGGTGATTAGCGCCTCTTGTCGTTGATGTTGTTGTTGGTTGGGTATCTTCACCACTTCTGTCTTCTCTACGATCACTTGAAGGAAGTTCCGTCTTCGCTGCCCTTCCTCTTCTGTCAACTTGTTGGTTTTCACCTTCACATCTTCGAGTTTGTGCGACTAGTCGTCGGCGAAATTCAAACCTTCTAGGTTCATTTCATCGCTCCAGCTAGCGTATGCCTATCTCCTCACCTCTGACAGTTTGCCGCATGGTCCAGTCCACCACAATCAGAAGGATCAAAAGTGATAGTAGGCGGTAGCCTTATCTTACCCGTGTCCCTCGTCTTCACTTCAAAGGCGTCACTGAGCTTCTCATTGTGAATTGTTTGGCGTGTGGCGTCTTCGTATAACTGTTGAATGAGGTTGATAAAGATTTTTGGCACTCCTTAGTGTTGAAGCAGTTTCCAAATTACTTCTCAGGCAACGCTGTCGAAGGCCTTCTCAAAGTCGATGAAGTTGAGGTAAAGAGTTGACTGCCGTTCTATGATGATGTGTAGCGTAGTGTCGCAGTTAGATTCACACATGATTTGTACTTCTTGAATCCAGCCTGTTCTGGTCGTAGTTTTGAATCCAGTACATCCTTTAGTCTCTCCAGGATGATGCAGCATAATGTTTTGTTTGAAGTGGAGAAGAGCATGATTCCTCGCCAGTTCTTGCAAAGGCTTAGGTTGCCATTCTTCGGCAGTTTGACAAGGTAACCCTTCCTCCAATCAGTCGGCAGGTACCTTCCCTTCCTTCGTTCCAAACCATCTGTAGTAGCGGTGTGAACATGTCCGCTGTTGTCTGTGCCTCCATTCTCAATGCTTCTGGCGGAATTCCATCTGGTCCTGATGCTTTCCTGCACTTCAGGAGCCTTAAGGCTTTCAGGACTTCGGCATTTATCAGAGGGCCTGTGTTCACTTGCAGTTCTGCGGCTGGGCTGATGGCGATATTTCTGAATGAGTTGCAGGTGGTGTTCGATTCAAGAGCTTTTTGAAGTGATCAGCTCATAGCTTCCTCTGTTTCTCCTCTTTGCTAACTAACTCTCCTTCACTATCTTTCATTCATTCCATTTGTGTTGATCTCTTTCCTCCCAGATGGTGAATATCCTGGTTATTTGATATAATGTTGTCAGGTCTCTGTCTCTCCTACTTGCAGTCTGCAGCCTGTTCTGCTTCACTTGCCAATGTGTCAGAGAAGTGTCTTTTGTCTTTGCGCGCACTCCTCTTCACTTCATGAATTAGAACTGATAGCCAGGTGATCTTCGCATAACGCACTTAAGTACACGTGAATAAGTCAACGAGTAACTTATGCGGTTATTTTGTCTTGACATTCACTACCGGTAACGACTTTGCATGATTGAATTTGTTAAGTGCTCAACATTAAGGGCTAGACATTGGCATCGGTTAACCACTTGTGTACATAGTCCAGTCCTACGCTTGATTATTCGGAGCTTGAATAAATGAATGTCTATGACAGTGACAGTAAGTGATGCTGGTTCAAAACATTGACGGAACATCAGTTTCCTCAGGGTAACAGAGACTCACTGACAACGAGTGCAAAAAAACTTGAAACCTAAGTCTTAGGCTTCCAGTCAATTGGTTAACAAAACTTAACTGTTCAGCTTGACAACATTATATCAGACAAAAAATACTTCTACGACACATTCTCAAGTGAAGTCGAACAAGCTGCAGGCTGCAGGTAGGAGATGAAGATGCCCAACCAACAACAACATCAACGACAAGAGGCGCTAATCACCATCAATGGGAAGTTGCCTCTTTCACCTATCTAGGCAAGGCAGCATCGTTTCAACTACAGGCGGCACAGACGAGGATGTCAAAACCAGGATCGGAAGAGCAAGACAGGCTTTCATCAATCTGAAATCAGTGTGGTGATCTACACTCAGCATAAAGCGTGGACAAGATCCGGATTTTCAACACTAATATCAGTCAAGTAAGTCACAACTTCTATGTGATGGTTGAGAGACTTGGCGTGTCACGAAAAGCATTTCCAACAAACTGCAGTCATTCATCAGCAGCTACAGCATACACCCACTCGATACTGAATATTAGATCAGATGGCCAGAAAGAATAAGCAACAAGGAACTCTGGCTGGTGACGAAACAACCAAGAACCTATCGCTCAACAAATATGCAGAAGGTAGTGGAGATGGGTTGGGCATAAACTGAGAAGACCGATTTGGGACATCACGTGCTAGGTCATGCCCTCGATTGGGACCGAAAGAGACTCGACGATTTGGATATCCGAGGCGAGAGTGACATGAAGGAGATCATGTGAGGAAGAAATGAGAGCTTCTGGGCAGTCGTGGAGTGAGGTTCAAAAGATTGGAGAGAACAGAGTGAAATGGAGATGTGCTACTGAATCCCTTTGTTCCACTAGGAACCGGAGGGAAAAATTTTAATGATAATAATAGCTGTTCAGCATTTTATTCGGAACAAACTGGTATCATTTACTAGAGGGTCATCATTCAGTTCGTGAAAATTCCTTTGCCGGGATGAACAAAGTATGTCAGATTCAACTTTCAGGCCTAACTAATTCGTCTGATTTTCTTTCGACCATTAAGGAACATTTTGACTCAGATGATATTTCTTCATTCCCTTCGTTATTAGTATCTCTTCACTCATATCGTTGTTTTTTCTTTAGTTTTTTCTGATCTCTACTCACGGTTACTTTACCTCGTTTATTAATCCATACTGTTAAGTATTTCAATAGTTTTTATATGAATTTCCTCCCCATATTATCTTCCCTTTTGTGAATCATCTGACAATTTCCTAAGTGGGTGTTCTGAGTAATCATATTCATATTATGATTGTTCTACTTTTGAGAATTACATTATCAAAAACAAATCTGCTGGCTGCATTCATCGCTTGTGACTTAATGTAAACATTCATGTTTTCGAAATATGAGTGGTAAGTTTCCTATAGGGGAGAAGAAAGTTTGTAGCTATTTGTTTTTTAGACGATGTTGTACGGGGATAACACTCCGATAATCTTGGACTGCAAGAAAGTGACATTAAATGGTTTTCAGTGGTTCACAAGCCGTCTACTGTTGAGTCTAGTAACGCTCAGAAAAAAAGTAATTTAAAACTGAAATCAAATTACTGTGTTGAGAAGAGGTTCAGAAACAGCACATTTCCTTAAATAGTTTCTTTTATATGAATAATTAGCCTCTTCACTTCTGATTTGCAACGCACCTTTTATGAAGAAAATTTTCTGTTACACTTTTCAGCTACCTTACCCTAGGTTTAGGCTTTACGTTTTGATGACCCTCTTTGTGAATCCTATTTGTAACTGTTATGTTCTGGTTTTAAGACAAATTATTTCATCTTAGACTTTTACTGGTGTCGATAAGTTTTGTAAAGAACAAGATATTCAATGAAGAAGACTCCAACGAGTTTATTCTCAACCTGTACATTCCAAGTTATATATATATATATATATATATATATATATATATATATATATATACTGCAATCTGTAAGGAAGATTAAAATTAACTAACTGTGATTACAGTTATAGTAACGTTGCTAATTATTGACTCAGAGATTGAATGATAACAAAATGGGGTTACGTAAGATTTTTAAATCGATAATATGGTGCACATAGATTAAATGAAGGTGAAACATGGTAGATTTAATCAGCAATGAAAGGATTAGGTATTATGAATGTGACAAGTTGATTGAGATAAACTGAGAATGTTTTGTTTAAAGTTGCAATTGTTGGGAAGATTGAATGAGGTAACACTGGGAACTATTAAATATAAAACTGACAATAATGATAGTGATGATATAATAGTACAAAGACTAATCTAACAAAGATGATATCCCTCGACAGGCCACCTTCATGTATATCTACCAGCTTACCTGCTCATGTGAAGGAAGGTACAGTGGCCGAAGCCAGAGATTACTTTCAACACATTTACGAGAACATATTCCGGCCCAGTTTAACAACGGTGAGAGGAAATGGATTACAAGTTCTATGCTTGATGATTTAATCAGTACCAACTATTCGGCCGACCCGAATAGTGATTTTAAGGTTGCCTATCAAATCCTCCCAAACGTCTTATGTTTTCTCTGTCTTCAACTTTTTAAGACATCAAAGGCTTTGGCTAGCCATGAACTGAAGCCTAACCTTTGTATGCAAAAGAAGTACCTTGATCTTAGTCTTGGTTTGCTTCGATTTTTTCTACTTTCCCCTTTAATACACCAAAAGTTGCACTCTTGTGTCATTATTATCATTATTGTCAGTTTTATATTTAATAGTTCCCAGTGTTACCTCATTCAATCTTCCCAACAATTGCAACTTTAAACAAAACATTCTCAGTTTATCTCAATCAACTTGTCACATTCATAATACCTAATCCTTTCATTGCTGATTAAATCTACCATGTTTCACCTTCATTTAATCTATGTGCACCATATTATCGATTTAAAAATCTTACGTAACCCCATTTTGTTATCATTCAATCTCTGAGTCAATAATTAGCAACGTTACTATAACTGTAATCACAGTTAGTTAATTTTAATCTTCCTTACAGATTGTAGTCTATATATATGGTCAACTAGTTCACTAGTTACTAGCCGGTAGTAAGCCCGGGTAAAGAGGGAAGGTTGGACATAGGGCTAGCAACCCTACCCCGTAAAACAAATCTAACCGCTAAAGAAACTTCAAAGCACAAACGATATATAAAAAATAATAGCGAAATTATTCCTCGCTGGAATCGGAGAGGCGAAATGACGCCAGTTGGTGAAAGCCTTCGGGAAACCAATTGGCCGATGTATCTTCTCTTGATGAAAGCGAAAATAAACGTGTGGACCATGGAAAGTCCGCACGATGTTTGAACCCAGAAAGGCAGCCTAGATTGCAAACGAGATGAAGAGGTATCACATTGAAGTGCTAGGAATTTGCGAAAGCAGATGGAATGGGAGTGGACTCTCCAAACTGCCAATTGGAGAATCAATAATCTACTCCGGTCACCCAGACGACAACCACGAGCACACTGAGGGAGTGGCCATCATGATGTTCCCGAGGGCATCGAAGGCTCTCTCTCATGCAGTGGGAATCAGTCTCCTCCTGCATGATCATGACAGCAAGGTTCAACTCAAAAGGAAGGAAGGTCACAATCATACAGTGCTACGCTGTGCACCTACAAACAGTGCAGAGCAAGAGAAAAAGGAGGAATTCTACAGACAACTTCAATCAACACTGGACAAGAACCCACTCCAGTTGGCGATATCAAAATTCTAATGGGCAACATGAATGCCAAACTGGGAGTGGACAACACTAACCATGGGTCGAGAAGCGCTCGGTGAGGTGATGAACGAGAATGGAGAATTGTTTGCAGAATTCTGTACATTCAACGATTTGGTGATTGGAGGCAGTGTGTTCAGGCACAAAGATATCCACAAGTCAGCGACATGGATTTCACCAGATGGACACACTAAAAATCAAATCGACTTCATCTCAATCTCAAGAAAATGGAGACGCAGTCTACTTGACACAAGGTCAAGAAGAGGAGCAGATGTAGGTGCAGACCACTCACTATCTAGGGCAAGGAACCTACCTTCCAAATCAAGTTGAAAGCCTTCAAGGAAGCTGGTGATAGACCTCAATTCAAGTACAACACTCGGAAACTGAAGGATGAAATTACAAAGGAGATCTTCAAGGCAGCCATCAAGACAAAATGGGAGATATCGAGGAACATCCCTGAAGAAACCTGTGTAGAAGAACACTGGAAGTCTTTGAAAGCTATGTGGAAAGAAACCTGCACAGCCGTATTAGGAAGGAAGGGGAAGGAATGTAAGGAATGAATCTCAATGGATACATGGAAGCTGATAGAGGGGGGAGATGTGGATGGTGAAGCAGAAGATAAACCAGTGAAGTGCAAGGATGCTCAACGATAGGAGGAACTGAGTACAATGTATAAAACACTACACTGGACAAAGAAGTGAAGAAGAGTGCACGGAAAGCCAAAAGACACTTAACGTGAAACCAGTGTGGAGATGTTCTGCACTCAGCATGTGGAACAAGATACGGATTTTCAACACCAATCCAGTCTAGTCAGTGCTTCTGTATGGTTCAGAGACTTGGCGCGTCACGAAAGGGATTTCCAATAAACTACAGACATTCATCAACAGCTGCCCTCGCTGGCTCGATACTGAAGATCAGATGGATTGCCAGAATGATAGGAATAAGCAACAAGGAGCTCTGGGAACGAACCAACCAAGAACCTATCACCCAACAAATATGCAGAAGGAAGTGGAGATGGATTGGACGGGATATACACTGAGAAGGCCGACTGGAGATATCATGCTTCAGGCCTTCGAGTGAAACCCAGATGGGAAGCGACGAGTTGGGCGTCCGAGGTGAGGGTGACATCGAGGAGATCGTGCGAGAGGGAAATGAGAGCTTGTGGGCTGTTATGGAGCCAGATTCAAAAGATTTCAGAGAACAGAGTGGAATAGAGACGTGTTAGTGAAGCCATATGTTCCATTAGGAACCCAAGGGACAAATAATAACAATTTGTATTTCTGTATTTTCGTTTTACAGGAAGAGGTTAGTTTTTTGTACTGAATGCTTATCAAAAATCGGTTTTGATAACAATTTGTGCATAAAGATAGGTGGCACACTTCTGATTGCTAGACATCTATCAAAGTTTAGAGCAAAGAGCTATATCTGATATCATAACTTAGCGAAGACATGGAAGAAAAAGTATCAGAGTTTTTGTTTTTGGAGGCTGAGGGAAAACTATATACAATCACCCTGAAATCTGCCTTTACTCATAGCTGAATTTAGAGCACAAGTAGTGAAAATCTAGTAGTGTTTAACTGGTGCTTGTTTATCAGTTCAATACCTTTAAGGAGGTCATTAGATAGGCAGTTTATCAATGCGCACATCAGCTATTTAGGATAGAGCTCAGTTAGTGTGACTGGAAATTTAGCAACAAATCTACTTTTAATGATGATGAGCTTACAATGAGTAGATAGTATCTTAAGATACATTTAGTGTAGATTAAAACATGATACTAAATCTTAAAAAACTTTAGTAAAGGACTACCTTGTATTCCTAAAGGTCCCTAAACAAAAACCAGAGTCATTATTTTAAAAACCTTTTTTATCCACTTTTCATGCGATTGGTATAGAAATTTTCAGCACAAATATTGATTCTCCAATCCCCATCTTCCAAACAAGTTTTCTCACTTTGGTACTTATTACTCAAGTTTTTTAGACTTCTATTATTAATTATTCTACAGGACCTAATTATTTCATGAAAGCTTTAATATTCCTCACATAACTTTCATTTCCACATCAGTTCGCTAACCACAGTGTAAGTGAAAACCACTCTTCCTCCAGGCCCAAAGGACTTGCTTTGGCGTTAAATATATGCGCTGATTATATTGAAGGTCCGTTGTGCAGCTTTCCAGGACCACCTCAGAAAACTGCTTTATTTGGTGAAGTTTATATTCGATAGGTTATACTAGTAAATTATTGGTGTTACTATTTATTGACAAACTTGTTATTCTGCTAGCCACAACCAACCAAATTATCAAAATTATTGGTGTATTAAAAATTTCTATTATGAAAATTATGACAAGGCTTGTAAGCAAACAATATTATTTCCATTTTTGGGGAGTTTTGGAGGTTTGGAAATATTTCAAGTTGTTAGTCATCGTAGGCTGACATCAGTTGGAAGAACAAAGGAAACCTGGGAGCACTGGGCAGCTGCTTCGTCCTAGTATGGGACTCCTCAGCAGTGCGCACCCACAATCCCGCCCTCCCCGGTTCGAGCCCGCGACCTTCAGGTTCCGCGGCCAGCGCATTACAACTGAGCTTCGAGAAGTATTCTCGAAGTCCCACTGAGAAGTCATGACCCGGTGGAGTCAAAGCCTGATGGCCGTGAGGACAGATTCTGGACGATGACATTGGGTGGTGGTTGTGCTATATCGTGAACATTATTTTCAGTTGGATCTCGTCAGCCTTCACTGTACCGTACATGTCCTTCAACAAATATATATCGAATATGAACCAATTAAGTCAGTTTTTGAGTCGACGATAACAATGACATGAATTTTGTACTTTAGAAAAATGAAATTAGTGGTAGTACGAGGGAGAATGCAAGTGTTCAGAAGAACACCACAATGTAAACAGGTTTTTAGACAGCCACACAAAGTAAGTCAAATCTCGGAAAAGGACAGTTAGGTTGTATAATAATAGGTGAAGGCAGTGAATGAATAAATTTGAATGTGAATATGCTAGTGGTGTGAAAGAGGTGAAAAAAATAAAATAAAAAGGGGGAGAAGTATATCTTAAAACTCATGAGTAACGCCATTCATAGTTTTCCCTGGCCAGGGCATGGATAAAGACCGTAGAAATTTCTTCTGAATACAAAGCCTCGAATTGTTCATTCAAACACCTACTGCCTCGGCCATATGTAAAGGGCGAGTTCGAACTCCACCGGAAAGGTTCGGCGGGATACAGTAAATTGCTTTGGACGCTTTCGTCTTACCCACTTTGTGGTCACTGCCAACTAAGTGCGCAAAAAAGGTAGAGCTTCTGATAAACCTAACCTATCGCTTCCAAAACCGCGAAGGTAGGTATTCGGTAATACGTTGGCTTAGTATGCCCGGTATAACTGTCTCCACAGAAGCAATTAAACTGGTAAGTAAACATGGAGGTAGTGAAACTAGGTAACTTGTCCTTAGTTTGATAAGAGATAAATGGCTAACTGGAAAACGATGAGCAGAAATGAGCTGCATGGAAAGTTCTTTCAATGGTTTTCGTTAGTCTGTAGAATACGATTTCACCAAGTATATCCCTATTAAATTGTAGCTTTATGAATAGTAGTTTATTCCGAAAAGCTACGACTTTGAGTCTTCTCTCCGATCTCTCCGTATACTCTTTTATTAAACTGTGAGGATAATCTGTCTCAATCAATGAGCTCGAAATGGGCTCTATCTCACTCTGTAGTATCGTCTCAGCAGATTTTCCTTGCTCTGGCTGTCAAAAATTTTGCCAAATTCCTTTTATATCATATTGGTATAGAAATAAGTAGGTGGATGTACTACATGCAGATTTGCTTCTCCTGTACATGTTTCTGCAAAGTGATTCATCTCGTCTACTTAATAGAACATCAAGGACATTTAGCTCATTGTCCTGTTCTTCTTCACAAGTGATGGCAGGTGAAGGGTATGTGGTATTAAAATCCCTCAACACGTCGTTCTTTTCCATATTCTAACCAATGATAATAAACGTGTCGTCCAAGTACTTGTAATACATACCTAACTTGTTGGTGTCATCCTTCAATAGTTCATTCTGTAGTCTTACCAGAAGGAATTCTACAAGGACTGGGCATAATGGCGACCCCACTGAGATTCCATCCACTTGTCTATAACATGCATTATTAAAATCAGAGTGTACATTCATTGTACATTAAATACACTCCGATCACTATTTAATTTAGTCTGGGTGAGGGTATTTATTCTGATAAGAATTACTGAAAATTCCGCGAAATTTGGAGTAACCAAATACACCGTTTTACCAATGAATAAATTATCAAAATTTTGTGAAGCATATTATATTCATCTGACTTCATAGTTTACACTGGACTCACTATGACAACCAGTTAAATTAAAAACGGTACAGTTTTCGTATATTGATAAATATATACAACAATTAATCGAGTATCTAATCAGATCATATAAGATATAGTCATAAGGAAGATGACCGAAAAAGAACTGTCACCAAATTGAGGTCAGTACTAATTTGTCAGTTGAAATTTCATTTCGACATTGGTTCTGATATTTCAGTGACCTCATTCACTTGATCAATCAGCACTGATGCCATTTTAAATCTTTTTACCACTAACGCATGAATTAACTGACTAGCTATTTTACTTCAACTATGGATAATAAACAAACGAGTAGTTTCAGTAGTAAGTGATAATAGCAAATATGTGACGAAGGTTGATTCAATACAGTTAAACTAATATGTATACATATAAATGTGCGTACATCAAGTTAATCGGTTTAGCGTTAATTATCTAAAGGGACATTGTAATGAGTTTTGCTTAAAATCTCATTATTAGCCCAACAATATACATTCACCGTAGGCCGTTGAGGAAAACTGTATATCATAAGAACACAAGAAAATCAAGTACTTCACTGTATTTTACGTTACACAATGAAATAGACTGGATCTTTGCTGTACAACTCATCTAAACAAAGAACTTCTAAGTTATGCTTTATAATCACTGAGATAAACTTAGACAAAATCATAAGCCTCTTTTTTACCCTCTGTAGATTTTTAGTTTCTATGATGTCAGTAGTGAATTTATTTCCATATATCGTGATTATTTTTTAGACAGCTTAGGTGTCGTCATAATCAGGAAGCATATTGGGTATAGACATTCAGATTTTGATTTATATCTCGGGAAACTGTCTCCGTTCCATCTGTCTATATATTGGTCTTCCTTTTTCACTTACAACTGTCGTAATAAGAAACCATCAGTGTGAAACACATTAAACTTTTAACTGCCTGTTGGTTATCATTGACGTTGAAGCTGGAAATAATCTCTTCCTGCTTTTTAAAAATCTTAAGATATGGTACCTATGTAACAATGTCAAGTGTTTTAAATCTCTCTTTATGAAGTTAAAAATAGGTAATAAGTGATTTTAAACAATTAAAAAACACTCTTTCTCATACCATGCACGTAAATGACTACTTTCTGATGGGTTTAAATTACAATATAGCAAGGAGTAAGATAGAAGTGAACGGTTACTTGTATGAATGGTGAATGAACTCGTCTGTACATACTACATGCATGTAAATAGAATGAATTAATCTTTAGCGCTAATCCTTGGATGATAACATGAAGTTGCTTCCTCTACTTACACTGGAAGAAGAAAGGTCATAAACTTGCATTGATGGAACAATCAATCACACAAAAGGCTATCAGGAAAGGGTGCGAAATAAATTGCGGAGAAAACCTTGTTGATCACTTCTCTCTGAAGTTTTTGACGATGATATTGTCTGGAATGACGACGAATGCTCCACGATTAAAAAATCCAGCTCAGAGAACACAACACCATCAAAAGTATCCTCTTGAGCTAAAAATAATCTCTGTCATGTCAAAATAGTTGTTTTTCATTCATACTTGAGGCATAGCGTATACTTCTTGGGATATTTTGTTTCTCATAATCGGTCAGTTGAGTATAACCCATCAGGAAATTATCCAAGCGTGACAGATATCCACAATTCTATCAACAACTTGTTTTCTCAATAGTTCTAAATAGTTTGTTGTATAGCGCTACTTATAAGTGAAATGCAACTTTTTAATACACGTTAAGTACATCTTCCATTGTTGAACTGTATTATCCCCCCCTGAACTTAAAAAGAGAGTTTTGCCAGGCTGATACTCTATTTGACGATACCGTAAATAATGGCAATTTTTCGAGGATAATTTATTCTCTACGATTATACAAGTGAAAATGAAGTGAAACTCTGTAACTTGACAGAAGACAAAGAATAACCACAGTGAACAAACACTGAAATGTCATCTGTCTATTTAGAATTGTGTACAATTTAGCAAAATGTTTAAAACACTTGATTGTAACTGAAAGCAGCCGCATTTTTCGACTAGGTTTTCTCTATCAACTTCCGAATTTCTCTCTTTATGTCCTTTGAATAAAGTAGGTAACGGGATGAGAAAGTTTCATTACATGAATAAAATGCTTTACAGTCCTATCTAATAATATTCTTTCCTCATCGATCTGTAAGTTTAATGTATCTTTTTTGCAGAGTAATTACACGAATATCGATTAAACGAATTAAACGCAGCTTGAATACCGACAGCTCACACTTTTTAGCTACCATTCATTTCAGTTACTGAATGTACGTAAGCAAACACAATGTAACACTTTAGATTTTTAGTAACTTTCCTATCTAACTTGTTTGCTTAATCAGAGCTGACTGTTGTGTTGTTTTGTCACTATTATTAAGATGGCTAAGGTTGTTGTTAATCACTTCGGTGAATTGAGAATCATCTGAAATCTGTGTGTGCAGTAATAAACCTTCGCAGTGCATATGATTCAACTAACTAACTAGCTAGTGGTAACTGACTTCAAGATGTTCCACCAGAAGATCGCTAGTGTTCACATCATCTTCGTTGATTATTGATACTGGGTGATGATTGAAGGTGAAATGAAAGTTTGGATCCCAGCCGGATTCGAACCAGCGACCACTGGATTTCCCGGCTGATGCTGTACCAACTGAGCTGCGATATCCGACTGCTGACCAGATTTCTATTTCACTTCAATCACCAGGGGTTTGTTCCGACTACCATTTGACCCTGTGATGCTTTATTGACGCTTGCTCCTATTCACACTTGCTGCCCAGTCTACCAAATCACGGCTATCTCAGACAGTCAGAATGCTAGTTAATTGATTATCTTTATTTCTTCAATACCTCTTAAGAAGAAACACGTAACTAAGCAAAATATGAATGATCAGTTCCATGAAACCTAGAGTCATTAACATAACTGGAAATTTCTACTGGTCCTTGTCATATTCTGATTGAATATTGTGTTTCACTACATCTCATCCACTTGATTCTTTTGAAAAAGCCTTCAGACGCCAAAATATTACCTTTAAATAACTGCTACTGTTAGAAAGTCTATTCGTCTACCTAATACACAGTAGGATGTGCAGACTATGGTGTGATTACGGTAATTCGTAATCAAAGTGTCATCGTTACGTCAGATGCTACTGCACAGACTAAACAATATCAATCATAATGTAAGTAGAAGCTGTCACTTTTTCAGAACAAAATCTAGCAAATCTACTATAATACTATATGCATAATTAGCAAATGTTTGCATCACTCACAGTATTTATATATGTAGCTATCCATGTGTCAGGGTTGCATGAGATCATAGTTTCTTCACCGAGTGTCCCATTCAATTCAAGAATAAGAAAAACAAATTAGCGTAGTATTTCTAAAATTAACATCTGAGGATACCGTATTCAATAAGAGGAAAATGTATGATTGACTGTAGGATACAAAGTGTAGTTGATCATCATTTTATCTACGCATAATAAGCCTCCTCTCTCAAAAAATTGTTAGATGTATGTTTATACAAACTGAAAATATCTTTTACTAATTCTTTCAAACACCATACCAGTAGGTCTAACACGTCAGAAGGAAACGATGTTTGTTGAATTAACATTTCTGATTTTTTTAAAAATATGTTTCGCTGTTAAAGGTCAACTATCTGATTCCCTGGACTAAAACCTTGGTGAACGTATCGCCTAGTCACTTCTATTGTCGCTTTCAAATAGTTCCCAATTCCTAGTTATTCCTTGTATAAGAATCTGTTTGAAAAATTGAACCCATAGAACTCAGTCTATCTGTGTATTCCCTATTTTTCGATATGCAGTATGATTATAGATGTTTCAGGATGCAAAAGGAACTCACTAGGTTGCAAGATACCTTCAAATAGGTCTCGAAGTCTCACAGACTCATCCAGTTCACCTTAGAAAAAGGACCAAAATTTATAGAGTGGCTGAAGGGATTCAATAATAACTTAAAGAAAGTTGCATCCATTAGGTAAGTGTCGGATTATTATAACCCTTTACATCATAAGCGAATAAATCATGGTTGTAGTAAAAATTGACAACAAACTTTAGCCAACAGTTTATTCTGATAGATATATGGATGGGCAACCTGTATGGCAAAATAAACTTACGCATAACCAATATTTATTCAGTTGTTCATCCCAGTATAATGTTTGAAAGTTATTCAGACTTTTATCGAGTGCTAAAAAGGTATATAGAACACAATTGCATAACTTATCATATATTACAATAACCTGATTGGAAGCTTTACCTGGAAACTAATCGTGGAAATTCGTGATCTCACTTCTGAATTTGGTACGGAAACAGTATTCTTATGCATTTAACAGCTAATCCCGCAGAATGTTGATAGCTGTTTTCTATCTTGAATGTAAGAAGCTTCCTCATCTGCGGATGGGATTATAATTTAGATTTTATCATAAATTACCATCCTATGATAAATAAAGAATAAATAGAATTTCAGTTAAGTTTTAACCAAACAGCTGTGTGAATCATTAGTTTTAACTAAGCAACATCTGACATCGTGTTCAGTATATGCATCATTCAGCTCTGGACTAGGTGAAGATATTATATATATATATATATATATATATATATATATATATGGACCTTTGTCGTAAGAAATATTGCCACTTTTCATGTGATGACAGACTTTAGTGTGTAAAGCTGATATTAGTTGTAGTTACACCTCTGAACAGAAAATTGATCACTAATAAATTACAATCACTTGACCTATTGAATACAGAATACTGAATCCACTAGTTTGAACCTATTATTTTCCAAGATTTGAATTTAAGGAACACCACCCAAACGCAGATTATTGCTTCGCTACTGACCTACGTTGTTGGCCAGCCTAAAACTAGGAAGTGAAGCCGTTGAGTGCTCTGGTCACTTTAGCTTCTCGAGAGATCATATTAGCCCTACTAGGTCAGTGGATATCACATGAATACCGAGGGTTGACTCAGCTTTCACCAACTTACATCATCTGTAGTGCCGCTGGGATATCCAGCTGCCCGTTAAGGGATAAGTGTACTATGCTTTGGTTCTCCCTTTTCTGCAGCATGACAATCAAAAATGACGATTAAACGGAGAACAAATAAGGAGGCATCGTGTATTCTATCACCTTCGTCCTCCTAGCATAGGCTATGTGCCATGACGTTGGTAACATAGAAGTCAACTGCAAAATTTCGGACAGAAGAGGAAAGCCAGCTGATGAGATTGTGAAATCCTATGGGCTCAGACGAGTGGGACGTGGGTACCGTATGATCAATCACCATTAGTCTTTCTATGCAATGTTAGCTGAAGTAAGTTAGGGCTAAAAACAGGATCAAGGAGGTCACAGCAAGACAAGGCATCAGTCTATGATGTTTGATTATTATTATTATAAGCCGTGCAGAAGTATTCAAACTTTCCGGTTGGGTTTGGATGCATCCGAAACTGGTAATTGGAGATTCTAGATGAAATTGTTGAGGATGAATCATAGTGACACGGATACATTATCTTCATCTTAACCATCGTACATAATTTCACTATCATTTCTCTCCTTCTAACAGTCTTTTCACAACTATTTCCTACTTTCTTCCTTGTTTCACTATCTTTGATCATAGTTTACTCGCTTGATGTGCAGATATGATGTATGGCGGCTTGGACTATTACACAGCAATAACTGGTCCCATTTCAATATTGACTGACTGAGTTCCGAGATAAAACTTAGAAAAAAATATTCCTGCTACTAAATATGGGTAAAATCATTTTTGATGAGTAGCTGTTTAATTTTCTAAAACGTTTATCTGAAATAAATATTTAACCATTTGCAAATTTTTAGACCTCATTGAATCTTTGGCTGTGGTTACTTAAACGGCCTAAACTTTATCAACAGGAAACTCATTACAATTTCCTGAATATCCTGTTATAAGTTCAACTACGGTAATTGAGCACTAAGAACTAAATACCTGCATCATTCACCACCTGTAGACTGATTTGTGTACATAATCAAGTGACACAGTAGGTCGGTCAGGATTTAAACAGAATGGTTAACTAGTTCACCAGCTACTAGCCGGTCCTAAGCCCGGATAAAGAGGGGAGGTTGTGCGTAGGGTTAACAATACTACCCCGGAAAACAAACCAAACCACTTAAGAAACTCCAAGGCACAAACAAAATATAAAAAAATAAAAGCAAACTTATTCCTATATCCTATATCATCATGTCTCCAACAGCATCGAAAGCTCTCTGTCATGCAGTGGGAACCAATCTCCTCCTGCAGGATCAGGATCAGGATCAGGATCATGACAGCAACACTCAACTCACAAGGAAGGAGAGTCACAACCATACAATGCCAGTGCTACGCACCTACAAATAATCCGGATGAAGAGAAGAGGGAGGAATTCTACAAACAACTGCAATCATTACTAGACAAGACACCACCGAAGATGGCGACACAAAATTCGAATGAGTGCAGTGGAGTGAGATGAATGCCAAACTGGGAGTGGACAACACACGAAGGGAATCAATCATGGGTCGAGAAGCACTCGATGAGGTGAACGAGAATGGAGAAGTGTTTGCAGATTTCTGCGCACTCAACGATCTCGTGATTGGAGGCGATGCAGTGTGTACAAACACAAGGATATTCACAAGGCAGAGACATGCATTTGATTTCACCAGACACCAGACAGGACACACTACACTACACTGCACTACACTACACTACAAATCAGATCGACTTCATCTCAATGTGAGTAAAGTGGTGATGGAGACACAGCCTACTGGACACAAGATCAGATGAAGAAAGGGAGCAGATGTGGGTTCGCACCACTCACACCACTGTCTAGTGGAAGGGATCCACCTTCAAAATCAAGTTCAAAGTCTTCAATTCAAAGAAGTTTGTGATAGACAACAGTTGAAGTTCAGCACCCAGACACTGAACTGAAGGGCGAAACTACAAATGAATTTTTAACGTCAGCCATTAGGACAAAATGGGAGATGGATATTGAGGAATATCTGTGAAGGAACCTGCGTGGAAGAACACTGGAACTCTTTGAAAGAGATGTGGAAGGAGACCGGCATAACCGTGTTAGGAAGGAAGAAGAAAGAAGACAAGGAATGGATGGAATGGAATGGAATGAATGTCGACGGACAAGTGGAAGCTGATGGAGGAGGGAGAGGAATGTGGTGATGGTGAAGCAGAAGATAAACCAGTGCAGTGCAGTGCAATAATGAAGAAGGAGAAGAGGACCTGAACACAACCTATAAAACACTACGCTGGACAAAGAAGTGAAGAGCAAGGCCAGTAAAGTCAAAAGAATAGCTACCTTGTCGAACTCCGAAATAACGGCGACCTAAATCTTTGCAAGAACTTGAACGGAGTCATTCTGCCGTCCCTGTCCACACGAAGCAAAATATTGAGTCCCATCAACCTTGAGAGACTTAACAATGCCCTGGATTCAAAATCCCGCCCACAACAGGCTGGATTCGGGAAGAACAAATCATGTGCTGACCAAATTGCAACACTACGCTACGCATCATCATAGAACAGAGTATAGAACGTCAGTCAAGTCTCCGCCTCAACTTCATCGACTTTGAAAAGGCCTTCGACAGCATCGACTGTGAAGTAATTTGACAGGCAGATGCCTATTTCAACACTTCGGTTTCAGTGCCACAAATCTTGACCAATCTCATCCAACAGCTATATGAAAACGCCACATGCCAAGTGATCCGCAACGGAAAGGTCAGTGACGCGTTTGAAGTGGAAGTGAAGACAGTTGACGTAAGTCAAGGTTGTTGTCTATCATCATCGATCATCTTCCTGATTATGGTGGACTGGATCATGCAGAAAACTTTGAGGAGCTAGAAGATAGGCATAGGCTGGCTGGAGCGATGAAAAATCCTAGAAGATTTGGATGTCGCCGATGATGATTTATGTCCAGTGTCTTGTAGCACAAACTCGGAGATCCACAGACAAAAACTAACAAGTTGTCATAAGAGGCAGCAGAAATGCGACTTCAAGTGAATGTAGAGAAGACGGAGGTGATGAAGGTACCTAACGAACAACAGCATCAACAGCAAGAGGCAGCAATCACCATGAACAGGAGAAACCTAAAGGAAGTAGTCTCTTTCACCTATCTAGGCAAGGGACATCACGCTCTAGGCCAGGCCACCGAGTGGAGTTCAAAGATGAGACGACAAGTTGGACGTCCGAGGTGAGGGTGACGTGGGGGAGATCATATGAGGAAGAAATGAAAGCTTGTGGGCAGTCGTGGCGCCAGTTTGAAAAGACTGCAGAGAAGAGATAAGTGTGTGCGTGCTACTGAAGCCCTATGTTCCACTAGGAACCCAAGGGAAAAGTAATAATTATAATTATAATGATAATAATGGTAACGTTTTTGAACTCAGCATCTAGGTGTCGTAGGTTCGAATCTTCAAGAGGGGGCTATTTTCTTTTTGGCTGTAGACGTAGCTAGTGTTTGGTTTAAGCGAGACTGAAGTTTTTATACTGGTTGACCGCAACTTCATTTTATTTTATTTAATAAACAAAAGTCTAGATATACCTTCCTTGATTTTTCTAGAGGCTGGTAGTTTGTATACAATTTACACACCATGGACCCCAAAAGATTCGATCTTTATCAGTAAATATTTAATAGGATGCTTTCTAAGGCGTGATATTAGGTATTCCTCGTTTTATATAAGAAAGTTGTTGGCTAAGTATTTTTTCGATGGAGTTCGCCTTCATAGTATTATCCAGGCTATTGATGAAACATCCGTGTTTAAATATCAATCTCAAAGAGCAAGGAACAACTCTTAGCCTCATCTGAAGCTGAGAACTTATAAATTACCTAAAGCCTGCATCGTTATACTGGATAGTTTTTGCACAAGCTAACTACTATAGTAATACATACTGTTTACGATTTTACTGAACTCCGAAAATGCATAGCTAATTATTAAACTTGACGAAAATAGGTCTTCACCGGAAAATGCTACTAACATTGATATTTAGAATGAAACTGAATCTATACATATACCGACAGTAATTTAATTGCGGTGTTTTTGGAAGATGGTATAGTACTGTACATAGTATATATATATATATATATATATATATATATATATATATATATATATGTAGAGAGAGGGAGAGAACTGTTTGCACCATGAAAGCTCTTCAAATTCATAAACTTGTTGAACAGAATAATTCTTCCTATTGATTTGCTGATTCGCAATCCTTTTTAGCGTCTTTGCGATTTTGTCTATTTCGCTACAGTTTCAACAGCAAAACAAGAAATGATAATAGTACCAGCTAAATAACGTTGTGTCGAGAGCCTTTACTTTCTCCATTATCGCTATTATTACTGATCCCGTCATTGGTGAAAGGTTATTCCTCACTTTTCCTAAAAGTTGCAACATAGTTAAAAGTTTTCTGATTGTTTGTTCTTCTCCTTCTTTGATTTTCCTTATAATTACTACATGCAAGTAGTTAACTAAAGAGTCATTCATCAAGACTTAAGTTGTTTTCAAAATATTTTCTTGTTGTGATTAATAAATAAATAGTTTAAGTTATACAGCACATCATAAAAATCAAAGTACCTACTAAAAACAGTGAATATCTCCTTTGACTTGACTTGTTTTCTGAGTTTATCTAGTGTTTTACCGATAATTACTGTTATTACTGGGATATAAGTTATGAATAAGGGGAAATAAATTCAGAAGACAGGATTTGTTTTTATCATCATAAAAGCATGCTTGAAAAATCACCAGAATCCATTTTCAGTCATTATTATGATGTTTGGATAAGTAATCATGTCATGTTGTATTTTATGAGTATTTCATAGGGAAAATTACATGTATGATGACGTAAACTATTGTGCTGATGAGACAAAGTAGCTAAAATCTGACGTGATGCAGAAGCAGATTTTGACAATACAGCTTCCACCACCAGAAAGATCACGAGCATAACATGTCAAGATATTTCGGAATAAAAGCTTTTTAAGTGACTATAAACGATATCTTCGCTAGATACCTGCAAACAACTTAACTAAAATGAATAGCTTTTTGGTTGTCTTTAATAAAGAAATACATGTCCTAATAAATCAGTAACTTCTACATAGGGTTTTTCAGTTGTAAGTCTAAAAGTATCATTTCCCAATAGTCAGCGTTAAAATGCAAGAACAATAAGTGACTAAAACTGCTGGTATATATAATGCATAGATGGAATTAAATGAACAAGAGCATAGTGAGTGAATAGAAGTCATTTTAATCAGGGAATAATGAAGAGAGTAACTATTTTGGATTGAGGAATGAAGAACAAAAAGAAAAGGGCTGTTAGTTGAGGGACTAAATGATAAATAATGGAGACGAGAAAGCTTTTGTCAAGTGGTAAAGTGTCTGATATGATTAAGGATAAAAAAAGAGAACTAAAACACAAGGAGATAAAAACTGGATCAATGAAGTGAAATGGTTATCTGTGAACAGTTTAAGTAAGTCGATTAGAAAGTGAGAGTTTAAGCATTTTTCACACCTAGAACAACAGAAATTTTTGCATAAATTTGTTTTGGATTATAAAGATGAACGGTAATGGTTTTTCACATACGCGGCGGTGGATGCGTGAAACATTAGCTGTAAATGATGTTACGTAATCACCGATTGTAAATACGATTATTCGTGTCCAGCATAGTTCACAAAGTGTGTAGGTGTTAAATTGCAGACGATGAAAGGAGCTTAGTAAGTCACAGAGGAAAGAAGAGACAATTTAGAAAAGAAAATGATCTTCTCCAGAGGTTTCGATTTCTGTAGTCGGTTGGTGGTTTTAAGGTGTACACTAGGGAAAAGACAACCTTGAGACACCTCCATTTATCTTTACAGGTTTACTTACTGCTGTAAGACTAACGTTTCTGCGCAACATGCGCGAAATTTCCAAATGTATCTCCGAATATGCCTTCACAAGTTTGTTGAGGAAAGAATGTAGATCAATTGCTAGTTCAGTCATTGAACATTTGGGACACTTTGGTCATATAGCTCCACCAAGTTTCCCTCTCCATATCGTCAATTAAGTTAAGGAAAACAGTTTAAAGGGAGCGAGCCTTTGACAGTTCTGCACAATTCAACAAGTGAAGCCCGATCTCAGCGTTAACCTCTAATGTTACCATAGTCTTAATCCTCCTTCTTTGGTTCCATTTCACAATAACTCACCAGCTCACTATTATCATCTTTACTATGACCTCTTTTTCATTCTTCACACTCTTTACATCTACTATGCGGAAACGGCCTTCAAATTTCACTCCTACCAATAATTTTCATATCAACTATAAAAATATCCTTGATGTCGTAATTTTGGTTATTTCCTTGAAGAAGTTTGGACTAGATTTCCTTGCGAAAGGTTGGAACTATTTTATTTCAAACACGCTGTGACTTATACAAATACAAATTTTATCTAATGTTATTCTTTTACTCAGCGCCTAATGTTTGCGGTATTATTCGGTCAAATCTTGACCATAGTTCATATAAACTATATAACATTCCTAGTAATGTTTACGGGACTTCTTTGTACTTTTCATTTTCTCAAGTTGAAATTGCAAATAATCCAAAAATTTACTACAATTTCCTTTTCATAAAAATAAAACTTTTCTATACAGTAAAGTTGTGCGGGAAGGCTCAAGGATCGAACAACAAGGAGTCGGTAGGGTATAGTAATCGGTTCATGAAATTTAAAATTCTCCTAATAAAATGTACTAGCAACTAATGCCTTATATTGTAGGTGTGATGGAATTTTTGATGTTAAGTTTGTTCATTTTCATAAAGAATTTGAGAAAATACTTTCATATACTTCGTGAATCCCTTTCTTCATATGATGACGAAAATATCTGTTATGCAAAAGTTAGAAAAATATGATCAACATTCATTGAAGGAAACAAAACTGAAGTTATTAATCTACAAATTTTTCAGTGTTACAGACTGACTCACTTTTATTTTCATTTAATAAAAAAGGATTAATTTATGATTCAGTAAATAATATTCAGAACCAGTTAGAATTTTATCACTGGGGGGTCTATAAAAATTTTAATTAAAAGTCGCTAAAGATACACATTTTATTCATGGAATATGAAAGTTTCTAACAATCAAAATATCATTTTACAAATCCATTAGCTAATAATTACAGTACAGTCTCATAAACTTAATGTGACAATCCATAAATTTTCTGAAAATAATTAGTGATAAACTGTCATCAGTTTGTTAAATTTCTTAAAGAAAGCAGTTGATAGTTATAAATTTACCCATGGTGTAGTCACGTTCTGAAGAATATGCATATGTAAATTGTTATTTTATGAATGCTTCTAGCTTGGTAACAAAATCAATGTTCATTTACTGACTGGTGGCTTATTTAATGAAACATTCAGTGGAACAAGCATTTGGAAGAGAAGCGGATGCCAACTGAGGACTTTGGATGATAGTCGTGGTATGTCGCGACTTGACAGAACTAAGAAACTGTGGACCACTGAACTCCAACCCGGTGGCCGAATGGTTAATGGGTTCACCAAGAAACCTGAGGGTCCTGAGTTCGAGCCCTGGCCGGGTTTTGGGTGCGCCCAGCTGAGCCCCATACCGGGGCGAAACAGCCACCCAGTGCTACCATGTTTTCGGTGGCTGCCAAACTGGTGTCACTGTGTGATGAATATTACTACATATTTCTCTGAACTTTTGTTTGTTATTACCCGGATTTTCAATATTCGGTACGACTCAGTGGAACATAGTGGTATTGTCATACAGAGTACCCAATTTCGTATTGGAGTAAGCTGTCTGGATAAAGTCATATCTGCTACCAATGCATTATATTATTATCAGGATCGTATACGTCTAAAGCAAGTTTTCAACAATAAATTTCTTCATCTTTTATGAAAATCAGCTTTAACCTTTAGTTTCAGAAAACATTATCCTTTTGGAACACTGACTTTGAGCTCCCACTCTCTAAAATGTAAGAATTTTAATCGACTGACTGCACCCATCATTTCCCCATTTAATAATTTATCACCTATTGTAACATAATGAATCAAGCACATGTCTAAATAGGTTTCACTACAATTTTGTGCATGGCGAATGACTGATCATTTAAAATTTTCTTGTCTAAAACCATCGTTTAAACAGCTCGATGGTTACTGGAAAAAGAGTGATGGTAGTGAAGAAATTTTTTATTTTCCATGAACTAATTTTTTTGGCTTTACATTCATGAATATATTGCAGGAAGAGTGGAAGAGTTCAGAGCAATTTATAATCAAAGGTAAGAAGCTGCTGAGTAAAACAAGGAAGTATAAAAATGGTTAGAAAATGAAATATAAATGCATCATGAGGGAATTATGTAGAGTTATCAATCATTTACGACAGCTGTGGCTAAGAAAGAGATTGTACATACTCCTCTTGATGGTATAATGATGGCTTCAGCTATTGTATTGTTAATGTTTTAACTTTGTACGAGTGTCTTGTTCTTACTGCTTTCTGCTCTGTTGGTGGCATTTTATGCAAAATTTTGAAGGACTTCTCAATACTAGCCAAGTGTCTTTAGTTTACAGGTTTCCTGCTACAGACAGCAAGATGCATTTCGGTTATCCTTTAACCAGTCAGGTTAAGTAGTGTTCACATGCACATTTTGCAAGTTGTTGCATGGTACAGCCAATGTACTCTACTTTACAGGATCAAGTAAACGGATACTGACAAACCAATGTCGTCAAATGTTGTTCTTCACATACTGACTAATTAGTTTCTGACAAGATAATAAAATTCTAATATCGCTGGCAAAACATTTTTGTTTTATGAATCCCAGTCGTCACTTTCTGATGTTGTCCGTTGGATTACCACCTTTGAATTCGAGGTTCATTAACGAAATCTTTTTCTGTGAGACGTTTTGGCTTCACATTCTTATCTATAAATTTCAGTGAGTATTTTCTCGTGCGCTCTGTCGTTCATCACTTTTTCTCATTCTTGTAGAGAGTGAACTGACAGGCTTTCTCCTCCTGCTGAAGAAGACATAACTTTTAAAATTAACAAAATGTTTGGTCCAGCTGGAACTGAATAGTCGTCCCTTCTTTAGAGCTGGATGTCGAAAATGTAGAATTTTAATTTGACTTCGTTGCTGAAAGTTTGAAGCAGGTTTTTGAGGATCATATCACAAATAATAAGTGCATCATCGGCGTATCTTTTTACATATGAAATCCATCGATTGTTTAGGCAAGGCTGCGTTTTTTAGGCTTGTCAAAAGCAATCTGGCAAGACGAGTCGTAGAAGTAATCCAATAGGCACATCATCTTGTAGATTTTGCCGTTGAAACTGAAGTCCACGTTGCAAGTACAGCTAAGAAGAGGCTCCTATGAATTGTGGTCTGGGATATCAATGCTTATGTAACGGAGCTAAGTAAATTCACACACAAAACAGATGGTTTCTGTAAGTAGAACATATCTAAATATACAGAGGACATTCAGCTGAATCATCGCATTCTCTGACAAACTCGTACCTTCGAATAACTCAACAAACTGAAATGTATCACGCGTACCGTGTTTCAAAATTTGATTTCTCATTATTCCGAATATCTCAGCCAGCCACATTGCGATTGAATCGCAAGGATAATTAGTCATATCTAGTGTTGGACTATATGAAGACGCCACATGCCAGTTAATTCACAATGAGAAGCTCAGTGATGCCTTTGAAGTGAAGACAGGAGTAAAACAAGGTTGTCTACTGTCACCCATGATATTCCTGATCGTGGTCCACTGGATCATGCAACAGGCGATTGTGAGGAGCGAGAAAAGGGGGATATGCTGGCTAGAGTAATGAAAAGAGCCCAGAAGATTTGGATTTCGCCGATGACTTGTGTCCAATGTTGCACAAACTTGAAGATCTACAGGCAAAAACTAACAAGTTGGCAGAAGAGACGAGGCAGCGAAGACGGGACTTCCCTAAATTGAACGTAGAGAAGACAGAGGTGATGATGATACCCAACCAACAAAAACAACTAGCTCCAATCACCACCAAATGGATAAACTTAAAGGGAGTAGCCTCCTTCACCTATCTAGGCAGCCAGAATCGGAAAAGCAAGACAGGCGTTCAGTAACCTGAGTCCAGTATGAAGGTCTGCTTCACTCAGCACAAAGCGTGAACAAGATTCGGAATTTCAACACCAACGTCAAGTCGGTGCTTCTATGTGATGGTTCAGAGACTTGGTACGTTACGAAAAGCATTTCTAACAAACTACAGATATTCATCAACAACTGCCTACGCTCGTTACTGAAGATCAGATGGCCAGAACAATAAGAATAAGCAACAAGGAACTGACTCTGGTCTGGCAACGAATCAACCAAGAACCTATCGCTCAACAAATATGCACTGGAAGGAAGTGGAGTTGGATTGAACATACACTGGGGAGGCCGACTGGGGACATCACGTGCCAGACCAGGCAGTCGAGTGGAACTCAAAGGGGAAACGACGAGTTGAGCGTTTGAAGTGAGGGTGACATGGAGGAGATCATGTGGGGAAGAAATGAAAGCTTCTGGGCAGTCGTGGAGTGAGGTCCAAAATATTGCAGAGAGGAGAGTGGAATGGAGAAGTGCTACTGAAGCTCTTTGTTCCATCAGGAACCCAAGGAACAATTAAATATATATAAATAAATTATTGGGCGTAAAAGAAGTTTTTGCGGACTTTAGGCAGGCTGCATAATCGAGGGGTAAAAGTGACTAACTTACAGAGTTGTTGCAGCTCTACTGGAATTTTTCATCATTCAAATTTTCGTTACATATTCGTGTGCATCAAGAGCGGATGATTTGTTGATTTAATCTCTCAAATAACAATTCTTCATTTTCCCATCCACGAGTTTTTAGTTGGCCTCATTATCACAAACTTTCAACGATGTGATAAATTTCCTCTTAGTCTAATCGATATATATTTTTTTGTAAAAGCATGTTTACGTTTGAAAGTATTCTGTTAGCGACCCATCGGTAAATACTGAAAATAATACCACCTTACTGTCTGGTTCTCTTCACATGACAAGAAAAGTGGAGACTCCTAATAACTGTGAAAAATACCCATTCCGGATAACTTCAACGGCTTGGGTATCGGATGGTTAATATTCCCTATACATATTGCTAGCAATTTATTGGATAGTAATAAATTCAACAGTCTTCAGACTTAAACGAATAGTTCAGCTTATCATGTAATATTTTATCATCGGTACAGACAAATATGAGACAATATTCTATAGTCTGTTCACGCTATAGACCAATATGTCCCAAAATTTTTAAATCACAAAGCTTTTTTTACTTATTTTTCTGGTCTTTTGTTAACTATGAACAAAATTTAAACAAGAATAACGGTAGAAAGATAAAATTATCAAGAACAAAGTGCATATCAGACAGTGAAATTTAATGACCTTTTTATAGTCTATAAAAAGGCGTGGTTAAACTGACTCACCATCAAGTGATTAAATATGAAAATATAGATAAGTTGATTGAATACTCATGTCTGCATCAATCTCAAACTCTAGAAAATATGCCATACATTAGTATTAAATAAAAGGAAGGCAATTCATATATATTATAAACAAATAGTTTCGCTATAAAGATGGTTTCACCATGAAATGATAATAGGTGGAAAACTACTGGAAACCCAGAAGCTCTGGAGGGCTCTTTCACCTTAGTATGAGACCAACAGTGTGCAACCATATTGCTGCTAGAGATGGAACCCAAGACCTTCAGGCTGCAAAGTCTACAAAGTACCGCTTAATCAGTGAGTTGAAATATAGTAGTAAACATTTTTCTACTTCTATGATGTTGCTTGTATTGTCGTGTCGTTGACTGCCCCCAATTCAGCGGTCTCTGTTGGTAAATGGGCTGCTGCGCGGATCCTTTGATATCGTCTGTCGTTTCCATTTTGACAGTAATGATGGATAGTGGCCAGCAGTGAAACCCAAGAAGTGTGTCTCGTCTGATCTATGACTCGTCAGCTGGATATACCTGCTTCCCAGTGAGGTATGTTGTTCCCACTAGGACTCTAGCCCTTGACTGATCAGTTCACGCACTAGAGCACTATCCACTGGACCACCGAGTCATTCCTGTCAATCCTTTCTCAGGTTTTTATTAATTCTTCAACTGTTATCATTTTATGATACAAACCACCTTGAAACCGCTCAATCCCTATAGACCAAAAATTTAATTCTACTTTAGAACAAAACCGAAATAATACAACCACCTAAACTTATTCACGCTGGTTAGCTATCTTTTTTCATAATTTTAAAAATGACTTTCAATAATAATTAGCTGACAAGTTGCTTAAAAACGTATCTACATCCAAAAGATAACCTGCATTCCAATTCACAGAAAAAGTGCAATAATAATGTGTTAATCCTCTCGGAATCGATTTTCTTATAGAGATATTTTACATACAAAGACGCAGCAGACACAATTAAAACTACTCTACAATATACTGATTTGTTGAGATGTGTTTACAAAGAATAGCGTAAAAAATGTTGTACAGAATGTCTGAATGACCAAAATCATATTCATAATTCTTATTCTTTTGCTTGCTTTATGGTCATATACTCATCTGCAGCTTCTTCGAAGTTCATGATCTTTAGTGTGAGTACTAAGTATAATACTAAATTAGGTTATCCTATAAAGAGATGAGGCCATTGACAACGTCGACTGAAAAGTAATTTGCCAGGCAACTTCTTCAACACTACGCTTTCAGTGCTACAAACCCTCATCAACCTCATTCAACAACTATATGAAGATGCGACATGCCAGTTAATTCACAATGAGAAGCTCAGTGATGCCTTTGAAGTGAAGACAGGAGTAAAACAAGGTTGTCTACTGTCACCCATGATATTCCTGATCGTGGTCCACTGGATCATGCAACAGGCGACTGTGAGGAGCGAGAAAAGGGGGATATGCTGGCTAGAGTAATGAAAAGAGCCCAGAAGATTTGGATTTCGCCGATGACTTGTGTCCAATGTTGCACAAACTTGAAGATCTACAGGCAAAAACTAACAAGTTGGCAGAAGAGACGAGGCAGCGAAGACGGGACTTCCCTAAATTGAACGTAGAGAAGACAGAGGTGATGATGATACCCAACCAACAAAAACAACTAGCTCCAATCACCACCAAATGGATAAACTTAAAGGGAGTAGCCTCCTTCACCTATCTAGGCAGCCAGAATCGGAAAAGCAAGACAGGCGTTCAGTAACCTGAGTCCAGTATGAAGGTCTGCTTCACTCAGCACAAAGCGTGAACAAGATTCGGAATTTCAACACCAACGTCAAGTCGGTGCTTCTATGTGATGGTTCAGAGACTTGGTACGTTACGAAAAGCATTTCTAACAAACTACAGATATTCATCAACAACTGCCTACGCTCGTTACTGAAGATCAGATGGCCAGAACAATAAGAATAAGCAACAAGGAACTGACTCTGGTCTGGCAACGAATCAACCAAGAACCTATCGCTCAACAAATATGCACTGGAAGGAAGTGGAGTTGGATTGAACATACACTGAGGAGGCCGACTGGGGACATCACGTGCCAGACCAGGCAGTCGAGTGGAACTCAAAGGGGAAACGACGAGTTGAGCGTTTGAAGTGAGGGTGACATGGAGGAGATCATGTGGGGAAGAAATGAAAGCTTCTGGGCAGTCGTGGAGTGAGGTCCAAAATATTGCAGAGAGGAGAGTGGAATGGAGAAGTGCTACTGAAGCTCTTTGTTCCATCAGGAACCCATAGGGACGATTAATAATAATAATAATAATAATAATAATAATAATAATAAAGGGATGAATTAGGAATTGCTATGTTCTTTATTTGTAACCTCGCCTGGTTAACTAGTTTACTAGTTACTAGGCGGTCCTAGGACCGTGTAAAAAGGGAAGGTTTGGCATAGGGCTAGCAACCCTACCCCGGAAAACAAATCTAACCGCTAAACAAACTTCAAAGCACAAACGATATATAAAAAATAATAACAAACTTATTCCTCGCTGGAATCGGAGAGGCGAAATGACGCCAGTTGGTGAAAGCTTTTGGGAAGCCAATTGGTTGATGTGTCTTCTCTCGATGAAAGCGAAAGTAAGAATGGTGACATGGAATGTCCGTACGATGTTTGAACTCAGCAAGGCAGCCCAGATTGCAAAAGAGTGAGAAGGTATAACATCGAAGTGCTTGGGATTTGCGAATGCAGATGGAATGGGAGTGGACTCTCCAAACTGTCAACTGGAGAATCAATAATCTACTCCGGTCACCCAGACGCCAACCACGAGCACACTGAGGGAGTGGCTATCATGATGTCCTCAAGAGCATCGAAGGCTCTCATGCAGTGGGAACCAATCTCCTCCAGGATCATGACAGCGAGGTTTAACTCAAAAGGAAGGGAAGTCACAATCATACAATTCTGTGCCCCTACAAATAATGCAGAGCAAGAGAAAAAGGAGGAATTCTAGAGACAACTTCAATGAACACTGGACAAGAACCCACTCCAGTTGGCGATATCAAAATTCTAATGGGCAACATGAATGCCAAACTGGGAGCAGACAACACAGGAAGAGAACAAACCATGGGTCGAGAAGCACTCGGTGAGGTGATGAACGAGAATGGAGAATTGTTTGCAGAATTCTGTGCATTCAGCGATTTGTTGATTGGAGTAAGGCAGTGTGTTCAAGCACAAGGATATCCACAAGTCAGCGACATGGATTTCACCATTTACCAGATGGATACACTAAAAATCAGATCGACTTCATCTCAATCTCAAGAAAATGGAGACGCAGTCTACTTGACACAAGGTCAAGAAGAGGAGCAGATGTAGGTGCAGACCACTCACTATCTAGGGCAAGGAACCTACCTTCCAAATCAAGTTAAAAGCCTTCAAGGAAGCTGGTGATAGACCTCAATTCAAGTACAACACTCGGAAACTGAAGGATGAAATTACAAAGGAGATCTTCACATCAGTCAGCCATCAAGACAAAATGGGAGATATCGAGCAACATCCGTGAATAAACCTGTGTGGAAGAACACTGGAAGTCTTTGAAAGCTATTTGGAAAGAAACCTGCACAACAGTATTAGGAAGGAAGAAGAAAGAAGACAAGGAATGAATCTCAATGGATACATGGAAGCTGATAGAGGTGGGAGATGTGGATGGTGAAGCAGAAGATGAACCAGTGCAAAGATGCTAAACGACAAGAGGAACTGAATACAATGTACAAAACACTGGACAAAGAAGTGAAGAAGAGTGCTCGCAAAGACAAAAGACACTTCTACGAAACACTGGCAAGTGAAGCAGAACAGGCTGCAGGTAAGAGAGACCTGACGACATTGTATCAAATAACCAGGTTGCTATCTGGGAAGAAGAAATCAACGCAGACGAAGCCAATAAAAGATGATGACGGAAATTTAATTACAAAAGAAGAGAATCAGAGGAAACAGTGGGCCGACCACTTGAAGAAGCTCTTGAATCGACCACCACCTGAACTTCCTCCAGAAATACCACCTGCAGCCGCTGAATTACAAGTGAACATAAATCCCCCAACGAAAATGGAAGTGCTGAACGCCATAAAGCTACTGAAATGCGGGAAAGCAGCAGGACAAGATGGGATCCCAAAAAAGAAGCACTGAGAACAGACGCAGAGACAACAGCGGACATGCTCACACCACTATTGCAGAAGGTGTGGAAGGAAGAGAAGGTACCTGCCCATTGATTGGAAGAAGGGTTACCTTGTCAAACAGCCGAAGAAGGGAGACCTAAGTGTTTGCAAGAACTGCTGCGGAATCACTCTCCTATCCACCCAGAGCAAGCAGAATGTTATGCCGCATCATCCTGGAGAGGCTAAACGATGCACTGGATTCAAAACTACGACCGGAACAGGCTGGCTGGCTGGCTTCAGGAAGTACAAATCATGTGCAGACCAAATTGCAGCGCTTCGCATCATCATAGAACAGAGTATAGAATGGCAATCATCTCTCTACCTCAACTTCATCGACTTTGAGAAGGCCTTTGACAGTGTCGACCGAGAGGTAATTTGGAAACTGCTCCATTACTACGGAGTACCACAAACCTTTATCAGCCTCATTCAACAACTATATGAAGACGCCACGTGCCAGCCAACTAATTCACAATGGGAAGCTCAGTGATGCTTTTGAAGTGAAGACAGACAGGAGTGAAACAAGGTTGCCTACTATCCCCCATGATATTCCTGATTGTGGTCGACTGGACTGGATCATGCAGCAAACAGTGGGGAGCTGTGAGAAGAGGGGGATACACTGGCTGGACTGCGGAAAAGAACCTAGAACATCTGGATTTCGCTGATGACTTATGTCTGATGTCATACAAAGTTGAAGATTTACTGGTGAAAACTAACAAGTTGATAGAAGAGGCAGCGAAGACGGGACTTCAGGTGAATATAGAGAAGACAGAAGTGATGAAGATACCGCACCACCACCATCAACAACAACAAACTCCATTCACCATCAACGGGAGAAACTTAATGGAAGTAACCTCCTTCACCTATCTAGGAAGCACTGTTTCAACTACAGGCGGGACGGACGAAGACGTCAAAGTCAGAATCGGAAAAGCAAGACAGGCGTTCACTAGCTTGAAACCAGTGTGGAGAGCTTCTGTACTCAGCATGCGGAACAAGATTCGGATTTTCAACACCAACGTCAAGTCAGTGCTCTTGTATGGTTCAGAGACTTGGCGCGTCACGAAAGGGATTTCCAATAAACTACAGACATTCATCAACAACTGCCCTCGCTGGCTCGATACTGAAGATCAGATGGATTGCCAGAATGATAGGAATAAGCAACAAGGAGCTCTGGGAACGAACCAACCAAGAACCTATCACCCAACAAATATGCAGGAGGAAGTGGAGATGGATTGGCCATGCACTGAGAAGGCCGACTGAGGACATCACGCGTCAGGCCAGTTGCTCGAGTGGAATCCCCATGGGAAGCGACGAGTTGGACGTCCGAGGGTGACATGGAGGAGATCATGCGAGGAGGAAATGAGAGCTTCTGGGCTGTTGTGGAACCAGGTTCAAAAGATCTCAGAGAACAGAGGTCACTGGAGACGTGCTGCTGAAGCCCTATGTTCCACTAGGAACCCAAGGGACTAATAATAATAATAATAATAATAATGTTCTTTATTTGTAGATATTCAAACCAGGATCAGATCTGATGGTTTGAATGAATTTTAAGTATTGGGTAATTGATATTTTTTGTTGGTACTTATGTTTTTTAATGGATGCAAAATGAACGAAAGTTGCTTTGCCTCCTTTTTAAATAACTTTTAATGTTATAAAGTGCATCGTCGTAGACAAGTACAAGATACTACGCTAAGTATTCACCATCATAGCGAAACAAAACTGATGTTATTTTATAGATTAAAGATTTTTATTTCAGAATGCTGAAAACGGATCAACACTGAACGAAGAACTAATAAAAAGCAGACAGCTTTATTATCCTAGTTTGAGACAATTTAGCAGGGATCTCTGTTTTCCATTGTTTGTCCAACTGACAGCTACCTATAATAAACACTTCAAAGATATTGGATTTTCCTCACACTCAAATGAATAATGGCTTATTATTACATTACTTGTTTTCGCAGATATAAGTAAAAGCTATATCATTAAGTCTGTGAATTCAACTTTCATCTTTAGTAAAATGCTGTCTGGAATCATATTTCACTTGTATCTGATAGTCTTTAGTCGCAGAATCTGCGACTCTAAGAACTTTTCTACAGGATACTGTCCAGTTGACATTCGAATTTTTGTTATCAAAATTTAGTCAAGAGGATATTATCAGAAGTATTGAGGTTTTTGTACGAAAAACACTTTGAAATGCATACTGATTGCTGCAGTCACGTAAAAGGCATAGGTAAAGTCAGAATACGATTAAATACTCACTGAATGCGAAGTAGATGTAACAATAATATAGACTAGCTGGTTACAACATTTTAGACAGTTGGTACTTGATTTTAGTATGAATGTGAACATATCCACAGCAGCCGTAAGAAATGAAGAACGTTTCTTCTTAACTTCACCATCGTGTTTGTGTCACATCATCTTTACGCCATTATATATCGTTAGGTAGTAGTGCTTAAAATAAAGTATTATCTTTTGGAATTATTATTTGTCGCTTGATTTCCTTGTGGAATACAGGGCTTCAGTAGCACTTCTCCATTCCACTCTCCTCTCTGCAACCTTTTGAACCTCACTCCACGACTGCCCAGAAGCTGTCATTTCTTCCTCACACGATCTCCTCCATGTCACTCTCAGCTGGGACGCCCAACCCGCCGTCGCCATGTGGGGCCTGGAGCGTGATGTCCCCAAACATCTATTGGAATAGTTCAGCAATTTTAAATTTAGAGAAGAAATGAAGGGCAGGTAAATCAAACAAAAGCTCATCCTCATTTAGAGAGCGAATAACTTAGTTATCATGAAAGCAAACAAAACTATGCTATACCTGTATTTCATCATTTAAAGCGTTTCATTTGTTCTGAACCCCCAGTATTGTGTATATAGATGTATAGTGTTTGAGAGTGAATAATTAAATGACCTTAATAGTATTGAGCATTTGACTTACTACAGCAACAAAATAGCTTGGCTGCTGTATAGTTCATACTTTTTTTCGCCTACCAAGTGCTGTGTCTAGCGTGTATCCTTGCTACAGCATATTCACCAACTAAAAACATTTTACATTTTAGCAATGACTTGAATCAAAGAAAATATTTATTTTTGTGTCCGAAGACATATCCGGCGAAGACATATTGTTTCCAAAGTAGGATTCAACACTACCACATCTTTAGGCTTATCATAATACATTGGTAGTTATTGCTTCTATATAATGAATGAACATAACAAACTAGGCAATTATTTAAAAGCTTCTGTCGTTCGGGTGCATAGATTAGATATGCAGTCTGAAAAGAAAGATAACCCTTAACTCCATCCTTTTATTTTGGTTTCCTTGTTTAATATAGCAAATAACAGTCAAAAATTTAATTCAAATTAATACTTGGTTACAAGTCAGTGGGAAACCACATTCGTAAACAGCTGAGTAGTGGATGAAGTCCTGTATCAATGAAAGTATTCCATACTTCACTGCCCATTCCATTTTCTTGAAATTCGTTTAACCGTAGGGTTTACAAATTTGCTCATGTCAGAATATTTAGACTTCCAGCCGAATTTCACTGAAGAATTTCGTTTCACTAGATAAGAACAGAAAAAGAAAAATGTCATTTAGGGTTTGCAATGTGTCTACATAACATTTCAGAGTGTAATTTACAGACACAAAATAAATTTGATTTTTGTTTATATCCTGGAATATTCTTTTGAAGGCTGACTTACAGGTGTGTTGTCAAGGTATTTTTAGCCTTTTCATAAGGATACAGATAATTTATTAATGTCATCATTTGTACTTTGCCTACTAAGAATTTGTCATTAATTCTGCCTGTTTCTTCGACTTTTTAGCTTTTTAAAAGTTTTTTTTGTTTTTTAACTTAAAGGTTCTAGAAAAAGTAGACTGAAAGCAAAATTATCTGATTAGTAGAAATTTTTTTAAATCAAAATAATAGCTTGCAATTAATTGGAACCGAAGTTGGAATCCAATGCACCATGACCTATTTCACTCTACAAATTTGTGCATGTTCCAACAAAGTTTCCGATTTTTAGTCTAATTGCCTATGGGATTTTCATTTTCTTACTAATTGGTGGAATTTGGACAGGATTTTAAAAAGTAAAATAACAAATGATCTGTATGTCTTGAAAGTAAATACCTTTCATTATTTTAAATGTTGTGGAGTGATAGATAATTTTCAAAGTAATAGTCTGAGACATAACAAAGAACCAATAGACTAGCCTTGTAATCTTCACGCGACAAAGCATCATATGTTATCCGTAGGACGAATTCATTTCAGTAGGGTAGAAATAAGTTTGTACAGTTAGAAAGCAAGTGCATGTCGAATGATTGGTAGAAGACTAAATTTCAAATTGCTACTTTGAGTCTCCTCATCCAACTTGAAACAGACTATTTATATGACTTTAACAATGGCTCAAGGAAAAGCCGAACAAATATGTCATGCTTTGTGTTTGGTGGATGATAAAAACGTCAATTTATGATGAATTCCACTTATACTACTTATAAATTTTTACAATTATTCCCATCCATAAACTTGAAGAGGGCAAGAGCAACATATACAGCAGGATAATTTGGACTCGTTTTCATTATTCCTAGAATTCTGTCCAACTACTTATCCAGTGTCCAAATAATGTATCCATTAAAAAAACTGGACATAATTCGATCAAGTTGAAAAGAGGTTGTTGGTATGATCGACCAATTACACAGGTGATGAATAATGTAAATAACTGAAGCAGATGAGACAGTAAGGAATATAAGGGGAAGATTGACTGTTTACAAGATTATTAGGTAAATTTTATGAAAATATAGGTTCTAGAGTTGAACCAAAACGACAGCTAACTAGTGCAGTGGGGATCGCTGACAAGAATGGATGTATGTAGTATATGTTGAGAGGGCGGGATAAATCATAGGAAATTACCAGCAATGATAAGGATTCTGGCCAGAAAACGCAAGAGACAACGCCAGTGTATAAACAACAAATCAAGAGATAAACAGAAAAAGAAATGAAGCACATTTTACAAATGACTGTCTTAATGCAAGGTGTGCCATATTTAACCACTACTAAACCACATATTAATCATAAACATTCTTTCCTTCGTCTCTGTTTTCTCGTTTCTTTCACCAGATGTAGGTAACCGGCGTAGGTTACGGAGTTGCAAAATGTTTAGAATCAACAAAGTCTTTGAACTAATACAAGCAGGGCTAAGATAAAAAGATCAAGGTTCGGAAGAGAGCAAAAATATGCATGGTAAAATAATGTAAAAAAGTTTTGCTACATTTGGTTCCTTTAACACATATGAAGTGAGCAGCAACGAAGATATTGAAAAAATAAAATGTACACACATTATTTTATGGTTTCTCATCAACTCCAAACAGCCTGAAATCATAAAAATTATCCTAATCAATAAATCAGTACTTAAAGTGCTTCGACTGTTTTAGGTAAAAGTCAAATTCAAAGTTCATCAAACACCGATAGGTCAAGAAAATACACAAACAAGGTAATTGCAAAGTAATCAATATGAGGGCTTGTATATGCGTATTGCGCAATAAATGTATTTCATCATAGGCCATAATAGCCACGGCAAAACAGTTTTGACAACTGTGTCCTTTTGAATACATTAGTTCGGTCTAAGCCTTTTGATACCTGTTGCCTGGGCAAAGGTAACAGGTTTCAGGTATTCTTCCAGTTAATCACTTAAAAAGCCTATAACATTAGTTAAAAGTTCAAATCAGTATACTTATTCCCTACATATTGCAAATTATTTATTTTACACTATTCTTAGCTGAAAGTCGATAATCACCTTGACGGAATTTGGTGTTCTCGTGGTGGTTAGCTAGAGATTTGAATGCTCGGACAGTGGATTGAATCCGACGTAGATCGTTGGTAGCCGTAGATAACTAAAAACTAAAAGTGCTAACAACTCCCAAACCTCAAACGTGATTGAACCTCTTCTATGCGGTTTATAATTCTACCATATTTTCAAAAAAATTAACTTTTTTTTCTAATGAAAACGTCCCTGAACTACTAAAGGTCTAAGTGATTGTCGATGCTAAGTGGTGATGAAATGTACAATCTAATCCAAGTTTAACTAAGATACTGCGTCAATTTATTTTGCGTAGGTATACTAGTTAGTCATAAAAAGTAGGCATTTTCCACGAGTGATTGGGCAGTTACATCAGTAGACGTATAAAGAACACAGTATAAGATAAACATAAACGTAAATCTTGGGCACAGTGGTAGAATGTACTCCTATATTAGTTTTCCAAGTTGGTATTTATCGACTGACGTCATTTGTAGGAGCGGTAAAAACCTGGGATCACTGGACAACCGTTTCTTCCTAGTGTGAGACTCTTCAGCAGTGTCCACCTATGACCTCCAACCGTCAGGGATCGAATCCAGGAACTTCAGGTTCCGTGGCCAGCACGTTGCCATTAATATAGTGAGTCGGATTCCAGCGGTCCCTAATTCCAACTTCCGTCGGTTCACGACATAGACTGATCATCAATCAATGTCATCGTTGAGTATTTGTCCTCATGGTCACTAGCACGAAACAGCTGCCCAGTGATCCTAAGTATCCAATATCCCTGCAACTGACATCATTCCATGATGAATACCGACTTGAAAAATCACTAAATCCCCACAAACCTATGAATTATAACTGGATTTGCTTATTTGATTTATAACACAGTGGTACAATACTGTCTACTTGATGGCGTTCCCAGCACAAATTATTGCTCATAATCATATCATTTCAATCACACTCCTTTCAATATCGGATTTTTACAGTCCTGTCATATAATATTATTCGCTTTTATTAGTAGTAAACTTTTCCATATCTCTGTTACAGATGTTGTGTCGTCCCTGCTACACATGTTGGGTGTTGATTCGATTAACAAAGATTCAATAATCAATCTCTCTCCACCTAATCAGATTGGATTTAAGTACAGAGGTTTTATCCCACCTAGCCTATTTTATGGTTGTGTGTTAATGCATGCATTGCAATAGCCGAGTTGTTTTTTAGATTATCGATCCTATTTGTGCCTGTCATTTTATATTTGGCTAAATTTCTGTGTTCCTTTAATCTAACTGGCCCCAACCAGCTAATTTGACCTATGTACTTGACCTCACAGTCATTGCATGGGATTTGGTACATGAGATTATTTATTATTATTTCTCACTACTTGTTCATGATATTCTTTGCATGAATCTATCTTCGATTAGGATTTGGTAGCACAACAATATCATGTAATAATTTTTATTTGAATGTACATATAAACGGCATAATTCTCAAGATACTGAAAATCCTTATTAAAGTTTGCAAGTTAACTGAACATTAGACAAGATAAAAACATGAAATTTTTTATTTGCAATACAACTTGAACAGCAAAGTGGTAATTTCTGCCTCCGAAGTTAAATTGTGCGGGTTTCATTCATTGAAGATGTACTGTTTGTTTCTAGTGTATTATGCTCGTTACTGTGAAGATTCATTAGGGTCAGATTAAAAGCTTTCCAATATTTACTGTCAGACGCCAAAACACTAAATTGACAATGCATAACAAATAATATGTAGAAGGTATCTACATTCAAATCACTGCCCTTCTTATACTGATACAAGCTAAACTTTTATTTACACAAAACAGGAGGAATTCTAGTCTGGAAATCAAATTCTACAAAAAATCTATTTGTATGACCGTCTCCCATTTTACTGGACTTATTTCACTGTTAATTGACTGTAAAATTTTACTAACTTTTTGATTTAATTCCGAAATATAGTGTCAATTTTTGTAATCTCCCTATTTCGTCCCGCAAAATTAATCGGTCTAGTATTTAGCTTTCAGACTAAAATAGGTTGGCGCCATTCTCTTTTGTCTAGACCACTTGCATGATAAATATGAATGTAATCATTTGTCCTAATGTGAACCATTCTACTTTCACTCTTGTACACTTCGGTTGAATGACTGACTAACTGACTGGTGTGGTTCTCTCCTCCAATAAATATACATTTAGTTTTTTATACGGCACATTAGTTTAAGTGATTTGTTACTCTCCTTGTCTTCTTTTCATACATAAACACAAGGGTGTGTAGCTTAAATGCAGTAAACGATTCAGTGTGATGACTTTGGTTGATAGCAATGTACTCGACGTGATGTTACTGGTTTAGAATGACACTACCACACACTGTTCACTTACCTGACAAAGCTAAAATGTGTTGCGTATTAACATCTCCACTATTAAGAAGTCATCGTTAACTGAATCAAAACGAGCAATGAATTTTGATGGTGTTGTGGTTGCTGAGCTGTTTGATTTAATTGTGAAGCTTCCATAGTCATTCTAGACAACATAAATTTGAGAAGGAATTGAGCTATCTGATTTTCTCTACAAGTGGCATAGTAGCTTACCGTGATGGCCTTGTGTGTGACTGGATATTTCTGCCAAGGCCTTTTCATCGTCTCCTTGTTTATCGAAATAAATAGAGAGAAAACCCTATGGCTCTTTTCTTTTTGAAGTTTGTTTTAATGATGTTGTTTAGAGTGATAATGAAAGCTTCACTGCTAAACCATCCAGCTCAGAGAACACGACATCACCAAAGTCCCCATACTGAGCTACAACAATTCTCCTTCATCTCAAAATCCTGTGGTCAGTAAATATAGAAAAGCAAGATTTAATGAATACTCGAATTTTAGTAGAATGGTCTACGTAACTGATTATCTAAACGTTGATGGGATGCATCAATATAACGCCAAGATATTGACTGAGGCGTTACTACAATGAAATAAACATTTTTTTAATTTTATGTAGGAAGGTAAATTTTTTGATCAGCACCAAAATGATCTTGTTTTCCTTGAAATTAAGATGGCTACTGAACATGACTTACTTGTCAGGGCTGTTGAAAATCCATAGACTTACTCCACCACTGAATTTCTACTGTCCACTCACTCTCAGTTCGTTTAATGAGATTCTTGTGTCTGTGTCGATCATTAACACTTTAGAGGAGCTTCACTTCCTGTAATTTAAGTTTCTATTATTGGTTGGCTTTCATTAAATTTGAATTAGGTAGATTAGTAGATTTCTACTATTTTCGTAACATCTTACCAGAGATATACCATTTTGAATGTACTTTTTCAAGACTGATTCGTCTTTGTTGATCGGTCACTTGGAAGTGATGAATTTCAAGTTGGCTAGCACTGACTACTGACTGAATTTGAATCTCATATTAGACATCACTTTCCTTGAATTTGCAAATATGCCTTGTTGAAAGTGCCAGCAAGCACAGAAAATAGACCAAGGGACTCCTGCTAGATGAATTCATCCCATTAACATCCATCAAAGTGTACTGAGTTGGTACTTCTTATAGCTTGGTTGCTGCACTGCAAAATGAGTGATAGAATTCAGTCAGCCGGCATTCAGGAGTGGACAAAAAGAAAACGGTTATTCTTCAGTGACCAATCAACGTACTCAATATCCCCTTGGAATGATGTCTTACTTAGATTTATAAAATACATATTTGTTAAGAATAAGTTTATGCTTGACCGTTTAAGTAGAAATATATCATTAATCAAATTCATGCGGAGTTTGTGCATTGTGTGATACATCGAGTTATTATAAATAAATTTACAGGAGCCAATATATAGGTAAGTTTGAATATAATCCCACTGTATTTAGGAAGTCAAAAACAAGATTTTCCTGAATGTTTCGCTGTATATGCCACGGCTTTTTCAGCAGGAATGTTTATATAAAATGACCAGGTTTTTAGTTTTTGGTAATATTTCAAGTGGAATCGCTACTTTTGATCACACCCAAAATTTGATCACTGTGATTCAACATTCATTTTAAACTTGGCTATCATAGGCACCACTCAGTTTCTGGTCATTTGAAAAAAATAGGAAGGTACTAAGTATTTCTTAAACTCGCTGCCTCGCAGGGTAGGAGGTAATCTGAGTCATTTGGCTCAACTTACAACACCTATACCAAATGAAGTAACCGATATGAGACATCAGAAGCGGATGCGTATATGCGAACAACATATGACACTATATCTGTCCAAGTATGAATATTCTGTTTGTAGTCGAACTTCCATAGGATGAATCAAGAGCGTGAAACTTTATAAAAGAATAAGAACTGAGTTTTGTAGTTTTCCATAGAAAAAATAACTGTTAAGAGACGAAAACCAAAATCTCTCAAGTGAAAGTAAATAAGCTTTATGAAGTTTAATATGTAGAATAAGAGTTGAAAATTTTTATGAAATGTCTGGTTACTGTAAGACAAACACAGTCAGAAAGAAACTGAAAATTACACACTAATCGGTCAGTTACAGGTGACTAAGAGCCTGGAAGCAATAGCTATCAAAGTATCTTTGATATGTCTATAACAGCTATCTTAAATTCTATTTCAAATTAACTAGGAGTTCATCCCTCAGATAGTTAGCTACAGCGCCCAACAAGGGTTACATCACACTTCCTTTCACTATTTCACTGCTGTTGAGTGCTAAGTGCTGTAACAAAAAAGTGTTTGACAGTTTGGTTTAGATTTTTTCTAACTTTTTTCTTGTCCGTACAACGCTCATAGACCAAGGCTTATGAATTATTTTTACTAGATAGATAAATAAGGGTTAAGGGAACAAATAAGAACTGATTGAAGAATTCCAAAGAATTAGCGGGGACTTCAGTCTGATTTGCTACTCAATGAAACAGTTAAAACAAGTATGACTGTTCACTTTACTGGGTACTGAACGCAGTTGCAAGAAAAAATTGTGCCCGGATATGTAGGGAAGTCCTAATTACTACTTTTTTTGCTTTAATACTTTTTAATCCCCTTATTTCACTGTTCTAGTAATATAGGCAACGCATATTTATTGAACTTTTGTCCTTTCAAATCTAATGTTAGTGGTGGATAGTGGCTTGCAGTGGAATTCAGGAGGTGCGTTTCACCTTATTTGGGACTCGTCAACTGGGTGTAACCGCCTCCCACTGGGCTATAGTTTACTCACTAGACCATCGAGTCACAATAGCTGCTTCTTTTCCGGCGGGTATAGTTTATGTGATACTGCTTTTGAATCGCCGTCGTTAATTGGACAGAAATGATCGGCCACTATTTGTAGTTTCAGTTGAAATATCAAGTGATAAGCATTAAGACATGCTGGATAGAACCATCTATTAAACTTTCCCAGGAAAAATTAATTAATATTTCACGATTTGCTACTTAACAGTCTTTAGTAAATATGAGAAGCTTAACTGTCACCTTTCCATACATTTTCTTTAAGTGTTTGATAAATTATTCCAAAGGATATTTGGTGTTTTAAGCCCTGAATGTTCATATTGCCTTTTCTGTTTACACTGTTACACTTCAATTTTAAACTTTGAATCCTAAGACAACACAATTAATTTTATTCTCTTAAACTTCTGTGTTTATCTTTATGTGCAGGAGATGGATAAATAGTCTTTTTTAAAGACTCGATTCAGATTATCTGGAACACTGATAGATTTTATGTGAAAATTCTCAGATGTTAAAATATTTGACATGCATAAATATACACTTCACTTGAGTGAATTATCCCTTCAACTATAAATGAAATCTTATCAACAAAATAACAAATTGATATTTAACTGAAATCATTCAATGCCTGGTAAATAATCATTTTCCTTCATTAATGAGTGATTAAGCTTGATAATAGACATTTTTAAATCTAGCAAAGAAAGTGAAAATAGGTAGAAACTAACCGTTTACCTGTATTGTGACACAAATACACACAGTGTCTCCACATACTTATAGAACCACAAACAAACAAGATTACAAATATTATCGACCTATCTGCTTTCTGATATCGGGATATAAATACCGTTTACTCATTCTGATATCGACTCCTATTCAAAAGCGAAAAACAACTTTGTTTATTAACAGTTTTTATTGTGCACCAAAGTAGTTCAGTTATCCTTATATCTTGCTAAAATAACAAGTAGGTAAAAGAATGAAAAATAGTGTGATTAAAATTCAGAATGATGTTTTATCCTGACAGTTCGCATACCTATCGAATTTGATCAGTTCAACTAAAGCCAGCATGAGAGGTTTAAGGTTTACATTGATGAACTGTAGATTTATTCTACGGTTAGGTGCTGTGGTCGGTGGGCTGTTAAATTTACCACTCAAGTGACGTTGAGTTGAGTCTTACTACTACTTAACCTTTGCTTCAAACTTGATGGTCTCCCCTATGTAGATATGTGTGGTACTTTATGAAAACAAATTTTTCTAAAGTAGTAAAATAACATATTGAAGGTAGTTTTGGTGTCAAACGATTGGATAGATTAGTGACATCGGTTCTGACATAATTTTAGACCTATCAGTTATTGTTATCTTTTAATTTTGGCAGAGTCACGCGGGGCATCGGAAATAAAACTCATAACTGGCAGAAATGGATAATTTCGTTTAGTATCCAACATCACTTACTGGGTTTCAGGCAATTCCAGCTGATGAACTTCAACTACGACGAAACGCACATCCTAGATCCCACTACGAGCTACCATCTAGAAAGATGTATAAATTTAGTTCATTTCTAGAACAGAAAAAATATGTCGAGGCTTAGTCTTCAGTAACTGACTGTTAAGGAATCGCTAGTTTCGGTGTTATACTTTGAATAACCTACTCAGAATTACAAATTTCGGTTTGAGTGGGAATTTAATTCCATTCTAAACTTACGCTGAGATATGATGACCCTATCAGATCTTGTAGTTCCAGTTCACCACGACTGGCTGGAACTATCCTGCTATGGAAACTTTTCTCAACTTCTTACATTCACTCCGGATTTAAAGTTAGCCTGTCCGCTGAAATCATGTCGAATATTTCAGAAAACGAAAATTTCTTACTACTTGCAAACTTCACGTCCTTAAAAGTAAACATGTTTGTTTTACTCTAACTTTGGTGTAGATTAAATGAGGCAGAAAATTCATTTCATATGTTAAGGTTTTGTTCTTATTTTAATCAAAGAAGTGCTGCTGAATATAACCTCCTGAAATTTAACAAGAATTACTTGGCAAACATAAATTTAATGTACAGAAATACATTTATGATAACGATGTCCTCATCACAGTTTTGTAATAGTTGACCGGAATCAGATAAATCTACCTAGGCCGTAGATAAAGATGTATAATTTCAAGGACTCACTTTTAATAGCTTTCATTTGCAACCACTACTTACTGGAGATGGTCATCTACTTTAAGTGAACGCTTTGTCTGAAATTTTAATGCTGACTGATGATTGTAAAACAAAACACTGACCATGACTTCCGTGAAAAGTAGTTTATGCCGCGGTGTGGTAAACGCTGGACAGCAATAAGTGCCAAAACTCACTTGTGGAGTTTCTAACTGCTAAAGCTTGTCTTACAAAAGGAACCTAGTGAAATGCTTAGCATACCGTGCATCAGCTATTTGCTCAGAGGATGCTATAAAGGAAGAGTGCGCCACCATCCATGACCTGCATAGTAGGAATGGCTACCCAGACAAGTTTGTAAGTAAGCACATGAATATTGCGAGGGTTAAGATAACAGTACCAACAGCTCCTAAAAAGCAAATCTTCTTGAAGCTGAAATTTAAGAGTGATATTGCCAGCAAGATTAATACACAACGCATAAAAAGAGCCTTGCATAAAGCATTCCCAGCCGCTAAACTATGTCCCGCCTTCTGCAACCGCCCGATTCTAGGTGCAAGAAATAAACATAAACCGCCTGATTCTGCCACTTCTGTGTGCATTTATCAATTCAACTGCTCCTGTGGAGCGAGTTACATTGGGCATACAATGAGGCAGTTCCATCGTCAAATTTCTGAGCACCACCCACCATGGTTGAACAAGGGACAAATTAGAACCATAAAGAGCTCCATACTTGCACATTTAGTTGATACAGGATATCAAGTGGTTACTGGAAAAGCCTTCAAAATCATCCATCAGATTCCAATTAATTTACCTCATGGATTACGCACTCGGTTACTTCATATAGCAGAGGCGGTCGCAATCCACCTTCGCAAACCTAGCCTTTGTATCCAAACGAAGTTTGTTCAATCACTTTCATTACCGTGGCCGTCGACATGATGTAACTTCTAGGTTTACTTTGTACACCTCTTCTCCTTCTTGTTTCTATCAATATTTATACTTCCAATTTTAGTAACTCTATTGATTATTTACACCATTATTTCTGAAACGTCACCACATGATTGGTAATTTGATTAAATTGTAAACCTATATATTAGTATAGAGCCCAAGATGAGGACCTAATTGAAAAGAAATATATTTCTTCGCTCAATCAGTCTTTTTCTAAATATCTAAATGGGAATATTCAATGTAATTTTAATTATGCCTTTAATTTTCTTCCAAACTTAATATACTGCTTGGTATCTAGAAATCCACACTTGAAAGTTCATGGTTTGTTTTCGAAAGAAGTTACTTCTACCACTAAAGTTAATATGGTGCCAATTTTCATGCTCATCACAGGCTAAATCATCCGTCATCACACCTTATTCATAATATGTTGCTTTCTCCTTCTGTTTTGTATTTTCTCCGAATTAGGCGTCGTTAATTACAATTTTAATTACATTTAAAGCAGACCAAGAATAAAAAAGGTTACAGAATTGAATGACATCAGATGACGAAGCATGCTCATCCAGTCATAAAGAAGAGAAGAGATAAAAGAGGGAACAAAATTTCTTTTTCGATGTTATCATTTTCTAGAGCTGTAGAATCATATTCAAATGTATATCAAACACACAACAGTTTATTATTGAACAATAGGGTTTAATTTCCAAAAAAATAAAATCAAGGATGAGTTGCGCAGTAGTTTTTTGGACAGTGAAAATAATGAGAAAGGCAAGGAGTTATACAAGGTGAAAATTCAATACGTTCATAATTCCCATTGTGATGTCAAAAAGAAGATATTCAGCGAAGAGGACTCTTTTCAACGAATTTATTCTCAAGCTGTACATTCGTATATATATATATATATATATATATATATATATGATATTTAAAGACTGTAATCCGTGAGGAGGATCTAACTTGAATAATGGGGGGTTGAAACAGTAATAATGGTGGTTATGATTATAATGTTACTAGTTGGTGACATAAAGGTTGAACGATAACAAAAGGGTTTATGTAAGATTTTTTAATCGTTTATAAGGTGCATATAGATTAAAAAGGGTGAATATATGATAGAGTTAATAAACAATCAAAGGATTAGGTAATATGAATGAGACAAGTTAATTGGAGTAAATTGGAAGTAGTTTGTTAAACGTTGCGATTATTAGGAAGATCAAATGAAATAACACCGGAAACAATTAAATATCATTGGAAGATGTGAAATGCGAAAACTGAGTCTTCACTTGATAGATATGAAGAAGGCGAAGAAAGAAGCAAGGGTTATATTGAAGATGATAATACTGTACCAACTAATTATAATGAAATCTTTCAAGTTGTTATTCATCGAAGACTGACATCAGTTGGAGGAACAAAGGAAACCTGGGAGCACTGGACAGCTGTTTCGTCCTAGTATGGGACTCCTCAGCAGTGCGCACCCACGACCCCACCAGCAGGGATCGCTGGTCGCGGAACCTGAAGGTCGCGGGTTCGATCCCTGCTGGTGGGGTCGTGGGTGCGCACTGCTGAGGAGTCCCATACTAGGACGAAACAGCTGTCCAGTGCTCCCAGGTTTCCTTTGTTCCTCCAACTGATGTCAGTCTTCGATGAATAACAACTTGAAATATTTCCAAATCTCCACAACCCCCTCAAAATATAATGAAATCAAAAAATTGCAGAAATATTAAAACTGTGGTAGGGTAAGAGACTGAACATACTTCTTCTGCATCCAGCTATCAGGCCTGAATCGGTGAATCGCCAGAGTTTCTGCTGTTCACAATTGTCCTTTCGAACTGTTCCCTATGACTGTAAATGACACTGAAAGAGGACTCTGGAGGAGCTACACGTCCAGAGTTGAGGAACTGAACTGTTGAGTGATTTACATTCTCCCATCGAAAAATATGCAGTGGACTTATCACAGATATGTTTGGAAAGTGTGTGCTTTATGTGGCCTATTTAATGACATCATTTTATTTCACAGATACTCATCAGCCGCTTGAAACCTTAAATTGCAAATGCATGCAAACCAGATTATGTTGTTCATACATGATAATAATTTGCGAATAAGTGTTACCGTTATCAGTTTTCAGTCTGTGAGTTCAAGATGAAGATATAAATGTGTGTGCACATGTGAATGGGTGTGAAGCTGTGTGAAAAGTACTGTGGATGAGAAATTCAGTTTGTTTGTGTGCATATGTACTTTCGTTACCATTACTGTATGGAACATATTTCGGATATACTGTCCAAGTTGGTTAGATAGTTAACCTTTCCTTTTTGTTGAGTACGTTATGATTCAACATAATGTCAAATGCCTCAGATATTTGTGTTTCTTTGTAGTTTGAAAATACTCCATGGATAATTTTTACTTTCAGTGTCAATTTTGTGACAGTGATAGATGATGCTGACAGTAATTCCCCATTTAATTTTCATGGTTTTCCATTCTACAGGGTTATATGGAGGTCGCTTTATTTAACTTGTTCGTTCTTTAGCATAAATGAAGATTTCGTAGGATGATTCCACAATATGACAAGCATCAAAATCGACATAGCCTAATCCGTAGACAACTTTGTGTAGAAGTAAAAGCAATTCTTTCGCGTGAACTAAAGAATTCCTGGGAGTGTTGGTTGTCTTGTAGAAGGCTGTAATTCTGTTTTCCGAAAATTCCTTTTTAACTCTTCACTGTTGCCCTGGTAGGAGGGGAGAACTACTGTATTGATTCAAAACTTACCATTTGATTTTCCACTTGGAGTTTTATTCCCATGATTTTTGATATTTTGAATGATTTTCTCAAGGTGGTTATGGGAATGCAACACATCGATTGTTTCATACTTACGTTTGTCTCATTTTCATTCGTGATGACCTTCGTGACCCTCCTGAATAGGTTTCGAGCAAGTGAAGGTTTAGCACTGAGTAGATGTACTGAACTGAAATCAAGGTATCGATCTTAATGTGTTGGTTTAGAGTAAATCCATTACCTTTAACTAAACAGTCTAAAAATGGTAGTTTACCACTTGTATTTCATATTCGTATGTGAGTTTTATATTTGTAATCCACTTAAACAATGTTCAACTTATTCACTTCTATCAGGTTAAATTTTAATCCTGAAGTTCATAATTTTCATTTTGTGTTCAGAAAAAAGTTTATCAGTTGCTTATACCATTCATCACATTAGTGATGTGGTCTTATTTCGCTGGGGATACATTTTTTTTTGTTTGCTCTTGTATGTTAAGCTTATTTTATTCACGTCAACATACTGTCTCATAAACATCATATTTCGAGTTGCATTCACGCTGCTCACAGTTATGCTATCATATACTAGACTTTCCAACTTCTGTCAATTCACGACATAGCGCGACTGTCACTCAAGGTCTTTAGTTAACATCCACTTCACTTCCAACTGGTTGACCCCACAGGTCACCGCTTCTCATTAGAACTTCCTGACATCCATCTGGAAGCAAATCGTTAATGAGCACTATGGAGTAACGTATTTTTGAGATGAATGGAGATTTTTGATTTAGAAGTAGTATTCGTCATGGACTGACATCAGTTGGGGAACAATTGGAAATCTGGGAGCACTAGACAGCTGACCTGTGGGGTCAACCAGTCGGAAGTGAAGTGGATGCTAACTGAAGACCTTGGGTGACAGTCACGCTATGTCGTGAATTGACAGAAGTTGGAAATTGTGAACCGCTGGAAACCGACTTAGTGGCTGAATGGTTAACGCGTTCGCCGTGAAACCTGAGGGTCCTGAGTTCAACCCCTAGCTGGGTGGTGGGTGCATACTGCTGAGGAGTCCCATACTAGGACGAGACGGCTGTCCAGTGCTCCCAGATTTCCAATGCTTCCCCAACTGATGTCAGTCCATGATGAATACTACTTGTAAATTAAAAATCTCCATTCATCTCAAAAATACATACTAGACTGTTTACGGATATTGACCTAGATGCTTATTGAAGTTCACTGCTTTATCTTTGCCCAGAAAAAATGAACTCATTGTTTTTTATGTGTTACTGATATTCGATAACTCTTTTGATTAGCAGATAACAGGAGCCACCTAGTCAAATTTTTTAAACATTTAGACATTGAACAGATAGTGTATCAATGCGGAGCTCAGAAAAAGACGAAACAATGTTGAGTAGTATGTCTTTGGAATAGATGAGTGGAAATGCATTTGCACCTCCGGCTGCATTATTTTCCATAGCCTAGACTATATCAGAAGTCAGATTCCCAATTTGACTGATTTTTTTGTGAAACGCGTAATCTGCAGTAGATACACACACATATACATACACGCGCACAATACATCTCGTAGGATACCCAACTGGTGCAGATTGATAATCAAACCCTCGGAATTATTGACACTGGTTATAAATCTGTCTTTAATCTCCAGAATACTAAATCGTTTTCTCCCATGGGTTCGGAAGTATTCTGAAAGCGCTTGTTCCCAAATGTGTGTAAGTTCAACAAGCTGCCTTACTTCTCACCTTTCATTTCAACGGTCAATTCAATAAATACATTTCAAAGTGAAATAGCTAAGAACTCGACATAAGTGCTACTTATTAAATCTACACATAAGCTAACCGACAGTTTATTTTAATCACGCAAAAATACCTTTATCTTTTCATTTTGAAGAGAAAATTTTCACTTGTTTCGTATTTCGAAAGTTAAGCCTATTACAAAACTAAGTGATTTATGTTACTTTCCTGATGTTAATGATTGATTTTCGTCTTTCTTTAGTAACATCCACTAGGACATTAGGAAATAGACCACTTCATCAAGGCAGGCTACTAAATCACTCACGGAGAAATATTGACAGCTCACTTTGTACAGAAGTTAGTGCTGAAGATATCGTCTAGAAGGACGATGAAAGCTTCACGATTAAACAACCCAGCTCAGAGAACACAACATAACCAAGATCATCTACCTGAGCTACAAATATTCTCCACTATTTCTCTAATATCTACATAGATTTAATGAATAGTTGTTCTGAAGGTTTTGTTACTTTGATAGTATCAGTTTGTGTAAGCTGTTAAATCTGTCAGGCTCTTATGTAGTGTGAATGGTTTGAATTCATGTTTGTGTACTGTAAGCAAACCTACAAGTATGAAGAATACAAGATAAAAGCAAGAACAGTTAACTTTGTCTGTAATAACTACTAATTATTGTAAAGGTATACTTTTATGCAAGTCAAAGAGGCGAAAAGAATACATATGTTTGTTCAAAATCTACTTAGTATGGAAATGTTTTGAGGATGATAACTTTATGGAAACAATGATTAACCGGAGTTTCTTATGAGGTTTGAGTTTTGGCAATGGTGTTTTCCATTTATATCTAGGACCACTATTCCCATTCAGTTTTGCTATAGGTAAATAGGTGAGTTTAGAACTACTTGGTCTCACATTTCCAACTTGAGGTAAATCTCGCTGTCGACTGATAATATACTCATGATACGGTCATGTAAAGTATAATACACAGTTTTATGAACATTGGTATGGAAAAATTTAAGAATACGTGGAATGCCATTTGACTGGATAAAATATACAATAAACTCAGAAAGTACTTCTTTGTGGAACACTTTGTGTTTTCTTTGAATCCAGTGAACTTAATAGACGGAAAATTGGGAAACAAAACTTTCGCTCCATGTTTCCAGAGAAAACGGTATGCAGATGACCTGTTATTTATTGAATGAAACGATAATTTTTACATCCCTTAACTTCACTTCCCAATAAGCGTTGACCATTAATTTCTATGATATGTTCGCAGAACATATCATAGAACATATCTAGAACAATGGTTTTTATGCAGGGATAAATTAATTCAGAAAGTCTTATAAGAAATCGGCTGAATAGCGCACATTCGCTGCTTAGACATAAATGGTCATAATGCTTAGTTTCTGGGTAGACGTTCGGTAGGTTTATGAGCTCAGTTTTGTTGTTCGTTATTAATGATTATCTGGACCAATAATGTTCGTCTAATCCCAACATCCATTGATATGAGTTTCATATACGAAACTTCCTGTTTCCACCTTTTTATTTGATGCCATGATACCTTGGTGGAATGACGACCTAGGACTCTTATTTCAAATAGGGGTATGTGGAATACATTTTGAATTACCCTGATGGAAGCAACCCACATATCCACATCAGTGTTTCATCCGCTGGAAATTACTTACAACCTGCGAGTATTACTGCTCAGTAAAAGGGAAGATTGGCCATTTAGTATTCGTCCAAAAATCACTTCCTATACTCTGAGTTTTAATGTCTGATTTTGAAATTTTAATCACTTGATTACGTGAACTCATCAGTCCTCGGTTTCATTATTTTGGAGATCTGTTGTACTCGACCACGTGGATGCTGAACATGAATCTAAAGCAAACGTTGTAGGTGATTATTGTGATATAGTTTAGTGACTGACTTATGCCAGAAGTTACTAAAAACTGGAGGATGAAAAATAAGCTTATGACCCAACAAATATGACGTTAAGTTGAGCATACTGAGCCGCACATTGAAATGTTTGAGCTAGTGAATGCTTGTATGTATAAACTAACAGGCTTAAAATTACTCTCAAATGAAAAACTGTTAAAATTCTAACAATATGATAGCACTGAAATATATAAAATATAACATACTTGCATAGAACCAATCGTTTTTATTTAGAAGCAAATAAATCTGTTCTATTAAACACTATTAACTCCTTCTAATAATATGTTACTTAACAACCTACATGTATCAATGTTGTTTACATTTCTTCGTCAAAAAATAAAATTTTTAAGCTGAATTTTCTAAATGCCACATATTAAGGAAGATAGCGTTACATTTATGGCAAAATATCACATAAAATGTAAACTAAAAGTGTTATTTTCAACCTTGAATACATAGAATGACGAAAATAATTGATAGGGAGGGGAAATCTATTTTACGCCTTTTTCATGGTTAACTGATAGATAATACTGGAAACAAGTGTGTAACGCATTCAAATTGAAAATGCCATTGTCTCTTCCTAGTCTTTTCGAAATGGTAGCAAATATTGGTTAAATTGTGAAAAATAAGTTCAACTTAGTTTAAAATAATGACAAATATTTACTTTAAAAGCAAACGATAATTTGAATGAATAATCTGAAGATTATGACTACATTCACAAATGACTTATTCAATGGAATAAACTAGAGAGAGAGAGATGAATAAATTCTAGTATCTGTTGGAATCTTAATGACTTTCATCAACTGTAAGCTGCAGATTTCTTATTAAAGCTCATATGAAGATACAAATATAAGCCTACCTAAGATGAAATTCAGGACTTATGAAATTCATAGTAGTTATATTAACCTTTATGCAGTTGAGTTTTTCGAAATGGAAACCTGACGCTTGTTACTGCCATCCCTCTTTCCACCATTCTGCGTCAGTATCTGTAGAAAATTTGTTCACACAGGCATTCATCCAAGAAAACCCAATGTAAGTAGTGTAGCATTTCGGTAATGATAAAAATCATACCTTCAGTTAGATATTTATATTTTATGACCAGAAGTGATGCTCAATTCAACTTCCTAGATGTAGTTATTACCTGTAAAACTTCAAGAAAAAGTTTTGAGTTCAGGAAATTGGTTCTTATGCTTAAGAACTGTAAATCTGAACAATCCTTTTGACCTTTCTCCTCTGACTATGTACTACCTGTTGTTCGCTAAACAACTAAAAGTGAAATCTTTCTTGTAACTATGACTGAGTCTACAAATTTGCATTCACCGGGAAGGAGTGCAACTATAAACTCTACAAGTTATATTTAGTCATCTAGGTGAAGAGTTACCGATTAAAAATCGTTTCCTCCAAAAGATTTTATAGAGTATGGATATTTCCAACACTGAATTAAGTTCAAATTGAGTACAGAATCTTTTATAAATTGTATAAGAAATTATTTTGGTTATCAAAAGTAGGTAACATAAAACTGACAGTATATAGAGAAACTAAGTAAAATAAATTCAATTTGGAATTAGTTTGACAAACTTTATGCATAAACTTTTATTCGAAACGTATTTTTACCAAATAATAATGATGATCTGATTATAAATAATCCCTTTCTCAATATTCTGAATTGGTGATAGAGGCTTCTGAATAAGATTGCCATTGACAGACGTAATTTGAATGAGGAAATGTATGTTACATAGGTTAATAACAATCAGATTTGATTTACCTGAATCGAATTCAATCAATAACCAGTCATGTTTACATGGTTTTGAATAGCAAATCTTGTTGCATCAATAGATTACAGTGCTTCGTAAAATCTATTTTCATGGAAAATTCCCTTTTGAAATAAGTCTAGTACTTTTGAGAAGTATATAGGCTTCTGTTAAGTTTTATTTTTGAAAACAAGATTTTAAGTATCACCGCTATCTCTAGATAAGAATTCAATTTAATCGGTTTGACAGTTTGTGAAGATTTATTGATTTCAGAGTGGTATTCATTATGAACTATCACCAAGTGGAAAACTGTTCGAAACCTGGGAGCGCTGAGTAGGTGTTACATCTTAGTATGAGACTCCTCAACAGTAGGCACTCAACACCCCACCAGTGATGGAACTCAGGATCTTCAGGTTTCAAGGTGAGCACTTTACCACTGATCCACATTTTTCTACTTCTCTCAATCTGTACTGTAGCGCTACTGCCATTCAATGCTAGTACTGAATACTCTTCTTCATTTCTGATCTGCTTTTCCCAACAATTCAAGATTTCGCACTAGGTCCTGGGTTTGAACCCTGGCGGAGTCATCGGTGAGCACTATTGAGGACTCCTATGTTATAACGAAACAGCTGTTCAGTGGTCCAAGGTCTCTAATGGTTCTATAGCTGATGTCATTTAGTAATTAATACCACTTCGTCTTGCCAGTTCAACTTATGTTTTTGTAAACTAGTAGCAGATAACCTGCTGTAAATAATTTACGAAACTAAAAACCCAAACCATTTGATACAGGTGCAAATAATTGCTCAGAGTTTGTTAATCACTAAAAGAAAACATCAAATTATCCTTTACATAACGTGTCAAATCGAGTTTAAAACAAAATCAGTGAAGGAATTCTGTTTTTTGACCTCCCTATGACGGCTGTTTCAAGCACATACAATGGCGGATATCCTTAATTTGAACGTGAATTGGTAAAAAAATTATTAGTCTGATTAATATGTCATGAAAATTTTCGTAGCAGTATAACAATCAGAGATGGTGGTGTAAACAGAATTCAGTTAGTTGTTGGATTACACCTAGCATCAGTAAAGACATACTCATCTTACTAAATTAACTAATTTTCCCTCTGGATCGAGGATGTGAAAAGTTTTCCCTTTGTTAGGCACTGCTATACTATTTCATTATTCAGGGATAAGATTCTGAGAAATATAACTATGAAAAAACCGGACCCTGAAAACACTGCACATGATGTCTCCTTCTTCGAGTTTATAAGAGACTTTTTTAAAAAACATCACATGTTTCCAGTTACCATGATAAATCGTGTAAAACAATCTAGGCTTATTGGAATTTATCTCATTCTACTAAAAGTGATTTTATTCTCATGTTTACTTCTTTGGAAGTCAAAACTTATAACAATATGCGACTCACATCACGAAGTAACATTATTAGATTTTATCTCTATAAAAATGTTCATTCTCTCATCTTGGTGCAGAAAAATGTCTGAATGAGAACATGTTTTAAAGTGGCTGTTAGGTTTATCAATATTCGTGCCACTAAAAAATGATAAGCTTCACTCATAATTTCAACAAATATAGATCAATATAGATATTATGACTTGTTATTGTGAATAATAGGCGATAAGAATATGGCGTTTAAATTTATTGATCCTGGGTTCAAATCTTAATGGGGATAACATCACTCACTGGAGGACAGGTACATCCGGTTGATGAGTCCCGGATCGGACGAAACGCTTGTCCTAAATCCTACTGCTAGCCAGTATTTTTCCTTAATATCAATGTAGGAAATATCATATTGATGTGAATAATACTGAACAACATCAAATTAACAAAACAAAGGTGAAAACACACGGTAACCAAGGTTAGTGAACTTGATACCGAATCTAAGAGTCTTGAGTTTGATTCAAACTGAAGTTGTTCATATTTCCTTGTCTTACAGCTATTGGTCTTTAAAATAACCCTCAAGCAAATTATCAGATAATCAACCAAGCTTTTTTCAACTTAAAGGCTTCTATTTACACAGATATACCTTTCTGCAGAAAGCTGTAAACAACCTTAAAACACTAAACAAAAAATCGATTTTTATTAACCATAATAATAACAGTAGTAGTAGTGTTAGTACTAGTAAATGTGACACAAAGAGAAGATATCTACCTAATTCAAAGTGGACTGAGTCATCGAGTATGCGTTTTGTGCAGTAAAGGAAAATAAAACTATTCGCTTTTGCTTTTCTGTGGTAAAATTGATGACCTCCATTTCTAAATACTTTTCTCAGGTACATGTATACGAGATGTGATATAAGTTATATGTAAATGCAAAAGAATATTCAAAAATAACAAGGTTAAAAGCCGATAATGACGGTAACAATTGTTTGCTTGATTCTAAACAAAAAATAAATCAAATAAGAAACAAAAAGAATACAAATATGGGGTTGTTTTTCTTTACAATTATCTTGATAATCACTTGATCAATGAAGGAATGAATGAAAGAAAAGATAAACTGAATGAATATAAACACCGAAATTTACCGTAAGAAAGACTAGTTTCAACGTAATATTGATACCATTTAGACTATCGGGAACCGCCTTGGATGGTGTATGAGGGAATGATTACGGACAATTCGGAAATGAAAATCAGTTTCTACTCGGTTTCAGTCCAGTGTGTTGTCACAGACAACAGCTGTATTTAACTGACTGGTCCCAAATGGGATGAAATGCGCGTCCTGGATTCAATCGCCAGACAACATCATTCATCATTATACAATTCCAATGCCGCAGAGTGGGTGAGGATAAGTCATCAGCTGAATGATAAAGAAAATCTGAAAAGGCATTCACCTAAGATATGAACTGACCACAATTCGTCTGACAAAGCAAAAGATGGAACAAAAATGAGCCAGGCAGAGACATATTAAACAAAAATATAGCGTGGTTAACGGGTTCCCAGCCAATAGCCCATACCGAACCCGGATAAAGAGGGAAGGTTGAGCATACGGTTAACAACCCTAACCCCGAAAACAAATCCAACCACTTAAGAAACTCCAAAGCAAAAACAAAATATAAAAAAAGTAAAACTAAACTCATCCCTCACTGGAGTCGGGGAAACGAAATGACACCAGTTGGTGAAAGACTTCGGGAAGCCAATTGGCCGATTCGTCTTCTCTTCTCTCCATGAAATCAGAAGTGAGAATGGGGACATGAAATGTGCACACAATGTTTGAAGTTGACTGGCAAGGCTGCCCAGATTGCAAGAGAGATGAGAAGGTATAACGTAGAAGTGATAGGCTAGAAATCTGTGAGGAACCGGCAGATCGAATGGAAGTGGACTCTACAAAACTGTCAACTGGAGAGGAGTCAATAATCTACTCCGATATTGTCACACAGACGACACAACAACCACGAGCACAGAACACTGAGTTTTCGGGTGGCTATCATCAAGTCTCCAACAGCATCGAAAGCTCTCTGTCATGCAGTGGGAACCAATCTCCTCCTGCAGGATCAGGATCATGACAGCAACACTCAACTCACAAGGAAGGAGAGTCACAATCATACAATGCCAGTGCTACGCACCTACAAATAATCCGGATGAAGAGAAGAGGGAGGAATTCTACAAACAACTGCAATCATTACTAGACAAGACACCACCGAAGATGGCGACACAAAATTCGAATGAGTGCAGTGGAGTGGAGTGGAGTGGAGTGAGATGAATGCCAAACTGGGAGTGGACAACACACAAAGAGAATCAATCATGGGTCGAGAAGCACTCGATGAAGTGAACGAGAATGGAGAAGTGTTTGCAGATTTCTGAGCATTCAACGATCTCGTGATTGGAGGCGATGCAGTGTGTACAAACACAAGGATATTCACAAGGCAGAGACATGCATTTGATTTCACCAGACACCAGACAGGACACACTACACTACACTACACTACACTACACTGCACTACACTACACTACAAATCAGATCGACTTCATCTCAATGTGAGTAAAGTGGTGATGGAGACGCAGCCTACTGGACACAAGATCAGATGAAGAAAGGGAGCAGATGTGGGTTCACACCACTCACACCACTGTCTAGTGGAAGGAAGCCACCTTCAAAATCAAGTTGAAAGCCTTCAATTCAAAGAAGTTTGTGATAGACGACAGTTGAAGTTCAGCACCCAGAACAGAACAGAACAGAACAGAAACTGAACTGAACTGAACTGAACAGGAGGACGAAACTACAAATGACATCTTCACGTCAGCCAGCTAGTCAGTCAGTCAGTCAGTCAGTCAGTCAGTCAGTCAGTCAGTCAGCCAACCAACCAACCATCAAGAGAAAATGGGAGATGGATATTGAGGAATATCTGTGAAGGAACCTGCGTGGAAGAACAGTGGAACTCTTTGAAAGAGATGTGGAAGGAGACCGGCATAACCGTGTTAGGAAGGAAGAAGAAAGAAGACAAGGAATGGATGGAATGGAATGGAATGGAATGAATCTCGACGGACAAGTGGAAGCTGATAGGGGAGGGAGAGGAATGTGGTGATGGTGAAGCAGAAGATAAACCAGTGCAGTGCAGTGCAGTGCAGTGCAGTGTAATGATGAAGAAAGAGAAGAGGACCTGAACACAACCTACAAAACACTACACTGGACAAGGAAGTGAAGAGGAGTGCGTGCAAATACAAAAGACACTTCTACGACACAATCGGAAGTGAAGCAGAACAGGTCGGAGGCCGCAGGTAGAAGAGACTTGACAACATTATGTCAAATAACCAGGTTACTATCTGGGAGGAGATCAAGGCAGAGGAAGACAGTGAAAGATGGTGAAGGAAACTTGATTGACATGTAGGAGAAAGGAAGGAAACGATGAGCTGACCACTTCAGAGAACTCTTGAATCGACCACCATCACCACCACCACCACCACTACCTCCAGTGTTACTACCACCTGCACCTCGTCCAGAAATACCTCCAACAGCCCAGCCAGAGAACTACAAGTGAACACAAGCCCACCAACAAAGCCGAATTGAAGTCCTGAACAATAACAACAACATCAGCAACAGGAGGCACTAATCACCATTAACGAGAGAAACTTAAGGTAGTAGACTAGTTCACCTATCTAGGCAAGGCAGCATCGTTTCAATTGCAGGTGGCACAGATAGGAATGTTGAAGCTAGGATCGAAAACGCAGAAGAAGCCTTCATTAATTCCATGCTTCTGGTGACGTGACAAGTTTCTTAACGATTACATAGTATCACTGACTTGATTGAATTAGTGTTGAGAAAAAGGATATTGTTCACGCTTTACCCCGATTGTAGTAAATCTCCACACTGATTCCATATTAATGAAGGTCTGTCTTGCGTTTCCGAACCTGGCTTCGACATTCCCATCTGTGCCACCCGCAGTTGAAACGACGCTGCCTTGCCTAGGTAGGTGAAATAGTCTACTTCCGTTAGGTTTCTCCCATTGACGGTAGTTAGTGCCTCTTGTTGTTGATACTGTTGTTATTGTTGGTTGGGTGTCATCATCACCTCTATCTCTGTCTTCTCTACGTTCACCTGAGGCAAGTCCCGTCTTCACTGCCTCGCCTCTTCTGTCAACTTCTTGGCTTTTGCCTGTAGATCTGCGGATTTGTACAACAAGACATTAAACATAAATCATCATCATCATAGTCGTCATCGTCGTCATCGGCGAAATCCAAATATTCTGGGGTCTTTTCATCGGTCCAGACATTATATGCCCATCTTCTTGTTCCTCACAGCTTGTTGCATGACCCAGTCCAGTCCAGCTGACCACAATCAGGAAGGTCATGGGTGATAGTAGGCGGCAGCCTTGTCTTACTCGTGTCCCCTGTCTTCATTTCAAGGGCGTCACTGAGCATTACATTGTGAATCACTTGGCATGTCGCATCACGAAGCATATATTTGTTAAATGAGGTTGATAAGGCTTTGTGGCTTTGAAGCAACTGCCTGCCAAATTAATTCTCGGTCGACGCTGTTGAAGGCCTTTTCAAAGTCGACGAGGATCAGATAGAGAGTTGACTGCCATTCTATACTCTGTTCTATGTGATGCTCAGCGTAGCGTTGCAATCTGATCCACACATGATTTGTTCTTCCTGAATCCAGCCAGCCAACAAGCCAGCCAGCCAGCCTGCTAGCCAGCTCGATCCGGTCGTTAATTTAAATCCAGCGAATCTTTCAGTCTCTCCAGGATGATGTGGCTGAATATTTTGCTTGGGGTGGACAGGGACAGCAGCATGATTCCGCGTCAGTTCTTGCAAAGACTTAAGTCTCCATTCTCTGCGAGTTTGACAAGGCAGCCTTTCCTCCAATCAGTCGGCAGGTATCTTTCCTTCCTTCCAAACCTTCTGCAATAGTGATGTGGTGTGGTGTGAGCATGTCCTCTGTTGTCTCTGCGTCTGTTTTCAGTGCATCTGGAGGAATTCCATCTGGTCCTGCTACTTTCTTGCATTTCAGCAGCTTTATAGCGTTCAGGACTTCAATTCGGCTTTGTTGGTGGGCTTGTGTTCACTTGTGGTTTTGTGGTTGGGCTGTTAACTGGGTTGAATTGCTTGACTTCTGTTGACGGATGGCTTCAGTGCGGATGTATCTGTACTACCCTAATATTCATTGTGTTTTAGTCTCCTTAGTTGCTAGCAGTGGGATTCACGACGCGCATCTCGTCCTATTTGGGACTTCTCGGCCGGATGCACTTACATCCCAGAGAGTGATATTGTCTCCTTTAAGACTCAAACTCAGTGCCCATCACTTCGAACGCTCAAGAATTATCCGACAGCACATTGAGGTACGCCAACCACCTCTTGTGCAACGCGTGCTGTTTGATACCTGTAATTGCTAACAAATGCTTTAGAGTTTCAATAAACAAAAAAATGCTCCTGTAATGATTTTTGCACACTATATAAATATACTAGTAAGGTTTCTTAACAGGCTGACTTGTTTTTTCGCTTACCATGGAACCAAATGTTATCATGGAAGGGGACTTAAGCCTTATTTTTACGGCTAATCTTTTATGTGAATCCGTCATGAATACCACCTTGAAATCAATAAATCTCAATTAACCTGCAAACTGAATTACTATTTGGTGCTCATTAGCGACATGCTTTGAGGTGAGGTTTCCCAAAATCCTAGTATGAAGTCGTGAGCGGTGGGACGAAGCGAGTAGTACGTGAGGAAAAATACTCAACGCCTTATTCTTCGCATTGTTGGATTTTATAAACTTTGTTTCATCAGACAGGATCGATAACACTTTATCTATCCATTCTTGGCGAGTCATCAATACAACTGTTTTACATCAGTCTAACTGTCTGATACAGGCTTGGTTTGGCAGACTTGTATTAATGATACTGGGTGATGACTAAAGTAAAATTAAGATCTGATCAGTAGGTGGGTTTCGTGGTTCAGCTGACATCAGATAGGTAACACAGAGGCTGCTAGTTCAAATCCTTCGACAGATTTATATTTCACCTTCACTCATCATCCCGGTATGACATATCCATCGATAAACTAAAAACCGGATTGAGATTTGAAACAAATCATTGATAAAGTTTAGTTTGAAAAACTGATGACACTTCATTTGAAAATAGATCGCTAATAATTCGTTGGTGACTTAATAAACAGCTGAAATTCTGAGGAAATGATAATTCATTTGAAGTCCTTACATTATCAACAACTTTAAGTTAAAAACCGCGAGTCATTGAGAACCAACAGTTGCGTTTAAGCACTCGGCAGCAGGTTTTATTCCAGTCAATGACCAATTTCATTTTGTCCACTCCTGAGTATTGACCGAGTTCTATCGATCAGTTTGCGATGCGGCCACCAAGCTAGGAAACTCACCATTACAGTGCACTTTACTAGATGTTAGTTGGTAGGAGGAAGTGACAGGTTTCGTGCTTTTTGGCACTTGTCAGCATGGCGTGTCTCCTGCCTTGATAAAAGTGATGTCTTCTGTGAGACTCGAACCCGCTTCACACAGTTCTGCAGTCACCGACCCTACCACTGAGCCACTGTTCTAATTAATACAAGTGAAAAACTTGGGCAGTGTTAGAATACAATTCTATATCATATTTGTTTATTTGATTTTTAACACACAGTGATACAGTACTATTTACTTCATGACGTTTGGAGCATAAATTATTGCTCACAGTCATATCATTGTAACTGCACCACTTTCGACATCTGATTTTTATAGTCCTGTCACCTCACATTCTTTGTTTTCATCGGTTGTAAGATTTTCCATTATCTCTGGTAAACGTGTTGTTTCATTTCTAATATATGTATTGCGTGTTGATTTGATTAGCAAAGATTCAGTAGTCCCTGTGCCTCTCCACCTAACTATATTTGACTTAAGTACAGTAGTTTTATGGCAGGTTAGATTATTTTGCTGTAATGGGTCTATCAAATTCTTAGGCTGAGAGAGGTTATTTCTGAGTGAGTTTACAGGTTTAAAGACCACCCTAATTCTAGCCTTGTTGAAAATCTTACGTAAAGTTTTTGATGTGCCTTCCCTGTACAGTAACACAATAGAGGCTGTGAGCTCCTTCCTACTTGTGTTGTCGTTATTATTCACACTCGTGTTATTATTATTATTATTATTATTATTATTATTATTTCGTTTCTTGTCTGTTCGTACGAGTTTTTTAATAAACTGCAGAGGATAATTATTAACTATTAGTGCTTCTTTTAAGTGTTTCAGTTCCCTGTTTAGGTCTTTGCGCTGATTAGTCAGTTTTCTAATTCTGTCATTTAGACATTTGACTAAACCCGCCTTAACTGACATTGAATGAGATGACTTGAAGTCTATATACCTGTTGGAATGTATTGGTTTTCTGTGGACGGTAGTATCCAAACCACCGTCTTTCCTCTGTTTATGTTGCAGTCCAACGTATGTAATTTTCCTTCTTCATTTTCTACCTCGTAAGTGAATTGGATTGCGCCTAACACTTTTCATTCAGATCTTCTCAGACAATACATGCCTCCACTCCTATAATTCTGACTTCTCTTTACATTCACCGTGTTACATCAATTAACTTGGTAACTAAACATTAGTTCGGTCTTGTTAAGTCTTCTTTTCATGACTATTTCAAATATCACATAATTCTTTTTTTCCTATCTCCCGATTTATAATCACATCTGAACTTCGTTAAAAATATTTCATGAAACATTCCTTTTCTACTACTATCATAGGCGATTGTACAACTTGAGAATGATGTCTCAGAAAAGAGTGACTTTGCACTATACGTCTTTTGTTTTATGGCTTAATGGGGATTTTTAAAATACTGAAACTGATATATGCTTAAAACAATTAGTTCCCTTAAACAATTATTTTATTATTATTTTTCCCTTGGGTTCCTAGTTGAACATAGGGCTTCTGTAGCACGTGGCCATTTCACTCTCTTCTCTGCAGTCTTTTCAACCTGGCTCCACCACTGCCCAGGAGCTTTCATCTCTTCCTCACACGGTCTCCTCCATGTCACCCTCGGACGCCCAGCTCGTCGTTTCCCCTTTGGATTCCAATAAATGTCATACCTGTCATCTCTCTCGCAATCTGGGCAGCCTTGCCAGTCAACTTCAAACATTGTGTGCACATTTCATGTCCCCATTCTTACTTCTGATTTCATGGAGAGAAGAGAAGACGAATCGGCCAATTGGCTTCCCGAAGTCTTTCACCAACTGGTGTCATTTCGTTTCCCCGACTCCAGTGAGGGATGAGTTTAGTTTTACTTTTTTTATATTTTGTTTTTGCTTTGGAGTTTCTTAAGTGGTTGGATTTGTTTTCGGGGGTAGGGTTGCTATCCGTATGCCCAATCTTCCCTCTTTATCCGGTTTTGGGACCGACTAGTAACTAGTGAACTAGTTAACCAGGCGGTCACGTAATTTGCCTGGACCGTATAATGTATTTATACTACACATTTCAAAGAATCTGGTCACACACATTTGTCACTGGTATTTATATGGACTTCTACAATGTGATATGAAATAAAAATGTGAAAAGAGGTCAAGTGGGAATGCTAAATTAAAGGTCAGAATAACAATGAAAATTAGTAGTGTAAATAATAGTACATTGAACTTGATTTCAGAGTTGGATTCCCCAAGGGAGGTTCACGGTGGTAATAGATTGTTTTAGAACACAAAACGTGACCTAAACTTCTTAATAGTCTCAACAAATTTTAGAGCCAGTTCCCAACACGTTTTATAAGTGGGTCTAGTGGATATAAAAACGCCAACCCTGTCGCAGGTCTCAGCAATGTGTTTAGCGATCGAAGAACTTGGACGTCTGACACCAGTGTTTATGGGTTCAGGTGATACGATTTGCTTTTCAATCTACTTCAGAGTATGCTCCCAAGGTCTTAATTGTATGGTTCCATTCATCCTCCCTAGGCATTTTTCACCGCACATACATCTGAATTGGTAGATGCCATGGGATATTGCATTATCGTTCACATTTTGTGAAGGTTTTTCGGGGCTTTCAGGTGGTTTCTGTCAGTCAGATCCTGGCTGAACAGTAAGTCTTTCTAACCGTGATGCTAAGTCTCGGCTCGCAGATTATGCCATGACAGTCACCTCTTTATGGAAGACTAGTGATGACGTTCTTCTTCAGGACAAAGAAAAGAGCTGATTTCGGCACTGTAGCTACCTTGTACGGACTGATAAGTCTTGTTTCGTTTTCCAAAGCATAGTCCGTACATTTTCGCTCAATTCGATTAGTTTATTACCTGAGTGGCTGACTGACAAAATCAACGCAGAACCTCGCACATAGGTGCATCGGATCAAGTTACCGCACTTCACAGTAGCACACGAAGAATAGGTGGATAGAATAAGAGTGATATCGAAGTAGACGTAGCTGTGTGACAGAAGAGACAGTTTGTCGATAAAGGTTAGCACAAATATTTAAGATTTAGAAGAAGTCAAGGAGTGAATACATCTGCACCACTGTGACCAATTTTCAAACATGTCATCAGCATTTCTGAATCGTTGGTTCTCTTCGCCTCAGGAACCCTAACGAAACAGTCTACATCTCCCAACACAATGCAGACCAACAATAAGAGACTGTATCAACTGGTGTCTGGTCTTGTTCTGTTCACCGTGAACCCTCTTACAGGCTAATCGAACTTCCTCTAGCGTGGCACGTTGAAGCAGGTGGCAACTTGGCATGCGCAACACGTGTCCAAGCCATCACAGACGATGAGGGTTCACAACCTCACTATTCGATGTACCTGCCTTGCTTAGTACCCTTCTTCTAACCTCAACATTGTTCACAAGGGTGATCCATCAAATGCGAACAATAATACGAAGACATATGTGATAAAAACCCTGTGATCGCTTCATGTCTTCTACTTTTAACGGTCATATCTCATGGCCGTATAACAGGACAGAATAATTTGCAGCTCAGTATACTCCCCCTTTGATAGACAGTCATATATCTCACCATTTGGCGCCACAGAAGATGCAAGTTGGCACCTAACTAACATTCTCTTTTATTGAAGAGGGAAAATGCCAAGATATATCAAATTTTGCCCCGTCCATTCAGGTTCTCTACTGAAAGATCGCTTTATGGATCCATCCTGTGGCCAACTAATTAATATGTCCAAAAAGGCAAGCAATCGTCGTTCTCTTATACACATGTCAACAGTATGTAAATCCTATAGCTTTGTGAACAATCCCGCTGGAATAAACTTCTGTTAACTGGACAGTCACTGCTCATCAACCTTGAGATAACTTTCTCAAAGTTTTAGTGCGAATTCTTGACCAGTTGTATCAATCAAATGAACAATGAAGACAGAAAAGCACCATTATCATTTGATGACAATTAAGGTATAGGCTGGGCTGTCAAACGCTGGAAGAGGCTAATCACCGAATTTCAACCCTTTAACTGAGTGGTAAGGTGCTCAATTTTCTAAATTTCAGGGGATTTTCCAACTGAGAAGAAACCGATATCCTGCGCTTCTTATTTTCGAGTCATTGCTTAGCTGGTTTTCTTCATGACGAAACCTGTTTTCAAAGTTCAAAGTACCATTTGTACATTTGTTTCATCTCTGACTGAAGTCTATTGTCCACTCCTGCTGTAATCTGACCAATTTTTAGCGCACACATTTCACTTTATGCATATCACTATACTCTGAGAAATCACTGCTTGTTCACGCAGTTATATAAATGCAAACTTCACACTTGACCTTTATATATTGACTGCTCATGCGTTGAAGTAGATTAACTGTTTTGAAAATATTCATTTTAACAAAGATATATAATATGAAACATTCCGTATCATTTTATTTTTATTGAAAAGAAATCACCCTTCCAACTTGCTCAAACAAAATTTAAACCGTACTACATGCACATTGAATACGTTTCCATTAATATGCATACAACCTGACATATCTACTCAGCTTAGAGGGTTTTGAATAAGCATGCATAAGTGAAGAGACATACACATCTCATTTGAATTGCGTAGAAATATACATTAGTATGAAGGGTGTTTTGTATGTGCATGTGTATATTTCACAAATGACACTCTTTCTGTAAAACCCGTCTGTATCATTGTCATCAACTTCAGCATTAATATCAAGACATTGTTCACACCATTGACGTTGAGTGTCCACAGATTTTATATCCATCTAAGCGTTGAATCAGTTTTATTTGAAAGCGCACACAACAAAACCCCAGTGACCGATGATAGACGAATAACCCTGATTAATGAATAATAACAATGACAAGGATCAACACGTATTTTCTGTGGGCGCCTATCATACATGCATTCAATGATATCAAGTACATGAATGTAAATAAACATGGTCTAAATGATAAATTTATCAATATACATACATCGTTATTAGTTTGTTATCTGCTTTAAAACCTTGCCCGAAATAACAAATTCACTAATTACTAGTCAGTCCCAAAACCGGATAAAGAGGGAAGGTTGAGCATACGGTTAACAACCCTAACCCCGAAAACAAATCCAACCACTTAAGAAACTCCAAAGCAAAAACAAAATATAAAAAAAGTAAAACTAAACTCATCCCTCACTGGAGTCGGGGAAACGAAATGACACCAGTTGGTGAAAGACTCCGGGAAGCCAATTGGCCGATTCGTCTTCTCTTCTCTCCATGAAATCAGAAGTGAGAATGGGGACATGAAATGTGCACACAATGTTTGAAGTTGACTGGCAAGGCTGCCCAGATTGCAAGAGAGATGAGAAGGTATAACGTAGAAGTGATAGGCTAGAAATCTGTGAGGAACCGGCAGATCGAATGGAAGTGGACTCTACAAAACTGTCAACTGGAGAGGAGTCAATAATCTACTCCGATATTGTCACACAGACGACACAACAACCACGAGCACAGAACACTGAGTTTTCGAGTGGCTATCATCAAGTCTCCAACAGCATCGAAAGCTCTCTGTCATGCAGTGGGAACCAATCTCCTCCTGCAGGATCAGGATCATGACAGCAACACTCAACTCACAAGGAAGGAGAGTCACAATCATACAATGCCAGTGCTACGCACCTACAAATAATCCGGATGAAGAGAAGAGGGAGGAATTCTACAAACAACTGCAATCATTACTAGACAAGACACCACCGAAGATGGCGACACAAAATTCGAATGAGTGCAGTGGAGTGGAGTGGAGTGGAGTGAGATGAATGCCAAACTGGGAGTGGACAACACACAAAGAGAATCAATCATGGGTCGAGAAGCACTCGATGAAGTGAACGAGAATGGAGAAGTGTTTGCAGATTTCTGCGCACTCAACGATCTCGTGATTGGAGGCGATGCAGTGTGTACAAACACAAGGATATTCACAAGGCAGAGACATGCATTTGATTTCACCAGACACCAGACAGGACACACTACACTACACTACACTACACTACACTGCACTACACTACACTACAAATCAGATCGACTTCATCTCAATGTGAGTAAAGTGGTGATGGAGACGCAGCCTACTGGACACAAGATCAGATGAAGAAAGGGAGCAGATGTGGGTTCACACCACTCACACCACTGTCTAGTGGAAGGAAGCCACCTTCAAAATCAAGTTGAAAGCCTTCAATTCAAAGAAGTTTGTGATAGACGACAGTTGAAGTTCAGCACCCAGAACAGAACAGAACAGAACAGAAACTGAACTGAACTGAACTGAACAGGAGGACGAAACTACAAATGACATCTTCACGTCAGCCAGCTAGTCAGTCAGTCAGTCAGTCAGTCAGTCAGTCAGTCAGTCAGTCAGTCAGCCAACCAACCAACCATCAAGAGAAAATGGGAGATGGATATTGAGGAATATCTGTGAAGGAACCTGCGTGGAAGAACAGTGGAACTCTTTGAAAGAGATGTGGAAGGAGACCGGCATAACCGTGTTAGGAAGGAAGAAGAAAGAAGACAAGGAATGGATGGAATGGAATGGAATGGAATGAATCTCGACGGACAAGTGGAAGCTGATAGGGGAGGGAGAGGAATGTGGTGATGGTGAAGCAGAAGATAAACCAGTGCAGTGCAGTGCAGTGCAGTGCAGTGTAATGATGAAGAAAGAGAAGAGGACTGAACACAACCTACAAAACACTACACTGGACAAGGAAGTGAAGAGGAGTGCGTGCAAATACAAAAGACACTTCTACGACACAATCGGAAGTGAAGCAGAACAGGTCGGAGGCCGCAGGTAGAAGAGACTTGACAACATTATGTCAAATAACTAGGTTACTATCTGGGAGGGAAGAGATCAAGGCAGAGGAAGACAGTGAAAGATGGTGAAGGAAACTTGATTGACATGTAGGAGAAAGGAAGGAAACGATGAGCTGACCACTTCAGAGAACTCTTGAATCGACCACCATCACCACCACCACCACCACTACCTCCAGTGTTACTACCATCTGCACCTCGTCCAGAAATACCACCAACAGCCCAGCCAGAGAACTACAAGTGAACACAAGCCCACCAACAAAGCCGAATTGAAGTCCTGAACGCTATAAAGCTGCTGAAATGCAAGAAAGTAGCAGGACCAGATGGAATTCCTCCAGATGCACTGAAAACAGACGCAGAGACAACAGAGGACATGCTCACACCACACCACATCACTATTGCAGAAGGTTTGGAAGGAAGGAAAGATACCTGCCGACTGATTGGAGGAAAGGCTGCCTTGTCAAACTCGCAGAGAATGGAGACTTAAGTCTTTGCAAGAACTGACGCGGAATCATGCTGCTGTCCCTGTCCACCCCAAGCAAAATATTCAGCCACATCATCCTGGAGAGACTGAAAGATTCGCTGGATTTAAATTAACGACCGGATCGAGCTGGCTAGCAGGCTGGCTGGCTGGCTTGTTGGCTGGCTGGATTCAGGAAGAACAAATCATGTGTGGATCAGATTGCAACGCTACGCTGAGCATCACATAGAACAGAGTATAGAATGGCAGTCAACTCTCTATCTGATCCTCGTCGACTTTGAAAAGGCCTTCAACAGCGTCGACCGAGAATTAATTTGGCAGGCAGTTGCTTCAAAGCCACAAAGCCTTATCAACCTCATTTAACAAATATATGCTTCGTGATGCGACATGCCAAGTGATTCACAATGTAATGCTCAGTGACGCCCTTGAAATGAAGACAGGGGACACGAGTAAGACAAGGCTGCCGCCTACTATCACCCATGACCTTCCTGATTGTGGTCAGCTGGACTGGACTGGGTCATGCAACAAGCTGTGAGTCGCGGAAGATTGTCTACAAAATCGTGTGCTTTTCGCATGTCAGAAGAATCAGTTTCGTAGAATATTCTTCAGAAACCTAATAGGTGATTGCCAATATGTAAACTGTTGAGAGCTTCAGTTTTGAAAACGCATTCAATGATCAACTAAACGAATAAGTGTGAACCGCAGAAAGCAACGGAAAATGTAAAATAATTGGACTATAATGAACCGTTTCCAGTATTTAGTGTAAAAATGTTCTACTATCTGCTATCTGAAAGAGAAAGTTTGGATCCCGTCTCGTATGTCACGTCAGCAATCAATGACTTCATACTTCAATCTTATGTCTTAGAATTCTTGCATCTGATACCTATGACAGACTACCTTACATAGAGATAGGGTATGGCTAAACATGAAGAACTTACAGTTTTGAATAATTCTTTCAGAAATTCAGCTTCTGTCTTACACTATAAAAGGAGTTCGGTAAGTAATCTGTTCGACACTTGCTGAGTACCAGATGGCCGGGTAAAATGGAAGAATCCTTTGGACTTCATTACCGTGCTTTAAGACATTTATCAGTTCATTGAGTTAAGACTTCACAGATTGTAGTTGTGTCAGGTAAATAATGCCTTCTGAAATTGATTGTAATAGATTTTTATTAAGCAATGACAATAGTTATGACTCGGAAACTATGGAAAAGTGGTGTTAACAAGATAGATGTGCAAGCTATGTAGCTTGGATCCCAATACTAGCCATTAATTATCCTTCACTGCCATAATATTGGAACAATAGGTAATATCGAGGCATCCGCACAGGAGCCAATATGCCAACAAAGAGCGATCAATTAGGTCTAATGAACACGTGGATAATGCAAGCAATGATATAACTACCTTTCTTGCTGCAAAACCTATATTTCAATTGTTATTTGAAGCAATGGTATCAACGTTTTCATGTCAGATTTGATTTGGACGAACCCTTGTGTAAAGAAAACAATATTTCAAGAAGTCCAAGATATTTTATGTATTGATATGCATCTCAGATAAATACAGCTGTTCATGCATCAGTCTGAACTTTTTTTATCTCGCAGATAAACAGTTGCCAGTGACTGGCAGTTGTCACCTTTTTTACACAGGATACGGTATAGAAAAAATGATCTATCTGCTATCTGATGAAAACTTTTACACATCCAGATTTTCTGATTATTCTTATCATTGGTTTGATATGAAGTTAAACAGTCTGCTACATGCCTCTGACTGCGGTATTTTTATAATGTATTAAAGTCGCCTAATAATGCCAAATGCCGCGTGAATACTAGTTTGCCAACCACCATTTCACACATATTCTAGAAATTCTGTCCAATTAATTCTTTTACCTTGTGAATTTCGCATACAGTGAAATTCAGGTCATTGAAAACATCTGACACTGTTTCGACCACCACCAGTTTTTGAGTTATAAATATGATGTATTTTTGAGATGAATGGAGATTTTTGATTTAGAAGTAGTATTCGTCATGGACTGACATCAGTTGGGGAACCATCGGAAATCTGGGAGCACTAGACAGCTGACTTGTGGGGTCAACCAGTTGGAAGTGAAGTGGATGCTAACTGAAGACCTTGGATGACAGTCGCGCTATGTCGTGAATTGACAGAAGTTGGAAATTGTGAGCCGCTGGGAACCGACCCAGTGGCTGAATGGTTAACGCGTTCGCCATGAGACCTGAAGGTCCTGAGTTCGACCCCTAGCTGGGTGGTGGGTGCGTATTGCTGAGGAGTCCCATACTAGGACGAGACGGCTGTCCAGTGCTCCCAGATTTCCAATGGTTCCCCAACTGATGTCAGTCCATGATGAATACTACTTCTAAATTATAAATATAAATCAGCGATAACAACTAACCGATCTACTTACTGTGCTGCAACCACAGGTTTGTAAAATCGTATGGATATCAGTACACAACCTGCGTGAAGGAGCTGCTGTCCACCGGGTTCGTGTGGAAGTAGGTCACTAAGAATGTTGAATGTGCGGAAGCGAGTGTTCGGCGTCAATCACCATGTTTAATGATACACGAGATTCACCGAAAAAAGCTGAAAAACCTAGATTTCAGATCAGTAGTGCAGATGAGTTCCATGAGCTGTGTACCTATTTATTCTGTTCACAGACATCAATGAAAGATCAGCTCTTGACTTTAGTCTTTGTGGAATAAATTTCAAGTCAAAAGCTTAGAGATTCTTACATAAAATATCCAACTATTTCGGTTTCACTCTATCTGTAACACCATAACTCTAGGGAAAGTGTAATGTAACAGTACTATAGAAATCTCAAACGACACACATCAATCAATGAACCATAACAGTATAATGATGACAAAACTTCACTTCAACTTCTTGGTAGATTATACCTAAACACTATCTGAGAATTTCTATTTAGCTAATGAAATCTGTCAAACTCTTATCATCTAATAATATACAGTAAACATTCTTCAGAATTCTGCTAACATTAGAATGTATTTATTTTTGTTAACTTTGATTTAGTTTCAGTCGGTTGAAAATAATACTGAAAGTATTTTGGTTTCGAAATCTGTACACAAAAGTGTGACGTAAATTCTTTTTTGTATCCATACAAAGTTGTGATAGAATTCGATGAATCATACCGTCGATAGGATAGACTAATAAGTGTTTTGAAATAAAATTGTCATACACCCGTAAACATTTAGTAGTGATGCATTTTTGAAATCCGAAACTCCTACCATTCATATTGCATTTTCAAATAAACAAATAACTTTAGATATATTCTCCTTTGTTGAAATCTAAGCATAGACATGCAATTTTCAAATAAATTTTGAAGACACTACAGTAATGCTTGAAATCATTCACCGCCTTTAACTGAATAATTTAGGTGTAGAATAATCTGGTATTCAATACCGTAGAACTTTATTAAATTTCTTCAAACTGGCACTGCATTCCATATGAGTATGTGTAAAGAATGTGATGTATTCGAGGTTGTGGTTCAGTGGTTTAGGGAATTGGCTTTCGACCAGTGGGTCATTGGTTCGAGACCCACTCCACTTACCGAGGTTTGAAGAGTCAGGTAATATCATTATCCTTCGCACAGTAGGTGTAGCTCATTGCTTACTGCATGAATGTGCATAAAGTCGCTGAGTGCGTTCCTGGTTTTTCGGTTCGGTTATATTGTGAGCATAGTTACATGGAGTCATCACACTTATCTCAAAGATGAATTTTTAGTAAACACAAAAGAAAGTGAATATTCTGACTCTAAGACCTTAATACTGCTAGCAGACGAGATGGTAGTTATTGTGGGGATGATGGGAACTTTCCGTAATTAGACATTTCGCTATAATTAATGATGAGGTAATGCATTTTGATAGAATAATGGTACAGTTACGAAGCGTGTTTTCTTCGAAGACCAGGTGCCACGGTAGTACCTCACTTCTGTAGGAAAGTTATCCGTGATGTTTATATTGCATTTTGCCAATGGAATTATATTTATTCACCTCCTAAGTCTATGTTAATGACTATCAGAAAATAGGAAACATTTAGTAGGCTTTCTATCCTTTATATGCACTATTCTGTAATGAATAACTTTAATCCCCACTATATTACACCTAGCAAACTTCGTTTTTTCGTGAAGTTCATTATTTTTTAAATGTTGTTACTTCAGTTATTCAAGTCCGTTCTATCTTATGAGCGTGTTTTAAAGCTCCAAAATATTCCATAGAAATCCATATTTTAAGCATTGCTATTCTTCTTTAAAATTTAGGAATTTCCGGCACACTGAAATTTCATTTTTGGGGTTGCTTTATTTCAAGATATTATTCGTGAGGTGTTCTACGATTACCAGTCAATTATAATCTGTTACACACTCTAGTAGTGGTTGTGGAAGACAGTCTTTAATGACTCTTTCCCAGGATACTGGAAAAATAGCATAACTTAGTTTATAAATACAGAAAGTATGTTTATTGGTGAGATCACCTCAGATAACCGTAGTATGATAGACCGATATTTATGGTGTGGTGCCGATCAAACGTGAAATTAAAATCTGAATCGTAGACAGTTTTGAGGCCACCACCTCTAAGCTACCAGTTCTTAGTGATTACGATGAAGCTGAAATCTGGTCAACAACTGAGTCACTTAGCCTGAGCAGTAAAGGGCAGCGTCGGTAGCCCAGAGGTTACTAGTTTGTATCCGGTTGTGGTCCCAACTTGGGTTTTGCTTTCAGCCAGTACCTAGTATTAAAAGCACTTTTCCTCTGCGATAACGTCGGATGTTACACTTTCAAAGCAGTATAAGTTCTTAATCTTGAGACAAATGATATAAAATCTCTCCGTTATACTGTCAACATTACATGTTTTTGGGAACCATACGTACATCAAAAGAGACAGGGCGGATGACTAATTTAGTATCTTCACTGATTGGGTGGTGTCTCACCTTTAAGCTAAGATTAAAACTCGACTGGTGGAATCACCACGTGAATAGTGCCGACGTAAGCCGAAGGGTACTAAGCGAGGAAGGCAAGACAGTCAGTGAGGTTGTAAACATTCACTGACTGAGGTGGCTTGGGCATATGTTGTACATCCCAACCCACTGCTTACCTCTATGTGTAATGTTAGCCAAAGTAAAACTGGGTTGAATGAAGATTCAGGTTGGCCATACCAAGACTTGGTATCACTCTGTGAAGTGTCTGACTGTTGTTTTGTGTAGTAAAGGGGGGTATAAACTGCATGCTGGGGTCCTTGAGACCACACGACTGTATAGTTGGAGGCTCTTGGGGAAAATCTGTCCCAATGGCGCAGACGTGTTCACTCTCTGATGTCTCCTGAAGTTAGAACATGCCTGCTAACCTTCATTTTCAAATTCTTTCTCCCATACACCTTTTGTCTACTTTGATATCACTAGTTCTCTAAGCACTTGTGCTGCAAATTCAAGCGTTGCACTTGTGTGAAAGATTCGATGTTGATTTTGGCTGTCTATCAATCTATTTTAATTAAACCCTATGTTTAAGTAACAGTAAATGTCTGAGGTTGAGCAAACCACCATAATGTGGACACTTCAGAAAAGGATGCCAATCCCTAATAGTGGATACCGACACTTAACTAGTGAAAATATAATTTAATTATTGGTGGAGGATCAGTTTCATCAATTTTGGTGCCATTTATTTACCAGCGCAGATTATAAGAAAATATTCATTGGGTACTCATCTGTGATTAGTGATAGACTGTATCTATGTTGTGAGACTATATGTCAAATCATGCTAGCTGCCTAGTTACTTTCTGATTCGTTTCTTCTCCTTATATTAAATTAGTCGATTAAATTTGTGAATAAGTTACCCATAGCCCATCAGGGAATGCAGAAGTAAAAGTGAAGATTTACGTTATTGCTTGGTAATGAATGAATGACTTTGTCACGCTAAATCTGCATAATACTATAAATGGATCTACTTTGATAGCATTAAGATAATATTGCATAGTAGGAACTTCAGATACATCGGCTAGTTTGACTGACAGTGTACAGCAGTTAGCTGCCTTTTCTTTAAACTAACGGAGCAAACTACAAAGGAAGGAGAAACTATGAGTAACAAAAAGTTAATTCACTTGTCCATTTATTATTATTAATATTTGTCCCTTAGGCTCTTAGTGGAACATAGGGCTTCAGTATCACGTCTCCATTTTACTCTCCTCTCTGCAGTCATTTTTACCTGGCTCCACCACTGCCCACAAGCTTTCATTTCCTCCTCACATGATCTCCTCCATGTCACCCTCGGAAGCCCAACTCGTCGTTTCCCCTTTGGATTGCACTCGACGGCCTGGCCTAGCGTGTGATGTCCACGAATGAACTTCTCAGTGTATGTCCAATCCAACAAATCTCCAATTTCTTCTGAATATTTGTTGGGCGATAGGTTCTTGGTTAGTTCGTTGCCACCCAGAGTGAGCTCCTTGTTGTTCATTCTTTCTGGCCATCTGGTCTTAAGTAACGAGTGAGTTAGGGCAACAGCTGTTGATATATGTTTGGAGTTTGTTGGAAGTGCTTTTCGTAATGTGCCAAGTCTCCGAGTGATACAGAAGTACTTACTTGACTGAATTAGTGTTGATAATCTGATTGTTGTTCACGCTTTATGCTGAGTGCAGTGCAGAAGATCCCCACACCGATTTCAGACTGATGGTGTAAAACATGTGCACTGTGGTAGTATTTAATTCCGCGTTAGATTTGTTTATTTGATTTATAACCCACAGTGATATAGAATTATTCACTTATTAAATAAATAATAAAAATAATAAATAACACTATCACTGTGTACTATAAATCAAATAAACAAATCTAGTACGGAATTAATGAGGGCTTGTCTTGCGTTTCCGAACCTGGCTTCCACCAATCAGTCGGCAGGTATCTTTCCTTCCTTCCAAACCTTCTGCAATAGTGATGTGGTGTGGTGTGAGCATGTCCTCTGTTGTCTCTGCGTCTGTTTTCAGTGCTTCTGGAGGAATTCCATCTGGTCCTGCTACTTTCTTGCATTTCAGCAGCTTTATAGCGTTCAGGACTTCAATTCGGCTATTGTTGGTGGGCTGGTGTTCACTTGTGGTTTTGTGGCTGGGCTGTTGGTGGTATTTCTGGACGAGGTGCAGGTGGTAGTAACACTGGAGGTAGTGGTGGTGGTGGTGGTGGTGGTGGTCGATTCAAGAGTTCTCTGAAGTGGTCAGCTCATCGTTTCCTTCCTTTCTCCTACATGGCAATCAAGTTTCCTTCACCATCTTTCACTGTCTTCCTCTGCCTTGATCTCTTCCCTCCCAGATAGTAACCTGGTTATTTGACATAATGTTGTCAAGTCTCTTCTACCTGCGGCCTCCGACTTGTCCTGCTTCACTTCCGATTGTGTTGTAGAAGTGTCCTTTGCATTTGCACGCACTCCTCTTCACTTCCTTGTCCAGTGTAGTGTTTTGTAGGTTGTGTTCAGTTCCTCTTCTCTTTCTTCATCATTGCACTGCACTGTATTGCACTTCACTGCACTGGTTTATCTTCTGCTTCACCATCACCACATTCCTCTCCCTCCCCTATCAGCTTCCACTTGTCCGTCGAGATTCATTCCATTCCATTCCATTCCATCCATTCCTTGTCTTCTTTCTTCTTCCTTCCTAACACGGTTATGCCGGTCTCCTTCCACATCTCTTTCAAAGAGTTCCACTGTTCTTCCACGCAGGTTCCTTCACAGATATTCCTCAATATCCATCTCCCATTTTCTCTTGATGGTTGGTTGGTTGGCTGACTGACTGACTGACTGACTAGCTGGCTGACGTGAAGATGTCATTTGTAGTTTCGTCCTCCTGTTCAGTTCAGTTCAGTTCAGTTTCTGTTCTGTTCTGTTCTGTTCTGGGTGCTGAACTTCAACTGTCGTCTATCACAAACTTCTTTGAATTGAAGGCTTTCAACTTGATTTTGAAGGTGGATCCCTTCCACTAGACAGTGGTGTGAGTGGTGTGAACCCACATCTGCTCCCTTTCTTCATCTGATCTTGTGTCCAGTAGGCTGCGTCTCCATCACCACTTTACTCACATTGAGATGAAGTCGATCTGATTTGTAGTGTTGTGTTGTGTAGTGTAGTGTAGTGTAGTGTGTCCTGTCTGGTGTCTGTTGAAATCAAATGCATGTCACCGCCTTGTGAATATCCTTGTGTTTGTACACACTGCATCACCTCCAATCACGAGATCGTTGAGTGCGCAGAAATCTGCAAACACTTCTCCATTCTGGTTCACCTCATCGAGTGCTTCTCGACCCATGATTGATTCCTTCGTGTGTTGTCCACTCCCAGTTTGGCATTCATCTCACTCCACTCATTCGAATTCTGTGTCGCCATCTTCGGTGGTGTCTTGTCTGGTAGTGATTGCAGTTGTTTGTAGAATTCCTCCCTCTTCTCTTCATCCGGATTATTTGTAGGTGCGTAGCACTGGCATTGTATGATTGTGACTCTCCTTCCTTGTGAGTTGAGTGTTGCTGTCATGATCCTGATCCTGTAGGAGGAGATTGGTTCCCACTGCATGACAGAGAGAGTTTTCGATGCTGTTGGAGACTTGATGATAGCCACTCGAAAACTCAGTGTTCTGTGCTCGTGGTTGTTGTGTCGTCTGTGTGACAATATCGGAGTAGATTATTGACTCCTCTCCAGTTGACAGTTTTGTAGAGTCCACTTCCATTCGATCTGCCGGTTCCTCACAGATTTCTAGCCTATCACTTCTATGCTATACCTTCTCATCGCTCTTGCAATCTGGGCAGCCTTACCAGTCAACTTCAAACATTGTGTGCACATTTTATGTCCCCATTCTCACTTCTGATTTCATGGAGAGAAGAGAAGACGAATCGGCCAATTGGCTTCCCGAAGTCTTTCACCAACTGGTGTCATTTCGTTTCCCCGACTCCAGTGAGGGATGAGTTTATTTTTACTTTTTTTATATTTTGTTTTTGCTTTGGAGTTTCTTAAGTGGTTGGATTTGTTTTCGGGGTTAGGGTTGTTAACCGTATGCCCAACCTTCCCTCTTTATCCGGTTTTGGGACCGGCTAGTGACGGGTGAAGTTATTAAACTAGGGAGGTTACGTGTCCATTTGCCTGTGGTTTTCTTTTTGTCACTTTTCAGTTCAGCTATATTACTGACGAGAACAGTGTGGGTTTAAAATTTATAAACCTGCGGTAGTTTGGCTTTGGATTTCGCTTACAGCCAAACTTCATCGGAACTTGAAAGATATATAATTCCAATGTTGATTGGCACTGGACAAATAATCATTGAAAAACTGAAAGTGCTGGACAGATTCTTCGTCATATTTTAAGTCTGCGACGGTACACACCCAAGATGCATGATCATTAGGTTTTTTGGCTGATGCCTTACCGTTCAGCAATGATTTTGAAATCCGGTATTTGATATTACCCTACATATGCCTATTCATGATACAGTGCGTTCACCGTCGACTGCTAACGACGAGTTTTTAGCCCTACTTAATTTATATTCATGCCCAAGGTATAATATTATTATGAAAATCAAACTGTCTCTTTCATAAACCACCCATGTGTTACGCCGATGATCCAAGTGTAGAGTTCATCAAAAGCTAGACAAAATTCAAGAAATAAATTAACTAACGTTTGACTGATTACAAGTATGATCAAGGATAAATTCGAAAAATTCGTGCAGCTGTAACCCAATGGACTTTCAAATTTGACTTTATTTACCGAGATTTCAGTAATCAGTTTGTGTTTTATCCCTAAAGAGGAAGTGTAATTCTTGGCTTACTACAATAATTTACTTATGGTTATTGAGTTATATATTGATAATAAATTGAAATAAAGTTTGACATTTCATTGGTCAATAAAAAATCGATAGATATAGTCAAACAAAATGATGAATGAAACTTATTATCTGTGAATGAAACAAGGTTAAAACTTTCTCATATGTTGTCTAAAATAATTGGAATATGACTTGAGTCTCGTATACTTGGCTAGTTTCTTCAAATATTTATATGATGAGAATGTATGTACTCCAACTAAACTGTGTACCGCGTTTTTCGATTCAAGTCTTCACTTGATTTAGATTTTTCAAAAGTCATCTAGTATCTTATATTACAATTGGTTTTATTTATTCAAATACTGTCCTTTCATAATACCTCCATCATCTGTGCATAAATCCTGAGAATTCACTGGCTATACTATAAAACCTCTAGAATGCAATGTGAAAAGCTGTTGTGAATGAACAATGAACCTATTGAACAATTCTTGGCGTCATTTCATTTTTCTTTGTTGATCCACTTCTAAGTTTCCATTTAAACAGTAGTTTTAAGGGTTTGATGAGTGTTTCAGGATGGTTTCTGAAAAATTGATGAAAATTAACAGTGTTATGCATGTCTTATAATTCACTTATACTTGAATCGAAGTAAAAGCTTTCAACTAGCCATCTCCTTGTATTGAAATCATTATGTCAACACTGAATGAATGATACCTGGGTTTATCATCAGACAAAATCTCCAAAACAGTAATGTCATGTGGCAGAAGAGAAGGATCTTAAGTGCATCTTGTTTCTGTCACCAGTAAGTACAGCTGAGTTTTATTCTAATCGACGATAGTGAGAAATCTTTTTTGTCAGCGAACTATTACCGCTGGAATGGTTCCTTTCCAAATCTTTTCATCTTTGGTATGCTAGTCAGTGTATACTGAAAGACGTTAAGAAATTTAATCAAAAAGTCTTTATTTCATAAACTGGAGTCGTTTGGTTTATCGTTTAACCATAAGTTACTTTTTACAGATACCTAATCATGATCAACAGCATTTAGAATAATGACAACAAGAACGTCGAACAAGACAAAACTTGAAGCCAATTATGAATGAAATTACTCATGTACACATAGGAAAGGGAAATCGAAAATAGTTATATAAGTTAAGATGAACGATCATGAAGCGAATGGATTCACATACACGTGCGCACCACACACAAACATACATAACAGAAGTAGGTTTTTGATCAGCAAATTTAGCATACAACCAGATAAATGAAAAGCAATGTCTCTTTTCACACAAAATCCTGAATAAGCTAGCCAACAAAACTAGTAAACAAAATGAAGACGATGGAATTGAAAATTGAATGACGAAATGAATCGTTGTTTTGATAAAAACAAGATCACCCATCATGCATACTTTATTTAGATTATTACTTTGACGATAGTGTTTGCATAATCATATAAATTGAACAGTATATTGTAGTTATTTTTCCCTATTAATGCCAGTATTCGGATCTGAACATGATTATACTGATGAAATAATATTTTCTAAAAACATAATCCTCCTTATGACATAAGAAAAAAATCGAACATCAGATTTCATTCCCATAAATGCAAGTATGCATAGAATGGATACCAAAGAAGTACTCAAGTATGCATTCCCATGTAAACTTGTCTATGTAAATGTTTAGGCGACTTGTGCCCTAGTTGAAGCGAAAATCACTTTCAAGAAATGCCATTGACATCAGGGAATATAATTTCATAGACAATATAACTGTACAAATGATAATTATTTTAATCAGCACTCCAAATAAATGACATATGTATACGTAGTAAGGTAAGAAATGATGTGAACGCGTTTTAAAATGTAAGCAGGGAAGAGTCCATCACATACACACAAATTCGCCCATTTTTCTCAACCATTGGTATCATAATGAATAATACTTCGTTATTACATAATCATAGGAAAAGAAAACAGGATTCTAATCATAATTATAGGCTATTTTAGAATTCTGATGATTTATAACGCACAATAATGGATGATTGAAACAAAATGCAGAAAGGGTAAACTTAAGAGTGATAATAATCATTTTTTTAAAATAAGATATGACTACTTTCTTTGATGTGTTCAAAAGCATCTAAGATTATTTTAAAGCGAAATGAATATTTAAAGAAAGAATACTTCCTAGAAATACTATAAATCCTGCAGTTCATTTAACTACACTTGGGTAAAGAATCGAATTTACAACATACGCTCTGATACAGCAGTGCATAATTGATTAACTTTTGAAGATGATGATAATGTTCCATTTAGATGAGTAGTATCATCGGAATTATGAAATGATCTATTATTGATTGTTGTCATATTATTTTCATTAATATGAGAATGATGTTGATAATGATTAACTGCAGGATGCAAAGAATCAGAAAAGTGTGGTCTTGAGACCAACGGTCTAATCACTCCATTACTATTGTCATTATAATTAGGTGACATATATTTACGCATTCTTGTTGCTGTTCCTGTATTAGAGATTTCAGATACATTATTAGGTGGAAGTACAATAGATGAACAACTATTGATGAATTCTTCATCTGTACCACCAACCATTTCACCATTCTGTAAGTTACATTTTGTAAATGATGATGGATTATGCCATTCATTTTGACTAGTTGGACTTCCATGAATTGGATACAGCGAAGAGGTAGCAGTATTATTACCAATTAAACCAGCTGAATGAGGTGGTAAACCTCCTGATGATGGTGGCAGTTGGTTGAATATTTGTCGACCAAAACTATTTGGACTAGATATCAAACGATTTTGATGTATGTGATGTGATTGTTGACGAGGGGATGCTGTAAGCATACTACTTGTCAGATTCGAATTAGCCAGATAACCCGAATCAGAATTTATCATTCCATTAGTGCCATTGTTATTATTGTTATGATTGAAGTCGTAAAATCCCGATGGAGGAGTAATATTCAATAAATCCGCTTCAGAACCACGATTCAAATGAAGTAGTGGTATATTGTGGGATTCTAAACAAATCAATGAATAAATGAGAACAAAAGATTATCATTATTGTTATTAATACCATAAAGACATACATGAGTATTATTCACACAGAGAAACGGAACAAACCTGTTCATACTGAGTACATATCATTAGTAGTGGATCACTGAGATGTCGAAAATTAAGCTCATGAAAGTTTTTTTAAACTGCGTTTCCTGGCTGCCATATGAAGTTGTATAATCAGAAAAGAAAATTTTAAAAAAGATTTTGCTCAGTGGAAATTCAGCTGAATTCGTAACCTCATGGTCAGTTTCCCACAAGCAAGGATCCACATTTCGAAGGCAAAATAATTCTTGTGAGTATACGGCTACACCAAATTGCAGCACTACGCATCACCATAGAAAAAAGTACAGAATGGCAGTCAACACTCTACCTCAACTTCATCGATTTTAAAAAAGGCCTTCAACATCGTCGACCAAGGAGTAATTTGGCAGGCAGTTGCTCCAACACCACGGAGTGCCACAAACCTTTATCAATCTCATTCAACAACTATATGAAGACGCCATATGCCAGCCTAGTAATTCACAATGGGAAGCTCAGTGATGCTTTTGAAGTGAAGACAGGAGTGAAACAAGGTTACCTACTATCCCCTATGATATTCCTGATAGAAGAGGCGAGACAGGGCAGAGAAAGAAGACGGAACTTCCTTCAGGTGAACGTAGAGAAGAGAGAGGTGAAGATACCGGACCAACAACTACAAGCTCCAATCACCAAGAATAGGAGAGACTTAAAGGAAGTAACCTCCTTCACCTATCTAGGCAGCACTGTTTCAACTACAGGCTGTGGCACAGGCACAGATGAGGACGTCAAAGTCAGGATCGGAAAAACAGCAAGACAGGCCTTCATTAACCTGAAACCGGTGTGGAGATCTGCACTCAGCACAAAGTGTGAACGACATCCGGATTTTCAACACTAACGTCAAGTCAGTGCTTCTATGTGATGGTTCAGAGACTTGGCGGGTTACGAAAGGGATTTCCAACAAACTACAGACATTAATCAACAGCTGCCTACGCTGGCTCGTTACTGAAGCTTAGATAGCCAGAAAGAATAAGCAACAAGGAACTCTGACCGCGCAACGAACCAACCAAGAACCTGTCAAGCAACAAATATGCACTGGAAGGAAGTGGAGACAGATTTGGCATGCACTGAGAAGACCAGTTGGGGACATCACGCGCCAGGTCAGGCCCTCGAGTGGGACCCCGATGGAAAGCGACGAGTTGGGCGTCCGCGGGTAACACGGAGGAAATCGTGCGAGGAAGAAATGAAAGCTTCTGGGATGTCGTGGAAGCAGGTTGAAAATATTTCAGAGAAGAGAGTGCACTGGAGACGTGCTACTGAAGCCCTATGTTCCATTAGGAACTCAAGGGATAAATAATAATAGTAATAATAATAATAATACGGCTTCACTGTGCCACAATCTTAAAAACAAAAAAAATTTAGGGATACTTAGAGTTTGAATATCACCAAAGACAGCTTTTCTTTGAATAAGACAAGGTAAGAGCAAACAAAGGAAAGCTTTGTAGATGAGACGCTGGGAAGATTAAAGCAAGAAATCGCCTAATTACTTTCGGTTCTTTAGTTTTAAGTTTTGGATACCAGGAAAGTATTGATGAGGATTGTTAGCTATATGAGTCGTTCCATAAAATACACCACGACTCACTCCTATTGTTTGGAATCTGATCAAACTGACTGAATGCTCAAACCTCTGTAGGTTGAGTGAAACCAGTGGTCAAAAGTTGAATACTTCAGGCAATAAGTCATTGGGTTTATATTTCGACCTACTTGTGATGTGTCCAAAAATCTCGTTTATTATTAGGTCTACATATGACTTATTCTTTACTTAACGACAGTAACTTACGTCAACTTTATATAGGTGTAAACTGGCAGTTTATCAGTCAAAGTCATCCATATAAAATTCAAAATTACGGGTTTTCTACTTCACCATGAAACCTCTCAACTCTTAACTCACAAATAGTAACAACCTTCGTTAGTGTCAGTTAGTAGTGATAAATACTTCCAAATCATGATTCACTTAGTCTGTATCGGTAATTTTTACTCCTGTACAAGTACAGCTACATAAGTATAGACATCTCACCGGACCTTCCTTATGTAGCAACTGATGAAAACACCCTAAGTTTTCCAACTCATCATAAAACTACGAGTATCATTACTTCCGCTGATATCGACTACAAAACTCATTAATTTCAGAAACAATTTGGGATTTTCCATCCAAGTATCTTTTAACTCATCAGTCTGTAGGTAGAATAACAATATTGATGTTGATTATAAACGTAAATATAAACCTGACCTTAACTAAGTTAGTAAATCAAGAAACTGAAGTTTCATTTCTTAAATACTCATTAAATATGGGTGGAACTTTCATAGAAATGAAGAATCTATTATGCGTGATACAAATGTTTGTAGCTTATTTTACCATTCATTATATTATTGAGAAAGAAAGGGGTCACACTTATCTGGGATAATCGAGAGTGGTGAAAAACTAATTTGTATAATTTTCAGGGAGCTATTGAATGATCAGTCACATAAATAATGAGCAGCAAGAAACGGTAGTGTAGCCTATCCTTTTTCTAGTCACAATATAAAAATCTATATGCTGATAAATTTGAAAAGTGTGACTTACATGGACGGAATATTTTAGCAGTTAAGTTCACTTCTTGTTGAAACTTCAAGATAGCAACTATAGATACTAGATAAAATGATTGGGGATCAATCCTATTAGCAAATATGTATTAATGATACATAAGTCTGCTGCTGTGACTTTTATGGTACTTATATAGAATTTTAATGTCCTGAAGCAACTCTAAGATGATCTTGAAGTGATCAGTTACACCAAGTTGAATGTGCAATTTTTCTAGAAAGCTTACGATTGTTGAAATGATGTTATTGCCAGGACTGAAAAGTAGACCTACTCACTACATTTTTCACGACTTTATCACTTAATTATTGAGTTTAATACTCTGAAATGTGTAAACTTTTATTTAAAATCTGTCTTTTTGCTTCTGAGACATAATTTTTATCCCCGAGTACACAAAATAATGTGGAGGTGATGTGTAGTTGTTTGGAGGCTTATTTACTTCGGTATCATAACTTACGTGGTTTAATGCTATAAAGTCGCATGGATGAATATCTTTATCATCGTAAACACTTCGACTTCAAGTGGTGAAAACAATTCGAAAAATTAGATAGATTTCTACGCTGATTAAGAAATTATATCCATAATGATTTGTCTACATTTTTCTGTTAGATTATGAAGTGAAAACCTTTTTTTATTGGTGTGTTCAAGGTCATTTGAGGTTTGCTTAAGGACTGCAGAATCCCTTGTTCTCACCTTTATATGAATGTGTAGACACCTTTATTTGCATTCTCTTTTTATAAATTCATTGATTCGTTTCATTAGCATTTTCTTCACTCTGTCCGTTTATTCACTCAATGAGTGTATCATGCCTACTTCATAAGCACTAGTCAATAAATAACTTTATGGCCATGAAGTCCGAATGAAAGGAACCACGTAGCAAAAAATTAGTGACGCTTTATTTATTTTACGTTTCTAGTTAGGATTTCGTATACACAACCTCAATTTTAAGGATTTAACTTCTCGTATCTATTTTGCAGCATAGACAATTACTCTTTCTTGATACTGTGTCGCAGTATATAGCATCATCGTATTCGACTGGTATTCAACTCTAGAATCGAAACAAATAAATGAGAATTACTTACATTTTGAAACAAATCTTTAACCTTGAGAGATATATAGTTTTCATAATGCCTGACTTTTTAATAACTAGTTTCCAAATATCTAGATAAGTTCTGATCAGAAAGCAGGTCGTGTAATTTACTTTATCAGTTAACTTTATCGTAGTATCTAATGATTTTCTATTATCCATAACATAAAATCTTTTCTATTCACTTGACATATCCATTAACAAGTGGGGTTTAGCCTACAGTGGAATTTCGTGCTCTAGAATAACAAATAACACTTATTTGTTTTCAGTACTAAACTTATGAGGAAAATGAAGACACTTCATTAGCGAATACATCTGTGCATATATATAGGTGATGACTTTTCATGAAATGTAATGATGGAGACAATGATATTCGAGGTGGCAACTTTGGGAGTACCAGAGTAATACAATAGGAACTTTAGTTCCATTTTAGTCAGTGATTATAACATAGACTTTTTAACAGATTACTTCATCATTGCTACAAAATTGAAGAGTTTGGCAACCAACGAGATAGAATGGCTGTTCAAGTACTCAACACCCGACCAGAAAGTTCCAGATATGAATCTCATCCTATCTCCTACCGCGATTCGAGCAACCGGATAGTGTGATAACCCTTATTCGGGTAATGATACCTCCAGACTAGTAAGATAGGTTGTGCATTGTTGTTGAGTTATACTGCAATTTAATAACTAAAGTGGTTAAGTCTGACAGCAGACAATAGTCATTTCAACAAGATACATATCTCAAATAGCATCCATGTGATTACATCAAAAAGCTCATCACATTTCTCTTTCTCTATTTCAACTGTTGTTTTTAATGGGACATAACTAATCTGATACATATTATTAAAAGACTGCTTGTTTTTAATTTACCTCCTATTTTTTTAAACTCCCTATGATGAAGGAATATCCAAGGTAGAAAAAATCGTTTCTATGTACAGTGATATATTTAGTGGAATTTCATCTTGTTTATCATTTGTGTTGTAGAAATCGAATGAGTACATTTCAGACAGGCGATTTTTATCTGCACGTATATTCATGTTCAATTTCAATGTGAATGCAGAAGTCATCATATTCAACAGGCAGATATAGGCATACTTGGTAGAGAGATTTTAGGGAGAGAAGACACTAGCATACGCCTTCCGAGGTAGTAGTAAATAAAAAATAACTGCAACTGCTTTACAACTCGCTAAAACGTATATCACATCATGATGAACCTAGTTTATGAAACCGAGACTGGAAGTAACACAGAGGGGACGGATAAATGTGATGGCCTCAATGATGTTACACGATGGATGACATTCGATTTGCTGCGGGAGTAAATAACTGATCAAAGTCAGTACTCCACAAATTTACATAAAGCCAGTCAGTTGCATTTAACTTCACTTCTGACTAGCCATTTCCGTTGTTAAGCTGTCCAACTAAATATTGACGGTCACTTTTAATCGCGCTGTTAGACATGTATAGATTGCTCTATCTTCGAATCTCCCTTTTCATTGATGCTAACGTCCCACACTACTTACATTAGTCTAAAGGCTTTTAACGATAATAAACGGAACCAACTTGAATGACTGGGAATCTCATCTGTTCGTCATCTAGCCTACCATTTGAACAAGAATCAAGGTTTTAGCGTCAAAGTTAATAAGAATTTATAGTTATTACTGAATAGTTAAAATTTAAGCAGTATGGTTGTTTATCTTACAAGGTGTGCATTTTGAACTGGGTACAGTTTCGCACTTACTCACTCATTCATACACAGACACACAAACACAATACTGTATTTTGCACCATACCAAATTACATACCTCCACTTTTGACTGGATGACCAAATTTAATTGATTCATATTCCTAGTTTCACGAAAACAATCTGTCTCCGACATCTATTTTCACATTTTTTTCTTATTTGTAAGGAAGTAAACTAGTTAAATGTTGAAAAAATCAGTTGCTTCTAGTTAATGTATTTATTGTTTAAATAATCGAGTAGCGCATTTCGGATTCTAGCCAATACCTAAATAAAAGTTTTAAGGCGCTAATTCATCGCATCAAAGTTATTGCAGTATAAGTTTAGCGTAGACTGAATGCGTAAGTATTACTCAGTAGCTATTACACAATGAAAGAAGAAAATAGTGACGATAAAACGGCTGACCCGGTAAATGTGATATCTACTAGAACGAGAACATATCACCAACCGGACACTGTCTTATAGTATGACAAAATCTAGTGAATCATTGAGGATAGTTTAAGTAGAAATCATCAGGAATCAAAATAGTATCGAATCATTGTAAAATAACGTCAGAGTAAACGGATTCACAAAGCAAACTACAACCGTCAACTGTCAGTGCTGCATAAAACTTTGTTGAAACAATAAAGACTTGCATTAAGATGAAGGATGGCATATTTTTAACACTCCCCAGTGACCGATAATAATTTCTTGTATACTATGCTCTTTGAATAGTTTCTACTCCCGTCTCAAAATATTAATCTGTAAAGAATATGTGTGTTGTTAAATCTTCCCAGTTGGTCAGTATTTGGTTGCAAGCGTAAAACTTGGAAACTGTGGTTGAGTATTATTACATGGTACATTGGTTTTTTCTGTATAACCATATCAAGTAAAATCATCTTATATGGTACTTAGCCTGTTAAAAATGCTTATTTTTACTAAAAACTTAATCACTTACCTGAAATATAAGCTGACTAAATCAGTTTTAAATTCCTTAGACCCAGGTTTTCTTTAGAGTCCCAGATAGCAAGAAGACAACTCTCACTTTGGGTATCTCAGCTTCCTTAGTCTTTGCAATGGATGTTTTTTCTCTGGCTTTTTGTCTAGGAAACTCTTTGGAATTTCGAATTCCTCCACAGACTTTTTAACTAACCCAGATGCGTATTATGTACATACTGATGAAATGTTCATTCATTCGCCATTTTCTAAAGATACCTTTCAGTGTCCCATAGCTATCTAACTTATCTATCTATGCCATAATGTACACTTAATAAATGAGAAGAAAATTTTTCGATCAACGTATGCCTTGAAATCTCTATCATAGCAACCAATCTCACTTGGTTTTATTATTTTGCTGATAGTATTTATGGGTTTAATGGAATGAGTTGAAACTAAAAGTTAGTTTATCACACAGTGTACTATATACGAAAACTAGTACCTGAACAAACAATGCAGACAATGAAGTCTACTAGCCACATAGTTTCACAATAGAAAGGGTAGGTTTTTACGTCTAATTCTGAAGACAATTAAGATTATAAGAACTACTGACTAGAAGTACTGGTTTTGATTGAAAATTTAACAATATCAGGTAAAATCCAGAAGGAAGCTTCACTTATACTTTCAATTCAGTTAGTTCAGTATTGATTTCTACTCAAGAAAAGTATTTATCGTTGTCTCATCCACTCATACTAATAAAATGAAAACAGTTCTTAAGTATGGGATTGAGTCTTCAAACATTTCCAAGGTAAAGATACAGTATGGTTTCACCGGTATGTGAAAGACTCTAAACTCTATTCATATCGTCAACTAGGAATAACTAGAAGTGGCTTCTTTTTCACTAAAACACTGAATATTTGGAAAATATGGAACATTATATTAAGGTTATTATATCAAGGTGGTATTCACAGGAACTCTTACATTTGTACTGAACGCACGAAAGTAAACTTATTTACATAGAATTTAAAACAAAATAGGTTAATGCAATGTTAATTAAAGTCTAAGAATTCAGCTTCAGGGTTACAGAGAACAGTGGCTGGAACAATAATGAGGACTGTCTTTAGAATTCGACATTGATACAGTCAGAGATGATAAGTTATGTGAAAGTCATGGAAGTGAATAGCTACGTTTGTACATAATCAGATAACATGAAAAGAATATCAGTTCACTAAATTTCTGGCATTAAAAGTGAAGTGAAAGATGATAACTCTTTAGATCCATGAGTGACTAACTGGTGAATGCTAGCCAAGTAAGCAATCAGTAATGAATACTAATTTACTGCTGCTGTATTGATTATTATACAGCCGAACATGAAACTCTTAATGATGGAATGTAAGCAGATTTTCCAGTGGATGCATGAACCGTTAGTTGACATCTTTGAAAAAAACACTAATTCCAATAAGCCAAAACAATGGCTACCATAAAAAATATTAGGAAACTCTGAGTGAAAGAAGAGACGGAAGAAGCCGCTAATGGGGGTACTTTAAAGGTTTAGTTTACACTCAGTGAAGTCGTAAAGTAGATAGGTAATGACCTTGAATTTAAGCTGCATGATATTTTGAATGTGAGAGAGAACATATTTATTTGAAAGAATTCAGATGCACCCTGACAATAAGCTACGGTAGATCAAAACTCTCAGTACAGTCTTCTTTAATGATATCTACACTATGAATTTCCTTTCTGAAAGTGATCGCAGTAATTCTCAGTTATTTCCATAAATTAGGGAACTACAAACTTTACAGTAAATGTAGTAATGAAGGTAAACGTAAGTGAATGGGGAGTAGGTAAGCCTAATTAGTGAAATATTCAACATAAATGTGAAATGAGCATATCTATAATTATCTCATGCATAAGTTATATGTACACTTGGTAGGCTATTATGTAGTTAGTTATTCAATGCTGCTAATTACTGGACAGAAATAAATCAAATTGTAAAATATAATGGAGAGAGGGAAAATTAAAACAAAAATATATTCAGTTAGGCAAAGTTGAACCTACCTGAATTGAAATTATTGAAATCTGTACAATGATCCGACTGTAAATTGGATAGGATTTTGTTTGCTTGATTGCCTAAATAATTCATATCACATCTGCTTTCAACTTCTTCATCCATATTAATTGGACCTTTGGAATTAATCAGGCCATTCTGAATGTTATTATTATTACTACTACCACCACTATTACTGTTACTGTTGAAATATGTCCTGTCATTAGTCTTTCGACTGTTCATATGTGTAGGTGAATGCGAATAACCTGGACTTATCCCACTACCTCTACCGCTATCCGAGTAATTATATCCATTCGGACCAGTCTGTAGATAGACAGCTCCTGTTGATTCATTTCCACGCTGACCAGCGTTTGTATTGCTTACAACCATAGCAGGCAGAATATTTGATATAGTTCCATCAGCTTGTCCTGAACGGAAAACAAAAGAACCCTGGTCTACTCCTGTTGCACTGTTATTGGCTCCTGCTGTGCCTGTCGCACCTGACACACTAGAGCCTTCACTCGTGCTTCGTCTTAAAGCGTCTTGTGACGTTCTTTTTGGACGCAGACGAGGATTTCTAAATTTCCCACTTGTTTGATTCCATGATCCACTACATCCATCCATTGTATTAACTATTGGTAAACCTCCAGACATTTCAAGTATGCAGTTAGGTGTAGTGCATCCAGCATTCAATAAAGCAGCTTTGTCAGGTGCAGAACCCATAGCCACGTACAATGGAGAGCCAATTTTGTTGCCATTTGAACCCCATCGGCCTGAGTTTAATGTCCCACCAGTGTATAAAGTGTTTCCAAATCCACTACCACTTCTGACAGAACCATTTCCCTGAGGTGACATTGCGTTTGTAAATGGTTGATGTGTTTGTAGACTTAAGGGACCACATACTGCAGCCTCGGCTGCCGTCTGCCGAACAATTTCTGGTGGACAGCGACAGCCAAAACGACACGTCCCATGACAACGCCTTCGATTGTACAGCCTACGGAGGCGACATATATACAACCATGTTATAATGAGCACGATTATGAGAATTAGACATAAGCTAGCCAGTGAGATGGTAGCGAGAAACCAGCTCCTAGGTTCAGTGCCAGATAGCAAAGTGTCCCAAAATGCAGAAGAGCTGCGATCGTTGTTTTCATCGTTTCCATTTCCAGATGAACCGATAACACTATGACTCACTGAATTAGATGCCAACGATAAGACGGAGAGATTATTTGAACCAGCTAGGATTGCAGTTAACGTTGTTGTTGTTGAAGGCTCTGTGGTAGGTGCAGTAGTTGTCGTAACAGGTTCTGGACATTTAATTGACTGGACACATAACACGTGTTTTGTATCAGAGCCAGCTTCGATCATTAAACCAGGTTCACTTCCCCGAGAGGCTAGATGTAAAATCGTTGTTCGGAAGGTGAATCTTAAAAATTTGTCCGCCAAAGGAAATTCGATAGTCCCATTCAGTCTTCCACTTTTCACCAGCTAAAATATTCAAAAAATAGTATGTATTCAAACAAAAGCTGTGAAATGCAATCAAGTAAATAAAATTCGCTCATCAACCCGAATGAAATCAAAGTCGGAAGCACTTCAGTGATTAATATCTTAGTTCTGAACCGGTTTTTATTACAAAAGTAATATTTCAATATGGGCCATCGAAAATGGATGGCATGTACGTACTGCGAGTATTCGAACACCAAGTATTTGCTAGTACAGCTTGTCCGCTGAAATAGTAAGAAATTACCAGATCTTAAGTTAGGAGGTAAACCAACCCATGAAGTAGTGATTCCTCGTATATGAGCAACGTTAGATATATAAAACTCACATGAACTTAACATTTGATCAGGACACAGTAATTCTTAGGATAATGGTACCGTGAAATGATACCAGTCTACGGTTTGGGTTGGGCATGGATCTGTAAACTTCCTAGTTAGTGATTTAGCTCACAGGCTTAAGCATCCCACTTTTTCCTGCAATGGATCCCAGGTTTAAATCATACCCCACCTTCTTTGGGATGAGCAATCGAGTAGTATTATAAATCCCCTCACAATAAGTGTTGCTTATAACCTAATGCATAAAAATAAACCGCGGTGAGTTACATTAAAAGACAACTAAAATCGGTGACTGAAACCAAGATGCCTGGTGAAGAGATGATCTTTGTGGTGCAGATGCGTACACATCTTATCGTTTTCTGTTTCTTGAATGCTTTATCAGTCAACATATTTGACTCCCCCTCTCATTTTATTTCTTTTATTTTCTTTCTAGTCTCAACCATTATCACCATTATTATCCTCATTTTTTTCATTCATTCATCGCTTGACCTTCATTATATGAAGTGGGATAATTTGGATGACCCACAACATTATTGGGTTCTATACTGCACTTTTCTACCTCTTGTCAATCATTTAAGCAGGAACAATACGAGAATTACGCGTAAAATGAATTACATCAAATTCAAACACTCTTGCCCTTTTCAGTGAAACAGTTATTCTCTCATGTCGATACTCTCACTAAATCATGCAGCCCAACCTGATTAATGTATTTATGCACTAGGCTATGAGACAAACTTGTTTTGTGAAGGCTTATGATAGTTTCCGGTTGCCTAGGTCGAAGTAGATGGCGTGGGATTTGATCCCAGAACAGATCACTTGAAAGTTGAAGGCTTAAACCAAGGAGCTGCAACTCCACTATGACTCAGAAAGTTGTCGTCAGATCAAGAATTTCAGCAGCAAATGGTGAACTTGCTTTCGATAAAATTCTACTACAAGTTAGACCAGATCACATACCGATAAAAGATGCCTGGCCCATTCCAATACTTTAGTGCATATGTAATACATTAATGATACGATCCTATGGAACAGTGGTGTATCCTTGTAAAAAAAGTGTCATTTTTTTGTGAAGAATGGTCTCAAAACTGCTAGGGAAAAAAGACCAAAACTTTTAATCAGCCTTCCTTCTGATTTTTGTATACACGTAAAACACGGCACACCATAAAAGCTACTGGTTCAGACATTAATAAATAAGAAAAGTGTAAAAATTTACTGTTTGTAGAAAGAATTACTTTTTACAACTATATATATATATATATATATATATATATATATATATATATATATATTTCTGTCAATTAGTTATAGTCTTATTTTAAATTACTGTATACGGAGGAAAAGTTATTCTTTTCGAAGACCTAAAAATAAATTAGATACTGAGATGTCAATATAAATATTTAGTGTTTTGCCTGGAAAGATTCAACCTCGGTGTCACAGCCATTTACTTCTTTTTTTCACCTAGAATAAACGATGACAAAATATCGGTAAAAAGTAAAGAGGAAATGCACTAAATTATCATCTCTCTTTTATCCTCCTAAAAGTCCATCTTATATACCACATTGTTTTAATCCACTGAAGAGAAAAAGGTTTTAATGCTAAGGAGATGATTTTAAATCAACGATAGCCGACTAGTATTATCAGACACATAAATTTCACGTTTGATCAGGGTAAAATAATCTACAAGATAATCAAACCGTAGCACAAATTACAACTACGAAGCCCTTTACTGTTTGTTTTGGTCTGGGCTGTTGTTTTCCTAGTTTATATTGAATGAACTACTAAATAATTCAGTCGCAAGGGACAATGTAATTATGATACTGATGACAGATAATGGCTAGCAATGGAGTCCTGGATACCTATTTCACCTTATTTTGAACTGATTAGATGGATATAACTGCCTTCCAGTGGGTGAATTTTTTCCCACTAAGAATGAAATCCAGAAACCACCGCTTCAAACTCTGTAGCTTTACCCACTAGGCTACTGAGTCACAATAACCACTTCTTTTCGAACAGGCAGAGTTTTTATAACTGCCACTTTGTTCCAAGAATAAGGGTAACGTGCAACTTGACTAGAGAAAAACTAGTTTGTGCTAGATATAATTTGAAATGAAACCGATTTGTTTACATTGATACTGAACATAGAATAAAAGGGTCAATGGCAAGATTGTGAATAACTGAAGATGCAACCACTGGATTATAGAGGTATGCAGCTGCTCAAATCTATATTCTTTATGAGTTTTCACGAAGTCAACCGAATTGATTGACAGTAAAAAACATGTAAAGACAGTATAGATCTACTGATTAAATCGAGAAATGCAATTACGTTGGATTTGAATGTACCTGTGATATATTCTGTCAAGCATTTAACTGTCAACCAATCATTTATAGGCTCCGAGCCTGACCTATCCTATCAACCTGTGGACAGACATTAATCTTCATGGGAAGGCTGCGTCCTCTAGCATCGTGTGTGAACCAGCACACAATACCTGTGTCGCATTATTATTTTCACTGTTGTAATGAAATTGTGGAAGTATTTTTATCAGATGTCGATGCATTCCCATCATCTTAAGAATCAAAAGCATTGAATATGTTATAATTCAACAAAATCACTATATAATTAGATAAAAAGTTAAATGACAGGTCGATTTAACAAGGCAAATAAAAGTTAGATATTACTTGAATGACCCTGAAAGTGATTTAATCTTAGATAGAACTCTCATCCTCTCCTGGCGTACAACTCTGACTTACAGACATACTCTGCATCTTTCAAATTGCAACCTACAATTAACTAATAAACTGATAGGCGTGATATCAACAGTTGGAAAATTTACTCTTTGTTATTCACTGAAGACATATCTAGTTGGTAAAGAACAACATAATCATGGTTAATCTCTGTGCTATGATTTAAACTGTGAAAAAATATATAATGAGTTGATAAGTGATATAGATTGGTCGTTCTGAACTCTGTGGTTTACAATAGGTAGTCTATAGATATTGGTCTATAATTAAAGCATTTTATTTCTAAGGCAGCATTCATCATGGACTGGCATCAGTTGGAGATCTGAAGAGAACCTCAGAGTCCCGGATAATTGTTCCGTCCTAGTATGTGACCCCCCAGTGGTATACATCCCGATCTTGTTGGGGGTCGAACCCAAGACTCCCAGTTTTCACCATGAACGCGTTAACCACTCAACCACTTGGCCGGAGTCCAGTGATCCACTGTCTCCTACTTCTATCATTTCGCGATAAATCGTGATGAATGCTATCTTTGAAATAAAGTCCCTATAAATCTTAAATTACGTTACTTCATATTGTTCATTAGTGACATGCTTCGAAACATGCTCCGAAGTTCCAATGAGGAATGGTGAACTCTGGAGTCGATCAGTCAGGAGGGAAGAGGACACCGAATGAAAGGCTAGTGGATAGTCGCGCTATTTTGTGAACTGGGATATGTAGGAAACTGAGAACCACTAGACTCCTACCCGGTAGCTGGATGGTTAAGGCGCTAGCCAGGAATCCTAGAGGCCCTGGGTTCGATTCCTAGCGAGGTTGGAGGTGCATACTGCTGGGGAGTCCACTACTAAAACGGAACAGCTGTCCACTGCTTCCAGGTTTTCAATGGTTCTCCAACTTACATCAGTCCACTATGAATACTACTTATAAGCACAGATCACATGTCGGGTCAAATAGTGTAATGCTCAACTGAGGATTACGCCTATCACTGAAAACTGAAACCATCCTTCATAGTTGTAAATGAAACAGGTGAAACTAACCAACTAATTAAAATCAATACTTATAATTTTTAAAGTCACTGATTCTACTGTGTAGGCAAATTATCCTGTAAACTAAATACGACCTGTTCAGTAGCCAATGTTAACCTTTGAATGATTTCTTTTAAATAGGCCCGAAATCTTGTCCAATCCGTTCTAGTATCACCATTATTTTTGAGTTAAACATCCGTTAAACGTCCATAATTTGTAGGTATTCCTTCAACTATGTCTTTTAAGAACTATTTATTGTTTATAGTTAAATAGATAAGGTCATCACCATAGGTTGTAAATTTTAAACACTAAAATTATACGTCAAAATATTAGTTTTAAATTCTAACAGAAATCAATAACTACTACTGCTATGATTATAGTAATTACTAGATGATGTAAAACACTTGTATAGATATAATTAGGCTATAAAAGGATAGGTGTTTAACTAAGGTGGAGGAAAGTTATCCTTCAATCAGGTGAAACATGCCTCCAAATATTACAATTTTCAACAGAGAAGCTTACTGAAAGTCCACTATACGTTTTTTATAGTTCTTCAACAGATTGTTTATTACCGTATTTACAACTGCAGAGAATATATTTACATGCATAAAGTGTGTTTCGCTTTTTTTTGTTATGCATTTTTTTTTCCAATGCTGTGCCATTATTAATTAGCAAACGAATAAATCTTGATTAATAAAAACCTTGTCCATTGGTAGATCACATAATTTCTTTGTTGGCCGATATTCCTTAGAATGTAGTCGAGGAGTAAAATGTGCTCATAAGGTTCAGTTACTTACTGCTGAAGTTTGTTGATTAACAGTACTAACCATACTGTAACCGATTCTTCAGCATAATTAAGAGTTACAGGTTGAATAGAACATCTTTAATGCCTTCAAACATATAGTAATGATGGATAGTAACTAGAAGTGGAATCCAGTATGCGCACTTTGTCCTATTTGGGACTTATCAGCTGGATGGACCTGCCTCCCAGTCCCGGTGGGAACAACGTCACTCGCCGGGAGGCAGGTACATCCACTTGACGAGTCCCAAATAGGATGAAATGCGCATCCTGGATTCCACTGCTGGCCACTATCCATCATTACTATGATTAGAACACAGATGATATTGAGGCATCTGCATAGGAGCCCATATGCCAATAGAGATCGATCAGTTGGGTCCATTCAACAACGGTATAATACGAACAATCATAATAATCTTAATAATCATAATAATCTTAAAACCATACGCATACATATCTGGAAGGAAGCAGATATCCTTAAAGCTGAGATTCATATTTCCCTTGGAAACATACAAATGAAAAATAGAAAAGAAAGTAGTCGAAGTGGTAGAAAGTCATGGAAAAGAGAACAAGTGGGAATGGAATAATAATGAATTCGGTACGATGATTAAGACGACAATAGTGTACGGATGCATCCACACCGCTGAAATCGATTTTGAAACATGTTGTTGAAATTATTGTCCACGTTTGTTTTGGGCTAGGTAACCGAGTATTATATTTTGCCTAATATGATCTGAATCACTTGACTTCCAGCTAGTCAACCTAGACAGCCATCTATTATTAACCGTTAAATGTTAGGCATGCGATATGTAAATTGATACGAAGTTACGTTGCAGTTTAATTTTTACTACCACGTTTGCCGAATAAACAGAGATGAGTATTATACGAAAGTTGGTCTCAAACAGGGACTTGCTTACGCTGTGAGTGGTGAAATGGTCACCATTATTCAATACTGTAGTTCATAAAGACTTTGCTAGTGTTTAGTGCTGGATGATGGAAGTAAAAATGTCCTCGATCAAGGTTCCCTGTTCCCTATTGCTCATTCACAAAATAGAGGAGATTCATGTTCCTTTGGGAGTTCGAGTCAGCGTCAGTGTGTCAGATACTACATTATTATGATCACGTACAGGGGAAAAACAGTTTTTGTTTGAGAATTTGTAAGAATAGGAATTTTGGTATAATGCGTGCAATGTTTTGAATAGCTTTGGAAAAACATGACCGACTTGAACCCATCAAACCCTTACATATTTGTATAGTGGGTAATGAGCTACACCCTTATTGCATCAAAGCTTATGATACTGCCTCGTTCTCCAAACCTGGGGAGATAGAATGAAGTTTGAATTCGTGGTCTACTGGTTACAATTCGAGCGTGTAGGCTAATGAATCACCGCTTGGTCTCAAGTAGTTTAGGTTCAGTTTAGAGTTGAGTTAAAATTACAGTGTTTGACCAGCACACTCATTCATTTCGGCCTGAATAATTGCGTAGGATCACAAGCCTTCATGAAATAAATTAACAGCCTCAAAACATACGAAGTAATAATAAAACCCATTTGGAATAAGTTGTTCTTATGTGAAATGAGACATCAAAATCTTGAATAACTGAAAGGATGAACTTGATGAACTGCAATAAATTGCTTAAAAACACTTTGAGGCGATAAACAACAAATTTAATAGTACATTTCCCCTCTTCACGACAGGTAAACAGACTTCACTCATAACTAATGAGGATCACAATATGAGCACAATTCATAACATAAATTATTAATAAGTTCAAAGTATGACCAGTAAAAATTGACACTATATGTTATGAATTCTGCAAATCCACATATATTGGTTATACTGCTTTATAATGATGATTGACACATTTTTGATATATCAAATGTTAAGGCAAAAATGAAGTCTTCTATTGATAGACTGGTTAGTTAGTAGAATTTAAGGTTGGATTATCTACCTGGACTAATATGACACTATTTGAAGAGATGATCAACCTAAAAACAGTGTAAGAAACGAGAAGTTATATTACAGCATCGTAAGATGACCGAGAAGCCAGCTGTGATATTTTTATGATAGAAGAGGTATGATATTTTTAAAGTACTAGAATTCTAGACTATTATCAGAGAGGAAAAAGTTAATGCCTTAAAAAGTACAATGTAAGAGGAATTTGCAAATCATATTGACAAGTGTACAGACCAGAACAATATTTAATCTCTGAATATATTAGTAGGGTTTAATTTGGCATTATTAATTCATTCAAGCTATTTGAATGAATTCAGTTAGTTTGCACAGTTCAACTGTTTCAGCTGAATTCATTCACCTACACGATAGGTAAGCAGAACTGGAACCAGTCATAGACTACACTCGTCCTAATGATAAAATCCGTTTTAAAGTGAAATTTAGTCATTTTAACAATTTAATGGTATATGATAAACATGCAAAGTAGTACTATCAAAAAGGTAATTGTATGACTATAGTGACACGATTCGCATTTCATCGGCGAGGTAACCTAGTCAGTGGCGTAACTAATAAAATGTACGTTGTCTAATGCTGACGTAGCACATAAGGGACCATCATTTCACTCACTGAGTTATAAAATCTACTTTTAGACAATCAGCCATCTACTCAAATCTACCCCTGCCTACCCAAATTTGGGCAGCCATGCAGCGAATTTACTCATAGCGAGCTTAATGCTATTTATAGTCAGCCGGGGGGAGTAAATCGGTGGTATATGTTGACTTTTGATTCAAATGTTCAATGCTGATACTTATTACCTAGTACATAAACTACAGAAACACTTATATGAATATATATATATATGATAAAAAATATGTGTTTGCAATTCCAAAGGTGTTAAACCATAAGGTAGGATATCACTGTCTTACTCCTTGAGTCTGACTAATTTATTTCGTTGTTGTTTCTCCTTACTGTGAACTATCAGCACTGAAATAGAATCATATAAAGTGCGCCTATAATTAGTTGGGTCGGATGTATTTGAGAGCGATCAGTAGAAATAAACCTGTACATGCGCAAATCTCAGCATTTACATACATGCTGAACTTAAACATGTAAGTTCCAGAAGGACAAGAGCATAAGAGAATAATAATTACGTATGTAAAATACTGTAAACAAATACAATCACTTGTACCCTCTTGTTTGACACCAAAAGCAACAGTGATAAATACATACACAAAGACAAGTTGAACTCCTGATAACGAATGAAGGGTGTTTCATGTAATTAACTTGAACAGTTTGCTAAAAATTGATTAATTACTTTCAGTAGAACATTACATACACTTTTTTTGTCAGTTAAAATGGAGTCAAACGATATCAGGAAGTAAAAATACAGTACTAAGCAAGTGAAGTACCAAATATGTACATGTTACTGAAAGTTTTCTTTATGTCATGAAATTGCAGCTCGGTACATCCATAGTCCAACGCAGTAGGTTACACGTATAAATCGAGTTCACATACTTTAACACAATCACAGTTAATAAGCAACAATAATTCGGTTTAAAAACCACCTAATGCCTGAAACTACGTCGTAAAACACATTTTGTGTATGACAGCTATGCTATTTGTTTGCTACACCTTGGTAAGTAAAGTGGAATATGAATCTAGTACCCAATGTTTGAAAATTAAGTACTTCATGGAATAAAACACAGTTCAATTGACTAAATATATTTAAAGCTCTACCAAAATCTCTTTAGTCTGATGATCTATATCTGAATCTGTTGGTGACTCTCTAATCGAGTTCTTTTCCGTCTGTCATTCAGAAACATAGTTTTCGCTATTCTGTTTCCTCATATATCATAAAACAACTAGTTTGCTGAAATCTGTCACAATCATTTTCATAAAATGAACAACAGTATCATGAGACCAGCAACATCAAAGTTAAGTACAACTATTTAATTCAACAGCGGAATTATCTAAAGATTATTAAAATTTATCTAAGAAGTGTCTGTCAGCCAGAAACCATTCCACTAACAGCTTAAGCTGTACAGATCGGTGCTAACCATCAGAATTGGGTAGGGATAATAAACCCAATTATCAGCCAGAAATTATTAAAACTATACTCCAGAACTTTACATTTATGACAAAACGTCTCTTATATTTTTCAATTACCTTCACTTACTGAGTGATGAATCTCAACTTCAGTTTGTTTAACGTCATATTATCGAGCGCAGTCTCAACTCAGACAATCAAAAACTGTTATCGTATTTTCAGAAGCTTTCAAGATATATAAAAACGTAAGTATGCTCTTCCGTATTAGATTTGTTTATTTGCTATGGCACACAGTAAAACAGTATTGTTTACTAGATCCAGTAAATAATACAGTAGTGTACAAAGACAGGTGGATAAAATCAGAGTTATTTCAAAGTAGAAAAATTTATGTAAGAGAATATGCGACTTGAAGATAAAGGTTACTCCATATATTCAAGTGCCACCATGACTGATTTTCAACCACGTCACCAAGAGTTCTCAACCACTGATTCCTATCGTCTTCGGGACCCCAACTAGACAGTCTACCTCACCTCTACAAGAGTCACACCAACAGTCAGGATTATTATAAACTGGTCCCATGTCACAGTCTGACCACCCAACCCAATCCCCAGCTTCCCCTATCATGCAACACCGAGGCAGGCAACGATTTAGCATGTCCAACATATATCCAAGCCACCCCAACCGATTAAGGTTGGTAACCTCAACGGTCGGCTTGCCAGTCTTGCGTAGTACTCTTCGGTTGACTTCAACATTACTTACAACGTGATTCTACCAGATACCAGCAATGATATGAAGATACTCATGAAAGAAACCTTGAAAACGTTTCATGTCTTCTTTCAATAGCCATATCTTACGGCTGTATAAAACGACAGAACGAACTGCAGTGCAGAATACTCGTCCTCTGATAGATAGTCAGATATCTGGACGGCACCACAGATGACGCAGTTTGATAGATATCATCTGAGATTTCATCAGCAACCACCCCGTCCGGGCTCATGCAACCCCTAAGTAAGTGAACTGCTGACGAGAATTTATCGATGCTTTCAATGTTCAACTTTTTACTAAGAACTTCAGTGATAAATGTCAATCTGCTACATGACTTGAATGATTCAAGGGAGTGAAAATAGCAGAATTTATGCGCTATAGTCTACTTGGTGATTAGCAGTGGAATGCAGGATGTCCACTTCGTTCTGTTTAGGACAGAGATGGGGGAATCTGATCTAGTATAGCACCGGGAAATTACAGCTTTCGCACTACATGTGATACCCATTGCACACGAGGTGGGTGTCATGCCCCAGTGTCCTAGTGGATAATGCTTTCGCATTTGAAGTAATAGATACTTGGTTCGAATCTCAGTACAATACGACTCACCTGGGTGTAGGTACATCCAGCCTCAAGCAGGACGACACACGTATCCTAAGTTCCACTGCTAACCATCAAGCAGACTGTAACATAAAGAATATTCGGGTAGTATCGAGGTATACGCATCTTCCAACAGAGGTCAAGTAATTCGACTGAGTATACTAAAGGGAAGTTACGAGTACCAAACAACAGAATTTATGATCTGTTTTCTGGAAACTCTATCTGATAAACGTGTAGGTAGATTTTTAAGGTCGTTTTAGTGAATCAGAACCTGTTTCATGGATATACATAAATGTGATTAGTTAGCGTTTATACCATTTTACTTACGTGCTGACCGTCAAGTTTAAACCTACCAGGAAGTATGAGTTACTTAACTACCTACTGAGCCCTCCGTTTCCCGATCGACAGCCACTACCTTGACGCGGTGGTCGGGCTTGCATATCACAATGACCCAACGAGCTATGCTGATGGAACACTTGTTCCCTCAAGGTCCTACCATACCAGAAAGGTCTGTTGGATAGTGGTTGGACGAAAAGCAATTACCGTTGTAGTGCATATTACTACACTATGATGGGGGTCTGAGGGCGAAGTCGTACTGCTGCCAGCTGGATGGGGCGTGACAGCAGTTAGGTGTTTCCCTTGGATGACCAGCAGTGCCATGCTGATGCTGCCTTCTCAGCGGAAGGCGGGGTTAGAAAAGGTCGGCCCCCCAAAAATAACATACTCCACCACACCCCAAGGTCTGCCGGGTCGGCGGTGTTGGTTCATTTGTATTTTCCTTTCAACCATCCGGCTCCAAGGCAACAAAATCTCGAAACAACCAAACACAAAAGGCTGCGTGTAACAGGCCCCAAGTAGATGTCCGACGGGCTCCGCAGCCACACAAATCTCTTTCAGGTACCTTAAGAAGACATAGCCTTCCACGGTATGGGCAGCCGGGAAGTGTCAACCGCTCTCACGACTCGGCCAGCACTCAGGTTTCCTCAGACTGTTATCCACCTCCCCCCTTATAATAAACTTCTTATCTTCCTCACGTCTTTCAACTAACGATACTACGTCATCTTCAGTTTCTTCTAGCCCTGTAGCCTTCGACAACGATCTGAGTCCACAAAACAGCATCCCTGGTCTCCTTAAACCACGCTCCAAATTACATATAGGAGCCTTCAATGTCCTCACCCTCCGTCAAATTGGTCAACAGACTTCGTTGGCAAAGACTTTAGCAATTCGGGACATGGATATTTGCTATGTTTGTGAGACTCGCATACAGGACTCAAGCGCGGTTGTTCACCTGACCTCTCCCGACCAATCTGGTGAATCCGCGAAATGCGCCCTTCGAGATTCTGGAGATTCGCGGTCTTGCAGCTGTAGGCATTGCATTAAGAACTAGAGCAGAGAACTCACTACTGGAATGGATCCCAGTTGATAGTCGCCTCTGCTCTGTCCGGCTGAACGGCACAGTGAGAACTAAAGGGAAAACTCACCGTTGTCTCTTTGTGATCTTTGCTTACGCACCAACTGACTGCAGTTCAGATGAAGTGAAGGACGAGTTCTACTGAAAAGTGCCTAACCTCCTTTCGAAAGCCAAAAGTTTAGAGGTGGTGGCTGTTGCAGGTGATTTCAATTCACAAGTGGGTAGAGTGAGTGATACAGAAAGACACATAGGTGGCACTTTCGGAATCCCGGCTGGACGAACTTATAACGGTGATCGCCTAAAACAACTGTGCTCGGATAACCGCTAATTTTTAGTTAGCACAAATTTCAGACATAAAGAAAGACTACTTGACCTGGCATTCACCGAGCTCCACTTAGCGATGAACAAAGATAGACCACATTGCTATTAGCCATCGCTAGAGAGGGTCGGTGGGAGACTGCCGATGCTTCTGGAGTACGTGTTTGGATAGCGACCAAGCGTTAGTCCGAGCGTGTATAGGCTTGTGTCTCAATGGAGGTAGGAAACATTTGGCAACAAAGCCACTGCGAGTGCAGCTCGACAATGAAAACATCAAAGCCGTGTCCGGTGAGATACTGGCTAGACAGAGCTGAAGACCGTAGCCGACTCCAAAAGAGTGGATAAAAAGAGCCAGTGGATAAAATCAGCTTCCTTCGAACTAATGGATGAACCTGGACGGATCCCTGCAGGCTCTGAGTACAACGAAGAGCGAACACAACTTAAAAGTTGTTTGAGAAAAAGTGTACGTAACGGCCACGAACAGTGGTGAGCAGCGAAGGCAGCGGTGATTGATGACGACAGACAATTATTTAGACTTATTAAGGAAACTGGGGAGAAAAGTTCAACAACAGTTAGTGAGACTATCGCGAAGAAGGATGGATCTGCGATTCACTCTCAGAGGAGACGACTGGAACGATGGACAGAAGAATTCGATGACATCCAGCCAACAATGCGTTGCCTGCTATCCAGTTGCATCACTAATGGAACATTGAGATACACTCCCAAACACTTGCAGAAGCTGAGAAAGCTGTTGATAACTTGAAACGAGGAAGGGCAAGAGGACCAGACCAACTAACTCCTGAAGTATACAAGGATGGTGGTAAGGTGCTCTTAGTCAGGTTAACGGAAGTGTTAACTAGTATATGAGAATCAAATACGGTCACCTCTGACTGGTCTCCGATACACTGATTATCCCAGTCTTCAAAAAAGACAAGGAGTTCTCTCCTGGTAACTACAGACAAATCAACCCGATTCTAAAACTCTACGTTCTATAATTCCTCGACGCCTGAGTGCAGCTCGGGAACAGCGAACCCGAGGAAACCAGGCAGGTTTTAGATCCAGCCATGGGTGTATCTACCAAATATTCACCGACATCCGACAACAGCCACATTTCTCGACCTGAAGGCGGCATTCAACTTCGTCGACCGAGAAGTCTTATGACAATGTCTCTCACTGAAGGGCGTGCCGAGTAAGTATATCACCCTATTAAAGGCTTTCTACCCAAACACTTGTGAGTGCATTACAGCATATGGTGAGATGTCCGGAAGCTGTACTCGTCGAGTGGTGTCCGTCAATGGTGCCCACTATCTCCATTCTTATCCCATTTTATCATAGATGTTCTTATGGAGGTCTCCATCTCGTCAGCTGACTTGACTACACAGAGGTTGACCTAATCGTGGGAGAATTTCCGTTAGACCTGGAATACACAAATAACATAGTCAGTCCTGTTAAGTGAAGACACTGACAAGATTCAGAGTCTTCTGATCACTTTGAGTGGCAATTTGAGAATGATTGGGATGTGTTCCTCACCACCCAAATGCAAATCATTGCTCCAGGATTGGTCTTCAACTGTGCCCCACTGTGGCTAACAATAGAGAGTGTAGTGATTGAGTGTGTCGACCACTTCACCCACCTGGGAAGTAGGGTCAGCACTTCCCTGGTGGCTCAGTGATCGATGAAACCTCTGCACGAGTACAGAAGGCTCGATTGGTTTTTGCCAAATTACGCCACCTATGGCGCCGCCGTGATTGCTGATTACCTATTAAGGGTGGCGTGTACTACACCTGCACAGCAGTCCGTTCTGTTCTACTGTATGCCTGTGGAACATATCCAATGAAGGTGGAAGACATGAGAAGGCTTCAAGTGTTTGACTACTATGTCCTTCATAGTATAGGGTGTATTCCATGGTGTCACTGTGTGAGTAATGCAGAAGTCAGGTATAGAGTTTTAGGGAGAGGAGGTAAGCCAGTTGAGACAATTGTGAACCTCCATCGACTGAGATGGTTGGGACATGTGTTACGTATGCCTAGTCGTCGACTGCCTCACACAATGTTGGCCGAAGTGAGTTCGGGCTGGAAAAAGACTCGAGGCGGTCAGACTAAAACATGGCATCAGTGTATGAAGTGTTTGACCTTTGGTGTGAGCCATGTGGGGAGATGCAGACTAGAGAACAAGAGAAACCAGTGGTTGGAGACACTGTAGGTGATGGCATGGCTCAGAACCGATGTCAGTGACGCAGATGCATACACACGTTATCTTCATCTCAACAACACTTTACCGGATCTCACCATTTTCTCATTCTTCTTTTCTCTCCTTTAGTGCTTTATTTTTTTGACTGAATTTTCTTTTCTTCGTCTTCTACTTCACTGCCTTTTACTTGATGTACTGACATTGGCTGAAGCAACTCGAACCGTTACGGAGTAATGCCTGGTCCTATGTTCATTTGGATGATGGATGATGAATTCCTTGACAGTTTCAGCTTAAGTACACAGTAGCTTCATCTTTAGGGAAACGGTACTTAATATTAATGCTAAAATCCAAATTAGACTACTGCTTACATAAATTCAGCCTTTGAATTTCACGAGATTTTAACACTGTATTCTTTTTCCTTAAATTCTACAATGGTGTGGATATGCACCACGGAGAACCCGCAAACTCTGTAGCCGATAAGAATTAAAGTTGCTTCGAAACTAGTCTCATTCTTGACTGTGATACCAAACTTCTACTGTAAAGAAGAGTGATATTTTGCTAGTCAGTGAGTGATTTTGCATGGAATTCTATTTGGTAGTGGTAATTATTTCTGACTGAATTATGAGGTTTAACTTCTAACCAGGTGGACGCTACACATATCATAAACTGGACGCATACAGCAATCCATTTTTTTCTTCTAAAATAATCTAGGCACCTATAAATCCGTTCACTGAGTCTAGTCAGCGAAATATCCTAGCTAATGACTAGTTAATTCTTTCAAATCCAATATGAGAAATACTGACCTTGCGTTTGAACATTCTGTTTTACGGAAACCTCTTTTGGTCCAACTTCAATAAGTTAGTCTCCATTTCAATTCAACGAACAAAGGTTTTACCCACTGGCATGTGAATTAATGAGTTCGCGTTATTATCGTCTCATCGAACTCACATTGGCTGTCCAGTCACCACGCCTCATCAAAATCCATATCTACTTGAATTAGACAGCAACAGCATCATATTGATTGTCACTTCAACTACCTGAAGTAGCCACAGTTTGGTAGACTTGTATTGATACTCACTGATGATTGAAAGTGACTTCAATGAAGTGATAGTAACGTGTCGTGAATTCACGTAGCAGTCGGGCAAACTTCTTGGTGATTAAAGTGAACTGAGGATTTAGTCAGCAGTCTGGTCTCCTATCTGAGTTGGTAGAGCACCGGACTGGAAACCTTGTGGTCTCTGGTTTGAACTCTGTCACAGCCCGGATTTTCATTTCCTCTTCTATCATCACCGAGTATCAAGACAAGTCTGCCAAACTATGGCTATCTCTGATGGTCGGACTGAAAATTAATTTTTGTTAAAGCTAAGAAAATAATCTTAACACCGTTTACTTTGGCACAAATTGTGTTAACACTGAAACGAGTTTAGACTCGTGACATACTGACTGGTTTTTGACTATTCAAATTACTCTTTTTAGGCTTCTGTTGAAGTGAACAAATAGAAAAACTAAAAAGAATGAAGCAGAAACCCAAATTAAATACAGTCAGGATATTCTAATAAACGAGTTCACCAACACAACTCAATCATATAAAATATACATTGTCTACTATTACCTCAAAATTTGAACCAACTAGGGTTAATTTTATGTGAAGAAAATAAAGAAAAATACACTCATTTCGTTTACTTCTGAGTTAATAAACATAAAACTTCCGACAAAAATATTATGATGAAAACTTAATGTACCGTGTAGAGTGAAAGTAGCTACAGTAATCTTCTTTATTTAAGTGTCATAAACAACTAATTACACTAGTCATGCATAAAACAGACACTGAGATAAAAGATATGGTAAGTACTTTTTTTATTGAAGCTCTTAGTCCCATGACGATGATAATAACAGTTTAAGGGCTGTCTAGAATGTATAAGTGATACTTTCGAAAGTGTCCTTCCGTTTCATTTATACATAAATCAAGTAATCACTGAAAATTAGACTCATCAACAGTTCTCTCCCGTAGCTTAGTCGTTTGTTACGTTATAGCTCTTGATACCAGCCATCAATGTATATGTGAAAAATTATTACGACATTATTTCAGTAAATAATACAAATTAATACTAATACTAGGTGGCTAACTAAACAGTCTACTGTATAAAGTGGTGTCTTTCATGGTAAATATTCCTACAATATGATTCCTTATATTTTGAAATGATGGAAATGATTTATAGTTCAGAATGAGGTTGATAATAGTTTGGTGTTCTCTGAGCTTTGATATTTTGTCGTGGATGTTTCATAATCAGATTTGATGATATCTTCAGCATTAAATTCATAAACAACACTGAACCACCATCAACATTATATTTTGGTTTAGGGGTGATCAAATAGATCAGAGAGTAATAGTTTGACTATAGTGGAGAATATTTGTAGCTCAGGTGGATGGTCTTGGTTGTATTATGTTCTCTAAGCTGGGTTGTTTAATCGTGAAGCTTTCATCGTCCTTCTAGATGACATATCATCATCAATTTCGACAATAGAAACTTTGGACGGAGAGAGGAAACACAAAAAATATCAGAGAATTCCTAGAAGCTTGACATTCAGGTCAGTCAGCAGTCAACAGATGTATAGACATAGACCCCATCTATCAACCAATGATAAAGATGATAAACGACAGAAAGGTCAGGGGTCAAGCAGAGGGATAGCCGACAGGAAAATCTATACATTCATTGACACAACAATCAAAGGAAACAACCAACCATAGACCGCTTCGTCAAGGCAAGCCACTAAAACACTCACGGAGAGATACTGACAGCTCACTTCATACTGAAGTTAGTGCTGATGATGTCGTCTAGAAGGAGGATGAAAGCTTCACAATTAAACAACACAGCTCAGAGAACACACTGCAACCAATAAAAATTTAACCCTCTTTAAAAATAAATCACAATTGCCACCAGTTTTCATAAGAGCACAGCGTACAGTATTTTAAATTATTCCAATAAGAGATAATATAGCAAGCATATCTGTAAAAAATATCTCCATATGATCATAGTGAAAATAGATTACAAAGCTTTTCTTAGTTGCACTTCAACCATGCTTAGAGTTACACTAAATCACCTGATTTAAAAATCTCCAGGTGTAGATGCTTCTAATTTCTCGTTGGTTGTTTTACTAATTTTAACTGATCGATTTTCATTGACATTTGGATTCTATGAACGGATATATCTATGTAACCTTGAGTTTCATTCTGATCTTATGTGGCGAATCGTGGCTAGTACGAGTATCCAGAATGTTCATTTCGCTCTATCTAGGACTCATCAGCATGATTTCTCAGAACCTTAGAATGGTGGTACTATCCCTAAGACTTTAACCCGACAAAAGTTGTCTCAAACGTGAGAGTCGTATATTAAGCACCTGAGCCTAATATTGCATTAGGTCACAGTAATTCAATTTTGAAGCTGGATTTAGCTTGAAACATTTTGTTACTTGAATTGTAGTATATGGGGAAAAGCTGCTAAGTAATGTAATGTAACAGAGAAAATCACTTGCCAAGAATAAATACAGATAAGCTGTAGGATTTGTCTGGTAAAACTTAAAATTTTCATTACAAAAACTGTATACTTCTTAAAGTCACAAGGTATTATATACACAAGCAACCACATGTGAACACTGCAGCGAATTTAAATAGTTTATAAGGCTTTAAAATGTCAGAGTTCAGAAAATATTTCTTTTCTAATAATTAAGTATCAATCGAATAGTAAAATATAGTATCTCTCACTTGAAAAATCGTCACTATGACGCAGTATAAAAAATTCTATGGATAAGTTTGAAAATAGCAACCGGTTTCGAGAAGTCGAAATAAGAAAGTGCAGAACCGACAGGAGTATGTTATCAACTTCCAAATTAATATTTATTCCTTTTATGCGTAAAATGACCACCTGTCACAGTTCCTTACTTTTACCACCATTGACCTCTGGTTACATGTCAAGTAAACACAAGGACAGCCTTTATAACAGTGGGCATTCTACCACATGCCTTAAAGAAAACTTTTGTAAAATTAACATTTAAACAAACAATCACAATTAGTTAGTCTTTGAACTACCAGATAACTGAAAAATTTACGCTTCTAACTAACTGAACTATGTCATACGTAGATCTGATAGTGGTATTTAGAAATGCACCGTAAACTGACTATCATGTCACTGGAAGGTGTTCCATTAGGCATTATTCTGAACTATGATATTTGAACCAATTCAGTCAAATGTTATCATTTTTGTTTTTCAAACATTGGTTGGTCAAATTTTATCCTAATATCTTTATGGATGCAGTTAGAAAGACAGAATCATGGTCAACCTATATAGATTCGGATAATTGTCAAAGTGAATGACTAATACTTGCCATTTAAATATCTTGATTTAAATCTCCCGTAACCAGCGAAAACGCCGTAATTTCATGTTCATAAGTCAATGTAACACACCACAAGAAACACTGAACTTTTCGACAATTTATGACTAAGTGTCATTCTTAACAAACACATGATTCGCACGTGGATGATGTTCACAACTTCTACCGTGCAGTCATTCAAACGACTATGTAAAAAGACAATTTTCACTATCAACCTATGTCATCTGACTAAAATATTGCATAGCGAAAACTTAGTAGAAATAAGTGAATTCTGTTAATTTAAGGGAATAGGTATTCGATGCCTGTGTAAAAAATCATAATCTACTCTTATATCTTATTGCGAGTTGAGCAAGTTGACACACTGAAAAGTTGATCAGATAAACAAGTTAATGAATTTCGGCATAAAATCAACAAATAAATGTTGATTGTATTTTTTTTTGAATCTTTTAGTTTATCGGTGAAAATTCCCATCCTAATGGATAGAGACATAACATGTTTCTTTGTCCCTACTTGATGCGTGTACGATATTAGATAGTTTGTTCAGTCAGCTGAGCAAAGAGGATAACGTAAGCGTCGATTGATTAAAGTTCGTAAGTTATGAAAAACTATACTACATGAAAACAGATGATAATAAAGCATGTTCATTTGAGGAAATACACATGATGGGTTAATATATTTCTAGCCCTCAAAATGATTTTCCATTAGATTATCGAATTTCTAAAAATGACAACTCTTATCATCTGATAGTACCATTCAAGAAAAAGATTCACCTTACTATTGACCAAGCAAGGAACAAGAACACTAAGAACTTGTTTTCAGGCTTTTATATACAACACCAGATAAGTTTTATGATGTAGGTTTAACTAACTATCATCATCCACCAGTGTGAGACGTAAACACAACGTAGCTTCACTACCTTAATCTGATGGATCTGGTCACACAATCAAGTCATTAATTCTTCTTAAATCTGCTCAAATGATGTTATCGAATAGAAAATAAAGCGCTTTACGAATAAATCAAGCAGTCCAAAGGATCAGCTCACATAAACCACTCACCCACCAATCCACGGAATTTAACAACACAAAACATTGATATGGGATAATCTTCAGGAAAAAGCAAATCACAACAATAATTCCAATTACTTATAATTGTACTTTGGGTCAGTTTTAGGCCATTGCCTTTCGTTATGATAATGAATCTAGTTTTTCAGTAAGAAGCTTGATAACATGTCACTAATTCGACACACTTCAGCGTTGAATATATTGAATATAATCACCCATCTCATTACTTTCATAGACAAAAAGTCAATATTTTGGTCACTAAAAGTAGATGTTTGATTAGTACCAACATGATGCATGGGCAGTTCTGTATAACAATCCAAGTTGTTACACATCACCTCAGTACATTAGAATACAGGCGAAAAGGTGGAGGACATGGGGTTGAAAAAGCCTTAAAAAGTCACGTAACAAGAAGAAGAGAAGATAAAGCAAGTAAAGAAACGTTACATGGTGGATAAGATGGAGACAAAACATGAAGGCGACTGTACAAGGTAGTAAGTGATATAGAATGCAGTCTACAGTCATGTTTTGGCTCTCTGATAAAGGCCTATAAAAACAACCAAAACTCTACTGATAACTCCATGATTACGAAACGTAGTCAAGGTTAAGAAGGTAACGGTGGTTAAACAGACGGAGTCTTCTTCCATCTTTGGTTACCATGTTTCACAGATATGCAGTATCATAAAGCGAACTATGGCATAGTACATTCATTCCTTAGTAGGCAATCGGATATGTCATCCCTATCATAAGTAGTATAAGTTCGCGGAAGCCAGTCAAGACTTTTGCATTTGTGCAGGAGTTTCGTGAGCGATTGCTCACATGGCTGATCCCACTTCTCAAGTAAATAAAATGGTCTGTCATTTCTCTCTCTACTGTCAGGTGAAGTCGTAACTGGAGCGACTAAAAGTGATGATATTTCCCGACTAGGCAATGGGATGTCATAAAACTGCTCTGTTTACTTGAGTCTTAGTGAATAAAATGATTATTGGTCAGAAGAAATACCGAAGATTCAGTGACAGTATAAATTTTTGCTGCCTTCGCAAAAACTGCTTCAATAAGAGGGAAACAACTGCCTAATTATAACAAGTAGTTAAGAGCTTCAACTTTACCATTTCTAATCACTAGAAAATGTACACTCATGGTACATCTTTATTGTAATGCTTTTAGGAGGAATAAAGTATACAAAGATATTCAGTTTGCTTGATGATTTAGAGGTAAACAAACATCCACTGAAATGGTGACCGATTCCTGTGGAGTGGCACTTAGGAGGGCATAATTACACTCATTGGTTATTCAGTGCATTCACTGCTTTTCTTCTGGTGTGCGGATACAGTGTTTATAAACAGTTTAACTCTTTTAAGCAACATCAGGCGGTTAGGTGACTCGCACATTGCTCCTCATGATTTTGTTTGAATTCATCGCCAATCAAAATCAATAATGGAAAAGAGTTCTAGATCATCAATCTTCTTTGGGAGTTTTCTTACCTTCTTTCATTCTTATTTTCTCCTGCGTATTTTAGCGAATACCTTAAATTTAAATATGCATCAATTTACATTCCGCTTGACCCTAACATATTTTCCCACAACCATTATGAATAATTTGAGATACAAAAAAATAAAAGCGTAAGACAATGATGAAATGTAAGGGTTTTTTGCTTGGGGCTACTTCCATGAAGGTTAAATACTTCACCCAGTTACACGAACTGAAATATTTCCAGCGGTTACAAATTCCCACTACTTATGCTGCAGCCAAAATGTGCATTACTGAGACAGCTCCCCACTGGTGGCGTTTTGGAGTCAGTTTTGATCTAGCATTTTAAAGACTATGAATATTCTTACCATGTACAGAGTGATAAAGAGCACAGTGGTGCATAAGCCCAATGACGAGCTGTACAATCCTTGGCTGAAGTTTATGCCATGGCTACAGGAAATTCCGTAACCATGAAAACATAATGTCAGACCACTGATAGTGTTGAAATAAAATGATGATTTATAGTGTAGTTTAAAATTAAAAGGATAGATGAAATATACATGAAGATGTTTGGTGAATTTGGAATGAAAAAGCGTGACAACAGAATTCATGCCATTGACACATGAAGTATAGACTAGATAAAAGAAACCAAACTAGGAATTAAATTTCAGTCTCAGAGACACTCGATGACTATAATTAGATGAGTATTACCAACAAGTGGGCTCTAGTGGTCAGTTGTCAGATTAACAGATCGGTAATCCAGAGGTTAGCGTTTGTAATTACGTATACCTGTGGATCAGTATGAAATCGAAAATAACATCGAGTTTTCAGTACCGCTGGAAAACTAAGGTTGATGTTCCATTGGCAGTAACTCCGCACTCTTCTCTAAGAATTCTAGTGTACACATTTAACTTGAGGACTTTCTTCGATACTTATACTAGATTTCAGCCATTGTGTGATTTTTAATCCAACTTAAGGTATTCGCGTATTCAGAAACTTATTTAGTAATACCGATTCAAGCTGCACAAGATAATGGTTCAAAGCCCAAACAATCTAATTAGTAGTATATTATTATTATTATTAAAAGTCCCTTGGGTTCCTAATGGAACATATGGCTTCAGTAACACGTCTCCAACGACCTCTGTTCTCTGAGATCTTTTGAACCTGGTTCCACAACAGCCCACAAGCTCTCATTTCCTCCTCTCACGATCTCCTACATGTCACCCTCGGACGTCCAACTCGTCGCTTCCCATGGGGATTCCACTCGAGGGCCTGACGCGTGATGTCCCCAGTCGGCCTTCTCAGTGTATGCCCAATCCATCTCCACTTCCTTGCACTGCATATTTGTTGAGTGATAGGTTCTTGGTTGGTTCGTTCCCAGAGCTCCTTGTTGTTTATTCCTATCATTTTGGCCATCTGATCTTCAGTATCGAGCCAGCGAGGGCAGTTGTTGATGAAAGTCTGTAGTTTATTGGAAATGCCTTTCGTGACGCGCCAAGTCTCTGAACCATACAGAAGCACTGACTTGACTGGATTGGTGTTGAAAATCCGTATCTTGTTCCACATGCTGAGTACAGAAGATCTCCACACTGGTTTCAGGTTAATGAACGCCTGTCTTGCTTTTCCGATTCTGACTTTGACATCTTCGTCTGTCCCGCCACCTGTAGTTGAAACAGTGCTGCCTAGATAGGTGAAGGAGACTACTTCTTTTAAGTTCCTCCCGTTCATGGTGACTGGAGTTTGTTGTTGTTGGTGGTGGTGGTGCGGTATCTTCATCACCTCTACCTCTGTCTTCTCTATATTCACTTGAAGTCCCGTCTTCCTTCGCTACCCTGCCTCTTCTACCAACTTGTTAGTTTTCACCTGTAGACCTTCAAGTTTATGTGACATCAGTCACAAGTCATCGGCGAAATCCAGATCTTCTAGGTTCTTTTCCGCAGTCCAACCAGTGTATCCCCCTCTTCTCGCACCCCACTGTTTGCTGCATGATCCAGTCCAGTCCATCACAATCAGGAATATCATGGGGGATAGTAGGCAACCTTGTTTCACTCCTGTCTGTCTTCACTTCAAAAGCATCACTGAGCTTCCCATTGTGAATTACTTGGCTGGCATGTGGCGTCTTCATATAGTTGTTGAATGAGGCTGGTGAAGGTTTGTGGTATTCCGTAGTAATGAAGCAGTTTCCAAATTACTTCTCGGTCGACGCTGTCAAAGGCCTTCTAAAGGCGATAAAGTTGAGGTAGAGTGTTGACTGCCATTCTATGCTCTGTTCAATGATGATGCAAAGCGTTGCAATTTGGTCCGCACATGATTTGTACTTCCTGAATCCAGCCAGCCTGTTCCGGTCGTAGTTTTGAATCCAGTGCATCTTTGATCCTCTCCAGGATGATGCGGCTTAATATTTTGCTTGGAGTGGACAGGAGAGTGATTCTGCGCCAGTTCTTGCAAACACTGAGGTCTTCCTTCTTCGGCAGTTTGACAAGGTAACCCTTCTTCCAACCACTAGCCAGGTACCTTCTCTTCCTTCCACACCTTCTGCAATAGTGGTGTGGTGTGAGCATGTCTGCTGTTGTCTCTGCATCTGTTCTCAGTGCTTCTGGCGGTATTCCATCTGGTCCTGCTGCTTTCCCACATTAGTAGTACATTACCGTTTAGTAATTGAATTTTAGTATGTGTGCACTAATGGAAAATTTTATGTATGGCAAAAAAATGCGACATTAACATGCACATATTGTGAAATTACTACTATTTCCAGAACAAATCCATAGCAAACTAATTTAATATGACTTTCTACATTCTCATCCAAATGTAAAGACTAATTTTTAATTGTTGAACAATTTACATAAGAAAAGAGAGATATATACCAATCAGTGACTCATACATTTAAGGAAAATAATGCTGTTTATGATAAAACACTACTGATATTGGTGGAAATAAAATAACGCCTTTGTCACGCTTTCCACCTCTTTTTTTCTTAGAGTAGCGTCAATAAAACTGGGAAATGTGAACAGTTGTTTCTATTGTTGTCTGTATTCTTGTTACTGCTACTATTATTTTCATGGTTTACCCTGGAAATAATCAATAATGTGGCTAGTTTAGACCACATTAAAGCATTTGGTATATATGTACATATGCAAAACTTGATTCAGTAGAATGCATTAAATGTTTACTTTCCTATCAAGAATGCAGTTCTTATCACAAGTTTATACATAGTGGATTGCCATTAGAAGTCAGATATAGACGAAAAAATTTTTGCAAGGTTGTTAATACACCTCACCACTTTTAACATGTATACATGGAATTAGTCACTCTTCAGTGGCTAGTCAATGTATCTAATCCATTCCCAAAGGGAGTCAGTTGCAGCCTGAATAGCTCATTGGTAACACCGGACTACAGCACTGGGTGACGGGAATTAGCATCTCTGACAGGAAATAAACTCCCTTGAGGTTGCAGATAGACCTCTGTGACAAGTGCCAACAAGCGTGAAACCTAGGTCTATGGCTTCCTGTCGATTGCTTCTAACCGATTAATATCTATCAAGGTGAACCACGATGTTGAACCTCCTAGCTTTGTGGCCACATTGCAAAATGACCGATAGAACTCGGCCAGCACTTCGGACTGGACAACAAGAAATTGATTACTCACCGGTGATCAGCCAATGTATACACTAACGCAAACTCACGACCCCTTATCAACTGTTATTATATACCTAACATCGAAGGGCATCTATATAAATGTCCTTGTTAGTGCACTGACTTAGTCTTTCTCGCCAATCGTCACTTTCAAAGGATACATTTCAGCTAGGAATTATTTTGTCTACCAAATTTAGTCTTGTCTGATTTCTTTACTGATCGAAAATATCCATGACTACATTCGCCTGATAGAACAAAATGATTAAAGTTCAACCTTCAGATGAATCGAGGGTTTTGTTAGAGGTAAATCTATCCTTTATTGGAGAGCACCAGTAAGTGCTTAATTTATATTTAAGCCTTTCTATGAAGTGACCCTAAACTTTTTTCAATCAGTCAATAATTTTTAGATGCCTACTACTCGTTACACGCATATATATATATATATATATATATATATATATATATATATATATATCATATACCAGTTCTTGAACCCAGTTAGCATAACTACCCCAGAACTATACATGACATGAGAAACGCGTAACAATTGTTCATAGAATGTTAAACGTAGTAAATAACTTCATTCCAGTTTATTACCATAGTTATCATTATTGTAAACAACAGTTTATTTATCTGAAGTGTAAAAGGACAACCAGCATTCAAAACAAAGGGAGGTAAGCGAGAGAGGGAGGAAAAATTGAAACTTTTCAGCTTAGTCAAAATTAAGACAAATCACTAAAAGAAAGTCATGACAGTCATATAAATCAAACTGACTAGTGTAAGTTTCACTCGAAATTAGAATTAAGTGTCAAATGAATTCGAGGTCAAAATGTTCATACATTTTAATATATCTTCATTCGGAAACAGATATAGTGATTTTGAAATACTGTTTAGAGAAATGAATATCGCACTTTAGATTTAGTCAACATAAGTTTTTAGTTAAGACCTAAAAGCATTCAGATTACGTATACCAAATAAAATACCACGTTGCAACACATGTAGAATGAAATTCACATACAACTGCCTAGGATAATGCGTTATCATTACACATCTAGGTCCATAATTTGACACAGCAAGGAACAGTGACTAGGCACAACTATGGAGTCTTTAGTGTACCTCTTCTTGTCTAGAAATCTGAATGTCGCTCTGAATGTCACTCATAACTGTTCAAGCCAAAAAAAATCGCAGCACAGATATAAAAAGCATCTAAAATTGTCAGTAACAAGGTTCTGCTAACTGTTCACTATAATGGAATGGATAGGGTTACCTAGTGACCGCATACACGAATGACATTATTATCATTATTTATTGCTTGGGTTCCCAGTGGAATATAGGGCCTCAGCAGCACCTCTCCATTTCACTCTCTTCTCTACAGTCTTCTCAACCTGGCTCAACAACTGCCCACAACCCTTCACTTCTTCCTCACATCATCTCCTACATGTCACCCTCACCTCACCTACGACACCCAACTCCTCATCCCCCCTTCGCATTACACTCGACGGCCTGGCACGCGATATCCCCAATCAGTCTTCTCACTCTATCCCCAATCCAATCCAATCCATCTCCACTTCCTTCTTCTGCATACTTCTCGGGTGGTGGGTTCTTGCTTCTCTCGTTCGTCACCAACCAGAGTGAGTGCATTGTTGCTTATCCTTTCTGGCCATATGATCTTCAGCATCGAGTGAGCGTAGGCAGCAGCTGTTGGTGTATGTCTGCAGTTTGTTGGAAATGCTTTCGTGATGCGCCGAGTCTCTCAACCGTCACACAGAAGCACTGACTTACTTGAGTGAATTAGTGTTGAGAATCCGGATGTTGTTCACGCTTTATGCTGAGTGCAGTGCAGTGTAGTAGATTTCCCCACACCGGTTTCAGATTAATGAGGACCTATCTCACTGTTCCGATCCTGGCTGTTTTGACGTGCTCATCTGTGCCTGTGCCGCCACCTGTATTTGAAACGACGCTGCCTTACCTGGGTAGGTGTAGGTGAGAGAGGCTACTTCCCTTAGGTTTCTCCAGTTCATGGTGATTGGTGCCTCTTGTTTGTTGATGTTGTTGTGTTGGTTGAGTATCTTCATCACCTCCGTCTCCTCTACGATCAGCTGAAGGAAGTCGCGTCTTCGCTGCCTCGTCCCTTCTGTCAACTTGTTGGTTTTTGCCTGTGGATCTTCGAGTTTGTGAGACAATGTATGAGACATAAATCATCATTATCATCATCATCGGCGAAATCCGAATTGTCTAGTGTCTTTTCATCGGTTCAGCCAGTGTATGCTCATCTTCTTACAGCTCCTCATAGTTTGTTGCATGATCCAGCCGACCACAATGAAGAAGATCATTGGTGATAGTAGGCGGCAGCCTTGTCTTAATCGTGTCCCTTATCTTCACTTCAAAGGCGTCACTGAGCTTTCCATCGTGGATCACTTGGCATGTCGCATCATGAAGCATATAGCTGTTGGATGAGGTTGATAAGGGTTCGGGGTACTCCGTTGTTCAAGCAGTTTCCGAATTAATTCTCGATTGATGCTGCTGAAGGCCTTTTCAAAATCGATGAAGTTGAGGTAGAGAGTTGACTGCCATTCTATGCTGTGTTCTATGATCATGCGTAGCGTAGCGTTTCAATTTGATCCGCACATGATATGTTCTTCCTGAATCCAGCCAGCCAGCCAGCTTGATCCGGCAGTTAATTTAAATTCGGCGAATCTTTCAGTCTCTCCAGGATGATGTACCTGAATATTTTGCTTGGGGTGGACAGGGACAGCAGCATAATCCCGCGCCAGTTTTTGTAAAGACTTGGTTCTCCTTTAATATAAGTGATATGAGCAATAATTTATGCTCGAAACGTAATCAGTTAAATAATACTGTATCACTGTGCGCTTTATATCAAATAAACAAATCTAATTGGTTCTCCTTTCTTTGGAAGTTTGACAAGATAGCCCTTCTACCAATCAATCAGCAGTTGCTTTTCCTTCCTTCCAAGCCTTCTTCAGTAGTGGTGTGAGCATGTCCGCTGCTGTCTCTGCCCCTATTTTCAGTGCTTCTGGAGGAATTCCATCTGGTTCTGCTGCTTTCCCGGATTTCAGCAACCTCATAGCGTTTAGGAATTCACTTCTGCTTTTGTTCGAGGGCTTGTGTTCATTTGCAATTCTGTGACTGGGCTGCTGGTGGTATTTCTGGACGGGTTACAGGTGGTGGTCCGTTCAAGAGTTTTCTGAAATGGTCAGCTCATCGTTTCCTTCGTTCCTCCTAAATGGTAACCAAGTTTCATTCACTATCTTTCATTGGTTCCATTTGCATTAATCTCTTCCCTCCCAGAGAGTAACCTGGTTATTTGATGTTTTCCTATCAGGTCTCGCCTACCGGCAGCATACAGCTTGTTCTGCTTCACTTGCAATTGTGTTGCAGAAGTGTCCTTTGCATTTGCACGCACTCCTCTTCACTTCCTTGTCCAGTGTAGTGTTTTGTAGGTTGTGTTCAGGTCCTCTTCTCTTTCTTCATCATTACACTGCACTGCACTGCACTGCACTGCACTGCACTGCACTGGTTTATCTTCTGCTTCACCATCACCACATTCCTCTCCCTCCCCTATCAGCTTCCACTTGTCCGTCGAGATTCATTCCATTCCATTCCATTCCATCCATTCCTTGTCTTCTTTCTTCTTCCTTCCTAACACGGTTATGCCGGTCTCCTTCCACATCTCCTTCAAAGAGTTCCAGTGTTCTTCCACGCAGGTTCCTTCACAGATATTCCTCAATATCCATCTCCCATTTTCTCTTGATGGTTGGTTGGTTGGCTGACTGACTGACTGACTGACTGACTGACTGACTGACTGACTAGCTGGCTGACGTGAAGATGTCATTTGTAGTTTCGTCCTCCTGTTCAGTTCAGTTCAGTTTCTGTTCTGTTCTGTTCTGGGTGCTGAACTTCAACTGTCGTCTATCACAAACTTCTTTGAATTGAAGACTTTCAACTTGATTTTGAAGGTGGCTTCCTTCCACTAGACAGTGGTGTGAGTGGTGTGAACCCACATCTGCTCCCTTTCTTCATCTGATCTTGTGTCCAGTAGGCTGCGTCTCCATCACCACTTTACTCACATTGAGATGAAGTCGATCTGATTTGTAGTGTAGTGTAGTGCAGTGTAGTGTAGTGTGTCCTGTCTGGTGTCTGGTGGAATCCAATGCATGTCTCTGCCTTGTGAATATCCTTGTGTTTGTACACACTGCATCACCTCCAATCACGAGATCGTTGAGTGCGCAGAAATCTGCAAACACTTCTCCATTCTGGTTCACCTCATCGAGTGCTTCTCGACCCATGATTGATTCTCTTCGTGTGTTATCCACTCCCAGTTTGGCATTCATCTCACTCCACTCCACCCATTAGAATTTTGATGTCGCCAATGTCGTACCGTCCTTAAATAAATAAATAATTTATAAATCACCACTATGACCATTGCTATTACCAGTTTTGATGAACTTCAGAGAATTTTCAGCTCTTCTTTCATTGCTATAGTTACGCGGTTTAGACGTACAGAATGATAGTAAGGTAATTGAACCAAGCTAATCTCGCCTTATTCCGACTTAACAGCCATCTAAGTTCGTTGAAGATGATACGGCTTGAAGCTTAGTGTGAGTATGTAGTAAGCTGCATTCACAAGTATATTTTAAACTCTGATCAAGTCGAGAGTTGGACAGATGTTCACTAATGACGTTGCATCACTATCATGCTAGTCGTAAATCGACAGAAGTAGGAAAATTGAACTACTGATTTCGAAACTAGCGGCTGGATGACATTGCACTCCCCATAAAACCTACCGATCATTAACTCAATTCCCCATGGGTTCGTGGGTGCATTCCATAGCGGGTACCCAAACTAGGACCAAACCAAATGTCTTCTGTTCCCAGTTTTTCGACAGTTTGTCAACTAATGTCCGTCGGTGATAAGAAAAATACCTACGAATTTCTCAGTTAGGTGCATGATCAAGTTACCACATGTGCCTATAAACTGGTCAATAATCAGATGAAAATTAAAAGTGGATTTGCCAAGTCAGAGTGTTTTCAAGATCCATAGTCTGATGACTACAAGGAATTTAGCTAACCGGCTGATGTATGTAAAAAGAATATATTTGGGGGAATATTTTCCCGTTAAATTTTTAGATACCCCGAATATTTTCAACAAGTTTATAAAACGTAAGAATGCTGCTCACAGCACACCATGCTGGAGTTCGCAAAATTATTCGTCACTACATTCACCATTTCAGTGTTCAATAAAGAACGTTTTTGCAGCAAAATGATAGAACCTGTAACTCATAACGAATGATAAATTTGTTGAATTAGTCAGAGTGAACGGCAAACCCCACTGCATGGAGATAATACATGCAACCTAACATAACTTCCTCACTATTATTTGAGCTCATTTCGATTTCTCCCCAACTTTTAACTAAGAAAATCCTGGATCTGATGTGACCATTAGCCTGAGTGACATAATGCTGCATTAAATAAGTCTAAAGTTAGATGGAAAGAATCAAAATACAGTAAGTCTTGGACCTATCTCAGAACACTTCAGAAACGTGTACCTGAGACTGAGAAAATTCATTCTCATCCCTAGACTCTAAATTATGTCACACTATTGAAGTTAAAAACTTTTATCACAGGTTATATGAGACACAACTTCAGCTAAACTCATGACAAAGTCTAAAGCGCCAACAACAAAAAAGTGGTCGGTGTTCCGAATCCTGCCGCAGCTCAGATTTTCATTTCACCTTCAATCATCATCACTTAGTCTTAATACAGGTCTGCCATACCACAGCTATCTCAGCTTGTCAAACTGATAATTGTGACGAAATTAAGGCTCATCTAATCACTTATTTGAATTCGTGTAATGGTATATCCTTCCTGTTAAACCGCGTCTAGTTTTAACTTGATATTTAAAACTAGTCGACAAAACTTTATCAGTGTCTGCATTCTCACATGTTTTAATCAACTTTTTGGCCTAGTAATTGTGAGAGGGATATATTACACAGCTGGTTAACCTTGTGTGATCAATATCATGGCCACATTTTTTGTCAGTGCAAAATCAGTCTAAAATATGAATGGCGTATATCTCTACATATGATTGTGCAACTGTTAATCGGTTCATAATGACAAAAGGAAGGCATTTGTAAGGTGATAATGGCAGTAAGTGGAGGTTATTTGCTTTGTGAGTCTGAATACAGATGAGCAAGTTAGTGAGTATTGCTTTCGTGAATCACCACAAAACACACTTGTAACTCAACTTCACCAGTCGAAATTTATTGGTAGGGAATGGTGGATTTTGTGCCTCCCTACTGTCAGCCCTCGCATATCCTTTTGTTAAATGCATAGGTTTTATTTAAAACTGATTTTACGCTATTCCTGATAAACCCTTTGAAAAGGTAACAACCAGATAGAATTACATAATCATCACCCAAAAATCTCTCAACTAATCGCGCTTATAATCTACTCACATAAATGATCAGTTATCACCTGATCGGCTAAAAAGTTACACAAGTGTATTTAGCCCTGAAAAAAAATTTCAAGTACTACAATAGTTCGTCTGAGATCTCAGAAAAGCTGTACTGAAATAATTCGGTAGTTACAGGAATCTTGATTCAGGATTTCTTGCAAAATGTTTTCAACCAATCAACAGAAAAGGAAATAAGAATATATTATGCTTAACAGTATTAATACCTTCATTTCATATATACATGCCGACATTTGTAAAAGTAAACTGGTTGTATTGTCTTACAGTGAAAAATACTAGCCAGCATCCTGCGCTATATTAGATACAGAAGAGTATGCGGAAAATGAAGAGGGAGAAGACGAGAAAAGACATGATGGAAGAATGACTCCAGGTGGAAGTGGGGAAATATAACAATGATCAAACATTAGTAGACATTAGGATCATTTATCACCAGAAGTTTCTTGTATTGAAAAACTATGATGACTTACACAGCATAAAACAAAAATAATACTCAAGATATAATACAGGTGCATATGCACATAAAATGACACTTGTAATGACATGATTTAAATTTTTAAAAATTGTACTCATAAATGGGTGAAATATTTTTTGTTCGTCACACCAGTGTCCATAATGGTTTCAAAGGACATAAAGACAGGAAAACAGTCAGTGTTAGATAGGCTGAAATTGAGCAAGTCACTACAATTCCCATTTCCTACGTACAACAAAATGAGATTTTGTTACACTTGATTGGAATATTTTTACCATTCTGTTTAAAATACTCACCAGTATCCAAGACCAATCCTATTATTATCTTGCATAATGTATAGCATTAAAAAGTACAAGAGTTACGTAAAAGATGTTTTCTGAATTTCAGATTTAGTAATAACCAGTAATGCGATTGGAACTTAAACTACGTTGGGAAACCTACGTTTGAAGGAGAAAGGTATTTTCATTCCGATATTTCGACTACCTCGGTGAAGTAGAATATTATCTGCGCACAATATAAGGCCTAATAATACAGATCAAAACGATTCCAAACAACGTAACTGGCGATTATTCACTTTTCTGTGTTTGATTCAGCATGATTTCGACTGGGAGAAAGAAGCCTAGTTGGGAAGCTAGCATGACAAGTTGTAAACGGCTGTTTATTTCTCACCCACTTGCAGTTCATATAAAACACTTATTAGAAGTTCAGTGGAAGCCTAGTTGGTACTTGAGCCTCTTTCCTGGTAACACTGAAGTCGTCAGTATTCAGTCCCCAAGTGCTAGAAAACACTTAATATAGTGAAACATGATGCATTCTCTGAATAGCTTACAAGTTTTGTACTTGCTATATCACAAATGATGACTGGCATTTTTGGAATAAAATAAAGCTTTTTAAGCTTTCTAAAAGGGCTAATAGTTCTCATGCAACCTATAAAATATAAATTTATCATTTATCAGTATCCTGGTATTTGTATCTCCCAAAACTAGTTTGTTTTTATTGACATTTCGCTGTTTAATGCTGATAATTCTATCAAAGCAATGGTAAACCTAAACTTACAATATTGAGGATTGTTTGATAGCTTGGTCAAAGTTATTCTGCTTTATTAAATCAACCATAGTTCTACGCACTATAATTTGAGATCATAGGGTAGAATTTGTCAATATTGAGATTCTTCTGGAGGACCTTAAGATAACGAACTTCTCGTTACGGAGTATCTTCAGAAATAGGACCAGAATTATCGAAATAAGATAAACAAAATAAACTATGACTTGACCTGGTCCCTTCCCACTCTCACAAATTGATATTACCAACGCATTTGCGACGAAAATTATTATCATAAGTGCACTATAAACTTCTATATATAATTCAGACACAACACAACATAATTCATACGTTCATCATCATTTCCAACCAATCGACAGCACAAAAATATCCGTGCAGAAGAGTTTTGAATGAGTTGTCAGATAAAAGCTTGGGTATTTTTAATTCCGCTTTAGCACTACTCTGTTTAGTCTATTTGTGAGGAATAGCCAAGAGTATGTAAAAGCAACCTTGCCTAGTACTTTTGTGTTACTTTGCTAGTTGTATACCTTACACAATGAGATAATAACAGTACTGCAGCAGTTAGATTCTACTCCTATATCACTGTTTTGTATTTCATTAATTGGGAGATACAAATGCCAAATTAATAAACATCATCTACCTATCAAACTGTTAAATCTCAACTTGGTTTGGATATCTTTATGTATCATTTATCAACCTATCCACCACGTAAAACGATTCAAGTATTAAATTACCATAAAGTGGACTGACACTTGTGCTCAGTCAGTACTAGAATATTAGAAACTGTAATTGACTGTCTGCATAATTCTGCCACAGTTCCTATAGATAATTTATAATGTTTACACACTTCTTATATATCACTGATCTAGGAGAGAAACAGTTTTTGTACTTTTGACATGAAGATCATCGAAGATCACTGAATATCCAGCTGTCTAGACTCAATACATATTCGGCAACTGGTTTGCATCTTCTAAAAACAGGTAGGTGAGTTCGATCGAATATAAATGAACTCAGTAACCTTGTGCAGGTTTGTGCAGCAGATAGCGAACTATGCCTATCGTGTGACAGATGATGATACTGGCTTGCTGCTGCGACCTCAGTAGGCTGGGTGAAGTTAGAACTTGTAACCCAGTAGTTGGAAGTAGACTGTGGAAACTAATAAACTAGTTCCGGTAAATAAATAATCTCTTGTAATACTAATGTTTTGGTATATTATCCTCCTCCTTCAATTAGCCGACTGGTTATTAATATCTGTTCAGTTGAAGGGGTTGATTTTTTTCGACGTCAAAATGAACGAACTTGGTTCTACATGTGGCTGCAATTTTACTTCAGTATAATTTCCAAATGAACGGCATTTATTAAGTATTTCATAGCAAAAAATCCTCAAAAAATATCTCATTCTCTAGAATAATCCTGAATTCATACAATCTCTGAGAATATCTTTCGAATGGGAAAAATCAAAGCAAACTTCAATAAAAGCGATGCTAATAGATGGAGACGAAAATTTTACTCCGAAAAGGAAAACAAACTTCTCTTTTATGTCCTTCTTGAAGCACTCTTCGTCGGAAGATGTAAGAGAGTATTACATTCACTGGATTAAAAAGTAAGGACATAATTTAAGCAAATAACTAAGTAATAGGATTATTATTATCCATTTTGTATTATTTAGGACACAAACTTGCTACACTGTGGTCACTAAGGGAGACACGACATAAAACAATATAGCTCAGTTGGTACAGCTTCGGGCCGGAAACCTGATGGTCGCTGGTTCGAATACGGCTGCGATCAGAATTTTCATTTCACCTTCAACCATCACCCAGTTTAAATGCTAGTCCGCAAAACTGGAGCTAACCCAGACAGTCAAATTATAATCAATATAGCAAAGCTAAGAGACAAACGTTATACAGAAAGAGAGACGAAAAAAGTTAAGGTAACAAACCCAAATAGGTTGCTGATTAGACAAGCTGTTTCAATAATTGACAGTAAATTATGCTTCACACAATACCAGAGTAGAAATTTAATTATCTCCGTTGCTATCTGCATCCGGAGCATTTTAAGCCTAGATGCTGCGGATGGGAAGATAAATATTCTAAGAAAAAGGTTTGATTGAAAACAGATACTTATCTCCGTCTCTGGATAAAACGAACTGAAACCCCCAAGACACGACCCAATTTCCTTATCGAAAAAAGTCTATATGTAAGCCTTGACTTCAGAGGTGCTCTAACTGATGACATGCTACAGAGAATGGTTCCAAGTCCTCAGGAATATTTTATATGAACCGTGATCAAGACTTGACCGAATAGTATAGCAAATATCGGGCACAGGCACAGCTGTAACTTGGAAAGAGGAAGGCAAGAGGACCAGACCAACTAACTCCTGAAGTATACAAGGATGGTGGTAAGGTGCTCTTAGTCAGGTTAACGGAAGTGTTAACTAGTATATGAGAATCAAATACGGTCACCTCTGACTGGTCTCCGATACACTGATTATCCCAGTCTTCAAAAAGACAAGGAGTTCTCTCCTGGTAACTACAGACAAATCAACCCGATTCTAAAACTCTACGTTCTATAATTCCTCGACGCCTGAGTGCAGCTCGGGAACAGCGAACCCGAGGAAACCAGGCAGGTTTTAGATCCAGCCGTGAGTGTATCGACCAAATATTCACCGACATCCGACAACAGCTATATTTCTCGACCTGAAGGCGGCATTCAACTCCACCGACCGAGAAGTCTTATGACAATGTCTCACTGAAGGGCGTGCCGAGTAAGTATATCACCCTATTAAAGGCTTTCTACCCAAACACTTGTGAGTGCATTACAGCATATGGTGAGATGTCCGGAAGCTGTACTCGTCGAGTGGTGTCCGTCAATGGTGCCCACTATCTCCATTCTTATCCCATTTTATCATAGATGTTCTTATGGAGGTCTCCATCTCGTCAGCTGACTTGACTACACAGAGGTTGACCTAATCGTGGGAGAATTTCCGTTAGACCTGGAATACACAAATAACATAGTCAGTCCTGTTAAGTGAAGACACTGACAAGATTCAGAGTCTTCTGATCACTTTGAGTGGCAATTTGAGAATGATTGGGATGTGTTCCTCACCACCCAAATGCAAATTACTGCTCCAGGATTGGTCTTCAACTGTGCCCCACTGTGGCTAACAAAAGAGAGTGTAGTGATTGAGTGTGTCGACCACTTCACCCACCTGGGAAGTAGGATCAGCACCTCCCTGGTGGCTCAGTGGTCGATGAAACCTCTGCACGAGTACAGAAGGCTCGATTGGTTTTTGCCAAATTACGCCACCTATGGCGCCGCCGTGATTGCTGATTACCTATTAAGGGTGGCGTGTACTACACCTGCACAGCAGTCCGTTCTGTTCTACTGTATGCCTGTGGAACATATCCAATGAAGGTGGAAGACATGAGAAGGCTTCAAGTGTTTGACCACTATATCCTTCATAGTATAGGGTGTATTCCATGGTGTCACCGTGTGAGTAATGCAGAAGTCAGGTATAGGGTTTTAGGGAGAGGAGGTAAGTCAGTTGAGACAATTGTGAACCTCCATCGACTGAGATGGTTGGGACATGTGTTACGTATGCCTAGTCGTCGATTGCCTTATCACACAATGTTGGCCGAAGTGAGTTCGGGCTGGGAAAAGACTCGAGGCGGTCAGACTAAAACATGGCATCAGTGTATGAAGTGTTTGACTGTTGGTTCGAGGTATGTGGGAGAATGAAGACTAGGTGGTTGGGGTCCGCAGAACAAGAGAAACCAGTGGTTGGAGACACTGTAGGTGATGGCATGGCTCAGAACCGATGTCAGTGACGCAGATGCATACACACGTTATCTTCATCTTAACAACACTTTACCGGATCTCACCATTTTCCCATTCTTCTTTTCTCTCCTTTAGTGTTTTATTTTTTTGACTGAATTTTCTTTTCTTCGTCTTCTACTTCACTGCCTTTTTACTTGGTGTGCTGACATTGGCTGAAGCAACTCGAACCGTTACGGAGTAATGCCTGGTCCTACGTTGATTTGGATACATAGACTGTCATACATATGCACCTCACATGCCCTATTGTACTTATAAAAATCATCAGATGGCTACAATATCACCTGTGACCTTTATTTGTCATATTTACAAACAAAGAGAATATGAATATTAACAAACACACACTTGCTAATCATACAAGAGACGTAAGATTTCACACTGAATAATTAGCAATCTTATTTTATAAAGACAATGACTGTAAGTAGAGAATTGGACAAGGAGATTCAATACTCGTCTTTAGATTCATTTGTACATGTTTGATATTTTAATTTTGATTGTTTCTCTGAAGATGTTCGGATCAGACTTCTGTACGAAAGGTTGGACTTCTTTCATTTCAAACACTGTGAATTTCACAAATACAAACTATACCCGATGTCGAGTATCATTTTTAGTAACCGGTTTCTTAGTGAGAAGCTGAAAGACAAGCCCTCACGTATGACCACCTCTGTGTATATATCGGTCCATCTGCTCCCATATAGCTGGGCATATCGGTCATTCGACGCAGGTCCCGTCCAAAATGGTTCACGAACACTATCCTTGGTGGCTACAAAGGGGGTAACAGTAGACCTATTTAAACTACGATGATGGAATACTTTGTCAACGCCTGTCATTCAGTCTCAACAGGTACCTCTTTCAAAGTGAAAATAAACTTGCCAACGTTAGTAAACATATGTCTCCTTTGTATTGTTGAAGCTTTAGCAGAACTAAGATATTGGTTTCTAAGATCATATAAAGCGTAGAGTTGTGCCTGACCTCCACAGTCTTCAAGTTTCAGGACAAAATATACAGACAAACAGAAGAAATAACAATGGGATCACCAGTATCCCCAGTCGTAGCAGGTATATTTATGGATAGTAGGGAAAACATGGCTTTACAAACGCTTAGTCCTGCACCAAAATTATGGTAGCGATGTGTGGATGACACATTCACTGTGTTGAAATAGGAACACATCGACAATTTCCTCACACATATAAATAAACTCAGTAGTAGGTGCAATCTAATTCACTTATGAGGTAGAAAATGAGCAAGGAGAATTACTTATGTTGGATTGCAAGATAAAACAAGGGACAGAAGGTGGTTTGGATATTACCGTCTACAGGAAATGGACACATTCTAACAGGTATCTAGACTTCAAGTCATCTCATCAAATTTAACTTATTAAGAAATTCGTACGAACACATAAGGAACTAAATAATAACAGTAATATGAGTACGAATGGCAACGAGAACACAAGTACAAAATAGTCCCAAACCTCCATTGTGTTTGTCTACAAGGAAGGTACATCAGAAACTTTACGAAGGATCCTCAACAAAGCTGGAATTATGGAGGGATTTAAACCTGTAAAATAACTTGGGGACATGCTTTGTCGGCTTAAGGATCCGATAGAATCAATTACGTAAGATAATCTAATCTATCAACTTCCATGTAATGACTATGAGGTCAAGTAGATAGATCAGACTAGCCGGTCGGGATCAGTTAGAATAACGGAACATAGGAATGTAGCCAATTATAGAACGATAAACCCGAATAAGATCAGTAATCTAGAAAACAACTCGGCTATTGCAATGCACGTATCAACACATAACCACACAATAGACTGGGTAGGATAAAACCACTGTATTTAAGTCAGTCCGATATAATTAGATGGAGTTGCATTCTGCCACAGTGCCCAAGTTTTACACCTATATTAATGAAGCTTTAGCAATTCAAATAGAAAAGCAGGAGCTTTGCATACTAAAGTGACTTATTCAATCCTTACTGCTTCACGATCTTAATCTTTAGTGTTTTGAAACCTTCACCGCCCCCCACCCTCCTCCAACTATTTCATTCTATTCATTCCTTGTATATCATTAACTATCCGTTGTTTCTATACTCATCCTGATAACAACTCATCCATTAAATGTTTTGTTATGCCACTCAGCTTGTTATTCAAACCTAATGTTTACTTAATTCATATGATATCTTGAGTAATACTCACTAATCTCAGGGACCCTGGATGTTTAGATCATCTTACTATACCTTTTCATTACTTTTCAGCATTCAAGAATATTTTGGTTATTTTAGGATGAAACTGATATTTCGATTTTTATATGTAGTAACTTGTTTGTTGTCATGCTCGACTAACCGCTTTCACACATGAAATAAATTGTACATTCTAACCAGAGATGTATAGGAGTGCAACTGAAGTGTGGTGAATGAAATCGTTGAAAAGAGTCTCTTTTCTGAGCCACTTGTTTTCACTTTTCTATATGACACTCATTATTTTATAAAAAGAAACGAATGGTCAGAGAATCAATAGATTTACTTATTTGCATAAAAATTTCTTAGATATGTGTAGTTGCCTAGTTCCTGAATATTATTTCAATTATTTGCTGACAAAAAAAACTAGAACCAGTAGGAGTAATCTTGATGAAAAAGGTCTGTGGAAATGATCAGATCAACCAAAATAATGAGAAACATCTACACAACTCGACCAACAGCACGTTTCGTCAGATACATCAAAATAATCTAAGCATCGGGTAGAAGTTCCCATTAGTTACAGCGACACTTATTTGGACTGTCAGAAATCATTTTATTTATAAGATAAGGTTGTAAGATACTTGGTTAGATCATTTAGACGTTTCGACTGGTAATCAGATCGCTTTTCTTCAAAGTAACTGAAGGAAAAAGGATTTTTGTTGTTCTTGGTGGTAAACTGTAGTGAAATCCAGGAAGCACAGCTCGTCCTATTTAGGAGTAATGAGATGGGCATACCTGTATCATAGTAAGCGATGGTGTTCCCACTGAGACTAGAACCCAGGACCGATCGTTCCAAATGCCAGAGCGTTGTTCACTAATTTACTGAGTCAAAAGAGCCAGAGAAATTTCGGATTGTCATTCAGACCTGATAAATAATTTAGTAAAACGGGATTGTCTTTTTCCCCCGCATCACTTTCCGTCTCTATATGGAAATTTCAAAATGTTTTTCTCATTTAACAATTGAGTTTCATCTGTTTCTGACTGAACCAAGTCTTAACTACTCACATGTGACATTTTGACAGAGTGTCACCCACATGTAAACAAAGCCGAATCACCAATATATTAAAATAATGGTGTTATACTACCATCTAATATGCAAATTAGCTGAGTTGGATGCAAAAAACTGGCATAGTGATAATCAGTTAACTATGATCTTGAAGGACAACAGTTTAATTATATTCAAATAAACACCATTCATATATTCAGCAAATTTAAAACAAAATGTACTTAGGCAAGCTGTCTTCACTACTGATAGTATACATTTCTTTATCTTTCAAGGTCATCCAGTATGTGAATTTAGAAACCTGTGCACAGATGAATTTTAACAACAACAAAAATTTCACTCACATCTGCCAGTCCAGTTTCATACTCCTTTCTGGCATTATTTTGATCGAATTGCTTCCAAAATATTAAAATTAGAGTTGGTAACTAACAAGATGCATGTGTATTGGACGAAAATAATCTTCAGAATATAAATTTATCACTTTAAACAGCTACTTTACTGTAGACACTGAGACTAGTTTTATTTATAATTAGTACTAGATAGAAAGGATTCTGATTGTTAAAGTTGGGACTTTAACAGACAAAATAGATTATATAGTGGTATTAGAATTTTCATTTGAAGGAGTTTACTTTGATAACTTTAGTCTTAATACGGTTGGCAGTCAAAATGATAGACCGGAAAGCTACTTAACACTATTTTAAACTGCATGAGTAGATTCTTCGTGACTGTTTGTATTGAGTAAAGATATTCTGAGTGAAAATACTCCACTAACTTGATCAATAAAAGTTGATGAAATATTTCATAACACTATCCAGTAATTATCTAAATGTTATGCTACATATACTCATATTGATTTATTTCACTTCAAAACAACACATATGACTGGAAAATCGAAAGAACTGAAGACTGATATCCTTTTCCATATAACTAGTGTATGAAGAAACAGTCACCTAGATTTTCAGACATACCAGACAGCTCTGTTCCATAACAGTTTGATTGGACTTCTCAAAATGCATGTCATACAGAGGCAATTTATTAACCTTCTTCTGACACTATTTCACCAGTCTTAAGTATAAACCTACTCCTTGAATAATTTTAATAATCATTTTGACTTTATTTCTTTGAACGTAGCTAACAGTGGGATCTAAGACGCATATTTCGTCACATTCATGACTTATTAGTTGGATACAGTTACATCCGGGTAAAGGTGGTGTTATCAACGAGACTCGAACCCAATGTCAATCGCTTCGAACATTAGTGCGTTATCTACCAGACTTCTGTGTTAATAATCCTTGACTGTTTTCAAAGATTACAGTGATTTCCAAGCATGTCTGAATTTCCTACACTCTTCATCTCCGAACCAACTACCGTAAACACTGAGTTCAGTAACGAAAACCACTGCATAAAATCTCTAACTAATTCATGTAGATCTCTTCTACCAAGTCGATATATATTTTATCTCATATTTAGGTGGTTTACAATAGAGTGTTTTGATCATAATTACTTGTCACGTTATAGATACTTTTATTTGTTTATTGATCTGTCAAATTCTCTTCACCTATCGTCCTTAATAAACTTACCCAACCAAACAAGTTGGACTCATTAAACAGGTGCTGATCTTGATGTCATATTACTGATGAATAATGCTTAGGTGTCTAAAGCTCAGTGTGCTGTTGAAATGTGTAGAAACAGGTGATTCACTGAAATGAACACATATCTAGCCAGTGTGCCACAATATAGCGAAATCTACTTTCTGGCCCAAGTTGCTTGCCAATATTATTGATGACGGAGACTACAATGTCGAAAACTTCAGTAGCCGCATTATTACCTTTTTGTTTATTTTCAAAAGATCACTGTTTCCCAGTAATGTCTGACGGGGTAATCTTTATGTTGGAATCGATTTATAGCAGTAATAATCAGCTCCTTCTAGTAATTACCGATAAAAGTTAGTTCTCTTTGTTTAACTCATTTATAAAAAATTGGGAGCAAACATTCTTTTTAAAACAGGCATATAATCAGTGATTATCTTCCGTCATCTAAAGTCACATCAAAACAAACTTTCTAAAAACTACTGCTGTTCTCATCAGATGCGCAAAATGAAGAGAGGTGTGTAATAGCGTCTAGCTATTTATTTCTGACTTTTTGTTCATAGTTCCAATCATGCCATGGACAACTATGCACGCGTAGACACACAAACCTTTGAAAAGTAACGAAAAACCAAAAGATGTATATTTTTCACTTCCACATTGTTTCTACTTTTGTCCGCAGGTTAAGAAAAAAGTCCACTCAGTCTTGTTTTCCTGTTGTGATATAGTGGGGATGAAAAGTTTTCCCAGTAGCTTATTAACAAAAGCTCACCAACACAAATCAGCCCATATGCATATATTTACATGAAGTTTTACTTTTTTTATTATCCCTTTAATAATAAGTAAACAAGACGGAAATCACTTGTCAAATGAGCGAAGAAATATTTTGTCTTTTGAAAAAAAGTTTAAGATCAACAAAGAGATTTATAAATTTCGGTGACTGAAAAAGCCTGAAACATTTCCACCCAACTCAATAGATTACATATGGGTTAATATGTGGTTGGAAATGATGGTATAATTATTGCTGAATGATATTAATCAATCAGTAAACGAGACTTTTTATGTCAGAGTAGTCGATGCTACATCACTTTTAAACTAAAGCTGGTTGAGCTATTCATTACAAAATTAAATATCCTAATTTGAAATATAAGTTCTTAAGGGAATAAATTTTGTAAATATGATCCGAAAATAACCACTTAATGTAGTTGTACATATATATAGTTGTTTTGTTTAATACAACTGACCTACATATAAAGGTGTTTCCGGTAGTATTTTATAACTTTATCTAGCCAAAATGCAACAAGGTAGAGGCGCTGACTTTGTATCACTGCTGATGATGAATTACTTGATCCAGACCACCAAACAGCTCTCAATGGTGTGTAGTTATTGTTATTCAGTGTAGCAGTGTACTTATTTCTACTCTTAAAAAAGTTAGTAGGTGATAGGTTAGTGGTGCTGTAGTTCATTCGTCCAATCAGTCGACTTTCAACGAATGAATCACAGGTTAGAATTTCGCTCTACCTAATAAGATCTCATACCTGAAATGTATCTTAAACTCAGACGTGCTTCTCATTGCCCAGTACATGTGAGTGTACTTAGAGATAGAGATGAATAAGTGGAGAAGCTTTATGAGGCTAACATAAATGAACTATAGGCCCATCTAGCTGCTTCGTGTTTTTACTAAGACAGAAGAAAACCAACCAATTACTTTTAAGAGTAGTGAAAACCTTCGTTACTGAAGTTCAGCCTAATTATTTAAACAAAACTACTGTGGTAACTTAGTATGAAAGGGATCCGTCCTGAGAAAGTTCATGATCACGTTTGTGTGGGGAGCTCTAGAACAACGGAAAATATCTAACCACTACCTAGTAATATAAAATTATAAATTTCGATAGATTTCTGAATGTGATAAAATCTCGTTTTCAAAACTTTGCAACAGCATCAAAACACTAGACTTCAGTAGACTAACTGTTTTGTATAGATTATTTATACTTATTTTGTCGTCTTGATCCTGAATCCATATATACATCATATTTAAAATACAAACGCAAAGCTGAGAATTTTACAGTATAGCACTTTAAGCTTAATTTCCTCTTTTATGTGAACTTTCATGAGTCCAAACTCATTTCACTGTTAACACAATTTGTGCCAAAGTAAACGGTGTTGAGATTATTTTCTTAGCTTTAACAAAAATTAATTTTCAGTCCGACCATCAGAGATAGCCATAGTTTGGCAGACTTGTCTTGATACTCGGTGATGATAGAAGAGAAAATGAAAATCCGGGCTGTGACAGAATTCGAACCAGAGACCACAGGGTTTCCAGTCCGGTGCCCTACCAACTCAGATAGGAGACCAGACTGCTGACTAAATCCTCAGTTCACTTTAATCACCAAGAAGTTTGCCCGACTGCTACGTGAATTCACGACACGTTACTATCACTTCATTGAAGTCACTTTCAATCATCAGTGAGTATCAATACAAGTCTACCAAACTGTGGCTACCTCAGGTAGTTGAAGTGACAGTCAATATGATGCTGTTGCTGTCTAATTCAAGTAGATATGGATTTTGATGAGGCGTGGTGACTGGACAGCAGTGTGAGTTTGATGAGACGATAATAACGCGAACTCATGAATTCACATGGCAGCGAGTGAGACCCTTGTTGACTGAAGTGGAATAAAAGCCTGGTCGGCAGTTGGGTCTCATAGTTTACTTGATATAGAGGAGGGTGGGAACCCCGGCGGTCATCGGTTCGAGTCTTGTTGCGCCCCAGGTTTTCATTTTATCCCCATTTGTATGAATTTATTAGCGAACCTATTTCGTGTTCAGACACTGATGATACTGACGCAGAAAGCCTCGGAATGATGCCTAATTTGACTGGTTTATTGTAAACTTTGAATTGGCTAGTTAGTTAGAGGTAAAAATGCAAAGTTACTGTTGTAAAATCACTATTGTCATTATAATCCACTGCCGAATTTGTATTCAATGTGGCTTTATACTTACTGCTAGATATTTAGTGAACCATAGTAAGTAAGAACACAAAAAATGTGGTGGTTAGTAGTGATTTCTTTGGAATAATTCTGCTATCAGTTGAAGCCGTAGGGTAATGTTTGAAAAAAATAAGAATACATAAACAGGTAGGTAAATAGGGTGGAAAAGAAGAGGATGTAACTAGTTATCAGTCACCTGCATATTTTTTCCGGAAGAGAAAGGATGGTATCGGAAATGACAATGATTTCTGCTATTGAAATGTTACAGAATTCTGTTCACTCTATTTACGAATACTCTAAGTAAATGAAATTTTCATATTATAGTACAAAAAATGGCAGTACTAAGTGCCGAAAACAAACTACAGAATTTCATTTGTTTTTCCTAGCCAGTGTATTTATCTGATCACTTAAATGGATGACTTAAGATAATTCAAAAGGTTATCAGTTATACATATTCTGCATAAATGGGGACATGAAACAATTACTAAATTCGATTATTTAACTTGTTACTATGAGTTGCGTAGCATCAGGTCAAAAGTGGTAACACTCATTACCCATGATAATTGAATAATGTTGTACATAAATCTTTTTCTGAGATGTAGTTGTATACAGTATGTACTGATTCCATTATGAGGCCAAACATTTTCACTGAAACTTTTTATCACTATCAAACTTTTGTATTGCTTGAGAGAGCTAACTACCATGTATACAAAGCAAACTTTCAAGTGAATATAACTAAATAAATACTACTTTTCAAGTAGTCTCTATAAAATTAGTAACAATTCTGAAAATATTATCTGATTGGTCGCATAATTTTATGATTTTATTTTTAAAAGTGTTAAGAGAACATAAAAAGGCAAAGTGAAAAGTAGTTAACGAGTGATACGGTCACTCACATGATAGAATCCTTACCCTAGAATTATTAAAGTATCTGGTCAGTTAGGTGGAAACAATACAATTATATCGCTTCACTCCCCTTCTTTCTTTCTCTTTGGCCTTCACTTTAGGCCTTCATATTAGGATTATACCACTCATTACTGCTTACCTCTGAGTTCTATGTCTGTTGCCGTTGTACAGTCCTAAATGCTGACCAAATTTTATTGCTGACTTTGGAGTATGCTCACAATGCTTGAAAACTTACTACAATGTTGCACTACTTCTTCTGACTAACATTCAGAAAACTATTGAATTGATCAACTAGTCTACAGTATTTTTCCTTCACAGTATTCACAACTGAAAGGCTGCCAACTGGGCAATAAAGTTAGTCATACAATAGTGAAACACACTTATTTCTTAAAAAGTAGCAGGGAGAATCTTATTCATGAGCTGAAATAGACCACATAAATATTATTCCTGCAACTGCTTTTACCAACTCCGGATTTCCTGATGTAATCACTTTGTTTTTTATGTATTAGTCCTGTTTAAATATATGTCCGGTAATTGAAGACACTTCACAGTGTGCGATGATAAACATAACCCCTTGTATTCAAAGAATTATTTCCCATTGTGTGACCTCACCATTTTTGCAAATCATGATGTTAAATTGACAGTCTCTTGACCTAAATTTATAAGTTCACATAGGGAACAGTCTACATTTTGCTGATATAAGCTAGTTAAGTAATTTTTCTGGTTTTAACTATGTAGCTGCAACAGTATGACTGTTCTTTTCTGTTTGCCAATAGTGAAGAACAAGCCTGAAAACTTGAAATCTAAGGAAAAGGTTAAACTGCACAGGTTGGAAGCATGACATACAATTTTAGTGAATACTGTGGCAAAATTATAATTTCATGTCAGTCGATATAGTTAACGTAAACACTAAGCAAATGTAACAAGGTAGGAATTTTTCAAAGCTAACAAATAAATCAGTGTGGAAGTAAGAGCAATGTTCGGTTTAAAGAGAACTGAGAGTACTTCAGGATGTTTTTTCTAGTCTGCCTTCCTTGAGGTGGGTAGTAAGTGAGATCGTGAGAAGATTCCTATGCTGGACATAAAAATTACTCACGCAAACATTTCGGAAAAAAGCGTGATCAGAGAACTACTTATCTCCATGACAATAAAGCCATAAGGGGAATAAGTAGCTGAAACAATAAATCCAGCCTAAAAAAACGTTCTATCAATATCGCTGATACGTATTCTTTTATGAATGATTCTTTCAGATGATAAATATTGACCCCTGTTTAAAGTCAATTCCTCAAATGTAATATTTGTGATAATCCCATATATTCGTTACATTTTAGATTGATTTAGTGACGGCGACTGAATGTGAAAGAGGAGCTGTGATTCACAAGCCTTGGCACCACAGTCGCCGGTGAATTATTAGTTGTAATTCTGCTCCACCCGTTAGTATTCGCAATGTCAGGTAGTACTGCGAAAGCCTCTGTCAGTGTTTAGTGCACGAAACCAAGCGTAGCCACTAACTTACTTCTCATACTGAATGAACTTAAAAGTGAACCTGACAATCTGCAGTTCCAAACAATACCCCTGAAATATCAGTTCAACATCCTACCATTTTAGTCACATGACCTAACTAATCAACACAACATCAGTTTCCCTTCAGACAAAGAGGAATGATCATGACTTCTGTGACTGGAACCGAAGTACATATGTCCTCATTTCACACAAACCCTCTTACACTGATTCAAAAATGAATTAAAATGACAATATATGGATTGCAGTTCGTTGAGATTTGTTAATAAATGTGTGTTCAGCTGTTACCTGAACTGATTATATTTCAGATTGATGGTTAAAGTATTGTAAAATAATAAGAGCTTAAATCCATGACTAACTGGCAACCACTGAAATAACCAATTACTTTTCTTTATTTCTTTTAGAAAGGTTATTTCTTTCTAATATGAAGAATCTTCAATGCTTGTTTTCAGTAATTACTTGGGCCATTTTTAGAGTCACTCTGAATTCATAACTGACGCAGGCTTCTTTCAAATTCAGACATCAGTATACAAATGTAATTTATTAACACCCCTTTCCTATAGAGTAGAAAACTCAATGTAATACGTAATAATATATGACAGTGTGTCCATTAAACATACAAAATTTATCCCCGAATAAAGCAGATTTGAACATGGGCGATCTGAACAGACTGTAGGCGATGTGTAACAACAATAAGGTATTGAGTGTTGAAAAAAAGGTGAAAAACAAATGTATGTATACTGTTATGATCGACTGTGCTTCATATCATACAAAGCCTTTAATTAGAATACCTGCACTTACTTCTATGGTTTATGTCAACGCTCAGTAACTTCACAACTAAACTATCTCTCTATAGCCAGTCTTAAGTTTTTCTAAAAACTACTCCATTGCAACTTACTTCTTGTAAACGACAAACTGTCAGTTTTAGATGCGTAGTCTCGTATTCTTAAAATTTAGCAGGAAAGCAGAAGGAATATCAGCAAAACATTTGTGAACGACAGATAATTACCAAAAGATGATGTCCCTAATAACATCACTGAAAAATGCAAACATATGTGATTTCACATATTAACTTCACAGTTTGGACAACTCTTAAAAGTAGGAAATACGTATTCAATCTTGTTCCGATTCGAACAGCCCAGTGAACTATGTAAGTCTGTCCCACTTTCCTATAAATTTGTACTGAGAGCCACATGCATAATATGGAGACGTGAGATGCCTCTTGACTGTATGAATGGAATAAAGAGGAAGGCGACATAAGTACAAAACACTAAATCAAATATCAAATACGTTTTGTTTACATCTAATCGGATAAGATATAAGCTGACATACTGTAAAGTTTCATCTGTTTTGTCGAATCTAATCAAACATTGAAATAATTTTCACACTAGTGACAAAACATGAGTTTCACAATTCATGTTTATTTTGTAAACTGTACACAAGTTTTTTTCTAAATGTAGCACAATGCTGTAGTGACCTTAAAACAGTCATATAAACAATGATGCTGCATGAAAAGTATTAGACTGCATGAGACAGAATGACACTAACCTACCATAAAATTGTTTTGGTTTAAGGTGAGATAGAATAACCTTGAACTGATGAGACAGAAGAGTCACTAAACGGAATCGCATCGACTTAAACATATACTACAGTCTGATCAACTAACTAGGGCTGAAATGATCCACTACAAAAATTTTTGTACCCTAATAGTTATACATCTCACTAGAAAAAATAAATCAGCCCAGATTCTCATATTTTGCATATATTAACTGCAGCAAACTTTCTTTCATATGGTGATATCTTACTGATGATTCACATATTTTACTCAGTTGTTCATGATTTTGTGAAACAAGTAATATCCGTTATTGTACTTTATACTGTTAGGTTGTCTGTTCACGGATTTGAATCTTGCAATGGAGTAAAAATTTTAAGTCATGATGAAAGGGAATATATTTTATGATTTTTTGGTATTCTCTGAGCTTTGGGGTCCATTCTGTGGTATTTCACCACCAGGTTGAGAGACTTCATCAACATTTAGTTCATTACTTTAGGGTGGAACACAAGCTAGAACTTTAGATCACTATGATTAAGAATTGCACTTACTGTTCTGAATAAGTGAGTGTCAGAAAGGATAAGTCGTGACTATGATAAACCCATTATAATATATCGAGACACTATGCTGTAAAATCTTGATTCAAAATTCCGCAAACTATGGGCTTCTTCAGTGATACAGATACAACTTACCGATGCATAATAACTAACGCCCCAAACCTATGTTTAGGGCTTCTTTTAACCACATGATAAGGACCAGTTTTCTGCAATAGCTGCACAAGAATGTCAACCATGTACTTGTTGTCTACGAATAAACTACAGACTTCGTTTTTCGGTATTGTTGATGGGTAGTGATTAGCAGTGGAATCCAGGACACGCACTTCGTCCTGTTTGGGACTTATCAGCTGGACGTATCTACCTCCCAATGAGCGATGTCGTTCCCACTAAGACTCTATTATAAATCTAACCATACAACAGTTTCATATATCCCCGTTTTGTTGAAGTTTAAAAGTACCCATCAGATACAAGAAGACGCCTGAACTCCATGTCGAGAAATGTTTTCTGCACTTAGTTTTGCTTTCTAGAGTTTTCCAACTTCATGTACAGTCATTTTCTACTTAACCTTAACTGGGTGTCATTGTTATACTTCCTTTTCACAAGTCGGAACTATTTCTTTTTGCACCTCATGTTGATTAGATTCCTAGTTTTCTGTCCTCGCTGTTAAAACAACACATTATACTGCATTTCCGTAAACATAAGGCTTTAAATTTCATATGAAATTCTTTCATTCTAGTAGTGGACTATCTTTCTGTTCCGATTTTCAATCACACTTTGAAATTGACCTTTGACCCTTATTAACATGGTTGATCAGAATTACTATTTACCTATGCAAGTATTAAAGGAGGTCACATACTGACTATTCCGTACAAATAAAGTCTTTTTGATACTTATCGATATTTTCCCTGAGTGTAACTCGACAATTATGCATAAAACTATGGTTAACGCCTATTATAGGGTATTAAGTGACTTAAGCAGACCGTTTAGATCGGAAAAAATGAATGACTGGCTCACTAAGTATTGAACTTTACGATCATACTTAGGCTGTATAGGTAAACTTGACTGCTAGTCAAACAACCATTTAACTAAGAAAAGAGAGCTCATTACTTAAAATATTAGCTATTTCAGTAATTCGCTATTTCTATGAGATGGCTATGGTTTTGTTCTTACAGGAATATTCTATCTGTTTAGCTTCTCAATGATCTCTCCACTTTTTCGTTCATAGGGCAGAAATGATTCCATTTATGCAGAATAATTATGAACCGAACAGCGATATGTAATCCCAATCATCATAAATTAACATCATCTACATGGCAATCACCATCATCATTAGTATAATTTGAATCATTGTTTATTACCTGGGTGTGGGTGTTCTATTGATACATGACTTGGGTTTAATTCTAGGATGAAAATAAGTTACCCTGTATGATTTATTGTCAGTTAATAGATTTCAAACTAGGGAATGTAGTGATAGTTGTTTCTTATTCAAGGTGAAAAGGATAATCCTACATATTATTAATCAGGAAGTTAAGTGTGATATCATTTCTTTTCACCGAATTTCCACTTCATGATATACATGTCTAATTATATACTACTTTCAGCTGATATGTAGCGCATAATTGGACAAAAATATTAGGAAACGTTTACACTTTATGAGGAGATTAGTCCAATATTAACTATTAATATTCAGCTGACGCCGAGTAAGATTAGAACAACATTATGGATTGTCTAGGGGACTGCGCTTATCACAGTGAAGAGGTCTTCAATTCATACTAACATCAGTTTACAAACGACGTAAATCAGTAAATTCTAAGTAGAGTCACTCAATAAGTGTCTTTATTTCGGCGATAAATCTCTTCAAACGTCACTTGGATAAATACACAGGCGTGTTTTACCAAAAAAACATAAGTAATTGATGAAGCAGTCTTTAAAATCATTTATAACACCAAAAAACCGGAGCTTAACATAATATACATCTATTAATAGGCTACTGACAGTTACCAGGGTTAGTGAGATTTACTCTGAGCACAATCCAATCACCATGGTTACCTGTACAGAAGTGCATCAGTTCAAATAGCCACAGTTCACTGCGACTTTAACTGATCCACTTCTATGCGAGGTTCTATGCTGATTTTGCGTGTCTGTCTGGAGTACACGTAGAGAAATGGATGACTGAAGAATAACATTTAAATTTACAAATATATACGACAGGAGAGCGAATAATTAGTTAGAGACTAGTGAAAATGTTCAAAATTTCTAGGATGACAAAAGGTGCATATATCTGCAACACTGTCACCCTTTTCAAGAGATATCACCAATAGTGTTCAGTCATTGATTTGCGCCATCTTTACAATATCAGTCAGGTAGGATTAGAGTTCTTATAACCAACAGTAGTTTAATGTGTTTAAACTTATCCTAACATCACTTTCTGAAACAAGATTGGTTTGACGACACCATATACTCAGTCTGAATAGAATTCAATCCACCTTATGTAAATGGTACGTCAAAGTGGAAAGCAATATTTAATTCGAAATGGGTAGGATTACATAATAGGTGTTACAATTATTTAAAACTTTACACATTTTCTAAAATACATGAATAATAAATTTCCACTATGAAGATAAATAGTTAAAAGAGAAATAACTGCACAACACATATCGTCATTATTGCAATTAATGTTGTTGCTATCTACCTAAAACCCTGCTATTAGACACTATGAATCGTTAGAGGGATAAAAAAAGTTTTTTAGTTATTTTGTTTTTTAAGCTTTTATTTTTGTTACTAAAACGAATACTTTTCCAGTTTTAATGGATTGTTGTTATAGTTACAGTATCACATAACTTATTTAATTCATAAAAACAAAACTCACTCATTATTTATTTCAGTGATATACTTATCACTGTTATGACTGCTTTTTATTATCTAGTGGTCAGATTTCTACCAGCACATCAAATGCTTTTATCCTGGAAAAATAAGTCTAGTTCACAAAAGATAAATCAGACTTCATGGAAAATGGACGTGTTATGATGTATCTGAGACACAAGTAGTGTTATATAATATAGCTTTCAGTCCTCAACTTGTACGGTTACGCCGTATTGTCAGACTCCATGCTTATATTGACTAGCTGATCCTTTAGCAAGTTAAGAAGTCATGACGGATTGTGTGTCGGCTTAAAAAGCTGTACGTCAGTACTATCACAATTATGTCTTAAGTGTAATGATAGATCTCACGATAGTAATAAACGCCATATTGTCCAGTTCTAGGTGTTAGTGGAATATTTCTACCAAACATCCTTGAAAAGGATACTGGGTGGTATGAGCACAATACTCTGGGAATACATCAACTTCCTTTAGATTATGGACACCCTTATCGGTTACCAAAAAGAAGAGGAAATCTAAACCTCAATTTTTCTTGCTGGCTGCCCCCTTCTCACCACTTTCGTCTTAACAAATGGGACATAAGGTCGAACTCATCCTACCTCCCTCAAACAGTTAAGACTTACTTATGGAGTAAATGCTGAAGTTTCTTCGCCTGTTGATGGAACAACTAAGACAAAATTCAAAGCTTGGAGAATACCCAATAATCATGTCAGTTAAAATAGGAGATACACTTACCCTTCAAATGATGGATTTGATATACAGTTGGGATTACTTAGGGTTTAGGTTTCGCTTAGTAAAATCAAGCAGGCAAATTTGATACCCTTCAGTACATCCATTTAGTAAGCTGGTGATGATTATCATATGAGTAAATACAGTAATAATGTTATTGAACTGGATATTACTGAAATCAGGTAGAGAGATTAGTTATTTGCGCACTTGACATACAGTTTGCATTAGTCTATCCATTTACTCATTATTACTATTTGTCCCTTGGGTTCCCAGTGGAATGTAGGGCCTCAGCAGCACCTCTCCATTTCACTCTCTTCTCTACAGTCTTCTCAACCTGGCTCAACAACTGCCCACAACCCTTCACTTCTTCCTCACATCATCTCCTACATGTCACCCTCACCTCACCTACGACGCCCAACTCCTCACCCCCCTTCACATTATACTCGACGGCCTGGCACGCGATATCCCCAATCAGTCTTCTCACTCTATCCCCAATCCAATCCAATCCACTTCCTTCTTCTGCATACTTCTCGGGTGGTGGGTTCTTGCTTCTCTCGTTCGTCACCAACCAGAGTGAGTGACTTGTTGCTTATTCTTTCTGGCCATATGATCTTCAGCATCGAGTGAGCGTAGGCAGCAGCTGTTGGTGTATGTCTGTAGTTTGTTGGAAATGCTTTCGTGATGCGCCGAGTCTCTCAACCGTCACACAGAAGCACTGACTTACTTGAGTGAATTAGTGTTGAGAATCCGGATGTTGTTCACGCTTTATGCTGAGTGCACTGCAGTGTAGTAGATTTCCCCACACCGGTTTCAGATTAATGAGGACCTATCTCACTGTTCCGATCCTGGCTGTTTCGACGTGCTCATCTGTGCCTGTGCCGCCACCTGTATTTGAAACGATGCTGCCTTACCTGGGTAGGTGTAGGTGAGAGAGACTACTTCCCTTAGGTTTCTCCAGTTCATGGTGATTGGTGCCTCTTGTTTGTTGATGTTGTTGTGTTGGTTGAGTATCTTCATCACCTCCGTCTCCTCTACGATCAGCTGAAGGAAGTCGCGTCTTCGCTGCCTCGTCCCTTCTGTCAACTTGTTGGTTTTTGCCTGTGGATCTTCGAGTTTGTGAGACAATGTATGAGACATAAATCATCATTATCATCATCATCGGCGAAATCCGAATTGTCTAGTGTCTTTTCATCGGTTCAGCCAGTGTATGCTCATCTTCTTACAGCTCCTCATAGTTTGTTACATGATCCAGTCTAGTCGACCACAATCAGGGAGATTATGCTACATTTGAAATATATAATCCTATTTATAGGAGTGATCAGTAGCTTGTGACTCATTGTTCTAAATTCTTGATGTCCAATCGCGGTTACAGAAACAAATCACAGAGTAATTTTAATTTAACACGCAAACCTACATGATCTTTTTGAAGGAAATTCCCCTATTAACTGATGGTTTTAAGGTCAAGCACCGAAAACGTTGAATATAAGTAAATAGATAAGAAAAGACACCAAGATATTCTATTCGTATCTTCGAAGTAAACCAAGTGAATGCCAAAACCTAAGGAGTTTAAGCTATGGAATTAGATTTTTATTCATAAGCTAAAACAATCAATTAGCTGGGAAATAAATAAGTACAAACTTCTCGGTATTCTTTACCTATAAGTATCATTTAACGAAGAGCTGAAAAACTGTTTGGTTTCAGTTCCTGACTCATTATGAGTCTTCGTCCGTAACAGCCAAACAAATAAGTCTAAGGTCTCTAGGCTTAACGATGAGGACACTTTAGTGATTCCTTCCTTTAAAGCTCATCCTAATCCTTCCTGTTTTTAAACGGTTCCCTGGTTGATTGCAAAGTGTGCATGAAAAATAGGATTAAAATAAATAAGATGGTATCAAGAAATAAACTCAGACCACTGTCTTTTAGAAAGTAAAGAACAGACAACGAATAACATTGGCAAAATATTCATCCTGCTACACTGTCAGCATATTGTTTATGCCTTGAATAAGTTATTTGTAAACGGTTACAGTGAGGACAACCAGACCAAGATATGGAACCAGTCTCTGACACTTCATCTGAGCCGTGTACGAAGGTGTAGACTATCTGGTTGGGGTCCCCGAAATGAAAAGAATCAGTGATTGAGAACTCTTGATGACATGGTTAAAAATCAGTCACAGTGACGTAGTTATATTCATTTACTGACGATTTCCAAAGCTTGAATGTTTGCACTAACCTTTATATTCAACTTGTTAATTCCTCATACAACTTCGTCTACTCTAATATCACTTTTATCCACTTGTTCCTTGGAGATTACTGTAGCGTGTGGCAACTTGAACAGATACACTTATATGCTGGATTCCATGTTAATCTTATTCATCTGCTATGTGACATAAGTTTTTTATTGCTATTGAAAACACCTGATGTGCGGTAACTCATTATACTATGTGGCTGAAATGTTGCAGTAAAAGAAACGGGATTCAGTCTAGTGATATGTTCGGTTAGCAGTTGAAAACCTTGTAGGTACCTTGTAGGTAGAACTCGCTGGTTCGAGTCCGGCAGCGGTCCAGATTTTCATCTCACCTTCAATCATCACCCACTACAAATAGATAAGAATGGTTGACAAGCAAAAGGATACACAGAACCTAAATTAGGTAAACACTGAATTCACCATGTTTGGGTCTGTCTTGCATTATCCTCCGCCTTCGATTCGTCCACTCCTTTAAACCTCAACGGTAAATCCTATTGTTCCTATCATAATTTAGCCAGATGTTTAATTATCAAACACTTCGCTACAATTTGTTATTGTTAATTGCACCTTATCGTCGACCTCAATTCCTTCGGATCGGCAACATATGCACACGTAGACGACTGATATATATATGAGAAATCTACCAGTGGTAATACGGAGAATATATATATATATATATATATATATATCATTATTAACAGAACAACATTTCTGGTGTACTTACAGTGTGGTAAAATTCCGTTATATCCCCAAAGGCGGCTTGTCTTGAATTGTGATGGCGTCGGCACTCTTCAGCAGCATTTAATTGAGTCATATACAAAACACGATATATGCGTGCACAGACACCGCAAATACCTGAGGCGCCATTCACCGATGTAAGATTGTGTATTAATTCCAAATAAATAGGGGCACGAGGTTCATTGTCTGGTGTCATACCACCGGGTGAATAAAATGATGGAGCGCCCTCCCAGTCGGATGACAGTATGTGTCTTCCTGTGAACATTCGTTCAAAATCCATTGACTGATATGAACGACTTTGAATACTGTCAAACCCAACATGCATAATTATGATAATAAGTAGATGAAATATATTTAGGGAAATATACATTATGTGGAGCTTCAAGTTAATCCATAAAAGCTAATAGAAAGTGTGAACATATTTACAGATTTAATTAAATCCCATCAGTAATGTTTGTTTTTGTTTGAGAAAAATGATAACAGTTTATAAACTCCGATAACCGATGTTGTATATTTTATCGTCAAAACTTTAATCGAATGAAAGTTTCACCACAATTTCTAGCTTTGAACTGTCATACAACAACTAAAAAAGAACATGTGAGACTTATTTCTTAACTGCATCCTGATTGGTCAAAACATGGCCGGTCAAAAACACTGTCTTCCAATAGGCATTCAACTTATCACCTTTATGTGACTATACACGAAAATTTAATATTTTGAAATGCATAACCCGGTGTACAAAAACTTCCTATAAATTATATATGCAATTAAGAATAAAAATTCGTTCAGGTTGTTTATAGTATATGGGAAAAAACAATTTTCTACTGACCAAAAGTAGCTGATATGAATTTATGACAACTATCTTTTAGTGCGGAATTAAATTGAATAATTAATTTTCATGACCTAAGATAAGGAGATAACGTAAAAAGTAACAAGTCATTCAGCAGTGTACTGTAAAGAGGCTACCTGCAGGTGATCTGCTTAGAAAACAACCCTCAGAAGTTCATGAAAACCTCTCGACTATGTATTTATGTTGCTCATAAACCTCAGCCAACTTTCTTGAAGGAGTGTTAACGGAAGCAAGGTAATTAAAGGATTTGGATTAGGTGAACATTTTGTAACAGGTCATTAGTTTTCCTCTTAGTAAAACATTTTGTATAAGCTTATAAGTAATAGTATACCATGTCCCGGATAGATCCATCAATCATTCTTATCACTCGTGATAAAGTGACCTGTTATCATCATATCATCAAAATCTCCCTACGTAAGGAGGTTTCCATCTACAGTCACGTTTGAAAACTGATTCAAACTCTTTGTTAAATTCTAATTTCCCCATACTTGTTTGCTTAGATAAAGTACTGTAAATATTTGGTGTGTTTTAACCACATAACAGAATCAGATGTAATTCCTAGACCTTTATCTCAGCTGTTAAGGTATTTTTGAAGCTTCTACAAGTATCCCGATTCTCACTACATTATAGATATGAACACCTGTTACACAATCAGACTTGAAGCAAAGCAATGCATTCAAACGAAACAGAGATTACTCTCTGTTTGTTTGCGGAAAATCAGAGTCAGATGATCGTGTTATAAAAGTTATGCTGTTTGAAAGTTGGTCTCCATCATGTTTAGCTACCGAAGTAAACGTTGACAAATTTGAAAAGATGCTGCTGTTTTGCAACTCCCAGTAGGATTAGAATCTATAAATAAGTGAAAGATTTTGACAATATAACCGTACTAGATGTAGTAAATTTAAGGCGTAAATTCTAGATAAATTTTGACAAATATGCCGATCGTCTATATGAAACTTCCAAGAAGTTTAACAATCTCCTGGTAAAGATTTACTGAGTGGGAAAAAGTTTATAAGGAAGTGAAATTTGAATCTGTGGTAGAGTATAACTTCATACTAGATAATCCTATTCGATATAAAAATCAGTTAATCAGTATTGTTAGCTGGATGATATTTGGGGCATAACTGACTAATCATAATTACATCACATGTCTTCCTTATTGTGAGGTATGTAGTTTAGCCTGTTCTAGAAGTAATTGCATACTCACTCAGACGGCTGTCAGGCTTTCTGTAAAACTCAAGGTAATTGATTTTACTTGTGGTTGCAAGTAGACAACAAACTGAAGATGCCTGCAGATTTCTTAGACAATCTAAAACGGGAAATCTTGAAGGTATTTTATGGAGATATTAAACCTCAGAAGAAGTTTGAATTCCGGTATATCCTCCCCACACCCTACTTTAGACCCATAGTGGTTGGAAATAACTCTTCGTATCTAAGCTTTTCAGTTATAAAAAGAAAATCCATGGGAGTTGGTATGTACATCGTTCATACAGCAACACGTATTTGAAAAGAATCTCCCAGCATGGCCTAGCAAAAGGTAACCTACATCATTAACATCATTTACACCGCAATATGTGGTATAATCTGGTCATTCAGCCTTGAATTCTTCGTCTGATAATGTCTGATAAATTCAACTAGACTTTCTGATGCCCACACACACTGCGTGTAGATTCACGAAGCTTCGGTAATCTAAGGCTAGAGGTTTCCGTGCAGAAGCAATTCGCGAAATTGCTTTATTATCCTGGTCACGATATGGTTTAACAAGATAATCTGAAATTTAGTATAATTGTTTTTTACATGATACCGTCGTTGATTGGACCGAATTGATCGGTCTCTGTTGGCATGTGTGCTCCTGTGCAGATGTCTCGATATTGTCAGTGTTCTCATCATGTTAATGATGGATCCGCACAGGAGCCCATATGCCAATAGAGACCGATCAATTCGGTCCAATCAACGACGGTATCATATAAAAACAATTATACTAAAAACTATACCCGTCGCACGGGAAGCTGTCGTGGCTCGGTGGTGTAGTGGACAGCGTGCTGGTGTTTGTAACGGTTGCCCCCGAGTCCGAATCCCGGTGGGAATAACACTCACTGGAAAGCAGGTATATCCAGCCGAGGAGTCACAAATAATACGAAATGCTCATCCTAGATTCCACTGCTAGCTACAATCCATCATTAACATGATCTGAAAATGTTTAATGTCGGTTTTTTGCACGTCAAATTAATTTCAGTGACCTTTGATATTGATACTGGATGATAACTGAACGTGAAATGAGAATATGGGATCTGATGGGGTCCAAACCAGTGGCCTTCGGGTTACTGACGCAGTGATCTACCATGTGAGCTGCCAGATTAGACTGCTGACCATATTTCAACCTCATTTCGCTGGTTCGAATCCTGCCGCAGCTCAGATTTTCATCCCACCTTCAATCCTCATCACCTAGCATCATTGCACGTCTAACAAACCACGGCCACTTCAGATCATCAAACTGATTGTTGGACTGTTAGTATTGTTAATGTTATTTTCTAATCACAATTCTTGATTAACACTCATATGTCATGGACTTTGTTTTGAACTGCTTCCAGCGAGAAGACTGTAACTTATTTATAACTGAGTAGAACTTAGATTGTCACTGACCCATCACTATATTTTTTACGGTTTTAATCTACTAGTTAAAACCACTTATTTGATTTAGTAATCACAACTCCCTTTTGTAAAATTATTCATTTCATAAACCCAGAGATATACTAATACGCTAATGACGATTTAGAACTAATATGTGGTTTTAGCACTTTGAGAATATATCATTAAAAAGTATTTCCTTTGACGAAATCATAATTCTGTGATGCTATTTACTTGATGTTGGTTAGTATTGGAGTCCATGACGTGTTTTTCGTCTTTATTGAGTGACAGGTGGCTCTTGTGACACAGTGGTCAACTAGATAACGCTCTGGCGTTTGTAACAATGGGCTCTGGGTTAGAAACTCAGTGAGAAAACCATCAAGCAATAATATGTAGGTACATCTAGCTTATAAGTCCTAAATGGAAAGAAATGTGAATCCTAGATTACACTGCTAGCCGCTACCAAAAAAATAGCATCAAAATGAAATGGAGCCTATTTATCAAAAGTGATCGATCAATTCGGTTCAGTATATTGCTCAGCGGGAAAATAATATCACCAGTAAGTATACTTCTGTAACTTTATAGGTATAATTATTCTGATATAACACAATATCAAACACCACCAATGAATTGTACTCGAAACATCAACCGGTAAATTGTACTCTGTCATAGTAGGTTACATCAAATAAACGAATTTAATACGGAACCGTACTCTACCGCCCTTTAACTTCATTTAAGCCTTAATATCATACTGTAACCGCTGTTCTTTCTATGTTATGGTTCTCGATATTCACCACTTCGTCTTTCGTCGTGTTACCTTATATCTTGATGTGCTGATATGAAATGTGACAACTGAGATAGTCACACAGTAAAGTTATGTCGGAATACTGACATTGACTGACCGACTGAAGATGAAGGTGATTATTTGTTGGTTAAATGGTCGTTTTTTCTGTTTTGCTTTTCAAACTCCAATTTTATGAAGTTTATACCAATACACTTTGAGATAATGAAGTAAGGTCAAAGTAACCAAATCAAAAATCAAAGAAACCGTTGTTAGAGGGCGGGGGAATTCAGAAATACCCTCGCCTTTTATTCCCATATACATGTATTGTAAACAAGTTCAATATTCAAAATCAAATTATGGCATCTCATGATTTCATATATATGCCGAACTATTTTGCTTCAGGAAAGTAACAATATTGTAAGGCAGTTTCCATGCTGAAGATAACATAGGTGACTGATTGGTTTACTATGAAAATAAAATAGCTTATACACAGAAAAAACTCAACATTTTTTCATGTATTATTATTAAACATCTGTTAGCTGTTTCAACTAGAAATACAACAAAAAGCTATACTGTAATGATAACTTAAACAAATGGCGCTTATTTTGAAAGGTGTATCTAAATTACGAGTTCTGATCTATACTGATGTACTGAATTCACAATCGATTTGTTGTAGTCAAAATATAAATATACTATTACTTTTCAGATATAGAGTGTACATTTCTCTTAATTGTCACATTTTCGACTGTCAGATGCATAACTTTTATTGACTTTGTTAATATTCACTAGTAGGTAGTTATCTGATTATGTTTTTGTACATTTATCTGAGTTTGTATATGCTTAATATGTGAATATGCTGACTACTTAATTTCCTCGTAATATGCACTGCCTACTTATGAAGTAAATTACTGCCAGATTGTTTATCTTCATGTTTCAAAGAGAATCAATACTTCACTCACCTAAATTAGTCTCTAAACACTACTTCATGTTATTACTGGTAGGATAAACTGATGATATGACTATGAAATTTAGTTCAAAACCCGGCGGTCTGGTTCAAAAACTTCACTAACCATTTAGAATTGATCTAAACTCAAGCCGACAGTTTTCGTTTTTTTAACACAGGGTTCACCGGGAGTGGATGACAGACAAGGGTTCCTGATAAAAATGAGCCGTTCAGATGTTTTCAGCAGCATAAAAAGTCGACTGATCACAACTCTATATTATCAGCCCCAGTCCTTGATCTTAGTGACTTCATTTAGAAGCGACACCTTGCTAATATCACATGTCAAGAGCTGATGAACAGTTCAGCTATGAAAAATTTTAACACGCACCATCAAAATTATCAACGATTAGTAAGTTTTTCAGCTACTTTGCAAACAGTTTGGTTACTGAATAAAAGGTCAGCATTTCATCATCAAAACCCGTTTTCTGGAATAGAATGAAAGGTTCCTTATGAGATGGTGAGTGATGAAGAACTAATTTCCAAGCTCATAAATGCAGTATTAAGAATATGAATTATGAAAAGGAGAAAAGCCTTATGAAGTGCGAAGCAAGCTAGAGGAATAATTACTAGATCAACAGAGAAAAATTTAATGACCCCTAAGCGTTGCAGACACTCAGACTCACAGCAGACACAGACAGGCTGAAGAAGAATAGGAATTACGCAGTATCGTCTTTATTAGGGACACAGCTTAAACTCAGCGGGTCTACACCACACTTGATCCAGACAAAGTTTTTATACATCTTCGTCAATGTTAAGTTTACGTACTCTCTGTTCCACTTCTCCTAACTCGTTCGCTGTGTTGTATCCTGAAAGAGAAAGAAAGCGAACGTGATCAGTGTTATTAATAAGGTTTCGAATACGTTGCATCACCCCCCTTCCATTGGAGGCATTGTCCTCAGTGCCTGGTTCTGGACGTGGGTATCTATATCCGCCCTCAGGTGGTACTTCGTAGTGATAGGTCGCTGGTGGTGGGCGACATGGGTCGGTTGATAGCTTTGGCGTGGAGGGTTGGAATAGCTTCAATTGGTTATAAGGGACGGTGATGGCTGCTTCGTTTGGTCTATGTAAGTGACGTATAATGAAGGTGTTAAGTGAACGGAAGTCACTAAGACTATATTCAACATACAATTTTGAGGAGGGATTGACTAATTTTAAAGTTTTCAGTAAGGATTAATATCAACCAGAAAACTACTGAAAACTAGATAGTACTTCATAGCTTGTTAACAAAGAGAATACTACTTTGGTAGTTGGAATTGCTTTCACCTTTAATGTGCACATATTCTGAATCCCTAATCTCATCATTGATTAATGATTCAAAAACGTAATTTGTGTGCACCCACATGTCCTAGAGTGTTTGAATGTTCACGAAATGGACCGGTGACTGAATGACATTCTTTTGACGACTGTAAACGTCAGTTTTGTGGAAAGTTTTTAAGGTATTCATTGCAGATTGATGCATGAGAAGACCGCTTCTTTCACCTCTGGAACTTCTCACTTGAGTGCATCCAGGATTTCAAGTACGATCAAATCAGTGATCATCATGTCCAAATGCATGTACGTTATAATTCAGATGATGGGGTGGGATTCTAAAATCTGTGTTCCAGCTTCACTCGATTCTTTGTCGAGTGGAATGATTTTGGTGAATGACTGTTCCCATATTTGACTTGACTGGTAGCATAAACCATGGGTTTTTATTAGAACTTGAGAAAATTTACCGAGAAAGAAATTACTGAGTAGCATTCTGTGGGTAATTAGTTGGGAAATTTGTAAGAAATAGAGTATTTTCAAAATATTCATGTGTTTGCTTGAAGCAAATATTACATAGCCTGTGAAATGAGTTTCACAACAGCAATATATATATATATATATATATATATATATATATATATATATATACATAAAAAGTTGAAATAACTCATAATTCTGTCGTGTTTAATGTTGTTTCTTCATTTTCATAGAAATGAAGAACGCATCATTATCCGGATACTTTAAACAAAATTACATTCGTGAGTACATATATATCCAAGTTACATAAGTGAAGGTTCACTGCCTCTAAATATACAGTGTAAAACACAGAATGGTAGGGGTATCATTTCAATCAACCATCGCACAATATTCCTTGTTAAACGAACTCCAGTTGTCAATTAAAGGGATGATATTGCAATAGTTACTTCCAATTAACTTCCTGAAATAATCTACCCAAGGCAAAGTATTTTATTCTCAAATTAATAAACGTTTCAATCATGTAAAGAATAATCTTTAATTGAGGTCATGTTACTGACAATATTTATTCTCATTATAGTCGTATGTACGTAAGTTTTAACTAAATGTGATGATATATCCATTTCTTACGACAATGTAAAGAGAATACATTCATGTTTCGTTTATTTACTTCAACGTTATATTATTAACTAGTCACAGTGGAAATATTTAAAATTTATTCTTGTTAGTGACATCACGCGTCAGGCCCTCGAGTGTAGTCCGAAGGGGAATGACGAGTTGGGCGTCGGAGGCGAGGTGAGGATGATATGGAGGAGATGATATGAGGAAGAAATGAAGGGTTGTGGGCTGTCGTGGAGCCAGGTTCAAAAGATTTCAGAGAACAGAGTTCACTGGAGACGTGCTACTGAAACCGTATGTTCCACTAGGAACTCAAGGGACTAATAATAATAATACTAATAATGAATAGTGTTATACCAACAGGATCATGAATAAAATGGTACAGCTTTTACGTAGTGATGGAGTTTGACAGTGTACTAAGTATGTTCCGACTTTATATTTAATTGTTTATTTGATATAATACAGTGATAGACTATTAGTAAATAATAATGTATCACTATATGCCATATCAAATAAACAATCTGATATGAAGTTATACCCTACCACAGTGCTAAGGTTTTAAGCTTACATTAAGTATATTTTATTTGCAAAACAGTAGCGTAGTCTATCAAAACAGATCGAAAAGTGGACGAGTACTATGTACTGTTATTAAATGAAAGACACAAAATATTTTTTGGATCATTTTATTCACTATGGTATAGGATACCACGATCGCACGAATAAAAAAAATTCTTAATACATATGAATCACATCAACTCACTATTCAAGTATTTCAAAACAATCCAACTTCACTTTGTATTATATAAGTTAAAAATTCACCTTGATTATCTAAGTAGTGATTATAACCGTCCGTGCAACATTTTATTCATATACTTCTAATGTCTACTGATGTCTATCGTCAAAGTTAATGTACGTATGTAATATCTAAGAGTCCTAGAATGTTGGTGTATGTTGGTTGTCAAATTCAAATTCGTCAAAATATTTTAAATCATTTATTTGTTAAGTTTATTGACCGTTTAATGACTTCATCTGTTTTGAAAAGGCCTTCGACAGCATCAAACGAGAAGTAATTTGGTAGGCAGCTACTTCAAAACTACGGTTTTAGTGCCATAAACCTTTATCAACCTCATTCAACAACTGTATGACGACGCCACATGCAAAATGACTCACAGTTAAAGGCTCAGGGATGCCTTTACTGTATAGACAGGAGTAAGACAAGACTGCCACCTACTATCACCAATGATCTTCTTGATTGTGGTCGACTAGACTGGATCATGCAACAAACTATGAGGAACTGTAAGAAGATGAGAATACACTGGCTGAACCGATGAAAAGACACTAGACAATTCGGATTTCGCCAGTGATGATGATGATGATAATGATGATTTATATCTCATACATTGTCTCACAAACTCGAAGATCCACAGGCAAAAACCAACAAGTTGACAGAAGAGACGAGGCAGTGAAGACGCGACTTCCTTCAGCTGATCGTAGAGGAGACGGAGGTGATGAAGATACTCAACCAACACAACAACATCAACAAACAAGAGGCACCAATCACCATGAACTGGAGAAACCTAAGGGAAGTAGTCTCTCTCACCTACACCTACCTGGGTAAGGCAGCATCGTTTCAAATACAGGTGGCGGCACAGGCACAGATGAGCACGTCAAAACAGCCAGGATCGGAACAGTGAGATAGGTCCTCATTAATCTGAAACCGGTGTGGGGAAATCAACTGCAATGCACTGCACTGCACCCAGCATAAAGCGTGGACAACATCCGGATTCTCAACACTAATTCACTCAAGTAAGTCAGTGCTCCTGTGTGACGGTTGAGAGACTCGGCGCATCACGAAAGCATTTCCAACAAACTGCAGACATACACCAACAGCTGCTGCCTACGCTCACTCGATGCTGAAGATCATATGGCCAGAAAGAATAAGCAACAAGTCACTCACTCTGGTTGGTGACGAACGAGAGAAGCAAGAACCCATCACCCGAGAAATATGCAGAAGAGGGAAGTGGAGATGGATTGGATTGGATTGGATTGGGGATAGAGTGAGAAGACTGATTGGGGATATCGCGCTTCAGGCCGTCGAGTGTAATGCGAAGGGGGGATGAGGAGTTGGGCGTCGTAGGTGAGGTGAGGGTGACATGTAGGAGACCATGTGAGGAAGAAATGAAGGCTTTTGAGATGACATGGAGTCAGGTTGAGAAGACTGTAGAGAAGAGAGTGAAATGGAGAGGTGCTGCTGAGGCCCTATATTCCACTGGGAACCCAAGAGGGAAATAATAATAAATTAACCGCTAGGGAGTAACTAGTAGTATTGAGTGCTGATTGGATTCTGCCACTCAGGTTCTCAATTCAGTTGCCTAGTTAAGGGGCTTGCTATCAGAATGAGATTTGTTTCATTTTATGTACTGTCAAGTAGTCGACTTGGATCTCCACATGTGGGTTCTCCACCTTTCATCACTTGGCAGCAAGGTGTATCTCCAACCTTAAGTAAACTCACGCCCTTTAAAAGATTTAAACCCACTTAAGTACTATCTCACGCGCATCAAAACTAATTTTCTTCTCATTTGTTGATACTTGTAATTTTCCGTTTTTATTCTGGATCAAGCTAATCAACCTCTGTTAGTATCTTGCCTCCTATACAGATGAATAGGTACCGCTTCTTTATTGATTGTGTTTCTACTTTCTTGGTGGTGGCTAGTGCTTTTCGTTCCATTTGGGACTCATCAGCTCGGCATATGTGCGCCCTAGTAGGTGAGGTTGTTCTCATTGGATTGAAAGTACATCCAGTTGGCGAGTGTCAAAGAAATCGAAAAGCGTATCCGGAATAAACAAATTACTTTTAACCTCGTTGTGCTTTCTCCGTTACAGCTGCTTTTCTCTCTGTAGATTTTTTCGTAAACTTTATTTACAACATATCCAAACTATTTCAGTAGTTTTTATATTTTCTTTGATATTCAGCCAATCAGCAAAGGTTGAAATAAGGTTTCTGCTGCTCACTACTTAGTTAAGACCAAATATGTGGTGTCTAACACTGATATGTTACGAAACAATGAAATATGCCATTGCATGAAACCAGTCTTTTGACAGCTTTAACTAACTCATTCTCACTTATGTAAGCAAGCGATTCAGTGTTCTGAAAATTTCTGACCTTACTAGCGAAACCCACTGACTCTAATGTGTAAGTTATGAATGCTTATCTTGAGCAGTAGTATATACACTGTTCGTCCTTAGCTTTTATCTTAAGCCTAAAAATGCTTAGATGTTATTTTACAAGCAAATCCCTATAGCATACATTTTACTGATATCTAACCGTATAAAGTGATTGTATCCATGATGTAAAAATGGTTTATCATCACTGTTTACAAATGATAACGAGTGACACAGCAAGTATTTGGTCAAATTATTTTTTATCAATAATCAATATAAGGAAATGAACTAATTGGTAGAAATCATCATAGAAGATTTAAAGTTATGCTTAACAGTAGACATTTTTATAGGATCTGAAAGAAGTTTTGTTTACAAACTAGCTATTTGTTCAAATATTAGGTACAATACGTCTGGAAAAATTAGGATACGAAAAGACTGCTTTTAATTAAAACAGCTGTCAACTCTAGGAGTGTAATTTCATACAATTATGCTAAATGTACGTGTGTGAGCGGGTAATAAAAGAAGAAATACTAGAAGGAAAACCGCGAACTTATTTTATGCGGAATGAAAATATTGAGCTGTCTTTATTGACTGAAATTCTGAGTAGGAAATTCATTTAACTGATGTTTTAAGCCTATTTGACAGCTTCATTCATATTCTGTATGAGTGTATTGTAGATCTCTATTTAACTTTTATTTTCGACCATCATTGAGTGATATCAGTAATTCTAATTACTCTAGAGTTATAAATAATTATCTGAGACATTGGGTTTTCGCTTGTCAGTTTACAGACAGAAAACTACTCATGAACGGATCACAAGATGATAAAAAACTGAGGATGTTGTGTTTTATGAGGTTTAATATTTTTTCGTTAATGTTTCACCAGCAGGTTTTCTGACATCAGCTCAGACAACTTATGTAGCTGTTTAGTTCAAAGTGTTCTCCTCTGATCAGGTATTTCGATCAGCTTTGAAACGTTGCCACAAGACTAAAACTTGAGTCGCTAAGGTGCATTACATTCAAGCCCCTCAAGGGATAAATCATGGCGTGAATAACTTGATGTTCAATTTTCTAACATTAATACTAAATGATGCTGACTGGGATCAACGAAAGAAGATTGAGTCCCTTATGGTTACGACTATGCTTTGTTGTTTAGAATGATTTCAAAAGTACTCTAGCGACTAATGACATAACCAGTTGGGTTTCTGTATTCAGGCTGGGAAGGAATTTTTTCATAAAATAAAGAAGGATAGTTAGTCATCTCATCATATTCTAGGGTGGCCTTTAAAGTCACTCATTGTCCATTACAGAAAACATGATACCTCGGTTTAGTGTTTACTGATGATTCAATTAAACACCTGATATCAAGACGGCAAGCATATCCCGCTTTAGAAAACCAAATGCTATCCATAATTGTTATACAGTTGATATGCCTCAATGCTTGGCGTATTTGGCCACTCGGCTTCATTCTCTTTAGTTGCTTCAGTATCATTTCAACAGTTGATGATTTACGGAACTATTTAGTATTATTATTTCTCCCATGCGTAGTGTAGCGCTGCAATTTGGTCCCCACATGATTTGTGCTTCCTGAAGCCAGCCAGCCTGCCTGTTCCGGTCGTCATTTAAAATTTAGCGCATCCTTTAGTCTTTTCGGGATGATGCAGCATAATATTTTGCTTGAGGTGACAGGGACAGGAGCAAGATTTCTCGCCAGTTGTTGCAGATGCTTAGGTCTGTATTCTTTGGGAGTTTGATAAGATAGTCCTTCTCCAAATCTGTAAGTACCTCTCCTTCCTTCCTTCATAAACTTCTGCAATAATTGTGTGAGCATGTCTGCTGTTGTCTCTGTGTCTGTTTTCGGTGCTTCTGGGGGACTTCCATCTGGTCCTGCTGCTTTCACATATTTCAGCAGCTTTATAGCATTCAGGACTTTGGCTTTCTTCGAAGGGCTTGTGTTCACTTGTAGTTCTGAGGTTGCCTGTGGTATTTCTGAAAGAGTTTCACGTGGTGGTGGTGGTGGTCGATTCGAGAGTTTTCTGAAGTGGTCGGCCCATTGCTTCCTTCGTTTCTCCTCTTCGATAACTAGGTTTCTTTCATTATCGTTCATTAGTTTCATCTACTTTGATCTCTTCCCAGATAGCAACCTGGTTATTTGATATAATGATGTCAGATCTCTGTCTCTCTTACCTACAGACTGTTCTGCTTCACTTGCGATTGTGTTGTACAAGTGTCTTTTGTCTTTCCGTGCACTCTTCTTCACTTCTTTGTCCAGTGTAATGTTTTATAGGTTGTGTTCAGTTCCTCTTATCGTTGTACATCTTTGTGTTGGTCTATTTTCTGATTCACCATCACCACATTCCTCTCCCTCCTCTGTCAGCTCCCATGTGCCCGCTGAGATTCATTCCATTCCATTCCTTGTCATCTTTCTTCTTCCGTCCTAACACGGTTATGCAGGTTTCCTTCCACGTTGTTATGACTGAGTTCCAGTGTTCCTCTGCGTAGGTTTCTTCATAGATGTTGCTCAATGTCTCCTACTTTGTTCTCATGGTTGACGTGAAGATGTCCTTTGTAGTTTTGTCCTCCTGTTCAGTTTCTGCTCTGTGTGTTGAACGTGAACTGTGGTCTATCACCAACTTCTTTGAATTGAGAGCTTTCAACTTGATTTTGAGGGTTCCTTGCATTAGTAGTGGTCTGAACCTACACTCAGTAGGATGCGTCCCCATCACCACTTTCTTGAGACTGAGATGAAGTCAATCTGAATTTTAGTGTATCCTGGTGAAACCAAATCCATGTCACCTTGTGAATATCCTTGTGTTTGTACACACTACCTCCAGTCACCAAATCATTGAAAGTGCGGAAGTCTGAAAATAGTTCTCCATTCTCATTCATAATTTCACCGAGTGCCTCTCGACCCATGATGAGTTCTCTTCCTGTGTTGTCCGCTCCCAGTTTGGAATTCATGTCACCCCAACCATTAGAATTTTGATATCGCCAACTAGGATGGGGTCTTGTCCAGTACTGATCTCAGTTGTCTGTAGAATTCCTCCTTCTCCTCTTCATCTGCATTATTTGTAAGTGCATAGCGTAGCATTGTATGATTGTGACCTTCCTTCCTTGTGAGTTGAGTGTTGCTGTCATGATCCAGATCCTGCAGGAGGAGATTGATTCCGACTGCATGAGAGCCTTCGATGCTGTTGGGGACATGAGGATAGGCACTCTAAATTTCAGTGTGCTTGTGGTTGTCGTCTGGGTGGCAATACCGGAGTACATTATTGACTGCAGTTGACAGTTTGGAGAGTCCACTTCCATTCCATCTACTTTCGCAGATTCCCATCACTTCTATGTTATACCGGCCAATTGGCTTCTCGTAGGCTTTCACCAACCGGTGTCATTTCGTCTCTCCGATTCCAGCGAGGAATAAATTTGTCTTTATATATATATATATTTTTTAATATATTTTCTTTGTGCACTGAAATTTCTTTGGCGGTAGGATTGGTCTTCCGGGTAGGGTTCCTAGCCGTATGCCTCACCTTCCTTCTTTATCCGTGATTAGGACCGGTTAATAACTAGTGAACTAGTAACCTAGGCGAGGTTAAATATTTAGAGGCAGTATCCATGATGGACTGACATCAGTTGGAGAACCATTAAGAATCTGGGAGCAACGGACATCCGCTTTCTCCCGGCAGTACGCACCCAAGAACGGGCTAGGGATCAAACTCAGGACCTTCAGGTTTCACGGTGAACGCGTTAACCATTCAGTTACTGAAAATATACAGGAGTGTTTCTGAATGCCCTAGACCTAAGTCAGTCATTATTCTTTATGTAAAGAGGTGCTGCTCTGAGAACTGATGCCACCTTTGATAGTTCAACTAACAACTATCTCAGCATATAAATTCATTTAAGTGGGACTCATTAAAATATTGGCGATCTCAACTTTATACAGTCTTTTTCACTAATCCCTACTGTTTAGTTAGAATTGACCAGAGTTTTGAATACAGTTAACCCTGAATAAGCTACGAAATCAGTTCCGTTCCACTGAGATTTAATGAACCACTTTCTATATGATATCTTGTCTATAAGGAATACTTAATGAAAAACACTGCTAACTGCTTCATTTTTAATTATCTCATGAACTGAGAACATCTTCGCTTTCATATCCCTCCTTCAATAAGTATGATCTCTACATCAGCTATAAGTGTAACGTTTTTGGCCTACCAATTTGACATTTTATTTGCCATTCACCGTACAAAGGTGATTCAAAATAATCCCAACGTACGACACAAATGATAAACAAAACTCGTTCTACATTCCACTCCCTCTTTCGGAGCAACTGGATTCTCAATCGGATAATTTTCATATCAATATACATCTGAATCACTTTTTTGTTTTGAAAATATTTACACTCAGAATATCTAAAATGACTAGTGTGCAGAATGTGAGATGAAACGCAAATGTTACTTCAATCCAGCAGATTTTTGGTAACTAGGAGTTTACTGGTTTATTTTAACTTACTATCCGACTCCGTTAGCTCGGTTTTAGGAATGACATCAAGTTCAGTAGATGACAGTGGTAGATGAAGTGCAAGCACAATATCCTGTTCTTTTGAACAACAGAAGAAAAGGAAACAGAATTTACCAAAAGTAGAAACATAAGCCTCGAAGAACCTTCTGAATGACAGCAATAAAGTAACTACCAAGTCAGACAAAGGCAACCTAACAGTGGCATAGAACAAACCGAATTACGTTTAGAAAGCCAACGAAGATATAAAGACAAGACTGTACGAGGAAGTTAAGAAACCAACGGACACTACTAAGAATAAGATTAAAAAACCATATTGGATGTAATACGCCTAGTGAAATCATTTTTAGGTGAGTCGAAGCAATTTGATTTGGTCCATACAGCTAATACCTCCAGTAGGATTTATGGTACCATTAAAATTCATAAACAAGGTTATCCTTTAGTATAGCCTTAAGGGATATATATATATATATATATATATATATATATATACTAGTGAAGAAAACTGCACAGCTTACTTCTTTCTTAGGTTTGTTATGATAATATTATCTAGAATGACAATGAAGGCTTCACAATCAAACCACCCAGCTCAGAGAACACTATACTCAATTTATAACGTCTTCAGTGTAAAGTGTTCAGTTTTTGAAAAGTATGCAAACCCAGCTAAAGCAAAAATAGTTCAAATACCCTTTTATTATCCTTTGGCATACTTTCTCATTAAAATTTGCCGAGCTTCGCAAATAGTCGTTTGTGTTCATGAGAAAGGTATATGATGTGTCATCTAACCTTATCATAACTAAATATTCAGTACTGTTTATTTTTCCACCTCGAAAAGAGAGGAATACAGTTGACAAATGAGCTTATCAAAAAGTCAATATTGATACTAAAGGATCCGGTAAAAGATGACAAAGTTTACAAGAATTCATATGAACACAATGCAAAAATTCGAACAGAAGATACGTTCTATGCTAGTGAAGCTAATCTGTTATACTTTTATCCTCTACACTGTTGTGAAAATGGTGATTTAAGATATCCTAGAGATGAAAGCACTTCAGTAAACTATTACAATATAATTAGTCAAGTGGGTGTAATAGTTAGGTTACCATTTACCACTAAGATATGTCAATTTAAGTCCTTATCTACATACTACGCGTACCACTTTGTTTAGTCTACAATATCTGAATCGACATACCATTGGGTTGCTTATATAATCTTTCCTGCAACACGTAAGTGAAAGTACCTGCTTACAAAATAGCCTGGAGTTATCGAACTGTTACTACATGGTTTTTGTTCATTAAAACTGATCAATACTTATTGGGTAAGTCAGGATTAGTTGTATATCCAGTCTCTTGTACATGGTATATTAATACCCACTGAAGCTGAAGATCTCCTAACTCAGATGACTTCAAACTGTAAATCAAATATAATTATTGAAAGATTCCCGATAGTTGACATTATCTTAAGCACTATTTTCACTTCTAACTGAGTTCAAGAAGTTTTTTGCCCTTTTGTAATCCACCCGTGTGTCTTATTCAGTTTCACAGTAGACCAGTCACAGTCTGAATAACTCAGTGTTAACTTCTCTTACTGCACCACTTAGTGACGCAAGTTCAGATCCATAAGAGGGTACAAATCCCTTCAAGGCTGGAGATAAACCCTCCTGATGAGTGTTGTTTACCACAACATCTAAGATCACGGCTTTCTGCCGATTGCCTGTTACTACTTAACATATATATATTTTGAGGGAGTTGTGGAGACTTGGAAATATTTCAAGTTGTTATTCATCGTAGACGGACATCAGTTGGAGGAACAAAGGAAATCTGGGAGCACTGGACAGCTGTTTCATCCTAGTATGGGACTCCTCAGCAGTGCGCACCCACGACCCCACACCAGCAGGGATCGAACCCGCGACCTTCAGGTTCCGCGGCCATCGCGTTACCATTGAGCCACTGGGTCAGAATCCAATGGTCCATATTTCCAACTTCTGTTAGCTGGTGCTCATTGGTGACTAGCTTCGAGAGGTATTCCCAAGGTTCCAATTAGAAGTCGTGACCGGTGGAGTCAAGCCTGATGGTCGTGAGGACAGATACTCAACGATGACATTGGGTGGCGGTTGCGCTATATCGTGATATATATATATATATATATATATATATATATATATATATATATATATATATATATGGCAATGGTCCCAAGTTAATCAAAACTGGTTAGCTTGGCTTCCTCCGGGGCTGATCACTTTGTGTCTATTCGTGATAGACAATCCTAGTTCCAAGGCAGTTAGGAGAGTACTCAGTTTAAAAATCACTTTTTGACTACAATTATCAAGTGGTATTTTTCCACACGGTTAACATTTTATGACATAGAGTAGTCGATAAGTACTATCTTCATTCAACTAGGAAATAGAAACTGACAGCCTAAATGTTCAAATAGTTGTGTAACTTTGATATTTCAGATCAAGACAACTACGTTCGATATAGTTTGTATTTGTGTTAGTCACAGTGTGTTTGAAATGAAATAACTCCGACGTTTCTTATGGAAGTTTGACCCGAAGTTCTTCAGGGGAACGTTTACATCACTGAGATTGTGTTATGGTCTATTTGTTTAGAGAAGAAAACTGTCTTCATAGTTTCATACATATAAAACAGACCCTATTTACACTAGTATGATAAGTTTCAAGACTTCGTAAACTATGTTGCACACAGTCGAGTACAGGAGAGTTTAGGTAATAAGATAAGCTCAAACTGCATGTTGTCTATAGTTAAAACAGTGCATGTGTTTGTCGACCATTTCAATCTTCTCACAATTGCAGAATTAATATCTTCATCCTAGTAAAGAAAATGAATAGAAACACACTAAAACATGTACCAAACAGATACTGTTTTTCAATGCTGATTCAACTGATATCGACCTTCGAAAATAACATGTGATCACAGTGAAACACAATTTCTTAAATACACGGAAAGTGTACACTGAACACTTTGCAAGCGGTCACACTGGCTTCTTACGGTGTATTCAGAAAACATCGCTTTTTTCTGCTGCCCCTTGATCTTTAACTTTTGTATAAACCTTGTAGATTTGCAATGCTTCCAGGAAGTATTTTTTGAAGTCATAAAGACTTTGGTGTTGATTAATTTTTTTAGTTTTTAGAATTTTACTTTACAACAGTATCACTAATTAAGTCCTGTACAGTGACTAAGAAACTTAGTACAGCACTCTGGTTGATCGTCTTTTAGCTGTGCAGATGAAACCGCACGTCATACAAACAGCAAGTATAATATGAATCGTGTCTGCAAATAATTATTCTTTATAGTTCTGCTATCAGAAGCATATCAGTTAAAATTGTGCAAAGGAATTGAAGTTGGCGTTCGAAGACTTCTTGTAGTTTTGTGTTTTATTCGCTAGATAGTTTAACTTTTACAGTTATAGAATTGTATGTTTTAAAAAATTCAGACATTCCTATAGCATTAATAGAAACAATCTGAACGAAGAATACTCTTTCCAGTAAGTTCTCATCAGGCTCTAAAATTATAAAATGCAGTTATACAGCATAAGAGCAGGCCAATTTTGAGACGGTATTCATTTCTTTCCGGACTTATTCTTGGTTTATTTGATCTCGTAACTGAGAGATTATCACCTGCTGCTTAGACTACTTTGATCAGAAGGTTGAAAATTACTGATGATTTGGGACGGCATATGATTTCTGATATCACTCAGTGTTTACCCCACACGAGTTAACCACTAGCAAAACTAGCTGACCCAGTAAACATTTAAATAAGTATATTTATTTTGGTTAGTGTTCTGAAATAAAATATTCACATCAGGCAGTTGGTTACCCTGGCCTCTAATTTATTCGTTAGTAATAACATGCATATCGCTTATCAAACTCATTCCCCTTATCACGTTTCGTTTGTCAAAATTAGTTTGGACTCATTTGTAGCCATTGTTATTTTTAGAGTTAAATCACGAATCAATTTTCTCTTTACAATACACTCCTATATTCACTTAAATATTACTACTTTGTGGATTTAATTGTTGAATTCATGTTTTCCGGAGAACGTGACCTAACCGGTTGGAATACATACATTTTTGTCCGACGTGATTATTTTCCGATTAAAGATTTGATAATGCAAGTTTATCTAGATCACTCAGATAGTTGAATTCATCAATTTCTCGTATTCATCACCGCCAGATATCATGTTATGATGGATTTGGGTATAGTTTTTCTTAGTAAAACAAAATTACCGATTGAAAAGGTTACAGTTAAAGAGTATTGCTATTGTTATAGTGACTTTCAAAATCTTTCGCTATCCACAAACAGTACGTACTTAATTTCTGTCTCATCCTCAGGACAATCTCAGCTGGAATGTTACTTTAAAATATCTCTTCACGACTAAATGGCTAACACTTTTCAACCATGACGAAATTATCGTGATAGTACAATCACACCACAGTGTCACTGGAAAAGTTTTACGTATCTCCTTACCTGCTTGATCTTGCGTAACAATTCCTCTCACAACTCTTAAACCTCAGTTTCTTCAAGTATACCCGTAAAATAGAGGTCTATTAGTTCATTTTGGATAAAAATGTTTACGTGGTTCATATTTTGAGGATATTTATACCCTCAACTGCCTACTTGAACTTTGGGCTAAAAATGGATTTTCCCACTAGACATACTATATGGAATTCCTTCCTTTCAGTTTGTTTGAATCTTTCAAATATACCTTCCTAATACATCGCGCACTCTTGGAGATTTTTAAATGTTCTGAACTAGTCGTTTTTCTAAGTAATAGCAAAATGAAAGAAACGTGTCATATTAGACGGAAATGGACTTTTCAATGCACAAAAATGCATAATGTTTCTATTCTGCAGATACCTATCTCCAATGGTACATTATTCTACTGGGTGAATGAACCACAATCACTAATCACCGGACGCTGATCCAGCACCAAATAACTGCTTCATATTTTTATCTCTGGCGCTGTTATTATGAACAGCAATCGGACGCCACAATCATTTTGTCTGAAAGTATTGTTTTGGGAGTAAACTTGTTCATTTATGAACTGCTGAGAATTCTATACCGTATCACACACATTGTTTGAAACAAAGCCATTATTATTATTATCTAATTTAGATCTACTTCAATAATAGATTTTAGTTTTCTGTAGTTTACAGACTATCCCATTTTTAATGATTGCTGACTGAGAGGAGAACCAGAACACACCCTTTGTATTTACAAGCACTTGTCAGTAACGCAGGGATGATAAACTTTCATCCCATTGGTTTTACCTCCCTTGACTTGATGGACAAACAGCCAGATAAATGCTATCTGTTCACAAATCAACATCAGGGATGTTTTGCTTGTATGATATCCTTAAGGTGAACAGGAATATGTATCAGTTACTTATTGGAATTTGTTCTGTAAAGAAAGGCAAGTATCACCCTTCAACTGACCTTTTCAAATCCTTGAAGCTAATAATCAAAAGAAAAATTCAAATGTCGTTTTTCAAGGCTTCTTCAAAAGACTTAAAATTACTCTGCCCAACGTATCAAATATTAAGGCCATGTGCATATGCAGGTCGATATGCAAGTTGAAGGTGTCTGCAAACAAAAAAATGAAAAAATAGACGAAAATTCTTCTTCATGTACTGACACTTACGCCTTCAGTATATGGAGAATTGTGGAACACTGTTGCTTTTGTAACTGAGCAACTGTTTAAAGCTAGTTGAAGGTCCAGTATACTCATTCCTATTTTCTACCAATCTCGCTTCATTTTGGATTGCGCTTTTGTCGACAGCTATCGTTATCTTAGTTTCCGTCCTACTCGTGAAGTGGGATTCTTTATCTTTGTTTAGTGTGACCTCATGAGAACCTTGATGAGTACTTCCTCTTCAACCACAGCGCATTTCATATGACAGCCTGTAGTTTATCGTTGTCAAAGACTAAAACTATATTGTGCACCTACCATCCATAAATCCTCCAATAAAAATTATTTACCTTCAGTCTGCTTCTTATACACGCGTTCATTTATTTTCGCATTCAAAAGGTTATTCCTGGATGCGTAAGCACTTTACCTGTGATAAAACCAAAAGTGGGGATCTGCTTTCTGGACGTTACCTCAATCATCAAGTAGGATGAAACAGAAAACATAGTTTAATCATTAAGGACGGTTACCCGTGAAATTTTGTCAGAAGTTGCGTATCCCATTTATCATCAACTACAAAGTCACCCACAGGAACAGGCAAATGGACGATTCTACCTTAAATAAAGAATATATTAGAGATCACGACAAGATTACTGAGACCAAGTGGAACCGGAACCAAAGGATGCAACAACCAAAGAAGACAAACCGAATATCATTTACAAAATCAGCTGCAGTAATTGTGACCAACACTACATTGGACGACGTGGTCGCCCTCTTCGCCTTTGTTTGCATGAACACCAGTTGTTTATTAGATGCTATAACATTTCATCGTTTATTTCAATGGGTGTGGATAACAACTATGGACATGAGTTCAATTTCGAAAATATAGAAATCTTGGATAGAGGAAGCCCTAAGAATATCATCAAGTGATGTTGTCTAGAACGACATCGACAGAGTCATGATTAAACCATGCACCTAAGAGAACACAAAAGAACTAGGATGCTTGAACAACCTGCCACAATCAGAGTTTTATTTTCTTCATTGCCTGAACTCTTACACTGACCTGCTTCAGCTTACTTTAAATACCATGTAATGATTCTTAACATTAATGTTTCACTATTCCACTGGTTTCGAGTTTCTTTCTTTAACCTTGTGCTAAGTTCTTACTCTTAAAAGGCACAGATTTAGTTTATTTTTATTGTGGTTAAGATTTAGTCAGTTGTTTTCTGAAGTGTTTTATCATGGTTTCTGTTAATAAATTTTCATTCTCGGAATCTGCTACGAATTATGACGCGCATTCTGAAATGAAGGTTAAAGAGAAGCAAGAATATGAAATTACTAAAATGTACGCCATACGTATGTATCTATAAAAAGAGAGTTACCAAAACCACGTCACGTCAGGGATAAATTTAAATCATTAGCCTTTTAACTATTAGATAATTGTATTCTCAAATATCCTTAAAAGAACTAGGTCTCATTCCATTCACGAAGTGATTCTCTCAAATCAATTTCATGTACTGAATGTTGATTCATCACACTAATTGATTAATCGGGGCATGATCAGGATAGAATTTCCAATTTACCGCTGATATGCACCTCCGTAACTGCACTTAAAAAACATCAAACACAACACGAAATTCCCCTCTTCCCAGTATGAAAAGTTCCTATCCTGCATAGGCTTTATTGAATTGCAACAGATCATTTACTGTACTGCTAGCCATGCACCAATTCACTACTTGACATAGGACTTTACATGATTCAGTGTATTCTGATTTAGTTTCAGTAGGACAACTTTTCAAATGCAGTCAATGCCCTGTTTATTTCTAAGCTTTTCAGATGATATTGTATGGTGCAAGTTGTTTACATGCCGAATGAAGTGATTAACTTTCTGAATCAATATTGACCAGTAGAAAGTTGTTAGTGGACTCATGATTACATAAAAATGATTGCTAAAAAAATGATGTTAATCCTTACACATTAACACAATCGTGTCTCTACATGTAACTATGACTTTTTTGTAAATTCATTAACATGGATGAATAGACATATATATATATATATATATATATATATATATATATATATGTAATAGGTTTCTATGTTTCACACTCCTTGTTTTACTAACAATATAAGATAACACGTTTCGCGTGTTTTTTGAAATAATTTGTCGGTAAGTATTATTCAAAATACAGTGAACTGTCAGTGTAAAAGTTATCAAGATGATATACACCTTTAATGAATAAATCTGACTTAGAAATACTACGAGTTGCAATACAGATAATGACTCTAAGTTGACATTTCTACGATATAATTAAATCTCAGCAACATGACGTAATGAAAGCCTCTAATTTGTACCACTGGCATGAACCTTTTCAGGTAACCAAATAAGAATTCAATTTTCGATAACGCCATTAGAAGACGAAGATTATCTGAAAAATAGAGTTATCGAAATTTATTAAAGGGACTAATTGTTTCAAATTTCTGATAAGAATTTAATGCTGTTCACCTTTATTGATGCTCAAGACTATTACTTCGTCTACTCAATATACAATATTTCAATTTGGTGTAATCAGACTGAGAAGACGTATAAACACTTATCAATTTTTCACAGATGCATCATATGAATTCGAAGCCTTATTTAGGTAAGTATGAGGTTTGTTGAAGTAAGGATTTATTTGTAATTAAAGTCACAGAAGCGAGAAAGCTGTATAACTATAACTTTACATCTTATTGGGATGTATTTCCGCAAGGAGTTTGCAGGAATTTAAGACTTTTGATGGGAAAAATATTTCAAACCGAACGTAGTAGATTAACGTTTACTGACTCTGCTCACAACGGGAAATTATCTTCCGTCTTCCAGAATTTCATACACCGTCTACTGAATCTAAGAGATATATTATAAATTAACATTGAATGAAGCCAGCAAACTAGTCAGTTTTTAACACTTCAGGTTAACTTTTATGGTGGTGATTAAATCCGGAGTATTTTATGATTAGACTCAACTACCGTATATCGATGGTAGTAGTCATTCTAAACTATTTCATTTGTCTTTTGTCTAATGTGTAGCTCCTATGACTTCATATTGGTAAGCTGTAAAATCTCACATTGACTCAATCTGCAAGGCCCTGCACAATAGTAATGTAGTGTCATTTCACGCTGATTTGGAATGGGTGTCAATATTGTCTCGATAAGTGACATTTTTGAACAACTTTTGTATCCTTACAGTGACTTGATACAGTCTTCAAACTCCACCCCTTGCCGGTTGCCCGATTTCTCGAGAAATGGAAAAGGGGGTATAGTAACAGAAAGGTGCATTTACGACGTGAACGGCTGAGGTAACATCAAACAATATATACAAATACAACGTTTGTATATATTATATTGGCCTTCACTATTCCCAGACCTTTCTAGATGTAAATCCTATTGATTTTTCGTCTCTTCAACTAACCTGATACTTACACGTTGACTCGAGTGTTTTTTCTCGAAACGTCGAAGCAAAGCGATTGGTTGAAGAAGGCTTTAGGTATATGTGGCTTCTTGTGAAGATCTTGTTAATCTTTCTGCACCCTATAACAAGTTTTAGTTACATCTTATTTTTAATCCTGTTTGATATCACATACTGGACTGCTAATACCCAAATCTCTTGGAAAGGTAGGACAACATTCGTAACCAACTTTTTCTTCTGTTTTCACTTATGTCTTTCAGTGGTGCACGTTAATGTCTTGATATTCTACATCTGAAAGACAGGCGTTGATTATTTGCATCTTATATTTTAATTCATGTCAGTAAAACTAGCGAGGTTGTCAGCTGCAGTGTTGTACGACAATTTGTATAACTGACACCATTCATCGGAAGGTGATTTACAGAAGAATAGTCTGTTTTAATATATTTGAAGCATGCTGCGCAAATTAAAGTCAGATATTATTACTACTTGTTGACCTACGCTTCTTAAGTAAGTTTAGATAAGTTAGTAACACTGATTAACCATAATATTTTCCTACTTAAAACACTGGTGTTCGTTTCATGATTTAAGATCCCATTTTAAGGATGTCTATTGAGTAAAGACCGTTTCAACTGACAGACTGAATTAACTAAGATTTTTCGTTATTCATTATATTTCAGAGCATTACCTGTAATCTAATTTCAGGAGTTAATCTCCTCATAAAGTATTTGTTGCGTTATAAAAGTTACATATAACCTTATCGATTCAAATTTTGTGTATCAAGAGTTGAGTAATCTATCTTCATTTTATCTAACGTCTGTGGTTCATGACACTAAAAGATAATTCACCAAAAAAAGTTTTAATTAACCAGCTAAGAAGCTTCTCGAAATGAGATTGCGAGGTGGAAAAATATATAATCATCACTGGTAAAGAAATAATGGATTTCATACAGTTACGGAAGATGGTTAACTAGCAACCATCGATGAATACCTATTTGAACAAGGATCGTAAGAAATGGTTTCCTTGATGTGACAGCTTGTAACTCTCCGTTGTTGCAGACACATCAAGTCGCCGAATCATGAACAAAATGAAACACTTTCTGGACTACCCTGCTGGTCACTATCCATCACTGATGTAGTACTAAATGAGATAATTTTCCACATGTACAATAGTATACAATGAATAATGCACTTGATTCAGATTTATTTTGTATACAGCTATGGAATAATATAGCCAATAATCTTAAGCTTTAAGAATTAAGCTTTTTTTAAGTTAAAGTGTTGGCAACACAACTACGTTTTACTCTTTTAAATACGATTGTGGTTACTAGGAAAAATGTGATCCTCCTTTCGTGATCTACATTCACATAATCCTTTAAAGAAGTAGACTCATATTTTTGGGAACAGTGTTATAATACTTCTCTCTTGAACACTTCAACAGGTTATGCTGAGTTTGAAGTAATTATATGAGGAAAAGATCCAGCTGTCGTAATCATTTTGAAGTGATCAAAGAATAAATATTCTGAGGATTCGTTAAGTAGCTTCACTATTTTAGAAAAGAGATAATAACATCGTTTTTTGTAATGGTTAGCATTTTAAAACTAGTTTTCAGTATCTACTTCACACATAATCTTCATACTTATCATCATACAATAACAGAATACGTCCTGGTATCTAGGTTAATTGTACTCTTCAGATTAATCTGAGATAGATTTTTAATGAGTGCATAATCCTCTTAGTTGTATTCGTACATTCTTCAAATGCATTTGTTTTACTGTTCTTACTTTATTTTGTTACAACGCATGAATTGTTGAATCTAAGCTAACAATAATCCCTTTAAATAAAAATATTTTGCTAAACTTTTTGGCAGTTTACAGCACCTTCGGTAGATAAAATCAATTTTTCACATGTGGAGTTATTTGTTGACTCTGAAAAAAGGTATGTATGAACAAGAGAAAGCTAAACATGTTAACTTTTCACGTCAACGGTTCTGTTCCTTACCACCTGAAAAGTACAAGACTTCACTACTATCCTAAATTTCAGTTCCAACTTAACATTTTAATGCCTTAAAGTGGAGCAAATAATTACTATTAAACAACAGTAAAATATTGGAATCTTTTTTGATCGTTGACTGGATGCATTTATTGAGGGAATTAGTATCGTAGAATCAATCTGTGTCCTAAGTAAAGTAAACCTAAAAACAGCATATTTCCGCTTAAGAACTTATGTTAAGGAATTTCCTTCTGGAACAGCTGGATGAAAATTAATTTTATGTTTTGCACTATTTAACTTTTAAGAGATCGAAGATGAACGGTTTCATCAAGAGGAAAGATAGCATTTCAACCTCTTTTTCTACTGTGATTTATGTTTTAGGCAAATTGTCACACCAACCTAAAACTACCTGAAATTCAGACACTAGGTTGGTACTTACAGCTTACTCAAAGTGAGGGAGTGTAGCTTTAAGGTCAATACATACACACACCTTTACTTTTCAGTAAATAGTATGAAAAAACTAATAAATTGTTGATAGGCAACTGAAAAGAATTGCATCATTGAATCAGTTGGTTAAAGTAACGACGGTGGCAATAGTATTTAATGAATATCCACTTATATCATGAATGCATTATATTATTATTATTAGTCCCTTGGGTTCCTAGTGGAACATACGGCTTCAGTAGCACGTCTCCAGCGACCTCTATTCTCTGAGATCTTTTGAACCTGGTTCCACGACAGCCCACAAGCTCTCATTTCCTCCTCTCACGACCTCCTTCATGTCACCCTCACCTCGGAAACCCAACTCGTCGCTTCCCATGGGGATTCCACTCGAGCAACTGGCCTGACGCGTGATGTCCTCAGTCGGCCTTCTCAGTGCATGGCCAATCCATCTCCACTTCCTCCTGCATATTTGTTGCGTGATAGGTTCTTGGTTGGTTCGCTGGCGGGCCAGAGTTCCTTGTTGCTTATACTTTCTGACAATCCATCTGATCTTCAGTAGCGAGCCAGCGTAAGCAGTTGTTGATGAATGTCTGTAGTTTATTGGAAATGCCTTTCGTGACGCGCCAAGTCTCTGAACCATACAGAAGCACTGACTTGACTGGATTGGTGTTGAAAATCCGTATCTTGTTCCGCATGCTGAGTGCAGAAGATCTCTACACTGGTTTCAGGCTAATGAACGCCTGTCTTGCTTTTCTGACTCTGACTTTGACATCCTCATCATGAATGCATAAAATATAAAATTTTTGCTGCGTGAATTAATGAGCACCCTAGGGGCCTAACCCAGGACTTTCAGGTCTTGTGGCGAATATAATGCCATTCAGTTAATGGTTTTGAATTCAATGTGTGATACTCTCTTAAACCATCAATTCATGAAATAGCCTGGCTATCATTCAACCTCATGGGCGATTCTGAGTCATCACATTAGGTTTGGTCGGCCCAGCAGGTCACAGCTTCTCATCAATCTTGAAGCAAGTTGTGAATGAGCAGTAAACAATAATCCGGGAAAAACCTAGAGCTTTGAGACCCAAAGTTTACTGTACAGCCATGTTCTCCTCCGGTCAGTTAAGAATATAAATAAGTTTAACTGGCAATACAGCACACATTTCACGTTATCCTTAGGTGGTAAAGAATAAACACAGTTTTTGGATATTTCACAGATACCATGTGACCGAGATGAAATTATAAGCGCAACAATCACCAGAGGACTTATCTAACCACTAGAAATATCCAGGCATATTAGTCGTCTTTCTAAAGCTGATTTACTTCATCAGCTCTTTTGTCATCCTCCCAGTTTTTTTGTTTTCCTCAGTGGTTTACCGAATTTAAGTGAACTTCATGGATAAGTTTCAAGTGAACAAGGTTTCTCTGTAATTTCACACTACATTTGTTAATTCGACTTATAACACACAGTGATACAGTATTATTTACTTGATGACGTTCCGAGTATAAACACTGCTCATAATCGTATAAATGTAATCACTACTTTTGACATCTAATTTTTATTGTCATCTCACCTCATATAATTGATTTTTATCGGTAGTAAAATTTTTCATATCTCTGGTATAGGCGTTGCGTCGTTCTTATTGCATATGTTGGGTGTTGATTCGATTAATAAGGATTCAGTAATCAGTCTCTCTCTCTCCATCTAATTATATTGGACTGACAGCGGCTTTATCCTACCCAGTCTATTGTGTGGTTGTGTTGATTCACGCACTGCAATAGCCGTGTTTTTTCTAGATTATTGATCTTATTCGGGTATATCATCCTATATTTGGCTAAATTCCTGTGTTCTGTTATTCTAGCTGACCCCGACCAGCTAGTTTGACCTATCTACTTGACTTCACAGTCATTAAATGGAATTTGATAGATTAGATTATTTTGCTACGTTGGTATACAAATCACAGTCTATCCTTCATTTTATCCTGCAATCCAACATATCTGATTCTATTTGTTCATTTTCTACTTCGTGAGTTGGATTGCGCCTAAGACTGACTTTATATATGTGAGGAAAGTGTCGATATGTTCTGATTTTATCACAGTAAATGTATCATCCACATATAACAATCCAATTCACTGACGAAGTAGAAAATGAACACAGAGTATTAGATACGCTGGATTATAGGATAAAATGAAGGACAAACGGTGATTTGTATACTACCGTCTACAAGAAACGGACACATTCTAACACGTATCTGGACTTCAAGTCATCTCACCCAATGCTAGTTAAGGCAGGTTTGGTCAAATGTCTTAATGGCAGAGCTAGAAAACTGACTAGCCAGTGCAATGACCTAAACAAGGAACTGAAATGCATAAAAGATACAGTAGTTAATAATTGTCCCCTACATTTTATTAAGAAGTTCGTACGAATAATAATGACAAGAGTAGAAAAGAGTTCACAGCCTCTATCGCATTACTCTACAAGAAAGGTACATCAGAAACATTACGTCGTATTCTCAACAGGGTTAGAATTAGGGTGGCATTTAAACCTACAAAGTAACTCAGCGATAAGCTTTGTCGACTTAAAGATCAAATAGAACCAATGAAAGAAAATAATTTAGTTTATCAAATCCCATTTAATGACTGTGAAGTCAAGTAGATAGGTCAAACTAGCTGGTCGGGGTCAGTTAGAATAACAGAACACAGGAATTTAGCCAAATATAGGATGATATACCCGAATAAGATCAATAATCTAGAAAAAACACGGCTATTGCAGTGCGTGAATCAACACAACCACACAATAGACTGGGTAGGATAAAGCCGCTGTCAGTCCAATATAATTAGATGGAGAGAGAGAGACTGATTACTGAATCCTTATTAATCGAATCAACACCCAACATATGCAATAAGAACGACGCAACGCCTATACCAGAGATATGAAAAATTTTACTACCGATAAAAATCAATTATATGAGGTGAGATGACAATAAAAATTAGATGTCAAAAGTAGTGATTACATTTATACGATTATGAGCAGTGTTTATACTCGGAACGTCATCAAGTAAATAATACTGTATCACTGTGTGTTATAAATCATATAAACAAATCTGATACGGAATTACATTCTACCACACTGCTCAAGTTTTATATATCTTTCAAAGTATTTTCTGTGACTGCATTAAGAAAGAATGAAGGAATTTTTCCGCAAGGAATATATGTACCGTGTTTAGAAGAATATTTCACTTGTATGCACGTTCATTAGCTTTTATTATTGACAGTAATCAGGTTGTACTAGACCAGTCCTTCGTCTTTTTACGGAGTTGACCAGAATTATTTGCTGATAATGCTTACTTCAATTAGCATTAGATATGCTAAGCTTTAGAATCGTGGGGTTCATTCAATTGGCCATATATTAATTAAGTATATATTAACTATATCAGTCACTAGAATTCTTTGTACTGGCCAGAAGATCAGTGAATAACCTGGTATACCATGGTACCTTCTGTGGAAGGGGCTGTGAAAGTATACTGCTAAAAAGTTTTAGAATAATGAGGAACCTCCATTCAAAGTTTGCAGAAGTACATATATGTATCACTGGTGGTACAGTCAGGATTACTATGGAAATCCCTTGTATTTGCTTCGAAGAGACGAAAATGGTTTCTGTTGGTAAAAATTGTGCATAAGAAATACTAGTAATTTCTCTTAATTTCTTTCGAGAATTCACATTATTCTCTGCTTTGATTTAGTAAAGTTTGTTTTATGACAGTGCCTCAGGCCAACCATGAAAAGGCGTGTTGCGAAGAACGGACGGAAGACAAAACCCCATCATGATCTAATGCAATTCAGTAATCCTATAAGCATTAATTGCCTTTGTTTATTAGAAATTTTCGGATTATTTCTCTTGTCTAATTACACACTAGGACATCGTTGCCAACAAATGACACACACAGACACACACTGTGGTAACCTCAATAGTGTGACATCTCAGTTATTATAAATGATTTTCACCAACACTGGACAACTTTAAGGCAAATAAATATAAATAATAATTTATTTTATATATTTATTGGACTCTAAGAAAAAGCAATTAAAGATCCTTAAAGTAGGTAATTCATTTCCCTTTTGAGTATCTGCTCACATGCATACATATCCATCTAATGAATCATTCAGTGGACCTAAATTATACACACTGAGTTCTTTGGTTTACACGCATTACCTTATTATCTTTTTTACTACCTTCCTAGAAAGCTTTGTTTCACTCCCAATGATAAAATGGCTATTCATGTTGTTGTCCTCATAAATGTTTGTGTACATCTCGGCGATAGACAAACGCGATAACAGAGATTACAATACAGGATATAAGTTCTTCTAGCCTAAAACGATAATCTTACCAGAGATAAGAGGAAGAAATATTTGACTTAAATCGAATTAGCCCTTAGTCAGAAGACATTTTACGGTTAATTTTCGTAGGATATTTTTTGAAAACAAAAAACTGTTTCCTATTCTACTACTGTTACTATAATTAGTAACAATATTATCCCCCTTCATGTTTTAAATTCTATTTCCAAATTTTGGCCCAATTACGGAGTAATTGATTGTTATTTATTTGTTAACTTGTCTAATGCCATTACATAATACTTAATTGATTTACCATTTTCAACAATTTTTTCACCCCCTTCTGAGTTATAAACTTTCTATGCACCATTCCATATATTACATAATCTATTTGTTATCATTCGCACTTCAATTGTTATTATAATCACAAATGCCTATGTCATCATCATATAGTGTTTAGTTTTCCTCACGGGATATAATTTTTTCAAATATCATATATATACTATTGTACAGCTTGAAAATAAATTCTTTGAAGAGAGTCTCTTAGCTGAATATCTTGTTCTTGATGTTATTTATTTGATTTTTCAATAATTTCACTCTTTTATTATTATTACTATTATTTTATTATTATTACAAGTTTTTATATTCGTATCAGCTGGAGCGTAGGCGAATACAATTATATGATTGCTAAGTAGACTTGGAGATATAGGTAAGGTGTCATAGACAGTCAGCTGACCGTGAAGGTTTTCTCTCTCATTCAGTTAAACTTCACTCTGAATGCTTCTAGAAAATGGCAAACAAGCATCATATGACTTATGTTTGGAAGCTCCTCAACAACAACCTTTAGACTCCATCCTTGATGGTAGTTAGATGCCTTGGAAATAAAAAATGCAGTAAGGCATGTGGTGTACTGCATTGTTTAACGATTTACAAAATACAGATGTATTTGCACACAGAATCACACGTCCTGTCGAGAAACTTTAGATTGTTTGTTAGGGATATCGGGGTTTGCAAGTCATTTTGGAGGATCTAGCAGGTTAAGGGTAATAACTGACATGTTTATATAGACTACTCACATCGACTTCTTTAGGTTGATGTGTCCTTTAAACGAGGAGGGATTTGCTTATATATGCTCAATTTGACATCTACCCTAATTTCACACAATATAACAGTAATAGTAATAACAATAATAATATAGGTAATCAAACAATATGTATGATGCACTACGAAATCCTCAGCATGCGGTTTTTTAACGAAGTCACTCCCAGAGCAATATTTTCAAAAGAAATGATAATTGCACTTGAATGATGCTAATGATAAAAGTACTGGGAAACGGTCAGCTGGTTTTGGATTATCGTCCTGTTCATAAGGCAGAATCGGAAGAAACGCAAGCATAAGTTTAGTGGTGGCGGTTCATTCAACCAGTACAAGAATCTGCAATTCAAGCTAAGTATGCCGGCGATAGAAATATGATATACTTTTGCTCATTGAAAAGTCCACTTCCATATAATGTGATATTTTTTTGTTCTTAACTAGAGAAAAGGTTAGTTGAAAGGTTCTAAAAATTTGCAAGAGTACATGTTACATTCAGAGGACATATTTAACTGATTAAAACAAATTGAAAGTAAAAATTAGACATATATATTCGGTGGAAAATTTTATCGGTCACTGGTGCAACAGTCAAAATGGACCCACCACTCATTAGAGTTAAGATTATAATGCAAATAGAAGAATACCAGTTCCAGTTACTTAAACTAATACATAACTTTTGTGAACTCTAATCATCCGAAGGTTATTACAACATTAATTTTCGGTAAGCATATTAGCCTTAAGAAAAAACCTATAAAACACACTGTATCAAAGAGCTTCAATCACAGAGGCAGAAAGGCACCCATATAACTCTTAGAACAAAATAATTATTTAAAATTCCTCAAAACTAAAAACAAACTGATTAATTTTCTATAAATAAACATTATTTAAGGAACCATTTTATAAAACAAGCATTAGATAGGTGTTTCACCTAGGTCTTAAACTCAAAAGTGTTCACCTTGTGTGTGTTCTGTGGCTGGAATCTGTAACTTCCGGCTAACTCCTAAGTCCATTACACATTTTCAGTTTGTCTGATACCATGTCAGTTTACAGCATATTTTACGAAGTGAAACTTTTATTCTGCGGTTACCGTTTCACACACATTTATTATCCAGTGTCTTATCCAATATTTATTCACTGGGTTTTAAGTGCTGTGGTTTTTCTGTTTACTGTATGGTACCCCTGGAAAAATGCTCAAGACTTCTAGAACACGTACTGAGTCATTTTTCTTACATTTTTATGATATTCGTTTGTATGTGTGTGGTTGTCTGGATAAATATACGTGAGCTTTTCTCTCTCTATTCCTCATCTCAGTACTATCCATCGTTTTCGTACTCCAGAAGCTTGGTGAGCTTCGGTGGACTGTTTTGGCCTATGAATTCGATTGTATAGTCACTGCATGAGATTCGGTAGATCAAGTTACCGTATCTAGGAAGTGAAGTACGACCCTTTATTTGATAAATTTTAGATCAGAAGAAATTCCCCACTGAAACATTCACAGATACAAAGTAATTCGGCGGAGAAAATTCTCTTTTCTAGATTAGTGTGTAAGACTAAACACCACTACACCCCGAGACTTACTAAGTATTCCAAATACGATTTTCCATGTCCCTTCCTTGTATCAAAGTCACTTGAAGGTTCTGAATTCTCTTGTCACAGTATCCCGATTTTTTTGTTTTTAGATTGTCACTGATATTGACCTTGTTCACCTTATACGGTAACTTCTGAACCTATTTACAAACTTATAAAACTTTATTTTTTGTTGTAGATTCTATGAATTAGCAAAAAGGAGAGAGGGATATAACCACATAATACGACCAAAAGTCAGGTTATCTTCACATGACTTTAAAAACGAACAGTATGCGAAGAGTTATCCAACTATTAGTACAAACTCAAGACCTCCAGGTTTCACGACGAACGCGTTAACTATTCAGCCACTGGGTCAGAGTTCAGTGGTCCCCAGTTTCTGTCAGTTTGCAATGTTTCATGAATAACCACCAATGTTTTCACTTAGCATCCCATACTAGGACGAAACAACTGACTATTGCTCCCAGGTTTTCAATAATTCTCCAACCGATGTCAGTCCGGGATGAATGCTACCCTCAGAACAAAATCTCCATTAACCTCAAAATAAATTAATAGAAAGATTTATCTAGCTAGTTAACAAATCTGGAGTTGTATTGTACCATGGTGCCCATTTTCGAGTGTAATATTAAGGAAAGAAATCAACTAGTTATTACGACTAGATGTACAAGTAATATTTCGCATTTTTCAGCAATTTGTTAATCCTTTTCTGTCCCTAGAAAATTCATTTAATTCTGACGAATCCATTAGAAACTTTGGATTCATTATTTCTGATTAGGAATTTATATTTAATTTCATAAACATAGCTAATTTATCATCAGAATTAGCGAATTCTGTTAACACTGACAGAAAGTGAATTGTAAATCATGATATAAACCGTAGGTTGACATTAAATGTATTCTGTTCATGGGACGTAAATCTTAGTAACTTTGTTCCAATCAAGAAGAAATATACTTCCAGTAACTCTCCTTAACATGTAGTTTTTAAATGATTATCTCTAAAAGTAGTCATAAAGAATATGCCAACTTCACCTTTTTTTGGAGTTGCTTTGAAGACAGCGCCTAAATTGATGTCCAAAGCTTTGTGTATGGAAAGTTAAACTTAACAGCAACATCATTAAATATTTCATTCGGTTTGGTGTTTCGAAGGATAAAATCAAGATTCTTAATAAAACTGTATGAAGGAAATCCAAAGCAATGCCCCTTAAGTTGCTAGCCCGGTGCTTTACCGACTAAGCTACGAGACACGCCTACTAACCTGATCTTAGTCTCATTCCCAGAAGGTTTTAACCCGCTGAACTGTGACACATCACTATGTGTATATCGTAACGATGCTGGCCATCCTACCAAATCTTCTTCTCCACATAAAAATAGGGATAAATTAGAGGGAGGAACATTGTATTGATTCGCAGTGAGACTGTTTGTATTATTAGTATCACGTTGAACAAAAGTCGAAAGCAAATGAAACTCTCACTTATTTTACTTACACTGCTGACTCGTATAGTGTTTTGGGATTTCGGCAGACAGATTTAAGAGGTGAACGATTCATCATTTCGGCTGTTGTTACTACAATGTATGCATGTCGCATATATGTAATTTTACTGGTAGGTATTCACTTGACTGCCTGAAGAGAATGCTAAGAGCTGAAGCTGTGTATCAGTAATTAACAAAATTAGACTTTTTTCTGCAATAAAACCAATAAACCTCTAATAATGAATGAGTATCTTCAGTCTGAACAGTAAGGACAGTTAAAGAGACAAATTGTTATTTGGTGGATGGGTAGTGACTGGCTGTGGGATCAAAGACATGCGTTTCACCGCATTTGAGACTCGCTGGCTAGGTACACCTGCATCCAACTGATTGATGTTGTTCCCTCTGAGACTTGAACCCAGAACCCAAGGCGTTGTCTACTGAGCCAGTGAGTTAGGATTGCCACTTCTTGTACATCTGGTATATTTTTGATGCCATAGCCCGAAGGTATCTGTCATTGATGACGCTACGGCATCTGAAGGTATGGTTGCTGTCTGTGGGTCACAGCGAGGATAACACTTGTTGTGAAGTGGTTACATCCATCTGGCGGGTCCCATCTAGACTGAAACTTAGGTCCTAGTTTACACTGCTAACCACTATCCGTCATTAGTATCAAAATGAAATTACTGGCATCACTGAGGCATAGCACCAACTGTGGTCTATCCATTCGGTTCAGCGAACGACGGGCAATTACAAGATGTGACATCACCACTAAATAGTAGTTTGAAACACATGATATCATATGGAAACTCATTCAAGCAACTAATATGTGAACAAAGATTGATCCTGTAGTAAAATTAAAAAGTCGAAAAACAACTGATATGTATGTAAGCGATAATTCCTCTAATCGATTTTGATTAAGTTCTGGTTGTTAATGAAATCATCAACGCAATGAAATAGTGTTACAAATGGCTGGAAAGTTCCTAACTAGCTGAAACACGCGTCATGGATTTCATTGAAAGCCACTATAACGGATGATAGTGCTATTTCATTCATGCAATTCAACTGAAATGAACTTGTATACGTTTCCACCATAAAAGACATATTTCCATTAATCTATCATGATAAATGGATATTTCCGGTAATTAAAATAAGCTGGATGTTTGGAATTTAAGTTTTTATTATTTTATTTCATTACATTTGACGATTCAAAATATGTGATTTGCAAACTTATTGCAATTTGGTTGGCCTAGATATGAAATTCCCTAACGCGAAAGGCTATCACAATAACTGTCAGAGCATGTGCCAACTTTAATAAGACAATTTCCTCTTAGTCTAGGACTTGTCAGCATTGAGAACCTATGACTCCACAAGGGACTAAGCCAAGTACCATCAAGTCTGACAGTGAATATACTGTCAGTCAGCCTTAGGGTTGAAGCCTAATGGTTCACGATTCGTACTTCTACCGATCATGAATACAGTACAACTACCATTCAATGTCATCAACCAGCAGTTATCTTATACCATACCTAAGTGACCCCACAGATCACTCCTTTTTATTGGAAAAGTTTCAAATAGGACAAAATTCGCATCCTGGATTAAATTACTAGTCAAGATAGGTAAAATTACATCATACTTAATCTTCAGATAGTATCGAGGTATTCAAATAGAAGTCCGCATACCAACACTGATTAATCAATTCTGTTCAGCGTGGGAAAAATGGGAAAGCACGAAGATATATATATATATATATCCTAACAGAAGTATGGTAGCCATCAACCTTGGATGTAAAGTGAAGGACAGAAACTGCGCATCCATAATCAATAACTCTACGTTGCATCATTTTCAGTATGCTATTCGGTTCCATAGCTAGGGAACCCGAAGGTTAACTAGTGGGTCACACGTTCCAACCACTCACCGCTCATTGATTTCTGAGTTGTTACGTACTAGCACTGACCCTATCCATCTCAGATGTAATCTAGTAAACCACCGTGTGTGTCTCAACAGGATGTCCTTATAATTGTTGTTTACAGGTTATTTCACGGCAAATGTTTTCGTATCAATAGGAGCCTAAGAACTTGATAGGGACTAAATTCATTTTAAAACAAATCTTACCACGAACAGAAACAGGTTGTGAAAAATATAAAAGAGGTATCAGTTGGTAGTCATCTCCTTTTAGTTTTAGACTTTTTGGCCATACACAATGACAATGCTTAGTGGGAATCCAGAATGCCTGACTTATTTCGCTTCATAATGAGGAAACCCTAAGCTACTCAAATCACAGTCTCCAGAATCCTGAATATTCAGAGTAGGTATTGAATGTTTCACCACTTTTACACAGATGAGCTATTTGATTTGTGTCCTGTTAGAACAACAGACAAGGGGATAAACACATCTTAACTGATACTATCTACTTTATTGCAGTTGACTAATATAATATGGATTGCATGATACCATGGCCTTTGAGTACATCATTTTGGGAATTTGCATCTTCACTAAATGTCCGTAAGAAGTTGCGTCTCAGCTTATTAAAATATATTCAAACACTCTCTGTAATCTTTCGTATTGAAGCCAGGTTGAGTTATCCTTCAAAAGATAGGTTAGCAGTACCTGTTTTTTTCAGTTCAGCATCCTTTTCCCTACTACTAACGCCAATCAAACTTAACATACAGTTTTTGTGACACCCTGTCCACATAGAGCCGCCATATTTGTTACCGTAACTGAGGGCTACACTAACTACTGATCCGAATATCTGAGGGTTATAGAACTTCTTTACTCAGACTAATCACTGTAAGGGTAGATATAGTATGATACACTTAAAGATGATGTGTCATTCAGACTCCTATGGAAGTACTACCACTTGAAACTGGAGGTAAGTTAACCTGCATAGGTTAGTAGGTAAATTAGTAACACTCACTCAATGAGGTATTCAATTCGTTTCTGCTAAGTAGATAAGAGTCGTGATACGGCACAAACACTTAATTCTCTACAAAAAAGTGTAGAGAACTGTAACTGATAAAATAGCCTATCAGTCTTACGATGCAAAACTCCCTATCTGTATAACAGTCAACAGCCTGTTACCGAGTGATAAGTTAGAAGTTAACTTCTAACAAAACCATGAAGGGAAACAATTAAATTTTGCTACAGAAGATGTCACGGAATGCCCAGTTAAGCATCAAAGGTAATCATAAAAGAACAGAACTCAACAAAATGTAGGGTTTACACATTTAGGTTCTTTGGCAATTTTGAGCAAAGTGAAAACAAAGATATTCACACTTTTTGTTAAAGCTTTATGTCAGACAGAAAAATGGATGAAAATTAAAGTCAATTATTATGGGTCATAGTTACATTAAAATAAATAAGTGTGCTGAAATAGGCGAGGGTCCAGAATCCAGGAATAAAAACAGAATAGCGATTTGAAATGCGAAAAAAATCACAAATAATAACTTTATTCAAAAGATGTAAGCTATTTCTTGAAGTTAAATGTTCTTTGTTGATTTCTTAGTTCATCTACTTTGTCACCCCTCCTATAAACGATTCGAAATCGTACCTCTTTCAAACACTCAAACTTAACATTCAAGTCACTAGTATTATTGTACCTATAAACATCTTAATCAGAGCTGATATATTCTTCCTCTACATCCAGAATTCAAGTTCATTTTACTTTCATTCTGTGCTGTATTTGAGCTGATTAAACAGTTCGAGAGTGCTAATAATGTTTTTAATCCTCTTACTTTAGTCCTGACAACAAATTCCTGGTTGTCCTTTGAATTGTACTTTACAGGTTAGGTTCTCTGGGAATTTGTTTCAGAGAAGTTTGAACAACCCTGCTGTTGTATAACATTAGGAATCAGATACGTCTATATCTGACCAAAGAAAAAAGCCATCCTAGCATTTGTGTGTTACAATTCCTACTAGCTTGGGTCTATATGAAAGCTTACTATAAACGAAACTTTGCAATTCCTATTCCAGCAAATCCACTGGTTGTCATTCTCCGTATTCTTCATCGTGGTACTATTACATCCGATGTCTTCAAATTTATTATTATTATTATTAGACCCTTGGGTTCCTAGTGGAACATACGGCTTCAGTAGCACGTCTCCAGTGAACTCTGTTCTCTGAGATCTTTTGAACCTGGTTCCACGACAGCCCACAAGCTCTCATTTCCTCCTCTCACGACCTCCTTCATGTCACCCTCACCTCGGAAACCCAACTCGTCGCTTCCCATGGGGATTCCACTCGAGCAACTGGCCTGACGCGTGATGTCCTCAGTCGGCCTTCTCAGTGCATGGCCAATCCATCTCCACTTCCTCCTGCATATTTGTTGCGTGATAGGTTCTTGGTTGGTTCGCTGGCGGGCCAGAGTTCCTTGTTGCTTATACTTTCTGACAATCCATCTGATCTTCAGTAGCGAGCCAGCGTAAGCAGTTGTTGATGAATGTCTGTAGTTTATTGGAAATGCCTTTCGTGACGCGCCAAGTCTCTGAACCATACAGAAGCACTGACTTGACTGGATTGGTGTTGAAAATCCGTATCTTGTTCCGCATGCTGAGTGCAGAAGATCTCTACACTGGTTTCAGGCTAATGAACGCCTGTCTTGCTTTTCCGATTCTCACTTTGACGTCCTCGTCCGTCCCGCCTGTAGTTGAAACAGTGCTTCCTAGATAAGTGAAGGAGGTTACTTCCATTAAGTTTCTCCCGTTGATGGTGACTGGAGTTTGTTGTTGTTGTTGGAGTTGTTGGTGTGGTATCTTCATCACTTCTGTCATCTCTATATTCACCTGAAGTCAACTTGTTAGTTTTTGCCTGCAGATCTTCAAGTTTATGTGACATTAGGCACAAGTCATCGGCGAAATCCAGATGTTCTAGGTTCTTTTCCGCAGTCCAACCAGTGTATCCCCCTCTTCTCACAGCTCCCCACTGTTTGCTGCATGATCCAGTCCACCACAATCAAGAATATCATGGGGGATAGTAGGCAACCTTGTTTCACTCCTGTCTTCACTTCACTTCATAAGCATCACTGAGCTTCCCATTGTGAATTACTTGGCATGTGGCATCTTCATATGGTTGTTGAATGAGGTGGATAAAGGTTTGTGGTATTCCGTAGTATTGAAGCAGTTTCCAAATTACTTCTCGGTCGACGCTGTCAAAGGCCTTCTCAAAGTCGATGAAGTTGAGGTAGAGAGCTGATTGCCATTCTATGCTCTGTTCTATGATGATGCGAAGCGTTGCAATTTGGTCTGCACATGATTTGTACTTCCTGAATCCAGCCAGCCAGCCAGCCTGTTCCGGTCGTAGTTTTGAATCCAGTGCATCTTTAAGCCTCTCCAGGATTATGCGGCTTAATGTTTTACTTGGGGTGGACAGGAGAGTGATTCCTCGCCAGTTCTTGCAAACACTGAGGTCTCCCTTCTTCGGCAGTTTGACAAGGTAACCCTTCTTCCAATCGTCAGGTACCTTCTCTTCCTTCCACACCTTCTGCAATAGTGGTGTGAGCATGTCCGCTGTTGTCTCTGCATCTGTTCTCAGTGCTTCTGACGGAATCCCATCTGGTCCTGCTGCTTTCCCGCATTTCATTAGCTTTATGGCGTTCAGGACTTCCATTTTCGTTGGGGGATTTATGTTCACTTGTAGTTCAGCGGCTGCAGGTGGTATTTCTGGAAGAAGTGCAGATGGTGGTGGTGGTCGATTCAAGAGCTTCTTGAAGTGGTCGGCCTATTGTTTCCTCTGTTTCTCTTCTTTCGTAATTAGATTTCCGTCATCATCTTTTATTGGTTTCATCTGTGTTGGTCTCTTCCCTGATAGCAACCTGGTTATTTGATACAATGTCGTCAGGTCTCTGACTCTCCTACCTGCAGCCTGTTCTGCTTCACTTGCCAGTGTTTCGTAGAAGTGTCTTTTGTCTTTACGTGCACTCTTCTTCACTTCTTTGTCCAGTGTTTTATACATTGTGCTCAGTTCCTCTTGTCGTTGAGCATCCTTGCACTGGTTTATCTTCTGCTTCACCATCCTCCTCTCCTCTATCAGCTTCCAGGTATCCATTGAGATCCATTCCTTGTCTTCTTTCTTCTTCCTTCCTAATACGGTTGTGCAGGTTTCTTTCCACATAGCTTTCAAAGACTTCCAGTGTTCTTCCACACAGGTTTCTTCAGGGATGTTCCTCGATGTCTCCCATTTTGTCTTGATGGCTGCCGTGAAGATCTCCTTTGTAGTTTCATCCTTCAGTTTCCGAGTGTTGTACTTGAATTGAGGTCTATCACCAGCTTCCTTGAAGGCTTTCAACTTGATTTGGAAGGTAGGTTCCTTGCACTAGATAGTGAGTCGTCTGAACCTACATCTGCTCCTCTTCTTGCCCTTGTGTCAAGTAGACTGCGTCTCCATTTTCTTGAGATTGAGATAAAGTCGATTTGATTTTTAGTGTGTCCATCTGGTAAATGGTGAAATCCATGTCGCTGACTTGTGGATATCCTTGTGCTTGAACACACTGCCTTACTCCAATCAACAAATCGGTGAATGCGCAGAATTCTGCAAACAATTCTCCATTCTCGTTCATCACCTCACCTAGCGCCTCTCGCCCCATGGTTAGTTCACTTCCCGTGTTGTCCGCTCCTCGCAGTTTGGCATTCATGTCGCCCATCAGAATTTTGATATCGCCAACTGACGTCTTGTCCAGTGTTGATTGAAGTTGTCTGTAGAATTCCTCCTTTTTCTCTTGCTCTGCATTATTTGTAGGTGCATAACATTGTATGATTGTGACCTTCCTTCCTTGTGAGTTGAATCTTGCTGTCATGATCCTGGAGGAGATTGGTTCCCACTATATGAGAGCCCTCGATGCTCTTGAGGACATCATGATAGCCACTCGATAACTCAGTGTGCTCGTGGTTGTCGTCTGGGTGACCGGAGTAGATTATTGATTCTCCAGTTGACAGTTTGGAGAGTCCACTCCCATTCCATCTGCTTTCGCAAATCCCAAGCAATTCGATGTGATACCTTCTCATCTCCTTTGCAATCTGGGTTGCCTTACTGGGTTCAAACATCGTGCGGACATTCCATGTCCCCACGTTTACTTTCGCTTTCATCGAGAGTGAGAAGACACATCGGCCAATTGGCTTCCCGAAGGCTTTCACCAACTGGCGTCATTTTGCCTCTCCGATTCCAGCGGGGAATAAGTTTGTCTTCATTTTTTATATTTTGTTTGTGCTTTGAAGTTTCTTTAGCGGTTAGATTTGTTTTACGGGGTAGGGTTGCTAGCCGTATGCCGAACCTTCCCTCTTTACCCGGGCTTAGGACCGGCTAGTAACTAGTGAACTAGTTAACAAGGCGAGGTTAATTAATACTTTCACTTAATAAGGCGTTCACCTTATATCTCCTTTCTAATCCTGAACCTTTCTGTGACTTGCTAGTCACTAGAGTGTGATTTCTTTCGAGAGCTCCCGAGGGTTCTCAGTACCCTTTCAGTAAAATACTTTCGGAGTGAATCAATAAGCCAAATAATCGTAAACTACTTTCTTCACGATCTGAAAACCCCGATTATCATTAGTAACATACACATTATCTAGATGACGCTGTCGGATGAAACCAGTTGATTTCTTTTCCGGGAACTTAACTTTATTTAAGCAAATACGCTACAAATCAGATATATTGATGGAGAAGAGAAATATTTTAAATGGTTCGTTCTGGAACAATTTTATGCTTTGATTATTTTTATAGATATAAAGTTTAGCAGCATATTAAAATGACGCGGTCTGTTCTTTCACTTACTACCCCCTTATTAACACTACAAAGAAATGACTGCTCTGAATAGTTCAAATTTCTAAAATGAATCACTCATATTTTGTATTTGATGACCTTGATTTGATGCAGTTCCTCAGTGATATTTGGACAAGTGATTGGTGTTAGCCATCTGATATTACTAATGTCCATTAGCAATATGTGTTGGGTAGGTTTTGTATAAAAACCCAGATTGAAAAATTCACAAAACTTGAATCTTTTTAAAAATGGATTTCTTGTAGTTGTTTCATATTTGGATTTCACCTTTTTTTTTCTTTGAGTACTTACAGCTAAGACTTAAATTTGATATTTTGATATTCTAGAATTTTCCTGACTCGAACAGTTTTAATCACTGAATTTATGGTAATCAGCTGGTTATTTAAACACGGGGTTACACTAAAAATGACTTGATCATAAGGTTGTATAAATTCCAAATTCATGGTTCGCTGAGATATGGTCAAGGAGCTACATAAAAAATGTGACTTCCGAAAAGATTGTAACCAACAACTTAGACGATATGGATTCTACAATATTGAAAACTTTACTCATTTTTGGCATAAGATAAATATTACTTTCAAATATACTAAATATTCCCAATTCATCAATGTAACCAGTGATTAGACTGAAACATCTGTTAACTTAGCACAAACTAATTGCAGTGTGAACATAAGAAATAGGCTGCTTCCATTAAAGTGATAATATTATAAGCGTTCAGAGGAAGAGGATTCAGATGGGATAACACGATGATTAACGAAGTATAAGCAATTACATAAGGTATATTTCGAAGATTTCTTCATCATATTACCTCTTAAACTTAGAAGAATGGAGGTAAAGTTAGCATGATTGACGCTATTTTACGTTACCAAACATATAGTCCCAATCTTTAAATTCAGTTTGGAAAGTCGTGGCACACTAAAACATGCTAACGCAACACCACCATTCTCCACAATATTGCGACACTACATGAAATGCTCACCCCTACGCTACTTCTAACCAACTCTGAGAATAAAAGGCACCACGTTGACGTATATGTGCAGCCAATAAACCACTATAACCAGTGTTGTAAGATGAATTCACTCGTTTGCAAAGATAATCATTGCTACTTAATTGGCATCATATGCGTCTGGAGTTAAGTGACACCGAAAACAGTACCCAGTTAAAAGGTCTCGGCTTTCAAAAGTTCGGCCCATTTGCAGTAGAATGTGGCACACATTATTTGATATACGGGCTTGCCACCTAATCCAGGTCATGCTTTGCTGTGTTGTATGATGGTGATCGCACTGTATTTAAAACTGGAGAAGGCTCCAATTATCATTAAAAGCTGGCCCTGGAACAAATAGGTTTGTAGTGGAAACAAAGCTTTTAATAAACATTACTCTCTTCAACCTAGCGTTGACAAACTTCCTCAGTTGTTTGATTCTTCTCAGTATGAATTCTGTTTTCTTTTATTTACTTTCATGATCGAAATCGTTTTTCAGATAAGATAATAACTTTGTTTGAATAGTGAGGGTGGATACTTATGAATTTTTGACCGAAATCTATTAAGTTGCACTGATATACAATAACAAAGAAATATAATTGCTTTCGTTTCATTATAAGAGCTAAGTAAAATGCATCCAAAGGGCATTATTGCATTGTTTTGGTAATAATCAAAAAGTATTAGATCATATCAGTTGATTTTCGAATCACACAGCAAGACTTATTGATGATTGTACTTTCACGAATAAAACCTTTTCATAAAACTGCTTGTATATCACGTTGTATTTAACAACCTGCTTACCTTACAATTTATTATTAGGAACAGAACTGCTTAAGGACATCCTTCCATCAGATGTTTGACATTCTATCATAAACGTTCTCTCTTCAGAAAAATGAAGAATTGACATAGGTTTGAACCACCTTTTTGATACCTACAATCTGAATTTTAAGAATTTCGTGTAGTTTATACTATGCAAATGTTTTTCATGCATATTCACAAAAGTGTCATTTTCGTGTGACGCATTCGATATATAGCGCTGCTGACACGTTTATTAAATTACTACACGGCTGAACAGTATATACAGGCACAAAATTTTCAAGGAAGAAATTTTGGTGCCCAACCAAAAAAAAGTACACCATTGAATAGAAAGTTTCTGTCTTACAATTCTTAGATAAAAGAATATATAATTATTACACTATTTTGCAATTATTTTTTCCTTGTGCCCTTGCACCATCAGGTTTCTAAAATAAGTCATTTCTCTACTTTCCTATCCATTTGTCATATTATTTTAATATATGTCCCTTGGGTTCTTAGTGGAACATACGGCTTCAGTAGCACGCCTCCAGTGCACTCTGTTCTTTGAAATCTTTTGAACCCGGCTCCATGACAGCCCACAAGCTCTCATTTCTTCCTCTCACGATCTCATCAATGTCACCCTTGCCTCGGACACCCAACTCGTGGCTTCCCATCGGGGTTCCACTCGAGGGCCTGGCAAGTGATGTCCTTCATCGGCCTTCTCAGTGTATGCCTAATCCATCTCCACTTCCTTCTGCAAATTTTTTTGTGAGTGGGTAGCATTTCAATAAAGTATCCATAAGTGTTGAAAAAATCCCCATTTTTATTAATCGAAAAAAATGTGTTTTTTAATTAGATCTCCACAGTGTTCACTCTAATAAACATAATTTTACTTATGTATGAAACATTAAAGTGACCATGGTGATTTTGAGTCAGTGGTAACAAGATAATGAAGTACACAAATATTAACTATAGCAATGGAAATACCAATATTATAAATAATTTTCGATGCTTTGTACTTATTTACTAAATGATGATTGTCCTCCAAATGAAACAAAATCGAACTTTGTATTAATTTTATTTACCCCTTTTCCAGCTAGAAGATAATAAACACGCTTATTAGCTTACCCAGTAGCATGCCTAATGTAACTTTCTTCCCATACGCATATAAATTGCAAGATTGCATAGTGTGCTACTATCTGAGCGATTAGAAAATTATCAGCTGAAGTTAGCAGTATGGGAACGTCTTCTTATGGTTGTAAACAGACTTAAGTATAAAACTTCTCTAGGAGAGTCTCCAATAAGCGGGAGCATCGTGAATAATGATTTCTTTTGAACAGTTACTTGTTCAAATTAGTTACATTTTTTTTCTGCATTTTTTTTACAAAACCATGTGAACGGACTACTACCACCAGCAGATTATAAACACATTTTTACTCCTTTTTTATAGTCATCGGAGCAGTACTTTCTGACTTTGCTTGAAGCCAAGTTAACTAAGCTTATTTCTCACTAAACAGATATAAAGTTCAAGAAACGTGTGTACTGACCCTTAAATGCGATGTTTTTACTCTCTTCTACCCACTCAACAATCGTCTTTTCGAACCATTAGAACATTAAGAAGATGAGGCAAATGATTATATTTCTCTACTCAAGTGAAATTGAGTCAAGGAGGTACGTCAGTGAGTTTTATTACCAATTTGTTCTTGTGGACAATATTATCAAAGACAATGTATCACCAGCATAATGTTTGTGCATATCAGGTTTAACGATAGCATTTTTCAGTGGTTCGTGTTTTGGGTCGACAGCAAAGGCATTTTGGTGATGTTAGACCTAAGCATGAACTAATGGCAATTCCACTACTTCGCCCATAATATATATTATTGACGAAAAATCACACTTTCATGTTAACTCTCAGCACTGGAAGTTTGAAACTGATTTGCATTTTCGATGCTTACCGATATACGAATTGCACTGTCTCAATAGGTAGTACACTGATGAATAAAAATTTGAAGCATATAGATATATCCTATGTCTCCCACTTCTCTGCACCTTTCCTGACATGGCAGTCAAGCAGAACAAATCTTTCACAATATTCTTTGCAAATTGTTTATGTAAGGGTTCTAGGATTCTTACTAACAATTTCGCTCATCCACTAATAATCCTTTCAACTTACAGTACGCTTGCAACACAGCATAAATGTTGTGCATAACAAACACAAATAAATATAAACTACTCTAAATTTCTCGCGGTAAACTTCTTCAACGAATAAACTGAACATTAAAAGAACTACAGTTGTTGTAACTGCTAGTTTACTTTCGATCATATAACTTAATCTGATATGCAACTGTGGTACTGAGAGAAAAGTTTTGCAAACAGCTTTCACCAATAGGTTTGTCTTAGTGTACTGGGACGATAACTAAATTTGAGATGAATACTGAGAGATGATAACATTCCAACCAGTAGCTGACGATGTACTCATCCAGTAATCTAAAGACAGAGACTGGGGACTCAGTTTTGATCCGTAAAACGTGGATATCACTATCACTATTTCAACGAAGCCAATCTTATATTACCTGGTCAATAACGAATCAGCACCTACTCTGCATAAGTTACATCAGTTTACCCAGCCAGTATAATGATGTACATACGACTGCGCACCACTCCACCTTACGAATGTCATGTAAAACGCTTGTTAAATGGAGAGAAATGTGAGACTTGTCGGCAGAAATATATTGAGATTTAATCGCATCCATACTAGGCTGAGAGTTCAGAGATTTTTGGATGGAGTCCGGCTGAGATTCAGGTTCTTTTAGAACCTCACAAACATCGAACATCTTATTTAACCATCCTATGGACTACAGTACAGCCACTGTAAATTGAAGATCTATCCTAAATACTGGGATGAATAAGTAAAAGGGTGACTTTAAAAATCACCCTGGTAACTGCCGTACTAACCAATCAGTTTTCGGTATTCCTGCTATATAGGTAATTTTTCTTAATAAATAGAAGGTTAATTGATTATCTCAGCAGTTGCTAAGGTGGCCTTTAAAGTTACTTAAGTAAAACCTACACTGAAAACCATACCAATTATAGCATGAGTCACAACTGGAAATCCGTTAAGTTGACATGAAACAGTCTACATAAGTTGTGAAAATGTCAGCAAATAAAATGATACTGGATTACTTTTTTAAATTTGAACAAGTATTCATGTCCTTTTCAAAAGTTCTTGTTTAGTTGTAAAAATGTGATGATAATTTTTCAAAGAGATTCTTATCAGTATGAAAGTGTCGTTCTCATTAATAGATGATGACAGTTATTTATTTACTAGTGTAACTACGCTTTAGAACAAAACATTTAAAAGATACACTAAAACAGTAAATTTAGGGCTTCAGAGGTTGACGAAATTGGATACACGTATACAGACTGATCACAATATTTTTATTCAGATAGCATAAGACATGAAGTAGTGTTAAGTTCATTTATGCATTTAATTATTTCATAAAAGAAGTAAGTTCAAACTCGATGAATTTAGTTGCAAGGTGTTAGTTGGATGGAAGTAATGGGCAGGAAGGCCTAGATCTAGCTTTTGTGCTTTTCGACACTCTTCAACAAGGTGTATCTGCAACGTTTACGGAACTGATGTCCCGCCTACGACTGAAGCCTATGCCACCCGGTGCTACACTCAGAGACCTCACCATTAATCAGTTTGGGTCGCGACTGACCTCCTGAAGGACTGGATTAGGTACACTGATTGGTCACTGCAGTGTAACTAGCTTCACGTTGTCCAGTCTTCAGTGATGACTAAATTCTGTCAATCACTTTTCAACGTGACCTCCAGATTTACTGACTAAACATTCCAATACACTCTGATCGATGTTAGATGCGATATGTTCAACTACTGAATTAAATAAAAGAGGTTTCACTTCTAACCAAATTTATATTCTCTCAGTGAGCTCAGTACTGCGTGTATTCAATTTCCTTGTTACATCCTACACTTGATTGTCTACACTAACATTTACGATACCTCATTTGCACTGTAACAGACCAATAGTTTGGAGACTACCCTGTCTATTAGCAGATCAACGGTCTGTCACCATAGCCGTTGAATGGCATAAAACATGATTCGTATTGTAAGCCTGAATTTTAAAAGAAGCCTTTCTTCGGCTGCATCTCATTATTTCCAGCAGTTTTGCAAAAATATAATAGGAGGTTTCTTGTTTTCCATACAACTCATTCATTCCATACACTTCCTTTAGTTGACCTCGAATCACAGCAGCTGTATGGGGCACCATGTTGTAGGTGAATATATGTGTGCCAACCTAAAACCGTTATCAAGTCATCACTCCACTTTTATTTTAACGCAAAGTCGATGACTGCTACTGTATCCGTCTTTTCACAATTCTTATTGTTGTTACCTAACATAAAAGTCTAACTTTCTTCCAAAAGAATGATTCATTTTAGCTACAGATAACTGTAACTTGTAGTAATTGAAGGTTGAAGAAAATGTTGTCTTCTAAACTGTCAAAACAATAACAATAGTTTTTTCAGTGTTACCTCCTTGTCTTTCCCCATCTCCCTATATTTATTTTTCGTTGCTACTCCCTACACCTTTCACTATCTTAGAAATTAGATTTGCTTTGACTGTATTTTTACATGATTTATGAAAAATATGGTGGATAAATAATACCGATACTGGTATACTATAGTTTTTATTTGTCTTACATTTAGTCAGCTAGTGAATGCAGTTTTTGAAATAGAAAGGATGTAAGCAAGTATATTATTGTACGCAAACAAAAAAGTCTCAAATTTCTTGTACATGTTGACATTATGCTAAAAGAAGAATAAATATTATGCCCGATGAATCATATGATGCATCTCTTCTCTTTTACTTTCTCTCTTGTTTCCTTTTTCACTCTTGTTATCATTAGCTTTGTCAATGCTGTTTCATAGGGACGAACAGCATGTTAGATGAATTATCCAGTTATATTGAGATACACTTTGTCCATATTTTAGATACACTACTCGGAACATATTACAACACTTTATGTCATGTTGTCTTTTCTAGTCAATATTATATCAGTACGAACGAAGCAAATATCAACGACGATGATACATACATTTTTTTGAATATTCATCATGTAATATCCAATAACATTTTTGTTTGAATAGGTTATGTAACTTTGACAAATTTACAAATCTGCTTTCATTACATAGAAATGTAAAAATCACCTTTAATTTACTGTATAAAATCCATAATCTACTAGAGGGAATTTCCCTCATTTATTTTTGGAATGATTAAATTAGTTGCAGAATAGTAATAATTAATATTAACTCTTAATGGCTTTCAATTGCAAGAATTACTTTCCAAAATTTTAAACTAGCTGACAAGTTAATGCTCATTTGTTCTGTCACTTGAGAATATGAATTTTTAACGTTCTAATAGGAAACTTTAGTCTGCAGGAAAATCTATCTAGTTAGCGACAGTAAATTATCAAATGATATTTGTGATTTCCTGTTGCTATACCTGGCCGCATTGCTTGGTCTCTGTTGGCAGATGGACTCCTAAGCAGATTCCTTGATAATGCCCAGGTCTCATCATGTTGTAGTCCACTTGGCTACTAGCACTGCGCATTTCTTCCTATTCAGGATTCGTCAGTTGGATGTACATGCACCTCGTTGAGTGATGGTGTTCCCACTCAGACTGGAATGCAGAACCAATCGCTCCAAAAGTTTGTCCTGGATTCCATTGATAGCTGCCAAGTAGACTACAATATAGTTAATATCCGGGACGTATTAGGCCATCCGCATAGGAGCTTATCTGCTGACAGAGACAGAGCAGTTCAACTCAGTACAGCAGCGGGAAGTTACAAGTAACATTAAACAACAACTAATACCTGTTGCACAAGTGGTGGCTATCGTCCCCTAGTTGCCTAGTGGATAATATTTTTGTGCTTGAAGCCATGGGCACTGAGTCCAAGTTTCAGTGGGAACAACAACACTAGCTGGAGGTGTGGGTATGTTTGACTGAGGAGTTTTAAACAGGACGAAACGCTTGTCCTGGATTCCATTGCTAACCGCCAAGTAAACTACAGAGGAAATTAATGTTGCTAATCAAGAAGCCAATCATGTAGGGGAACCTCTCAGCGCTTCCGTCACAATTTCAACTATTAACTCAACCGCTAGAGAAGGCATATATTAGCTAGTTAAAAATAGCCGAAAAATAATATTTTTTGATTAGTGGTGTCGAGCGGCCGAATCTATGAGGTGTGTTTCTTTCTGTTTAGGACTCGTCAGCTGAATATACCTGCATCTCAGTAAGTAGTGGTACTTCAACTCGAATTCATGGCTTTAAAAGTCGTGTTTTCAAACAAACTACTGATTTACAAGAATAATTTACTGTACAACGGTCATCAGTTGTTATCTATCAGTGGGAAAGTACAAGTATCAATAAATGATTTGGAACTGGCCTAAAACAAATAATTAGTGTTGTTTAATCTTCAACGGTTTGTTATAAAATGGACTGGAATTAATAGAAACTGAGACATTGCTAAAACAAATAAAAGCAAGCTAAGCGCAAATGGAAAATTATATTGAAATTAAAACAAGGTTAAATAAGACATATACAACTTTTCTAGCCACCAGTGACATTACTAACCTCGCTTGGTTAACAAGCTCACTAGTTGCTAGCCGATCCTAAGCCTGGATAAGGAGGGAAGGTTGGGCACACAGCTAGCAACCCTACCCAGGAAAACCAATCCAATCGCTAAATAAACTTCAAAGCACAAAGAAAATGTAAAACATAAGAACAAAGTTATTCCTCACTGGAATCGAAGAGACGAAATGGCACCGGCTGGTGAAAGCCTTCAGGAAGTCAGTCGGTCGATGTGTCTGCTCTTCTATTATCTGGACGTAGGCAAAAGTAAGATTGGAGACATGGAATGTTCACACTATGGTTGAACGTGACTGCCCAGATTGCAAAAGAGATGAGTAGATACTGCATAGAAGTGCTTGGAATCTGCGAAAGTAGATGGAATGGGAGTGGACTCTACTAACTGTCAACTGGAGAGGAGTCAATAATCTACTCCGATATTGTCACACAGACGACACAACAACCACGAGCACAGAACACTGAGTTTTCGAGTGGCTATCATCATGTCTCCAACAGCATCGAAGGCTCTCTCTCATGCAGTGGGAACCAATCTCCTCCTGCAGGATCAGGATCAGGATCAGGATCATGACAGCAACACTCAACTCACAAGGAAGGAGAGTCACAACCATACAATGCCAGTGCTACGCACCTACAAATAATCCGGATGAAGAGAAGAGGGAGGAATTCTACAAACAACTGCATTCATTACTAGACAAGACACCACCCAAGATGGCAACACAAAATTCGAATGAGTGCAGTGGAGTGGAGTGAGATGAATGCCAAACTAGGAGTGGACAACACACGAAGAGAATCAATCATGGGTCGAGAAGCACTCGATGAGGTGAACCAGAATGGAGAAGTGTTTGCAGATTTCTGAGCATTCAACGATCTCGTGACTGGAGGCGATGCAGTGTGTACAAACACAAGGATATTCACAAGGCAGAGACATGCATTTGATTCCACCAGACACCAGACAGGACACACTACACTACAAATCAGATCGACTTCATCTCAATGTGAGTAAAGTGGTGATGGAGACACAGCCTACTGGACACAAGATCAGATGAAGAAAAGAAAAAGATGTGGGTTCACACCACTCACACCACTGTCTAGTTGGAGGAAGCCACCTTCAAAATCAAGTCGAAAGTCTTCAATTCAAAGAAGTTTGTGATAGACGACAGTTGAAGTTCAGCACCCAGAACAGAACAGAACAGAACAGAGACTGAACTGAACAGGAGGACGAAACTACAAATGACATCTTCACGTCAGCTAGTCAGTCAGTCAGTCAGCCAGCCAACCATCAAGAGAAAATGGGAGATGGATATTGAGGAATATCTGTGAAGGAACCTGCGTGGAAGAACACTGGAACTCTTTGAAAGAGATGTGGAAGGAAACATGTATAACCGTGTTAGGAAGGAAGAAGAAAGAAGACAAGGAATGGATGGAATGGAATGGAATGAATGTCGACGGACAAGTGGAAGCTGATAGAGGAGGGAGAGGAATGTGGTGATGCTGAAGCAGAAGATGAACTAATGCAAAGATGTACAACGAAAAAAGGAACTGAGTACAACGTATAAAACACTACACTGGACAAAGAAGTGAAGAGGAGTGCGTGCAAATGCAAAGGACACTTCTACGACACACTGGCATGTGAAGCACACCAGACTGGAGACTGCAGGTAGGAGTGACCTGACGACACTGTATCAAATAAAAAGGGTTCCCCTCTGGGAAGAGATCAAATCGGATGGGACCAATGAAGGACGGTGAACGAAACTTGGTTACCAAAGAGGAGAAACAAAGGAAGCGATAAGCTGACCCCTTCAAAAAACTCTTGAATCGACTGCTTGTGATTCGAGCAGAAATTCCATTAGCAACGGCAGATCTACTACAGAACATAGGCCCTCTGACTAAAACAGAAGTCCTGAATGCCATAAAGCTGCTGAAATGTGAGAGAGCGGCAGTACCAGATGGGATTCCATCAGAAGCACTGAAAATAGACGCGGAGACAACAGCAGACATGCTGACATCACTACTGCAGAAGGCTTGGAAGGAAGGAAAAGTAACTGCTAATTGATTAGAAGAAGGGCTACCTTGTCAAACTCGCAAAGAAGGGAGACCTCAGTGTTTGCAAGAACTGGTGATAAATCATGCTCCTGTCCCTGTCCGCTCCAAGCAAAATATTAAGTCGCATCATCCTGAAGAGACTAGAGGATGCGCTACATTCCAAACTACGACTGGAACAGGCTGGCTGGCTTCAGGAAAAACAAATCATGTGGGGATCAAATTGCAACGCTACGCTACACATCATCATAGAACAGAGCATAGAATGGCAGTCAACTCACTACCTCAACTTCATCGACTTTGAAAAGGCTTTCGATCGAGGTGTCGACCGAGTAGTAATTTGATAGCTGCTTCAACACCATGGTTTTATTGCAACAAACTTTATCTGCCTCATAAATATAAGAGTAAAACTTGTGCACTGTGGTAGAATGTAATTCCATTTTTATTGATTTATTAGATTTATAACACAGTGCAACAGTATTGTTTACTAGATTACGTTTCGGACATAACTTGTTGAAGAAATTAAATCAACAAAAACTACAACAATAAGTACCAATCACCATCAACGGGAGGAACCTAGAGGAAGTAGCCTCCTTCTCCTACCTGGGTAAGGCAGCATCGTTTCAAATACAGGTGGCGGCACAGGCACAGATGAGCACGTCAAAACAGCCAGGATCGGAACAGCGAGATAGGTCTCCATTAATCTGAAACCGGTGTGGGGAAATCTACTGCAATGCACTGCACTGCACTCAGCATAAAGCGTGAACAACATCCGGATTCTCAACACTAACTCACTCAAGTAAGTCAGTGCTTCTGTGTGACGGTTGAGAGACTCGGCGCATCACGAAAGCATTTCCAACAAACTACAGACATACACCAACAGCTGCTGCCTACGCTCACTCGATGCTGAAGATCATATGGCCAGAAAGAATAAGCAACAAGTCACTCACTCTGGTTGGTGACGAACGAGAGAAGCAAGAACCCATCACCCGAGAAGTATGCAGAAGAAGGAAGTGGAGATGGATTGGATTGGATTGGGGATAGAGTGAGAAGACTGATTGGGGATATCGCGTGCCAGGCCGTCGAGTGTAATGCGAAGTAGGAATGAGGAGTTGGGCGTCGGAGGCGAGACGAAGATGATATGTAGGAGACCATGTGAGGAAGAAATGAAGGCTTTTGTGATGACATGGAGTCAGGTTGAGAAGACTGTAGAGAAGAGAGTGAAATGGAGAGGTGCTACTGAAGCGCGATGTTCCTCTAGGAACCCAAGGGAGAAGTTATAAATAATAATAGGTAACATTAATCTTATTTCATGCTTTTCAAAATAATCCTAGGCATGCTTTATTTAATAACACCACAAAGGACCACTATCCTAAACACAAGGATTACGATTTTGAAGAAAATCTTTGTCTACTTAACAGTTCATTTACTACAAACTAAGTATTCCAAGAACCATCTCACTTGTAGCCCAATCTAACTGCAGTACAATTCATCCTACGCACATCTAAGTAGAATACAGATAATTAAAATAAACCCATTGAACGACATATTTGATGAAACAGTGGAAAACATGAACACTTCAAGGAAGATAATACAGATATAGCCTACTTCGTATTCCTCCCTCACCTGAATACATCCACCAAAACTCAAGTAAGACTTGTAAGTACTATAGTTTAACGATGACGACTAAAGTATAAGGACTTATGTTGTTGAAATAATAACAGGAAACATAGATGAGGATAAAATTCACAAACTGAGTCAGCAGGTTATATATATATATCCCATCCAAGCAAATTTTCTCCACAACAATCAAACAAAGCAGAAGTAGTATTCAACAATTCATAAGGTATATTAAAAAGGTAGAAGGTTGATGAATTGGTAATAAGTAGAAAATAGATTGAATAAAACATAAGTTAAACTGCGTAGAGTGAAATAAAGGTAAGGTGTAGATAAAACGCAATGTGTCATAAGTAAAGTGGTAGGAGAATTTCTCAGAAAATTACCATGGTAAATAATTGTTAATAACTGTTTTTATCTGAGCTCATGTTGGTTTAAGTTTCTGATTGCAATGATCTCAGTAAACTGAATGACATCAGTTATTTCGTCCTTGGTATATCCTCAGCAGTTTTTCAAGTCCCTCAGATTAATGACTACACTACTGGGAGTATTCAATCGTCTTGGTCACAGGCTCTTTAAAACTTTACTGAGGGTATTTAATCTTAAGTTTACTATCTAAACACGCTGGGATTATACTGAAATATATTCTTATAATACTTTATTATCTACTTATTATCACCATTCTTGAAGTTTCAGTTGACGACGAAAAAACATCAAATTTTAATCAAAGCTAGAATAACAAATCTTGGAGAATACAATAAATTCATTGTATTTCATCACCTTTTCAACTCCATACAAGTTATGAAATCAAGAGGTATCTAGAGAGAAATGCAGTTCATATAATCCACTTATCAAGCAGTTGATGGTCCAGCGATGAGAGATGATAAAAGAATTTATGCAAATTAGGGAAGTTCAAATGAAATAACTTATGATAACTAAAATCGAAGTTATCTTTTGTTTATACAGTGAGACTATCATTTTCCTACATGTGACCAATAAAAAAAAGGAATCGAAAGGATCAAGAAGTGCATGTGATGTGTTACTAATGTAAAAATAAGGTTCATTTGGTTTGGTATAAACAGTAAACTTGTGGAAATGAAATAAATGAAAGAGATAACATAGCTAGTAGAATATGTACAATAAGTTATTAGATTACAAAGATAATCAACACAGTTGAAGAGACTGCTTAAAATTCTTCCCAACGCTCATATGACGACTAACAAGGCGAAAATCAGCTATATAACTTTTTTGATCCAAAATAAAAGAGAGTAAAATCAATCCTGATAAGAGTTATCGCAGCTTTCTTTTATGCTAAATGAAGTATGAAGACCTAAAAACTATATAACTCACTGATACTGAACTATTTTCAATTCTGCTACAGAAATGTACAAAAAATTTACGAATACTAACAAAATAGTAAGTAAGAATAGGAATCTACTGTTTTTCAGAAGTAGTACCGGCTGTGCTTAACTAATTTGGATTAGTTAAATGTCACTTTTCAAAAAATAAATTATGCACAGTAACCATCTGTCTTTTAGGTTGATGATTCATTTGTCTTGAACTAATGATAATTTGCATGACCAAGTGACAATGCTAAAAGTTCATTGCAGAACATTAATTAAAAACCAGATGAATATCTACCGTTAAATTTTCGGTCTTTAACTGATTTAGACTGAATTGATCGGTCGAAGTTGCTATATAAGCTTCTAAGTGGATGCCATGATGCAGCGGATAATTTTATTCAGACGCAAAGTATGATATTGAATCATATTCACTTCACAAAATATGGCTATCTTGATCACGTAGCCTAATGGCTGGTGCTGTGCCATTCGAAGAGATGAGTTCTTGGTTCGATTCCTATTCAGAACGACAACATAGACCATAAGATTCCGAATTACTGCTATCTTATATTCTGGGTTTCCTGAATGGTGTGAATTGAGGAATTTTCTTAAAATCGAAATTTAGGCCCTAATAATTTACCGAATTCTTTGCTCTTAAATCACGAGGATCGTTATCATTCACTGAAAACTTTCATCTTTTTAAGTTCAAGCTATGGAACAACTTATATTTCAATACAAAATGCTAAAACCTTCTCAAGAACTAACAATTAACGTACAGTGAGAAGGACACAATTTACTGTCACTGGCCTTGCAATAGAAGACAGGAAAAATGATGATTCAGCCATTTCTCATTCTTTGATTTTCAACTGCATATAGTTTAGTAGTTAGTGTCTTTAAAATTAGCTGTTAAACATTGTTCATTCTCCTGACATGCCAACACGTTTAGAAAAGAAGCTTGCCTTCTCATTGACTTTGTATGAAGATTGCAAAAAATCTGTGAGAAACTATTTTCCCAGTAGTTTTAATGAAAAAAAATTAGGTATAGGAATAATCCAAGTGTCGCACGTTGTTAGAATTTGCAGTTGTCCGTATACTTGAAAGAACATTTATGTTGTGAGGTAACTGAATAAATTCAATACCATGAATAACTTTTGTAGTAGGATTAAATAACGTGAACTTATGACCTCATGAATACATTACTATATTTTATTTTATTACAGCCCACTTACCGAAATCCTAATAATACTAGCAAATAGGAAGCAATATTGGGAAACAATAACTGGTGCCTAATACATAATAAAGGCAACTGATAAGTTTGTCAACGTTCATGCTGGCACATTCCTTGCAGAGGTTACCAAATGAGGTGATAGTTCATTATCTGCGAAGAAGAATGAGTATGCTGAGGAAGCACTGTTCAAAACAGAAATATACATGGAGGGGTTACTACAGTATGAAAACGCTCTCAAAACTGAGCATTCTAAAGTATTAAGTGACAACAGTTAACAATCCATGTCGCAAAAACGAATCAGGCAATTTTCCAAAAATAAGCCTGACAAAAATATCTTGCATTCTCTTTTCTCATACGTTGAGTCATTCGTAAATATCAAATTCGAGGCCGATTTCCATCAATATTTATTAAATAATCATCCAATGTTCTTCAACAGAGTCGCATAGTTATGTCAAGGATATTTAAGTGCTCCAACCATCTAAGTAGTTTTCAAAATACATTGAATCACATAAATGTATTTCCATCACTGAGAATAAGAAGACAAGACCATTAATATAGAAGGTTGAGTACGTAAAACGTATCATGGCTTTAAAAATAGTAATTTTCATAACTAGCTTTCCTAATCGTCAGCTGACCCAATAGTCTGAAGACAAAATAAAACGGATTCGTTAAGTGCTGATCCTTAGCAGCATGTACATCCCCTTCACGTTCCTAAACACACTATTTCAGCAAGATATTCCATGTGTATTGGTGGATTCATATATCATCATTAATTATAAGTGATATTTCATAAGTAGGTAGTGATATATTCAACCAGCACTAACTGGGCTTCCTAACACCCAAAATGCAGCTTAGGCTGTGGCTGAGGTTTTGAACTGTAAAAATTCAGTCTCAGCTTGACAATAAGCCCGACCCTCGAATAAATCAGCTGGTCTAGGAAAATTTTGTCTGACTAATTCTTGGTGACAGATTTGTTGTGAATCTAAAGAAACGTAGCCCGTACTTTTGACCAGGAGGAAACATTCTTTACCAGTTCTTTAATAACACATGAATTGTATGTGATTACGTGCTTCATTCAGATTAATTACGTTAAAATCTAAAGCAAGTTCCACTACTTATTGACGTCAGCCAGTGAAAACCTAGAGCAACAGGAAACTACTTCGTCCTAACGTGAGGTTCCATAGAAATGCTCATCCAAGAAACTAAAGTCGTTAGTTCTCATGTCAAGTGCTATACTACTCAGCCATTAAGTTGTAAAATAAACGTGCACAATTAGTTGGCATCCATGGTTGATTACATTGTGAAAAAGCCTAGTCAATATCTACTTCTCACTGTGAGATTTATGAGTACTTATAAAACACTTTATCAAATAATACCAGCCAAAGTAGATACACATCAGTCAAGCTGCCTCCAACTTCACTCAGTTTAAATATACTTTCAAAAGTAGATGTGCTGAAAGGGTAACGAATCAGGCATTTTCAAACTTCATAGATAATATACTAACGAACCTTACTGCTGAGGGATTAAATTATATGAACAACTGGATTATTTGAGATTTACTCGAGACCAAAAATGATGCAAGGACTTCATTAGAAATACTCAGTAAACTACATACCTCCGTTTCATTTCCATTGGCAGAGAAAATGAAAATGAAGTCTCCGAAATCTTTTCTTAGAAAGGATCAGTATTCAATTTTCAACTGCTTTGGTAACAGTATAAGCAACTTGATTCCCTCTATCCACTTTTGTCTGATCTAAGATTAAAATTCGTTTGGTTTAGTTTAAATTTCACTTTCCTCTTCTATTACCCTTGTTTCCAGTCTTTTCCCTGTGTCATCCGATAAATTGTCTTCAATATCACAGAAATCTGAAAACATTCAAAAAAATAGTATTTAACCCCTCACTTCCCTTACTGGTCCCAAATACACTTCTCATGTTCCCAAACCTATAGGTTTGGTAAAAAAGTTCCAACTACTATGATGAGTAATCTGCACGCGGTCGATAAAAACGCAACAGTACACAATAAATTGATACTGTCACACAAAATCAGTCATCCATGTTACATTTGATGCGTTATACAATTCTGAGTTAGGCAGTAAATAATTTACTGAGCCAAAATGACATTATAAACTACCTCTTGGTCTGTTGTTTTCGTAGAAGGATCAAGAAATGTGCCAATAGGTCTGATATGTTGCAATGCTAATGATTTTTATGTGCTTTGAGAGACCCTTGTTACGATGAGTTTACTGTCTTTCCAATAGCAAAGGTAAGACTTTGCAAGGGAAGAGAAGGAACTATCTAGTCTTTTTCCACTTTAAAACTCTGTATCCTTTCCAAATCCTTGGTTAAAACAGCAGATAATCTATGAGTAAAATGCTTCCAGTGATATTTGCGAGGTTATGGAAAAAACTGAATGTGCAGAAATGTTCACTCGCTTGCTTCTTGTTCAAAAACATTTTTAAATCTAGTACCGCTAATACTCATCCATTCTACAAAAACAGGTTCAAAATATTCGAAAAACAAACTGCTAAACAACATAAATAGAAGCTATCCTTGTCAATATGTTTGTCTTGAATAAGTGGGTCATAAGGATTTAGACATCAAATAGATTTTACTTTCATCTGGAACACAACTCATTTCTAATGCACCCATTAATATTCAACTCAAAGCATTGTAGTGTTTACATTATCTCGATCCGGTCAGAGGACTTATATAGACTGAATTCAGTGATGATAAACTCGATAGCAAGTGACTGAGACGGTTACCTCATGTTTAAATCACTGATTTAGTAAAAAGAAAATGCCAGATAACTGTAATGACATCTGACCACTCGTGAAGTGCACAGCTTTTCGCATTAGACTACAGTATTTGCCCTCACCTTTTATACCGTATTTAGACACATGTAAATTACTTGAACAGGGAAATTGTTGGTATGTATGCTACTTCCATTATTAGTCTAAAAAGTAGTTTGCACTAAGTAATAAGGATAGGGATTAATACATTTTAGAGTGCACCCTAATAGCTCGGTGATAACGTCAATGGCCATAACAATGAGTAATGCGAGTTCGAATCTCAAAGGAGACGTTAGTCCCCTTGAGGTCGTAAATATTCTTTGCTGACAAGTACCACCAGCCAGTTAATGTGCCTTTACATATTTGAGAGATTCACTGATCTTGTCCTGGTTTTGGTCAAACATTATATACCTATTACAACTGATAAAATGTTCAGTTGTGTTCCTTTTTACTGAGGTGAGAATGAAACAGCTAGTGAAAACCACTACTTAGGTGTAAGCATATGTTTTATCTCAGTCACAACCACTTAGGTTTTCAGTCAGCTTTAACTAAACGATGCTCTGTGAGTCCTTTCATTGAGGGTATCGGATAACAAGTAAAGCAGACACCAACTGACAGGAAGTGGATGGGTGACACAATGAGCAGTAGATACAAGCAATATTGATGTGGTAGTAAAACTTAAACATTGTGGTAGAATGTAACTTCATTTTAGTTCCTTGATTGGATGTTTCGCACAGTGGAACAGTATTATTTAGTGGATAACGTTTAGGACATAATTTATTGTCTATATCAAGTTAACTACACAACTTTGAGATATCCTACATATAGTCCTAATTTCCTCGCGTCATTTGTGATATGACTAGTAAGATTTTCCATATATCCGAAACAGGCGCTGAGTCACTCCTGCTGCATGTACTAAGTTTTGATTCTATAAACAAACATTCAGTTGTCCATCTTTCCCTCCACCTTACTACGATAGTTTTAATGACTTTCACCCTGTTCCATCCTATTGTATGGTTGTGTGTAATTGTATGCATAGCAATGGCTGAGCTTCTTTCTAAATTTCTTGCCTTATTATGACCTACCAATTTTGACCTAGCTAGGCTTTTGTGTTCAGATAGCCTAATTGACCCTGGTCAACTACTTTGACCTATGTATTTGACCTGGCAATCGTTGCAAGGGTTTTGGTAAACTAAGTCATCCTGCTTAATTACATCAGTAGCATCTTTTAACCTACGAAGCTTATTTCGAAGTGAGTTTGTATTTTTAAAGCCACTCTAATCACATCCTTGTTGAAAATCCTACGTAATGTTTCTGAGGTCCCTTCTTTGTGCTGTAGTACTGTACAGGTTTTGAATTCTATCTTCACAGTATTGCCACTATTATGACCATTGTTATTAATATTATTACTACTAGTAACACCTGTGTTAGTAATATTAGTGATATTTTTCTTAGGATTTCTAAGCAAATTGTCTGTCCTTAATGTATCCGGTTCCTTGTATTCGATCTGTTTTACTAGTAGGTTTTCTGGCCCTGTTACTTGGACATTTTACGAAGCCGGTTTTAACTGATACAGGGTGAAACGGTTTGAAGACTGAGTACCAGTTTGAGTGTGAAGGTTTTTCATAGACACTAATGTGTGAAATTCTACCTTCGTTCCATTTTATTTTGCAACAGAACACGCAATATTAGTAAAACACCTTTAATTCTGTCTTTGCGTCTAATTTCATTTCATTCATAATGTGATAAACTACACTCAGAAAAGACATCTTAGTGGCAGATAATACCCAGGTTTTTAGTTTCCTATCAAAAAAGTATCAGACACGGCAATTTAAGTCTTTTTAAATCTCACCTAGTTATTGTCCCCTGTTTCATTCCTCACCGTACACATTTAAATGGAGTGGTTCATAAAATACATAGGGGCATTAACTACAAATTCATTTTGATAGTTACTGGGGAGTAATATGTACACTGGCAGATGACAGAACATTATTGCTCCGGTTGATAATATACAGAAATTTCTTTTATTGTTTGTCACAAATAACTGTCACTTGAAAACTGACTAAAACTGAAGCACTTTTTCTGCCTTGGTTCTTGTAATTGAGTAGAACAGATCTCACTTTACTGTACTGTGTTATCAACACCTTCAAACCAACTCTGTGAACATCCGTTCCGTTGAAAAAGGTCAATTGCGTCACTTCATAAACACAAACAAACCATAACTTCTTCTGAAGCACTTGTAAAGCCCTACATGTTCAACAAATCAGTTTCGTCGTCGCATGAGTTAAGATCTCAGTTATTTTCATATCTACTTGAAAACTAAATATATTCAGAAAGTAGGATATTCTTAGTAAGTAAATTTGTGATGGATATTTTGATAAACACCTTTTAAGTTTTATTTTCAACCGTATTTTTAAGCATTTCAGTGGTCAAATGTAATTGCAGATCATCGAAACCAGACAGAAAAGTGTTTTGCCTAAAAAAGAAAGGAATAACGAACACAGTAGGCTGTTTTCTCTGACAAAGAACATATAAACTCTGTTCCTTATTTACATGAAATTTACTGATTCCCTTTTGGTTAAATGAATGATCGATGGCTATGTATCATAATTTGTAGTCACATGTATTCATGTAAAAATTAATAGACATATATATATATATATATATATATATATATACATCAAGGAAATTAATAGAATATTTAATATGTACTAGTATATATTGGACGCTGTTTGTTTTTATGTCAACGAAGTCCAAAATTTGTTTCAATGCAGATTACATTTACACAAAAATAAGTTCTGCACTAGATTGTATACAAATAAAAGAAAATGGAGAGTATTGAAATATTAATTGGAAAGAAATCCTAAGCTTAAAATTAATAAAATAGCCAATTTAGCACAGATGAAATGAAAAAGATCTCCTGTGAGCTTTGATTTACTGGCTTTTCATTTATTTTTACTGCATAGATGCAGTACAAACATATTTGACTGTCATAAACATTATCCTGCTTCAAATCTTGAAATGTTCTCAGACTTAAGAGAGTATCCAACAGTATTTTTCGATGTACAAAGTCAACAATTTTTGGAAGTATAGCAAATATATCCGTATATTTCGATATGCATACATACAGCTACTTGAAAAATGACTGAGCATCAAATGAATTTTAGTGACCTGATGCAAGAATTCCCCTCTATGAACTTTAAAAGAACTAGAATACAACAATGGAAGCAGGATGAAAAGGATTCGTCTTACCCCATCGCCATTTTGTTAACTGCTTAAGTTTTAGAATAGAAGAATACATTTTCTAAATATCTAGTCCATAGTTGTTACGAATGTCCTGGAAGGGTTCGAAAGCCGAGTCTGATTAGAACACTATCTTAGTTTTAATGTAATCTACTAAGAAAGTTGTGGCATACACAGAGAAACTTGCATAGGAAATCTTGTTTCGACCTCTTAAACATGCCAGGATTGTACCAAAACTTATTTATGTAATAAAATACATAGTTCTATTCAAAATGCAGCATCTCCTAATTCACCGGAACAGCCAAAGTGTCTATGGCTAAGGGAAACTAGCACTCTGGACAAGATAGTCACTAGGCATCTGAGTGACTCAGAAAATCAGCTAGACACCATGAATTCTTTCTGCATAATAAGCAGAAAAATAGACTTCATCTCTTTTATGGTTCGTTAAGACAATACCGATCAAAAACCTTAAAACTAACTTATGCATTCAACACGAAATCAATCTTAGCCTGTCATTCCCTTTCTAAACTATTCTTGATTTTTACTTTCATTTGATTACGTAACCTTTTACTGAGTCTAAATATTCATTCTCGCTGATATTTAGTTACATCTTATTTTAAATGGGATTCGTTCAGACAGACTTTCAGCTGACTTGGCTAAGTTCACTATATTTCAGCTTTAGTAACTCACTTATTTGGTAAATAGCGTATGTAGTCTTGTATTTCAGGCCCTTTAATATTCGGGTTGCTTGCCCTTTCGTTGATAATTAAAAATTTTGTTGTATTATGCAAATAACTGTGACAACAACTGTGTCACCAAAATTTACCAATGCTCTATGAATATTCATTTTCGTTTTAATTACTGGCTGATATTCGGTATCTTCCAACTAATTAAACAAAGTATTCCAAGTTGTTATTCATCGTAGACTGACATCAGTTGGAGGAACAAAGGAAATCTGGGAGCACTGGACAGCTGTTTCGTCCTAGTATGGGACTCCTCATCAGTGCGCACCCACAACCCTACCCTCCCCGGACCGAACCCGCGACCTTCAGGTTCTGCAGCCAGCGCGTTAACATTGAGTCACTGGGTCAAAATCCAGTGCTCCATATTTCCAACTTCTGTTAGCTCATGATACAGCGCAACCGCCACCCAATATCATCGTTGAGTAACTGTCCTCATGACCATCAGGCTTTGACTCCACCGGTCACGACTTCTCATTGGAACTTCGGGAATACTTCTCGAAGCTAGTCACCAATGAGCACCAGTTCAATTGAATTTTGAGGGAGTTGTGGAGATTGGGTGGTGGTTGCGCTATGTCGTGAGCTAACAGAAGTTGGAAATATGGAGCACTGGATTTTGACCCAGTGACTCAGTGGTAACGCGCTGGCCGCAGAACCTAAAGGTCGCGGGTTCGGTCCGGGGAGGGTAGGGTTGTGGGTGCGCACTGATGAGGAGTCCCATACTAGGACGAAACAGCTGTCCAGTGCTCCCAGATTTCCTTTGTTCCTCCAACTGATGTCAGTCTACGATGAATAACAACTTGAAATATTTCCAAATCTCTACAACTCCCTCAAAATTCAATTCAACAAAGTATGTTAAATTCTTAATAAAACTATGTTTTGGTACCATTGGGTCTAAATAGCTGCCAAGATACCAAAGAAATGAGAGGAACTCATTTCGCCCTGTGCCACTTGTTGTTTTTGCTATTTTTTGAAGGTTCCGTGAAGCCAACACGTAAGAGATGTGACTTGCACGAATCCCTTCAAGATCACTAGAAGATACTGAACAACAACAAGCTATATATTAAAATTCATGGCTGCGTTACATGCAGATTTGTTCAACTTTCGAACAAATAAAACGCCTGTATGCTCAAAACATCGCTATTATTTATCTCAACCAAATGTTACAAAGCAGAGTAGTTCACCCCGAAATCAAGGCTGTGCGCTGGATTTGACTCAGACGTACAAAATAAATCCTGTAAGACTGGTGAATATTTTGAAGATATTAGAGAAACTCTACTTCAGTTAAGCTTCATTGTGTACTTTCAGTAGGGTAGTGTTAACAAAGATACGAGAAGGTTCAACTCTTTTGCCAAAAGAATCAACTATCAGACACCAAACAAACACTATTTTTTCTCTTCTAAACCACAAGATGAGAATAACGGTCAATGTTTGATCTGATGCGTGGAAGTTGTAAACCTCTGAGTTTCCTCATGTAGGTAATAAGCTGAACATAATGGTTAAATTTTACTGAATACTGGTTACAATATGACTGCTTGTATGCACTGATTACGAAATCGCTGTTGATCAAAGGTTATTTCCCACTACCCTTAAGAAGTAAAGTTTCTTTAGGAAACCAAGTGGCAATTGAAACAATATGTTAATAGCATAAATGCAAGTCCAGTTGCGAAGTGTTTTAGGATGAGGCAGGATATTTGTAGCTCATGAGGATGATTTGATGTCATTGTTTTCTCTGGGCGGGATTTTTTAATCATGAAGCTTTCGTCGTCATTCCGGACAATATCATCATCATCACAAACTTCAGAACGAAGTGAGTAACAAGGTTTTTTCCGCAATTTATTTGGTACGTTGTCCTGATAGCCTTTTGTGTGACTGATTGTTCCCGACATGATCTTGTCACTGTCTCCATGTTTATTTTGATTGGTTGTCCTGATGATCTCATATTTGACCTTCTTGATGTTTCTTATTGGTTGGTAGATTGGGGCAATGTCAACATGTCTGTTGATTGATCGATGACCTAAAAACCAATCTTCTAAACATTTCTCGGCATTCTATGTATTTCCACCTCCCACGATTTTCAAGTTTTCCCAGATCACCAGGACAACCAATCAGAATAAACATGGCGACAGTTACAAGATCATGCAGAAACAACCAGCCAAGCACAAGGCCATTAGGATAAGCTGTTAAGCCGCTTGTGGAGAAAATATCACAGCTTACCCCTTTCTGAAGTTTATGCTGATAATATTGTCTGGAATGAAAATGAAAGCTTCACGATTCATCCACCTAGCTCAGAGAATACAACATCATTAAGAAGCTTTCTAACTTTAACACACATGTATCCGAAATCAGAATTGTTACGGTTTTGTATGGATATGCTTGTATATTACTCCCACTTTCGAAATCTATGTAACGATTTGCGGATAAATCGAGGATGCTATCACTCAAATAACCGGAATTTAATGAAATTCAGACACTTTTACTCCAAAGGTATTAGCTATCACCAGATTTTCTGATATCTATGGACTGTTTATCCTGAAGTTGTGTAACTAGATATTTCCCATAAACTAGTTTACTTGTTGACTTCAGTCCAGCGTCTGTTATTTCCAGGCTTCTTATGCATGGAAACTCTCTTAACCTTAAACAGAATGCCACCAATTAGTGTGGAAAATAAAGCAATCATCATGCTGTTTTTTCGGTAATATTTATCCTCCACCTATTTTTGTATCTTGGATATCTTACAAGCGTTTGATTTCAATCTTTGACGTGATGGTTCATTTCTATATGTAGTATGCAAGTTCGAAAAGTGGGAGTTATCAGAGTCTCGGCATCCCACTGTAAACGATGTCTGAGTCAATTTCACTTACTCTTTTAAGGAGACTCCCTCCACAATTTACACAATAAACAATTATTTCCCCAAAAATATATCTTTCCCATGTGTGTGCATGCCAGCTACCTCAGTCTCAGATATCAGTTAAACATCAAGGGAATTCAGTTTCAGAGGATTCACCAAAGCCACTTTATCAGCCCAACAACATAAATTTTTAAACGTTTCTCATAAAAAAGCTTTTTACCAATCTGAATTTGTTCTTGTTTGCATATATCAGTTCTGAGTAGTGGCTAGTAAAATCTAACGCTTCTTCTAACTGAACATTTGTAAATAACGAGATTGTAAAGAAGAAACCCATCATTTTGTGAGGGAAATCGACTTGATCGGTTCTCATTACAAATTAGAATCTGCATTTTGAACTGCAGAGGACTTATTTCTTGTGAATAATTTCATTACTTTTGTGCTTTTTGCGTCCCTAGCAAATCTAAACAAAGCGAAACCGAATAGATTTGTAGAAAACAATGAATCCTTAACGTTTCTATGCATTCTTTTTAAAAGTTTACAAGCTTATAAAGCTTTACTGCTTCAGGAATAATATATATATATACATAGTGCGAAATTGAGAAGTAAGTTTTTCACCAAAAATTAGAAAGTAATCGTTTCAAGGATTAGAATAGTTAAAAGAGTTTTGTGAAAAATTCAAGTAACACTTCTGGGATGAATGTCACTTTGAATATAACGGAAAGGTATCCTTGTTAGTAGAGAAGAAAGGCGAAGTGGTTTGAGCTCAAGGCTTCGGAATCCTAGTTAAAATGGAAGCTAATATAAAAAGAAATAAAATCTATCTGACAAGGTAAGAAGTTATGCTACATAAGTTTTCATCAAGGCAACTGGCAAACCAACAACAGTCACCGTCACTAAACTATTAGTTAATAATTATCCTGCGCAATTTATTGAGAAATTCTTACGGACACACGAAAAACAAAAAAATATCAGTTCGATTAATAACGACAACACGAGAAAAAAGGAGTTCACAGCCACCATTGTATTACCCTATAAGGAGGGTACCTCAGAAACTTTATGTGGAATCCTCAACAGAGATGGAATTAGGGTGGCATTTAAACGTAAAAACTCACTCAGAGATAAACTTTGTCGGCTTAAGGATCCGATAGAACCAATCAAGCAAAATAATGTAATCTATCAAATACCATGTAATGACCGTGAGGTCAAGTATATAGGTCAAACTAGTCGGTCGGAATCAGTTAGAATAGCCGAACGTAGGAATTTAACCGAATATAGAACAATAGACCAAAATAAGATCAACAATCTTTAAAAAAATCTCGGCTATTGTTATGCATGCATTAACACACAACCACACAATAGGGTGGGCTAAAGCCACTGTACTTAAGTCAGTTCAATATAATTAGGTGGAAAGAGAGGTTGATTAGTGAATCTTTACTCATCGAATCAACACTCAACACATGTAATAGAAATGACGCAACACCTATACAAGAGATATGGAAAATTTTGCTACCAATATAAACAACTCATACAAAGTGACGTAATTATAAAAATCAAATGTCTAAACTAGTGTGATTACATTAATATGATTATGAGCAATAACTTATGCTCAAAGCGTCATCAATTAAATAATACTAGACCACCGTTATTATTATGATTATTATATGAAAAAAGGCCATCGTATGTTATAAATCAAATAAACAATTCAAATATGGAATTAGATTCTACCACAGTGCCCAAGTTTTACACCTATATTAATAAACTAATTTTGCTTTGTTGTTGACATGCTCATGTATGTCACCCTACCCAACTCAGGATTTAGAGGAACTGACTTCTTCTATGGAAGGCATCTAGCTGACTAGGTTTATGCAGATAACGTAGTTCTGTCGGGAAACGATAAACAGTATGTAGAGACCTTATTGAGTAATTTAATTAGATAGCATACAGTGAAACAGTAATGCTTGCTGAATGTTTTGAGCGAAACTAATGGCTCACATTTATGTCGTGGTCACAATTTTCCGGTTAACTTTATGCAGGTCTATTATTTTCCATTCTTTCATATTAATGTTAGTAGAACATTCCACATAATCGGCAATGAATTATCAATATTCAATGTGTTTGATGGAATGATCGGGATAAACAACTTGTGTTTGAGATTCCATCAGGCTAATAATAATGTTCCAGTGTGCTACAACTATTAAACTTATTCAATACTGGATTTGCACAAATCCTGTCCCACTATTAAAGCATAGAAGCTTTTAGAGACGCTAAACGAAAATGTATGTATGGCACTTACCTCTTCCTGTCATATGTAAGATAATGCTTCAAGGCTCATCTGAATAGTTTTTTAGTTTAGGATAGGGACTGAATTGGTGGGGTATGTCGACCACTTCACCTGCTTGAATTGCATTAATCCATTTTCTGGCAGAATCTCAGTCCAAACACTAATTGTTGGTTTGGCAATTGCTGATGAACACTATTTGTGGTGCAAGTGAGACATTTGACTGTATATCAAAAGACAAATGTTTTGTGTAGCACTTCTCTCTCTTCTATAGTACCACAGACCATGACTGTTGTAAGCCACAGACGTGAGTGAGGGAGAATTCTTTGACTACAAAAGTATTCGTAACAGTGTTAGTATGTGTTCGGAGCACCATATGAGCAATGTCAAGGTTAGCCGTAGAATATGAGGTGCACTATCTGTGTTGTTTTCATCCAAGTAGAATTTTGTCGACTGTTACCTCCAATGAACTAACCTACGTATTTTATGCAGATTCCAAATAGCTTGCGTTCGTTTTTAAGCTGGAAACAGGCTCAGTGATATTGGCTAAAGTCTTACTTAAGTACAAACATATGGTACTCATTAGTCAATCTCTGTTAATGTGAAATGAAAGTCAAAAACAGCAGTCTTACTGGAAGCAGCTAAACATTCAAACCAATATTCCAACCTTTTGCCCGAACTACGAAAACAATAGTGGATACTAAGTGGATCACTATGGTCTGTATATTTGTGGCTCATTTGGACGATCTTGATTGTTTTGAAGTTATTGCCAATGATTTCGTCTAGATTAAGGCACTCAGCTCAGATACAACAACGGAACCAATATTATTACGGTTTATTTCATCAGTAATTCAAATATATCACATCAGAAGCTTCACCGTTTACGAGAACAAGACTCACCTGTTAGCTTCTACATTGGGTTATATCTTAGAATCAACACAAGAAATAAGCAATGGGGAGTAGCGAAAGTATCAGTGACTGCAGAACATTTATGTATTAACTGAAAAAAAATTATTTAAAGAAAAGCGAAAATCTTGCCCATGTAGTATGTCACTGAGGTGGAACAAAAGTATGGAAGATGGGTCTGATGGTCAACCGTAATCGTCAGTGAGTATTCTAATGGTCAGCATGGCTGTTCTTTATTCTCCCCTACGCCTTCATCACTTATCTTCTTCTTCGTAGATCATTCCATACAATGATTATTTAGTAATATGCATCACATTTCCATCTACCTGAATTCACTGTTTACGATCTCTTTAGACATAGCTTCTTTATTATATTCTTTCATATCACTTTTCACTGCTACTAATTCATGCCATTATTTGTGGTAGTAATATAATTTATACGAAAAAATACCTCCATTTTTCTCGAATTAGTCAAGAAATAGAAGTTTAACAGACGCAAAAGCTTTATATGATTCATAAATTAGCTGTCAACAAAACTTGGGAGAATTTACTAAAAGTACCCTTGGAGATTGTTGAGAAATAGAAACAAGGCAAAAGCACAATTTTCCGCTAACATTTACTCTACAGATAGTGATAAAAGGAGCTGTAGGAAAGTAGTAGTTTTGAACGAAAATGTATGGTGGTAACAGGGCAGAAGGTATATTAGCTGTGAGAAATGATGAAAAAAGACAGTAAAAAATGGGAATAAATAAAAAGAAGACACATAAAACAGTCTACGTACTTTTAACTGGGCTAACAGATGAGTGATTTAAGTTAAATAAATACTAGACAACTGTTCAAGGCTAAATTCCCTCTGAAGTATCAATGTTTATAAATCTGAAAACCAAACTGATGAAGTAGTCTTCTGTAAAAAACTGAGGAGGCTGGGTTAGGCATAGTTTATTCGTTTAAAAACGACGACCTGTTTAAAGATTTTGGCTACCAATTAGCTTCCGTTGTATACATTATATCAGATTTCTTCTTTTCTATGTGTTTCAATTATTCAAATGCCAATAAATCATAAAAAGTACTTTCATGCATTCTTAAGATGTCCCAAACCTATTATCATACAGGCTAACAACAAAATTGCAAGAAAATATCCCTTTAGATGATGATGGACTCTTCAGCGCATAACCTTTCATCACATAACTAACACAGGAATAGTTAGCAGGAACTGCAAATTTTTATACTGGCTGAATTATCCTCCACTACCAAACCCACGGGGACTATTTTGTTTATCCCCCATGCAACAACATACTCACAAACTAGACGACAACCTAAAAACAACTGCTCGTAGTGTATTATTGCTTATCATACAGTTACTATTAACAATATTTAACTACGTTTGTTGTTTAATTTGGAGATACTGTACATTGAGTAAATCTGTTGAAATATCACTCTGTGAATCCCATGTTGTACTGAAAATTGTTGTCTGGAATAAAGTGATGATTGTTATATTAATAAAAAGTGCTTGGAACCATTCTGAACAAATGCTTCATTTTGATGCAACTGCGGTTAATTAACTAGACCATGATTATAGTCAACGTATGGAAGAGTTTAGGTTTTTTTTATGACCTAGTAGTTGACTTTACCACAAAGATGATAGCCATTCATGAAAAGCATAATATTCATAACTCATAGGCGAAAGTAGCTTTTTAAGTCAGTTGCTGAAAGTTGGCATACGCATGCAAACAAGATTACTTTGCCACAGGAGAAGCGAGAAGACTGTTACAGAGAAGAAAAAAGTGCTCTTTCGATGAACGTTTTTTCCTAGCTATACATACTTGAACAGAACGTTCCGCGGTAATTCTTGATCAAAGGTCAAACTATACTGCTTGAAACATGTTGCTCAGTTTATATATACATTTAGAATAGGGAAATAAACGAAGCAGAAATATGACTCTAGTAAAGTATTAGGAATACAACTAGTTTGAACAAATGTCCTGAGGTCAACTTTATTGAATTTCAAACGACTATGCGGTTGAGTGATAAAGTTTCCTAGGTAAACTTAAAGACTGGAAAGGTAACTTGGAAACACTGGCATAACTATAAATTAGACATTGGTTTGAGCATAAAATCATTCAAGTTTTACAAATTATTGGACTTGTTTAAAACTCAGAAATACAGATTACCGGTAACTATTTCATATGTTCATGTACGTTGGTAGCTAGATTGTCAGTTATTACTTATATGACAGTTAGAGGTTTGCATTTATAAAAGCAAAGTACACCAAAATTAACCATAACTTTATCATCAGTGTAATATTTTTGGTAGGGTAACAATGAGAAAAAAGTCTTGGTTTTATCTGACTCATATTTCGAATAGTCTTTTTCAGGTTGAATTACGTGAAAGTGAAACAATAGTCTGAGTCTTCAAAGGTACGCAGATATCATGAACTTACTTCAAATTTCTGGAAAAGTAATTTCACACAAATGATTAATCCTTAGCTATTTTCAAAAGTTGGTATTTCCTTAGCGATCACTCAAAGCTAATTAATGTAAGCCAGATAACTACTTTTTTCCTACGTGAATGTCATCAGTAAACAAAACCACTATCTTGCAGGTGATAAGTCTCTTACTGATCACCTCATTAGTCGTGTTGTCAAAAATTTAAAGTCTGACATTTCAAACCCTAATGAACTCTCTTGCCCTAGTGGCTTGATAGATAACGCTTTGGCGTTTGAAGTGATGAATACTGGGTTCGAATCTCAACGGGAACAACATCACCCAGCTGAAGAGTCCCAAGTGAAACGAAAAGTGCGTCCTCGATTCCACTGTGATGTATCAAGCAAACTATAAAATAATAATTAACACCCGACAGTAATTAGTTTACTTTCTTTCCAGCTTCCTGTTATATATGTTTATGCTTACCAACTTGATAAATTGCAGTGTTTGCAAAGTAACGTCAAAAGTACAGCAACGCAGAAAACTTTTCTGATATTAGCGGGTGACTTTCATTGAATGGTCAGATAACCGGTTGTGGTTTGGAGATGTGTTTAACCCAAAATGACTTTCAGAAAGGACTTTTCAAGAAGGCTACTTGTAAGTAGCACTATTTCTTCACATATCTTATCTCTTTCTTTACAATAAATGAACAAACTGATTGAGTTTAAAATGTTGATTTTAAATCTCAAAAACGTTTTCTCTGCCAGATAAAAATTTCCCTTCACTGAAAATGTGATCTCAGATTTTTATCAGTTACTTCACAATCATAGAAAGAAACAATGAAGTCACACTTAAGTTTGGAATTTCCAGCTTCACGTGCCAATCAAATAAATCTGGTTGTAAGACAAGATTTGAATAATAAACCAGACAACACAGCCTACAGCATTAGCTTAACAAAACTTGTTTTTAGTTACCCTTTAGAGAATCAGATCAATAAATATACTACTGAAGAACCTGAGCAGTTAGAAGCTACTTAGGCTGATCTGTAGATTTCACCAGCCAAATGAGAGTTATCTAAACACTAGATGGTATTTTGCTCGCTTGAAGCTGGGCTCATCAATGGTGTTCCTGAACGAATTCAGTGCATACACCCAAATAAGTCCAGACTATTTAAATCTGGGTAGATTAAATGTATGAATCACCTTATCTAAAATAGGATGACCAGTAAAGTAAGTCACACTTGTGACCAAACTAACAAACATCTTCTTGATGTAAATTGCTGTCTGACTGTACAACTTCCTATTGAATATGTACATCATTACTTGCTGACGGAAATTTTCATTTTTTACTGTTGAGACATAGTTTATACTTCTGTATTCTGCCTAAGAAGTATGATTTGATAACAAACGTTTCTTATATTTGAAAACAGGATCCCATGTAAATAACAAAGTAGTCAACTACTTTTTTATACTTTAGGTTGATATTAATCGTGGAGTGAAACCAGAGAACCACTGGAAATCTGAGAGTATTGGACAACTGTTTCGTCTCTGCCCATGTCCTCAGCAGTGCATACCCATGACCACACCAAGAACTAAACTGACAGGAGCGGGAAATGTGGACCACTGGATACCAACCCAGCGGCTGTGCAGCAGCGTGCTAGTTGCGAGACCTGGAGGTCCTAAGTTCGATCCCGCCTGGGGTCATGAGTGTGCACTGGTGAGGTGTCCCATACAAAGACAAAACAGCTGCCCAGTGCTCCCAGACTTCCAATGGCTCTCCAAATGTTGTCGGACTATGATGAATACCAACTTGAAACGAACAAGCAAGTGCCCATAAACCTCCAAATAGAAATACTTTTTATTTATCTGGTCGCAAAAACTAGTTGGACTTGACAATAACTTGTTTTCAGAAATGAATAAAGGGTTCGTATTGAGCTTTCATGCTAGAAAGAAATGTTTTGAGTTTTAAACAGATTTGTTTGTTTCATTTTGCGAGAAGAAATTTAGCTAAGTTACCATATCAAGGTAGTGGGAATGTTTAGCGCAGGATCAGAATAGAACTTGGTTGGTGCACAATCGTGGCCTCATTTTTGATCCAGCGAGTATGAAAGCTTGAAACGAAAATTATATATATATATATACATAAACGAATTAACCTGGTGGTTACTGGTTCGAATCCGGCCGCGGTTCAAATCTTCATCTCACCTTTAATCATCACCCAGTACTAATCCATATATACTACAAATAATTTTTGTAATAACTTCCAGAAGATGAATGTTTTGAATTATCACATATTTTAACCAATAAGTTCCCTTTGTCATCGACAAAATAGTAAGACGTAATTTGCTTGAATGGTGGATGTATTTTCTCGAAGTAGTTTGATCACACAAGTACTTGTTATAAGTATTTATGCGAAATTTCTGATTTAAACATTCATTTAGGAAACAAACTACTTGAGCGAAGGAATATTTCTTTTCAATAGGGCCTCATCAATAGCTATACACACGTATATTGCACAAAGAAAAGAAGAGATAATTCAGAGAAAATAATTTCCTTTCAATGATTTCAGTTTCTAAAGCTATAAAGTCTTACTTATATGTATCACATATATCAGTCCATTATTGAACAATAGTGTATGTAACCAACTACATAAGAGAAATTGAAAGAAGGGCTTTTACTGAGTTTTATGAACTTATGCCAACGAAAATACGACTGAAAGGCATTCACAAATTCAAGTTTCAGGAATCCAATAGATACAAAACAGGAAGTTGATATCATAAGAGTTTTCAAATTGTTACTGAACAACAGTTGCATCGCTAGAGAAAATTTAAAACACTGAATTTAAAACTAGAGAGGAATCGTGTAATATATCAGATAATGAGAATAGAAAGAAAGACGAGTTGTTTGACGAAGTGGAATTTGTTGGTGGATGGGAAACTCTGTTTAATATTGACAAAAAGTGATTGAAGAAACAAGGATCATAATGGTGACAATAATAAAATAACTAATTATAAGTCACCTTTGTGTGTTCAAAAGCAGTTTGTTATCTCATTAAACCTTCCTTGATGAACTCAACTCTGAAGCCAAGTTCGAAGTACTATTATTTTCTCTGTATTGATTTTCATTGTTATTCAGCCTTTCAATTAGCCTTCCTACTTGACCTCTTTTCATAAGGCGCTTATAAAAGCTATCCTAGCAACTGATGAGAGAACAAATTACATTCCTTCATTTTATGGAAAAGTACTTTTCCAGGTGAAATACCAAAGCTTGATTAGTTATTTGAGCTACTGCTAGGGCGGCTTTTGAAATTACCCCCTTTCATATTCTCATCCCTTATCTCATTATAAATTTTCATATCAGTGCTTATGATAGCAATGTCTATGATCAGATTGTTCGAAATGTGTTGCACAAATACATAGTATGGTATAGGCAAATAACGTGTTCTTGTCGTTTGGCCGAGGTTTATAAAAGGAACTAATTATCTCAAATTATTATGAGGTTGAAAAAAACGAAAAGAAAATGTAGAATATTTTGAGGGAGTTGTGGAGATTTGGAAATATTTCAAGCTGTTATTCATCGTAGACTGACATCAGTTGGAGGAAAAATGTAGAATAATTGAGACCGTGAAAAGACAAGAGATCGAATGTACCTCTTCAACACAAACATCAGACTTGAAGTGATGAGCTGCTATGTTGGCTTCCTATAAAATGATCTCTGGAGGGGACCATCTGTTCTCCGCTTCAATGTAACGTCCAGAGAATGGAATTACGAGTTCTTTTCGAATTCTAATGTAAAGCTGACTGATGGATGACAATTATTATACTTTTTGACTATGGCACTAATGTTAGCATTTTCGTCTAATATGATGAATATATCATCCATTTATTTCGTGTGCGGGTAGGAACTATCAGAATAAAGCCATTAGTAGTAGTAATAGTAGCATAATTGTTCTCAAATCCCACCGTTGTTGATTGGACCGAATTGATCGGTCCCTATTGGCATATAGGCTCCTTTGCGGATGCCTCGTTATTACTTGTGTTCTAATTATATTAATGATGGATCGTGGCTAGCAGTGGAATCCAGGATGACCACTTTGTCGTATTTCGTCCCTGTGGGAACAACATCACTCACTGGGAAGGAGGTACATCCAAATGACGAGTCCCAAATAGGACGAAATGCGCATCCTGGATTCCACTGCTAGCTACGATCCACCATTAACATTATTATTATTAACTGTCGAGGGAAGCACACTATTCTCAAAGTTTGCCATGAAGTAATCTGCCCGCAGCAATTCAAACAGCGGTTTTATTTTGATCCCATTCTTTTCTCTGTACGATGACGGACTTAGTTTACCGTCAGCCAATGTAACTGGTTTCACTATAACAGTTGAATTGGTAAATATACATAAGGAGGTAAAGTCAAGTTGTCTGCCTTTCACTGGAGAAGTCAGGATCGGTTGACCGTCAAATACACAGTGTAGCCTTGTAGTATTCATTAACCACTGTATCATAATTTTGTGAAAGTCTATAAAGACATGTAGGATAAAGATATGGAAAGAGGTCAAATGAGGAAGGTGAACTGAAAGCCGAAATAACTGTGAAAATCAGCACAGCAGAAGTAATAGTACATCGAATTTGGTTTCCGGCTGAATTCATCAAGGAAGGTTTGATGTAATGACAAATTACTGTGCATGTATTAAGTTTTTCTATCTTTCCTCTGTTGCTTTCAAGATAAAAGACAATTTTAGAAGCCATATATCTGTCATGAACACAGCTGTCTAGACCAAGATGATGCGTCAAACTAGTTAATCAAACTTATGACAAGGTTTTGAATTTAGACCTTGTTGTAAGCTTTGTGGAGCACAACTCAAATATGGTTGGAGGAAAAGATGAATTTCAGTGCTTGAATCTAAAACCATTAGTTGTTATTATGCAAACGGACTCTTAATTCTTAGAAAAAACATGCTATAGGATTTAGCCATAAACAATCAGCCTACCACTTCTGCTCATGATAATATTTTATGTTCACTTGAGGAAGTTAAAAAGAAATGTGAAGCATAGTATAAAATAACTCCTTTCATATTCCTTCTTGGATGATGACAGAAACGAAATTCTGCCTTAACTTTCAAAAGTATTTTCATACGCTTAAGTCAGAAAGAGTTTACTGAATTATTCGAGCAGAGCGTTTTATTATTATGTTAATCTTCATGTAATAGTTCTGATTGTTTTTCATCCTCTCTAATTTTGTCAGAATTGATAAGAAACAGCTTAGTAACAAAGCATTAGATTAGTTTACACTTCCAATAAAAAACACACTAAATCAGTTCTAAAGACTTTAAGAATCACCAGTGATAGCCGTGAATAATTTAGGGGAAGTAACTGCCAAATGATGGTCTTATATGAGAGTCATTGAATGAATTGGTTTACAGTAATTTTGGAATTATCTTGAGAAAAATATCTTCCTGGTTTACACAACAGCCTGTCTCCACTATTTCAGTCTTTCATTCAAACGGAAGTACCAACATGATGTTTGATCACTAGATAAGTATTAACAGTGATAATTTAGAAGTTGAGATAAATTTACTAATACTTTTAAAACATAGACAATGTCATAAAAGATTCCAATTAAAAATTTTATTTTCGGCTGGTTAATTACTATAGGCTGAGTAATTAGTGAATACCTTTAACGAGAAAGAACGTTGCATATTTAGGATCACAGACAACATTCATGAAAACATTCGAGAAAACAATCTCAGTGAAGATATCTTTGTGGTTGCATTGTGTTCTCTAAGTGCCTACGTCAGCATGTTCTACCGAAGAATGTCAGATATAGACCACCGATTAACTGTCCAGTGGGATGAAAAATAGTTGAACAAAGTGGAAGGCAAATGGTACAATTGAACACGATTAAACAACCCAGCTCAGAGAACACAATGCAACCAAGACCATCCACCTGAGCTACAAATATTCTCCATTATTTCGAAGATATCTTTGTTCGCTACAGTTGTACAATCTCAATTTATGCGTTTTTGTTCCACTATATTGGTTAATTGCAAGCCTTATTTAATTAAATCTAGTAACGAAATGATCAAGCTGAATGGTGACTAAAAATTTACAATTGTACTGTGAGACGAGAATAATTCAAAAAAGATCACAGAAACTAACATAATTAACAGGTGGACTACAAAGTTGCATAACATGTAGGAATATTTTTAAGAGTATACCTGGTCAAGGATAACATGGAGAAAAATGAAGTCATTGTTGGATTTTTAAAAGGCAATAAAATATATATAAAATGTAAATATTAGGAGAGAGATTAAAGTATTTTAGCAATTTACTAATTCCAAGGTAGCAGCAGGCATATGGCAAGAGCTACTGCAGTACAGAGGTGGAAATGTACCTTCTTTGATAAGATTTTTTTATTTTATAGATGACTCTGAACGCTTATTTAGTTGTAGTTCGGTGACCCGTGTTGATAAGGTGTCCAATTATTGCACCTCTGACGGATCCACTTACAACTCCCTGCAACCCAGTGGGGTGATGTTTTCTAAACTGTTTAGAGTGAATTTACAGCAAGCGACCAACATACCCGGCTCCAAAGCAGAAGGCGAAGTGACAAACGTACATAAAATTGGTCAGATGCAGAAGCATACGTTCTGGGTTACCAGGAACCACTGGATAGTTGAGTAATACAGTCCACAAGGTTGAAGCAGAAAAGGTTTTCTTTAGCGGGTTTGAAATCCTTCCTTTCGAGATATCAACAATAGAGTCATTCTTGAGATCAAGATTCATGAATAGCATTTTCTTTAGAGCCAAAATAGGTACCTCTCTTTGTCGTTTAGGTTTTAATTTATTGTCTTTAAATCGTGCTGGATATCCGTTCTCAATCAGAACCTTATTGAGAAGCGCGAGTTCTTCTTCGAAACCATCAGTACTGTAGTTCTGTCAAATATGATGGCCAAGTGATGTGTTCTTTTTTAACTTACAGGTACCCAGCTGTAGACATTTAACAACCGATAGTTCCTAACAGGTTTCCTATAAATGGGACCCCTAAGCATCCCATCATCTCGTCTAGTGAGTTCTTAGTCGAAAAACGGAATCTTTGGTTTCCTTTCTACTTCAGGTATGAATCTAATTGTGGGGGGGGGGGGCGGAGGTAATGGTGGTTGATAATGGAGGTACTATATTATGAACTAGCAGTAGTAGAAGAATGTAGATCATTAAATTACTACTCATCAGGTGAATGGTAAGGTGCCTACCACAAGATCTGACGGTCATAGTTTTGATTCCTGGTGAGATCGTGATTGCGCACCTTAAAGGGATCCCATACTAGAACATCACGTTTGTCTAGTGCTCCTAGGTTTTCAACGGTTCTCTAATTCATGTCAGTCCGTGATGAATACTATCTTGACATATAGTGACTTTTATCTCACTGACTCCCCATCAGCTGCAGACGACTCTGATAAGTATTAATTAACAACCGTATAAAAGTGAACAGGCCTTACCGTTTTATACAGTATACATGTATACATCCCTCTGTATACATTTTGACAAGGCAAGAAGAAAGATTAGAGCAGAGCACGCATATGTAGAAAAAACTACTTGAAAGGCTGGAGAAAAGGTATCGCATTGTATCATATTGTAGCAACTTTATTTAAAAGGTAATTCATCTGTCACTTGACTAAATATACCACTTGATATGAAGCAATGTAAAACTTCGGTAATCATTTGGGTAATGAACACTCAGTTTTTGAATATAGATTAGGCCAATGAAAGTTGTTGTGGATTGATTTGTTGGATATTTTATAATTCTTAGCGCATTCTTGAATATACCGCTTCTAAAGAAAACATCATGTAGAAAATACTTTTTACTATGGACTGAAATCAACCAGTGAACTACTGATTCCTACTGGATACCAGACTCAGTTATTTCCTAGTTTGGAACTTGATTGCAATAGACACTTTCATTCTAATTGGGTGATAAATTCACCATTCATGGGTTTTCGAGTCGACATCATTTAGTCCAACTAGTAAATCAGGATAAATCTGTTTATCAATCTAAGTGAAAGTCAGTATGAGAATTTCATCCGTTATCATGGGTAGGTGAATATCTCGTTCAATAAATGAATCATGGTCCATGAACAGAAGTTTAGGGGATTTATCTAGGTGGGTGACTGAATAGAACAGGGTCACTGTTCACTTTAAACGTTTCCATGGATTGATATCAGGTTGAGAATTACTCCGAATCAGGAGTCTCTGGAAACAGCTGATTCTTAGAATACAGTATTGCTGGTAGGACCCCATCGCTGCTAAAGATCGCCCTTTCGCTGATACAAATAAATGTCAGCGAAAGCTGTGTTAAGGCAGTTTAAATCAATTAGTCGATCTGTTCAAGTGATAAGCCTCAAGAACCACTGACAAACCTCATAAGGCAATAAAATCTCAGAGAGAAACTAATTAAAGAGAAATACATCCTTATCCTCTGTATTACAGAGTCTGTTATGGAATGAACCACACTGTAAGTTTTCACCTACCGCATTTCAGATGCAACCTGATGACTCATTTATGATGTGAATCTTTCATGGGTTTCTGATGTCTGGCAACTAAAATATATTTCCATTAAGAGATGTAGCATTACTACTCAAGTGACGTCGCACAAATTACTCAGTCATCTTTATGTCAATGGCATAACATTACAAAATTCACTGAGTTTTATAAAACTTTTCTCTATGGCTACTCAATGGACTGAGTAAAAAGATGTATGAGAGCCCAGGCTTAAATGACACAAATCCCATTAGAAAACAGACTGTTTTCCTCACAGTTGTACATTACTCATCACTGGGTTTAATACTCATAATTTTAGACTTCTGGAATTAATGCTTAGTTCTGTATGCTCAGGTCACAGCTCATTACTCATTAGAAATTCATATATATATATATATATATATATATATATATATAAACCCCAATTAATTGAGAAAGCTTGTTTAAAAGAAAAATCATGGGTGGGAAATCTGAATAGAAACTCTATTATTATCGCTGTTCCTTTTTACTGATTGGTAATTCATGTGCAAATGAGTCACAAAAGATAAATGAAACATAAATTAGATAGTCAGATTCAGCCTAGTTTGGGCGGAAGAGCTTGACAAATTGAAAGTACTTGAACAAAGGATATCCTAATGTAATTTTGAAGACAATACAGGTTACAAAATTGATTTGTGTTATAACGTGCAACGTCTTTTCTTTGAATATGCTGAGAGTTCCTGAATCATCAAATACATTCTAAGTCATGCAGATCCAGTTAGAATTTCCCAGATAATCGGATAACCATGTGTCTAAATGTCTGACTGCACCACAATGAAAAGAAATTGTTTGAGACCTTCTAGGATAAAATGGAAAGTATCAAGGCCATCAGTTCATATGGGAATCTTCCAGTGAACCTGAAGTTTTCTGCTTTTTTTCATTAACTTGATTTAGCTAAGAAGGTACATAGGATTGAAGGTTATTGTGTACTATGTTCAACAAAAAATTCATCCATTTCCCAACACAACAGTTTTTTTAACAGCATCATTTGAAGCATCTTAGATTCTGAAAACCCTTAACATAAAATTTAATCAAGTCATTCTCAATAAATAAAAGTATACCTTGGTTCTTGTATTTCGAAGTATTTACCTTGAAACCGGATATGACTCAAAACAACATGCATGCCGGCTGACATGAGTGATATAAATTTAAAACTAGGGGAAAAAGTTAATTCAAAAATGTAAGCTTGAATTATTGCTCATATATTCAGAAATGTTGATTAATTCAGTGTTGCAGTGAGTTGAAAAAAACCTCCTGGATAGCGACTAATTTTATGTCTTGTTGAAGTCTTCTTGGACTAATTCACTAACTTCAAATATCCTATTCTGCAGTTTCAAGCGATATATCTTGATCCCAAATATTTTTCAGAATTCATTCATCATCTTACCCAGATGACTGAAGCATGCCGAGAAGAAGACTATGAGGAGCTCGATAACGAAACATATAATGGATTATGGGCATGCTGTTGGCACCTACAAGTCCTTTACGGTAGACAGCAAAGCAAGAAATTGCTTGAAATAGGAGAAGCCTGCTCAGTTTCAGTTGTTAAACCAAACCTCTCCATTCAGAAAGAAATTGTAGTTAGCTTGAACCTGCAGCGGCAGGAACTACAGTGTCGCCTAATTATATTCAATCTTTCTTACTTACTCTTTTCTCTCAAATATCACCCATCTTATATTTTTATTTTCCTTTCTTGATCCGTTTCGCCTAATTAAACTTAATGTTACTACCGTTGTTATCACCATACATCTATTTTTCTTTTTATATCTGCATAAGTACTATTGACTATCTTGTTTTGAATGATATGATCTACGCTCAGTCGATTCAGTACTCACCCCTGTATCAACACTGTTATTATTATTATTATTATTATTATTATCGTCATCACTACCTGAAATCCACATGATCACTAGGTTGTACTATTATCCAAACTCATAACTAATCATGTAACCTATTCGAAATCCATTCAATTTTAAAAGTCCTTTCCTACCACTTGCATTACCACCTGGCCTGTAAAAACTGTTCATTTCTATTATATATATATATATATATTTGCCATACTATTCGGTCAGATCTTGATCGTAGTTCATACAAATGTTCATTTATATGCTTATGATTATGACTGAGGCAGTCGTGATTTAGCAGATTAGTATTGATACTGGGTGATTATTGAAGGTGAAATAAAAGCTTGGACCGCGGTCGGATTCGAGCCAGCTACTACCGGTTTACCGGCTTGGTACTCGTTACCCAGTTGGTAGAGTATAGGGCAGGTAATCTGGTGTTTCGAATCCGGTCGCGGTCCAAGTTTTTATTTCACCTTCAATAATCACCCAGTATCATTTTCTATGATGTTAAACCTAAATCGATGTCTCAGTCTAAGTCATATGTACTTATGTATGTATGTATGTGTGTATGTATGTATGTATGTATGTATGTATGTACGTATGTATATATGTACGTTTCTTTTGCATTGTTTAACAGTATATATAATCAGGTATGTAGGGTATCTAGCTGACGAGTACTACTGAAATTTATCAACCCATTAAATCCTGCTTTTTTCACATTCGTTGCTTGTTTTAGACAGTATTATCTGTTTATTTTTTGGTAACCCATTATTTGAATCAGATGAGTGTATCATATGAAGCAATGACGTATATAGTTGACTGGGATTTAATCCATCAGCTCACCTTCAAGGCTGAAATTCATTTGTTTGAACCAGTACTTTATCTACCATTTTAAAATCGTTTATTTTCCTCGACAACTGACTTCATTTAAAGGTATCCATTTCTCAATTCTTTACCATTTGAAGATCGCCATCAGTCATATTAATAATGTAGTTGACTGAGGCGAAGTAGAGAAAATAATTCTGCTGAGTTAATCTGCCAACAAGGTGGGGATAATTTCTATCAGGATGTTTGATGTACGTTTTTCACCTACTACAAGAAGTCCGATGCTCTTTGATAATCCTACATTCCCTCTAATCATAGTAACTAAGTTTGACACATGACTTAGCGTCATAAGTGTTTTAGTTAGTTACCTCACTTCCCATAGATGAATCTCTAAAAGAATTCTTGACGGAATGCAGAAGACTACTTAACATTCCATAGCGTACTCGGCATCTGGATTAAGTTAGATATTCGTACATCAACCATCTTAAGTAACTTCGTTCTTGTACTGCTCTTTACTTTTCTGTGTAGCTATGGTGATATGAGAAGAGTATGTCAGTAATACTCCACTGGGGAACTAGTCAGTAGAATAAATCATTCCACATAATCATTAGCTAGTGACCTTTGGCTGTTTTGTAAACGTAAGCGTTTCGGTTACGGTCATAGGGATCAGCCCCCGGTGTTTATACGCGTGAAGTTAAGTGCTTCAGTATAAAAGTTGTAGCATAGCTAGTTTTCAAGGTTTTCCGTTAGTTTCCTCCCGTTGTGTTGGTTTGAGTTATAGTAGCCTGGATCGAGCTATTGCTATTATTATTGCTGCACACCGTTCTGCTTGCTATCCCATTCACTCAGTCATCGAGTTTTGCATCCAATCACTGTCAGACACATGTGACAAATGCTTTTCCAGTTACCTTTTCCACTTAGTTAGTAGTAGTGGGTGAACGTTTGTGAACATACGACATACAGTTATAAATCAGTACCACATTAAATGAAGTGGTGATATATATGAAAATCAGTATTGAAATACTTGGATCCTAACTACCTGGGACCTTCACAATACTGAACTATTTACAAACGACAATGAGTGTGAATCTAGTGAAACCACACTTCTTTAGTTTTATCGAATCCTAATAAAAACCAGCTACGTTTCAAAGGTCCAGAATGAAAGGGCAAGTAGATTGGATGTGCGTTTAACAGCCTTCGGCATTAAATTAGGCCATTTAGACTCACTTAGAAACGGCTTCATTCGGCGTATTAGATCCACCATGATTCTTTTAACTTTGTTCATGATAGTGCCCATTGGTTTCTTAATTTCTTCGTAAGGTCCTGTTTCTATATGTCCCTTGACTTTCTGAATATAATCAGACTTGTCTAACACTACTGTTGAGTTGTCTTTGTCCGATTTAGCAATTACTATAGGTTGGATGTGATCATATCACTTCACTTTTTTATTACTTGGAAGATGTTATGATGGACACAAGAAGTCATCAACTGGCACAAGAAACCTAGGACACTACCGTTATGACGTCCTTGAAATTGTTTCTGAGTAAGTTGACGGTAGTATATTCTATACCTCTGAATGCACACTGTGATTTTTACTCCATTTTTTGCCACTTTTATGTCTACCACAAAACTGCCATGTCACAGTCAAGGTTGTCCATCCCACTGTTGGCGAATCTTTTTTTTACCGTATATTAAATCTGAACAAATTTATTTCATCTATAAAATACTTCAAGCAGCCTTACAAATTTATGCACCTTTGAAATAAGTCTGAAACCTCACACAGTTTAAGAGTGGATTTGGTGCAAGACCTACTTGATATGTATGCAGAAACCTATATTGAGAAGATGGAGCTTCCTGTATGTTAAAGCCAGCTCAGCATTTTTACTTTTACCCTTTCCAAAATATCTGAAATAATAAACATGCAGGTGACCACAAACCCATCATATTAAAAGGAAGTGATAGCCTTTCACCATTTGCATCTCTTGCTCTTTAAGCAAATAGGAACTGGTTTTCAATATGTCATCAAAGCAATAATGTTATTACATCTTATTACTGAGCAAATATCAAAATCTTCACAATAACCAGTATAGTCTTCCCATTATTGTCCACATACATTTAACTAAGTGTTTGGCTTCGTTCGTGCCTCTTCTGGTTATCCATAAGCAGGCAACCATTCCTAATAACATGCGTTTTCATATTCTACGACTACCTGGTTTGTTTGAGTAGTTTTATTTCTACGGTTAACAGATGCGTGCTTCTGTTGGTAACTGTAACACTGTTGTCTACCAAGACTAATCCTATAGAAATAGTCTGGCAAATTTAAGTGATCTGAACACTGGATGAAAACCCAGTTCCGCTGAAGCGCAGTTGATCGCCGATATATTTAAAGCAATTTCCATCAGAAAACCTAATCATTCACATGACTTGGTTTCTGGTAAACAAATTATGCAAACTATCAAAATTGACAGTTTAAGCAGTTGTAGTGTATCCGATTCAGAATGAAAAAATTAATATTTTAGTCTGCACATTATCTAGATCGGTTCAGTTTGGAAGTCATGAATGGGTCATGAGTGCCCAATGCTGAGAAACCCCATACTAGGAAGAAAAGTTGTCCAGTGTTCCCAGGTTTCCAATGTTTCTGCAACTGATGTCAGTCCATAATGAATACCAACCTAAAACCTAGACCGATCTGTAAGCCATGTTCATCAGTGCAGGCAGTTTCTCCATACTGAGGCAAGTGCTGAATGAATTTTATACAGCTATTCTATCAGCATTTTTTAACGTGGTTATTGATTTCAATTAAGTAGCACCTCTTCGATAGAACGCTTTCATCATTGAAAAAGTAGCATTTTTCTTACTTGCCTTATTGTCATCTTCAATTGGATTTTTCTAAGTACTTAGTGCAGTGTAATTTGCCTGGTGGTGGCCAGAAATGATATCCAGGACGTGCGTTTCATTCTATTTGGTACTCGTTAGTTCGATGTACCTGTACCCCAGTGACTCATGTTGTTCCCACTGAGACTCGAGCCCAGTAACCATCGTTCCACCAGACCGAAGAATCCTAAATGAGGTAAAACATGCATCCTCGATTCAACTATTAGTCAGCACCAGGTAAAATACAACATAATGAATAGTCAGGCAACATCCAGGCACTCACATAAGTGAAGTCCATCTACCATCAGAGATTGGTCAATTCAACCCAGTATGACAATGATACTTGTTATGATACTGAACATTCAATTTACCATGTCAACTAGTTTATAAATAGTCACGCTGGCTAGGACTCTGCTACCATAACCCATATTTCCCATTCAACCTAAGTCTTTTCCTTGCTACATGAACACCACTTTACCGAATTACGCGCGAAACAAGTAGTCTAGTCATCCTTTGTTGATGATCACTTCTTTCTACTTGACTCTGTTCAAACTTTTCTAACTGGCTTTCTACTTTACATAAGTTACTCGTTACCGACCAAAATCTACAGTGCCTGCCAGTAATTTACACAGTTTATACAAAATACCCCGAAATTTTCTACCAGTATCCAATATTTATTTGACTCCAATATCTATAATTGATTAAATATCAGAATAACTGCAGTTGGATGATAGCGTAATTGTTTCAATGATCAGTAGTTTAATTTATATTGATATATATATATATATATATATATATATATATATATATATATATCATCCAACTGCAGTTATTCTGATATTTAATTAATTATAGATATTGGAGTTAAAGAATATATATATATATACAGCGAAGTTTATTCTATCTGAATTACGGCTACAATTGTTATTGTTTAATTCAAATGAACAATTTCATAAAATAACATAAATAATTAGGTGGATAAGATTACAAAGAAAAGGATACACTGTAGAAAAGTTATCTAATAGGTAAGAGACCAATTTAGTTTTTGTTGACATAAATAAAATTAAATTAAATGTGGGTTACAGAGGGAGAATTTCAATCGAAGAGCTTGATAAAGGATGTAATCGTCAGATATACATGTTTTGAGAGTTTGCTGATATTATCCTTAAATATTAACTTATCTACTTCATTTATATAAGTAATCGATTTTTTCAATTAAGAATCTTCTTTCCAAAAGTTGACTTCTACAGCTGCTCACTTTACACGCGATGAAGTTAAGACAATGTCTGACTGGTAATAGTCTCATAATCTGCATGATTTATATAAGCCGAAAGCCAATGGTTATCCTTAATCTCAGCAACCGTACAAGATAGTCATCAGCAACAAAAAGATTATTCCTAGTGACTGATAGAAATGATTCCCAGAAGTAAATGAACTCAGAAATTTGTTTAGGTATTATTAGTTTGTGTAGTACATCGTTTGCTGTCCACAAAAAGCATTCAAACTTTCATAGAGTCCAAATATATGTTCTTAAACTTGGAAACCTTTGGATCAAGATCTAGGTAAGCTTATTCCCTCTAAACTGCAACAAATTTTTGACCAAAGAAAAAAGAAAAGTTATCATAGGCTTTGTGATTATATTGTTATTTGTAAGTTTAATGGGGCAGTTGTTTCAGCCAATGATAACAGTATCTTCAATGTTTAATGAAGAGGGGGAGTGGATAAATTGTCTGAAAGTCTATGAACGGTTGTGTTGAACATTTCGAAGGATTTACAGTGAAAGCTTTCATACCTTTTCTTGCTAATTCGACAACCAATATTAAACCACTTACCATGCAGTGTTTAATATCCGACATCAATTAGGAGACTTGAAAAATGCATAGGCGCTTATACCTACAGTGATGCAGGTGTAGTTATGAATCAATTGCTTTATAACTCCACTTGACACTGTTGCCAGAAGCATCACTTCTAAAGTTCTTTTATTCTCAGTTAGTCAGAACTATCTACAGAATTCCAACTACATTTTTGTTTGCACCATTCCAAATTATGTTGGATTGAATCTTCTGACCAGTATGCTGTTGAAACACGTCATCAAAATTTCTATCAGAACATCATTATTTGCTGATACAATTATCTATAGCTGTCGCCAAAGCACTGCTTTCGTTCACATACACACCTTTTTCATGTTAACATCTGTCGCTGTCCTATATTTTAGTCAGGCAATATGGAACACTCCACTTTTCATAGTACTCACAGCAAATTTTATAAAAATATAGACTGCTGAGTATTTTGCGTTTGCGGTAATTTCGTATAACTACGGGATTTTCGTACAACTCAAATACTAACAGCTGAAGAAAGTATTTAGTTCACTCACTTATGTCCATATTACCTCCATTTCCCTTAAACATCGTGAATTAGTTATGTGCATAGTGTAGCCAGGGGATTATCCCGACGGTGTAATTGAAACAATGTGGATCCCTTCAGCTTATGACAAATCGAGGTAATTCATTACCTTATGACTTTCATTTCGATTGCTAATTAAAACAAAAAAATGATTTTTTCCACACAAAATTATGTGAAACACTGAGTCAGTATCAAAATTGAATATATTGACAATATCTAGGCATCCGCACAGTAGCCTATATGGAAACATTTACTGATCCATTCGGTCCAATCAGCGATGGAGATGGACAAGCAGTAACAACAAAGATTGAGTCAATCCGTTTTAAATTTTGAACAACTGACATATGTCGCAACATCATAATAACAGCCTGCATTCTTAGGAGGGTCCAAACTGTTTTCAGAAGAGTTAACTATTTCCAATCAAAACTCAGCCTCATTGTTTTTAGAAATGTGAACATTTTTGGCAACTTGACAGAACCCTTGACTTCATCTTTTCATGATCCTCAAAGCTGAGCATAAAATGTTTTATAATTTCAGTAGAAATTCCCGGAGAAAGATATAATTAATTTTAAGCGTGTTTACTAATCTGCTATATTTCTATGAATACTTAGCTAGTATTCTGTTGTTTGCTTGTTTCTCGCCACTACTCTGTCGCATAAACTCAGTGAATCGGGGAGAAAATAAGTTTTTCTTCAACGAGATTTTCTTTGATAATTATCTTACGCCTTTAACTTACGTCGACTATGTCAAAACTTTCAGGGAAATTAACATTGTATTAAGTGTTCGGGTGATGTGTCAGTCATTAGTCTTTTGAATTAATTTTAAATGAAATTGATTCCTCGAAGATTCCTTTAGTATCTATAATGACTTCTTCAAAATCTCTCACTTCTAACACTATTTCTGCTTTTATAGACAATTCATACGAAGATGAAACTCGGAATAGATCTTATGTAACCACTGACGTATATCTGACCCTGTTTTTTGTCTTGGAATTGACAAAGTTACATATCTAGACCTGTAAAATCCTTTTCACTATTCAAACTTCAAGTGACACTAAAGGGCGCAGAAAATCTAATAGCCCGCTTTCAATAACATTTATTAAAACAAAACTTTTTTCTGACAATATCTAGACTACTAGTTATTAAAATGATAAAGGTGAGAAGAAGACTAACTGAGACTTAAAAATAATAAACGAGAAAAACAAGTAGCTTATTTAATATGCTGAGGTAAACAAGAAGATTTTTTGTAGCAAACCAAATCTAGGAATAATTTCCTTCAAGATAAATTTGTTGACACTGATCTAGCGAGCTGACTAATAAGTTACTTTTGCTTGTAAATATGCATATTAGGCCAACTTTTTATCGAAGTAGCAGGAAGCACTTGGAACATCTCAGCTGGGACGAAGGGCATATCCTAGATCTCAATGTGGGCTGTCAGGAAATATGCAGATCACTGCTGAAGTAACCGAGTAAATAATAAGAAATACCCGAAAACGATATTCACTTGATAAAACACTTGGAATGGATGGAAATAGCGACTTTTCTCCCTTGGAACCTTCTACTTCACTGAGCCGTGAAACCGGGCATCAAAGACGGACCTGTAACTGTAGGGAAGACACTTTATTCGACAAAAATACATAATTTATAAACCGGTTTCGCGAAATTATAAAACAACTACGTCGAAAGTAAACCACTTGTTTTGATTGGTCAACTGTAGGATAAATTGTCCAATAGTGTTTTTCCTGACCACACAGCGATATGAAACAAAAATTGAAATCCAAAATCTTTACCTTAATGGCTGATTACTTAAAATACTGATTTCCATTTCAGCAGCTTTCTATCAACTCTCATGAGTAGCTTACGGTCCTATAGGCAGTTCCATGTGACTTGGTCAATACCTTGAACTTTTTGGATGAAACCGGATTCATAAGTGTGAAAATACTATTCGAGTTGTGTTAGATAGTAGTCAAAACTAAACCATGACCTGGGTGATTGCCTAGGGATGAATCAAGGTGAAAATTGATTTTGTTTTCATCTGTCGAAATTCAAAGATCTATTATGATGTTTAATAACAAAACAAACGTTTTTATTCATTGCTTCACATAAAATTTCACTGAATCCTAAAACTTTGTGTGAACAATTTGGCTACTAACAAGTAACAAGTAGCATTAAGATAAATTTTCATTTGTAAGATCACTTAGATGTGAGGACGTTGACACATTGCTTTTTGACTGGTTGGATCGTGAATTATTGATTCAAGTAAGGTGATTATCATCACTAATTCACATAAGCTGCAGAGCTATTGGGATTTTAGGATCACTGTTAAACCATGTCATTCTATACTGGATCTCCTCATCAGTGCTCACCGATGGCTCTGTATGAAATCAAGTATAAAAGTCACTCAGACAAGGAAGACTTTACTAATCAACCACTGTGTTGGATTCTAACAGTCCTTTTTTATAAATCGTACATCACTCGACGCGAGATATGTTGGTTATGATTTGAATCGATCTCGAGGTCATCACTCTGCCCTATTGGGGAATCCTAAACTAGGATAGATTATATAGTAATGATAGATAGTGGCTAGCAATGGAATCCAGGATACGCATTTAGTTCTAAAGTTATCGAATTTTTGATGTTTCTTAGGTTGATACCTGTTTGTTATGAAGACGACTAAGAAGAATGCCTTCGCTGAAAGTCAGATCATAACGTAAGGAAATAATCTAAAACACACAGTAGTATACGTTTTGGCAAAATTTCCCACTACTCAAAAATTATATGCTGATTGTGATGTATGTTCAACACAAATGAACCGGATTGGCGAATCCATTAAGTTCATTGAATCAGCATTATAGAAAATCTTGCCACTAACCTTCATAATCTACCCAAATGAATTCACGCTTTATCTTAATAATCATAAAGATTGAAATGAGTCTGCGAAAACGATGATGAAGAAATTTTCGTCAACTGGTATTTTTTATTATTATTCATATGCAGTCTAACGCATAATGTACTTATAAGTACTTATAAGTAATTCATTCTGAATGAAAGTAAGAAGTTCCAAGGGAGGCAAAATGTTGACACTGGAAAATTCTGTTTTTTACGTGTGACAGTGGCGATTATGAAGACGTGAGAACTATATTAAATACTACCAAGAGATGTAAGTGGTTACATCTACCTATAAGTTGAAATATTCCCGTAAAGCTGACTACATCGGATATTGTAAGCCGGTCCTCCAATTTACATTCTCAATCATCATCAAATCTGGTTAACTAAAGGTGAGCGCAGAACGATAACATCACTTATATGTGGATCCATAATACAGTCATTTCTTTCAAAAAATCACTTTACCCTTTTAAGCTATATTGCTCCAAAGACTTGAGGCACTAGCTATACATAGCCAGAAACCTTGGATCTCTATTCAGTAAATGTTTTTCCAACCGTTTTCGCAACTATGACCCCCAATAATATATCTTTTCAGTTAACTTCACTCTTCTCTCACTGTACATATTTTATCGCCATTTCACACATTTTTAAAAGCATGCGACTTACATTCAGTCTATTGAGATAAATTCTTCGCTTTCCAATATCTCTTTCTTCTTTCATCCGCTTAAAATAACCGTCTCCACCACTTGTGTTATGTGCATATCGAATGAGCACCATTTTTACTGTGAATATCTGACCCTTCAAGAGTTATAAGTACGACTTTAAAGCTCCATATCAAAGAAACATTGCGTCAATGAAAAAATCTTGTTCTCAGTCATGAATTAAAGATGGCTCAAACTTATCACACAAAGATTATTCTAACAATGGGAGAACGCTTTTCTGTGACAGATCTTCAGTCTATCCTTAACAAACAAAGCTACCTCTTTTCGTCAAGTCTAGTTGAAGTAGGATTATTGCTAGCTGGTGTAGAATGAAGTGAGAAGAAGGGGAGGTGGTCAACCAGGACACCGCATCGGAGCGTAAAGTTACTAAATGTTGGTAGGAGCCATGTAGGAAGATGAAGGTTAAATTACTAGGTATCTTCAAATGTTAGGAATCAAAGTCTAGATACCCAGGGTGGTATCGTAGGAGGTAACTGAAGTGGAGACATTACTTTCACCCAGTATTATGGTTGAAATTCAGAACAATTTGCTGACCTTCACTGATTTATCCTGTTTCTGCCTACATTCTTCTTGTTTTATTTTCCTTACTTTCACTTTAATCGATTATCTATGTTGTTATAAAATTTGGTAACTGGAACCATTCCACTTTTTCCTACAGTCCTACGTTATCCTATCCATTTGCCTGCTTTGATCTCTTCTCGAAAAAGCAATACAATCTGCAACAGAAAACGTTTAACCATTTGCTTTGAAATTCATAAAAGTCGCAAATTCACTTTACTTTACGGTTAACAGTTCACATATTTGAACAGTATTGAGTAACAATATGTAATTCGTATTTACAGTGTTTACTATTAACTGAAAAGCAATAACTACTACGTACACAGATATAGTCATAATGAATGGACTTTTTGGTGTCTAAAAATACTTCAGAGTTTTGAATTTTTAACGCTGATAACTTCTTACAGAGGGTTCATATATTAACAAGCAACGAATTAATGCCGCATTCTTGCAATAGAATTTCAGTATCAGGCCAAAGGTTTATAATCGGTGACAATTAAAACATTTAATTAACCAATATACACAAATCTGATAGTAATACTCTATTGATAATCATATTGTTGACGAATGGGAGAGAAACTCTTAGAAACTCCATTTACACCCAGTCATTTCTTCTTACTGATAGTGATGAAAGATAGTTACTCAGGTACAAATCAGCGAATACCAAGTGCTCTATATGTCAAAATATCGAATGAGTAGTGTATCCGTTCTTTAATACTATATATTCAACGTAAAATACTTTACTGGTTGTGGCACCTGTACAAATAATACCCAACAAAACACAAAAAACTTCTAACGGGCTAGTAAGAAAAATAACAGTGCTAAGCAGGTTATTCAAGCACCAATCACTGGATTAATGTACTCTAATTCAATATTTAAGAATGACTAATGTCAATGCAACTGTAGGATTCGAACCACTGAATTCTAGATTTCTAACTCAGTACTCAAACTACTGAGGTAAGAGGCCTAGATACAAGCCACGCTCTGATGTTTCTTCAAACATCAAATGTTCCGCCAAGCTATCATTCTCTACCGTGCCAGAAGTGACACCTGTATCTGGTTAGTGTTTGGGTCTTGTATCTCAGCTGGTTGAGAAACTGATGGGTAATCAACGACCAAGTAGTTTGGGTTTTTCTACAACCCAGATTTTCTCCTGAAGCAAATCTTCACTACATTGTTTGGTCACTGGAGGGCAACCAACTTCAGGTTGTCTAGTCATAAGTGCTGATCAAGTTTCGTTGATCAGTTTGTAAAGAACCCATCAGGCTAGGCTGTTCATCATCGCGATGCACTATGATAGATGTTAGTTGAGTGAAGGCAACCGGCAGGAACTTCTAGACCTAGGTCTTGCGCATCCCTGCACTCACCAGAATCTACAACCTCAATTTAACTGATGTCTCACCTGAGATCCAAACCGGCGTCATCTACCACTGCAGTCAGTTACGTAACCACGGACACATTCGAGACTCGACTGATCTTCTATAGGAAAGGACTAGACACGTTGATTATTCACTGGAAGGTAACCAACTTCATGTTTTAATCCCAAGTGCTGATCGAATTCCATCGATCATTTGGCAATGTGGCCACACACATGCAGGTACAATAGAATGACAGTTGCTTCCACAGTCACTCATACTTCTGGGTAAACTGTGAGTCTCATTTAATCATCTTGACTTTTAAAATGTTTCAGAAGATAAAAATATGCACTAAGTAATGGAGAGTATCTTTAGCTTAGAAGTGAAATATCTTGACAAAAATTTGCTGAAATATGTCATTGTTTGGAGGCAAAACTTTCAGTGAAATTCCAGGCATGTCCATTGTTGTTTGGAACCCTATCTTACCCCATATTTATCTCCTCATATTTTATGTACATTTTATTCCGTTGTTTGAAGTGCAAAACCCGGTCAGCATCTGGGTCCTTCAGCCCAGTTAGTACAGTGCCTGGCAGACAAAAATTCAGAAGTCGTTAGTTTTCTGTCTACTGCAGACAAGGTTGTCTCAAGGTCAATCACAATCCAATTGACATCCATTATTATTCATTCCTCACTGACACAAGTTGAAGAACCATTGAAAACCTGGGAGCACTGAAGGGGTGAACTTTTTTTATTTGAGTTTCTTCATCAATGAGCACACACAACTTTTTGAGGGGTAATGCTCACAACCATCAAGTTTTGTGGTAGGCGCATGACTTCGGTTTGAATCACTTTGTTTTTTCAAACCTTGAATATCACTGGACATTTTTCAGCCACTGTTTGTTGAGAGCTACCCAATAATTGCTTTCATAGCCTCATCTTTTACCAACATTCACCTCTAAAACACTGTGATCCACACACTAAAGTTTCTTTCCTCCTGGAGTCACAACCCTTGTGTTATTTCCTGATATTACTCATACTACCAAATAACCTAAAGTAACTAATGAGGCTATCTTAGACAACAGTGTTTAGGTAGACTGACGTTACTGATAGTGAATGGTGACTGAAAATAAAATAAAACTGCAGACAGAACCAGCATTCGACTGAGAAACCTCCAGGTTTCCGACCTGTTGTTCTACTAACCGTCGCTTAGCTTCCTTGGTATATGTGTGAGTTGGTAAGCCAGAAGTCTGTTTAGAAAATTAAATCAACTTGAAAGTGGCTTGGAAGTTGCTGATTGAAAGCCCGGTTGCTACTCAAGTTTTTTTCAACGTCATCCCTACTTCGTTAAATTTTCCAAAGCAGCTGAAGTATCTGGTACAACATGCTTAGTTTTCTACTTAATGTTATGAACATAATCTGCTACTTGTATTAATTCCGAAGTAATTCCCCAAAATTCAGACACTGTTCTGATACTCAGGCCACTAGTTTGTGGGTAGTTGGTTGGTTTCAAAACAGATTTTTTCACATAAGACTGAGAGCTCCTACATTTTTAAAGCTTCCAATTATTGTGGTCCCGAGGATCACCCACTTCTAATGAGCTCACCACCGAAATTAAGACACAACTTAGATCTGTCATATAAAGGATCTAAGTACTGGTAACATGTATAATTTTAGGATCTAAAGAAAGAATATATAAATGAACGAAAATACCCCCACCGAAATTTCAGGTGGTGCAGGGGCCATCCTTTTCTCGATTCGCTCATATTATGATTTCAGCGAACATTACACTGCAATATAAAATGTTCTGTAAATTAAGATGACCCACTATTTGAATATGAGAAACATCAGATAAACCTGGACCGAAATACCTCTTCAACCACTATCAACTTAAGTGGCAATTCTTACTCGATAACTGTAGTATATCAATTAATGCGCCATGTACCTTCTTTCTAGTTTGAAAATGTTTCTGTCTCTCATGTTTAAAGTATAACAACGCAGTCCTAAGCATCAAGTAGATTTTCTTCCAGCACTGTAGTAATAACATACTGATTGGCAAAGACTTCTATGATACTCGATATTAGGAGTAAGCAGGCCCACAAAGAAGGTGGTTAGAAGGATTTTTGCCTATTGCTATGAACCAAGTGAATAAACTGTAAAGCAATGAGTCTCCTAGTTTAGTGACTTCGTAATATTCTTCTTAAACAGGTATCAGTCAGCAATTTGGACTGAATGACATAATGGTCTTAGCTATCTAGTCAACAATGAACGCATGTTGACGCATGAAAAAGCCAAGTGTGTAAGATTTTTAACTGCTGGAACTCTTCATTGATATGTATCTTCAGTTTTGAGGCAATTACGTTTTCATCTAGAACTTTTACGTGCATCAGTTAATCTTGAAGTCGGAAGCACTAATACTAAGCTACCCACATCATAACCTACCCTTCGTAACACCGGGTTGTGTATATGATACTGGTTGAAGGTTGACAACTGATGTAGCTTGTGAAACCCCATTCCGTGAGCAAAGTAAGTCGGTTTGTATTGGTTAAGAAAAAGTATATCTGAAAGTGATTTCTGTAAAAGTACGATGTCAACTAGTCGGTGATAAAATCTATAAGACATAATTAACAAACTTGATTGAAGGATTTAGGGTACCCTAAAAACACACCAGACAAATAAAACGACACTTATATGAGTTCAACATACAATTTATCACTTACATTTTAGTTAAGAACAATCAATGAATTAATTTTAAAACATTGGTAGATGCCCTAATAAGTATGAAAACACTTCAGCATTGCACATTCTGCGAACTACGTTTAAGAATACAGTGTTGATCAGTACATTAAGCGACCATATTTACAAAAAAGAAATGACAGATTGTTGTATAATAATAGGCCCCAAAACTGATTCAAAATGCCTTTTTCATGAAAACGCTACACAATGAACCGTGTGATATGAATCATTAAAAACCCACTTCTGATATCTAAACAGTTCTATGATTTATTGGACTGAAGTAGGAGGTTTTGTATGTTTTTCGTTACTTCATCTTTGATGTGATGGCCGGATTATATTAACATATCTCGTGTCAAATTTATATTACTTACTATTTATCAGTAGCATACTTTAAATGCTCATAATTTCACAATCATGTACGGCTCTATAGAACTGCTTTTTTCGAGCTTCTAATCATTTCACCGGGTCGATAAATCTGTTTGAGATTTAGTAGATGATAAAACTTAAAAACTTACTCTGCAATCGCCAAAAAGGTATAGTAAGTTAGTTGACTGTAGTTTTGTAACAATGTATTCATTGACAGAGTTCAATGATCATTGAGTCCTACAAAATGATAAGTTTTTTACTTAACCAGTAAACAATTGTTGTACCAGCACTATACTCTCAAGAAAGTTCTCTCAGCCTTAATGGTTTTTAGCTGTGAATATTTTTAGTGATGTAGCGGTTTTAATGAACTAACTCAAAATGTGTCAAGAACTGATGTTCTTTATTTGATACACAGAAGGGTTCTAGTCTAATAAATACTACTTTAACGTAGGACAAAATAAACTAAACCAGTTCAATAAAAACTTTATATCTTTGATGAAATAAGATGAAATTGCATTATAACAGCTTGTAAATCAATCGTATACAGACAAAATTCATTTAACTCTTAGTTTCCGAGGTTAGCTGTATTCATTCAACTGTGTACACACGTGGTGATACACATATGAGCATCCAAATAAGATTACACCTAATTTTTGGCCCTGTAAAATTGAGTTTGTTCATCCACTTGCGACACTCACAGCAAAGGTGAATAAAATTTCATGGCCTTATGATTTTATCTATATATTCTCATAGAAATTTTGTAGTCATTTATACACGCTTATTCTGAGATTCAAGTAGATATCTTATCAAAGTAGAAAATACATTAAGTGACTACGAAGTCCCCGCTGATTATAGATTTAGTATAAATTAGGTGGTAATATATGTATTGAGCACAGAAAAATGAGCCTGAAATCAAACTTTCGAATGATCCCATAATATAGAGCGACCTTAAATTATAGTTGAAGCATGAAACACTCAATTAAAAGTGTAAAATGTCAAAGCAAGAGGCATTCTGTTTCTTCCTTTTAGAATTCGGATTGGTAGCATTGCAAACAAGTAAGTGTGTTGGATTACACACATCTGACCAGTTAAGAGTAGCTTTTCTACCAAATACTATGCGCGGCGTTGGCTTTATGTAATAAAGAGTCATTCCATCGTTATCACAGTATCTACAACATTAATAATCAGAATTTTCTATTATGTTAGGGGAATAATAACCCAAGCTTGAACACTCGTCTGAGATATGATTAAGAACTAAAGTATGGTCATATGACATTACAGTCAAGAAATTGAGCGACCAAGATAGATTCTTTCCGACAACAACGTACTTTATTTATTGAGGCTTGTAATATCCCCTTGTTATACTGAATCGAATTGATGGATATATATATATATATATATATATATATATATATATATATATATATATATATATATACTAGAATGTACAGCTTGAGAATAAATTCGTTGAAAAGAGTCCTCTTCGCTGAACATTAGGATATCCACACAGGGGTTCATATGCCAACAGAGGTCGACGAATTCTACTCAGTATAACAGTGGGAAGTTACAAGTACCAGTAAATAACAATAATTGATGCCCGTTGCACTAGAAATAGCTCTTGTATACCAGTGGCCTAGTGAATGATGCTATGAAGTTTGAAGTGATTGGTCCGAGTCTCAGTGGATACGTCGTCGCTTACCTGCGTGCAGGTACATTCAGCTGAGGAGTCCCAGACAGGGTGAAACGCGCATCCTGGGTTCCACTACTATTCACCAACAAGCAAGTATGACTTACACTGTTGAAACCAATTTGTAGGGATTTTTATTTTAGAAATATTGCGCAATAAAAATTTCAGTACCGGACAACACAAAAACTTTCACTGATAAACAACTATTATACTAGAATTACGAAAAAAAAATAGTATACTGCTTTCGTTTTCTGTTTTCTTTTGATGCGTGGTGGGTTGGAAAACATGTTATTTCTCTTTTACTGAATAACATTCTGGTTTGTGACAGCTCCCTGATCGGGTTGAAGCTTCTAAACTGAAGTTACCTAGAATCCATGCATACCTATTATCATCACAGATTTTAACTGTTTTCAGACTTGCACTCTTCTAGTTTTTAAATAATTTTGACAACTCTGATAATGATAAGAACTGGCTGACAAAAGGAACTATATGTTCGTTCTCAGTCAACTTTACAACACTACTGTTATAATAGTGCTGTAAATCAGAAATCCATAATCCTTCCGTGGCTGTTAACATTCGACATGCAAATGTCACACAACAGTATCAGCTTATTTAAATCAGTAAGTATGCTGCGCAACTTTAAATAATAAATCGTGGAAGAATGACTCAATACTCTAGGCAATCTAATTCACTTCTAATAGTTTCAAATTCACTTCACTTCACCTACTTCGATCTAAGTAAAAGTGTTAAAAACACCGTCACATAATAATAGATGTAGCCCATAGCTTTCTTGTACTCAGTTATGCATGATTGCTGTTACGTTGTATTATCAGTAGACTTCGGTTAGCACTAATAACTGTAGCATAAAACTGATAACCATTCAGAAATGTGGAGAATGAAATTAGTTTCCTTTACAACCAATTCATGTCATTTTCACAACTATGTGCTGAATTTGGGAATTATAAGGATTCAGTGATCTTTTATGAAAGTTTACCTTAGCACAGACGTTTATCAGTCAGTATATTACTATCAAGACGAAACTTCTTACCATTTCTACCAAAGATCTTCTTCTCAAAGGAAAGTATTTCTATGAGTGGGGGGAAACGAGTCATGTTTTAAAACAGCTTATCTTTTATTGACGTCTAGTAACAATGAACCTGACATCTCTTCTCATCCTTAGTTAACGCTTGCGAACTGAATTTTCACGCATGATAATAGTTCCTAATGTGACTCACATATATTATTCATTGTTTCAAATATCATAACGCAACTGAATGGGCTAGACGGTCGTGACATTACAGCTTATGTAAGCATGACAGACATAATGGATTCTAGTTTCTTGTTGATCATGTCTTTGATAGAGGTGACTCAATCGCTGTTCACTTATAAATAATAATGGCATGTATTTCTCCGCGGTGTAATAAAATTCAAGTATAAGGATGGATTACATTGAGTCAGTGAACGTAAAAAACGGGAAATCCTAAACACAAACAAAAATAGTCGAGGTACACGAATATATTTAAATGCGGACCATAACGGACTGTATCATAAAGAATAAATGCTATTCCATGATTTTAATTCTTCATATCGCAAAACATGTCTATTAAACACATTACTAATATATATATTTGGATTTAGTTCCAATAAACACTTGAATATTGACACCAATTTAAAAGTATCAACATCAGACAAATAAATAACAATTGCGAACTATTATTTAAAACACATAGGAAAGGATTTTGTTTCAATAAATTTCAAAAATAGCAGTGAATAACAATTAGAAAATTAGATTGAATCATACATGCTTTTTACAAAAAATAGAGAGAATGAGAAGTAATTTACGATACTTAGAATACCGTTACTAGTAAACAAATGATAAAAATGAAATTTTGATCAATTTCAAGAAAAAAGGTTCAAGAAAAGCATTAATTGTTCACAAAATTTGTATGAAATTAAGCATGATAAGTATGAGAGTAAAAAAGTTATTCACGTCTCCATAACAAGTTTACTTAGCATTTATCAACGGCCAACATACAGCAAGAGTGGAAAAGATAACTTTCAATAAAATATTGACTGAATAGTCTATGAAAGAAATTTCAAAACTATGTAGAACTTAAAAAAGACGAATTGCATTTTTGAGGTAAATTTAGCTATTAGTTTTCATCAATATACTTCCATGCTTTTGAATTCACACTTGACCTTTTCAATGTTTTGTCAATATAACTTGGCATAGTTCCATTATCATTGGCCACAGAAGTAGGAATAAGAACTGATGCAGAATCTGTACATTGGTCTAGCCTACCAGTATCGTATGAAATTATATTTTGTTGATTATGATTTGATTGTTCATTCATTTCACTGCTATCAACACTTTGTCTACGCCATGCACCAATTAATACAATATCACTGTCTGGATTCGATGTTAAACATAAGCGTTCTGGACTAGCAGATCGTAAGTTTAAGCCACAATCACATGATGAATTAACACCGGTTGTCAGTAGGGCTTCTTCAGCTAATATCTTAGCTCTTTCATGTTGTCTTCTTCGTAGTTCAAGACGCTTTTGTAATGCTGGTGATATTCTTATCCGAGAGGATGAGTTGGTACCATCCTCGTTAACATGCTCTTCTTCTGTTGTCGAAGAATCATGTTTATTTTTCAAAGACCTAAATCTCTTCCGCGATAGCGCCGAAGGATGTAAATTATCATCGTTTTCTTCAATATGTGTTAAGGTTATAGTACCGGAATATTTACTACGGCGACGCCTTATCCAAACCATGAAAAGGATGAAAGATAAGAATAACATCATCACCAGAATACATAATAAAATGAAACCCATTGTAAAACCTTGTTTAAACATAAGCGGATTCACCTGAGGTACATTTAAAGCAATGGGATTAATGCTACTTCGCGATGAAGAAACTGAGGATGTGAAAGTATTCGCAAAAACTGACACATCCAAATTCGAGCCAAAAGAATCATCAAAATCAGATTTACCAATATTGTTCAAACGTAAAAGCGGAGTGGAAACTTCAGGGATATAAGTAGATGCAAGACTGGAAACATGCGAATTCTCAGTAGAGGTGCCAACAAACAAAGTAACCAAAGACAAATTCGAAATATTCTCATGAAAAGGAAAAACATCACCAAACGGATAAAAACCATCAGAGAAAGCGGTGTCAGCACCCAAATCCCCATCCACTGGTATATTCACTGTCTCCGATGACACTGGTGGAGACACATCTGCTGAGACTGTCGAGTCTCCACTCAACTCCAAACTCACTGGCACATCCACTGTCTCCGATGACACTGGTGGAGACACATCTGCTGAGACTGTCGAGTCTCCACTCAACTCCAAACTCACTGGCACATCCACTGTCTCCGATGACACTGGTGGAGACACATCTGCTGAGACTGTCGAGTCTCCACTCAACTCCAAACTCACTGGCACATCCACTGTCTCCGATGACACTGGTGGAGACACATCTGCTGAGACTGTCGAGTCTCCACTCAACTCCAAACTCACTGGCACATCCACTGTCTCCGATGACACTGGTGGAGACACATCTGCTGAGACTGTCGAGTCTCCACTCAACTCCAAACTCACTGGCACATCCACTGTCTCCGATGACACTGGTGGAGACACATCTGCTGAGACTGTCGAGTCTCCACTCAACTCCAAACTCACTGGCACATCCACTGTCTCCGATGACACTGGTGGAGACACATCTGCTGAGACTGTCGAGTCTCCACTCAACTCCAAACTCACTGGCACATCCACTGTCTCCGATGACACTGGTGGAGACACATCTGCTGAGACTGTCGAGTCTCCACTCAACTCCAAACTCACTGGCACATCCACTGTCTCCGATGACACTGGTGGAGACACATCTGCTGAGACTGTCGAGTCTCCACTCAACTCCAAACTCACTGGCACATCCACTGTCTCCGATGACACTGGTGGAGACACATCTGCTGAGACTGTCGAGTCTCCACTCAACTCCAAACTCACTGGCACATCCACTGTCTCCGATGACACTGGTGGAGACACATCTGCTGAGACTGTCGAGTCTCCACTCAACTCCAAACTCACTGGCACATCCACTGTCTCCGATGACACTGGTGGAGACACATCTGCTGAGACTGTCGAGTCTCCACTCAACTCCAAACTCACTGGCACATCCACTGTCTCCGATGACACTGGTGGAGACACATCTGCTGAGACTGTCGAGTCTCCACTCAACTCCAAACTCACTGGCACATCCACTGTCTCCGATGACACTGGTGGAGACACATCTGCTGAGACTGTCGAGTCTCCACTCAACTCCAAACTCACTGGCACATCCACTGTCTCCGATGACACTGGTGGAGACACATCTGCTGAGACTGTCGAGTCTCCACTCAACTCCAAACTCACTGGCACATCCACTGTCTCCGATGACACTGGTGGAGACACATCTGCTGAGACTGTCGAGTCTCCACTCAACTCCAAACTCACTGGCACATCCACTGTCTCCGATGACACTGGTGGAGACACATCTGCTGAGACTGTCGAGTCTCCACTCAACTCCAAACTCACTGGCACATCCACTGTCTCCGATGACACTGGTGGAGACACATCTGCTGAGACTGTCGAGTCTCCACTCAACTCCAAACTCACTGGCACATCCACTGTCTCCGATGACACTGGTGGAGACACATCTGCTGAGACTGTCGAGTCTCCACTCAACTCCAAACTCACTGGCACATCCACTGTCTCCGATGACACTGGTGGAGACACATCTGCTGAGACTGTCGAGTCTCCACTCAACTCCAAACTCACTGGCACATCCACTGTCTCCGATGACACTGGTGGAGACACATCTGCTGAGACTGTCGAGTCTCCACTCAACTCCAAACTCACTGGCACATCCACTGTCTCCGATGACACTGGTGGAGACACATCTGCTGAGACTGTCGAGTCTCCACTCAACTCCAAACTCACTGGCACATCCACTGTCTCCGATGACACTGGTGGAGACACATCTGCTGAGACTGTCGAGTCTCCACTCAACTCCAAACTCACTGGCACATCCACTGTCTCCGATGACACTGGTGGAGACACATCTGCTGAGACTGTCGAGTCTCCACTCAACTCCAAACTCACTGGCACATCCACTGTCTCCGATGACACTGGTGGAGACACATCTGCTGAGACTGTCGAGTCTCCACTCAACTCCAAACTCACTGGCACATCCACTGTCTCCGATGACACTGGTGGAGACACATCTGCTGAGACTGTCGAGTCTCCACTCAACTCCAAACTCACTGGCACATCCACTGTCTCCGATGACACTGGTGGAGACACATCTGCTGAGACTGTCGAGTCTCCACTCAACTCCAAACTCACTGGCACATCCACTGTCTCCGATGACACTGGTGGAGACACATCTGCTGAGACTGTCGAGTCTCCACTCAACTCCAAACTCACTGGCACATCCACTGTCTCCGATGACACTGGTGGAGACACATCTGCTGAGACTGTCGAGTCTCCACTCAACTCCAAACTCACTGGCACATCCACTGTCTCCGATGACACTGGTGGAGACACATCTGCTGAGACTGTCGAGTCTCCACTCAACTCCAAACTCACTGGCACATCCACTGTCTCCGATGACACTGGTGGAGACACATCTGCTGAGACTGTCGAGTCTCCACTCAACTCCAAACTCACTGGCACATCCACTGTCTCCGATGACACTGGTGGAGACACATCTGCTGAGACTGTCGAGTCTCCACTCAACTCCAAACTCACTGGCACATCCACTGTCTCCGATGACACTGGTGGAGACACATCTGCTGAGACTGTCGAGTCTCCACTCAACTCCAAACTCACTGGCACATCCACTGTCTCCGATGACACTGGTGGAGACACATCTGCTGAGACTGTCGAGTCTCCACTCAACTCCAAACTCACTGGCACATCCACTGTCTCCGATGACACTGGTGGAGACACATCTGCTGAGACTGTCGAGTCTCCACTCAACTCCAAACTCACTGGCACATCCACTGTCTCCGATGACACTGGTGGAGACACATCTGCTGAGACTGTCGAGTCTCCACTCAACTCCAAACTCACTGGCACATCCACTGTCTCCGATGACACTGGTGGAGACACATCTGCTGAGACTGTCGAGTCTCCACTCAACTCCAAACTCACTGGCACATCCACTGTCTCCGATGACACTGGTGGAGACACATCTGCTGAGACTGTCGAGTCTCCACTCAACTCCAAACTCACTGGCACATCCACTGTCTCCGATGACACTGGTGGAGACACATCTGCTGAGACTGTCGAGTCTCCACTCAACTCCAAACTCACTGGCACATCCACTGTCTCCGATGACACTGGTGGAGACACATCTGCTGAGACTGTCGAGTCTCCACTCAACTCCAAACTCACTGGCACATCCACTGTCTCCGATGACACTGGTGGAGACACATCTGCTGAGACTGTCGAGTCTCCACTCAACTCCAAACTCACTGGCACATCCACTGTCTCCGATGACACTGGTGGAGACACATCTGCTGAGACTGTCGAGTCTCCACTCAACTCCAAACTCACTGGCACATCCACTGTCTCCGATGACACTGGTGGAGACACATCTGCTGAGACTGTCGAGTCTCCACTCAACTCCAAACTCACTGGCACATCCACTGTCTCCGATGACACTGGTGGAGACACATCTGCTGAGACTGTCGAGTCTCCACTCAACTCCAAACTCACTGGCACATCCACTGTCTCCGATGACACTGGTGGAGACACATCTGCTGAGACTGTCGAGTCTCCACTCAACTCCAAACTCACTGGCACATCCACTGTCTCCGATGACACTGGTGGAGACACATCTGCTGAGACTGTCGAGTCTCCACTCAACTCCAAACTCACTGGCACATCCACTGTCTCCGATGACACTGGTGGAGACACATCTGCTGAGACTGTCGAGTCTCCACTCAACTCCAAACTCACTGGCACATCCACTGTCTCCGATGACACTGGTGGAGACACATCTGCTGAGACTGTCGAGTCTCCACTCAACTCCAAACTCACTGGCACATCCACTGTCTCCGATGACACTGGTGGAGACACATCTGCTGAGACTGTCGAGTCTCCACTCAACTCCAAACTCACTGGCACATCCACTGTCTCCGATGACACTGGTGGAGACACATCTGCTGAGACTGTCGAGTCTCCACTCAACTCCAAACTCACTGGCACATCCACTGTCTCCGATGACACTGGTGGAGACACATCTGCTGAGACTGTCGAGTCTCCACTCAACTCCAAACTCACTGGCACATCCACTGTCTCCGATGACACTGGTGGAGACACATCTGCTGAGACTGTCGAGTCTCCACTCAACTCCAAACTCACTGGCACATCCACTGTCTCCGATGACACTGGTGGAGACACATCTGCTGAGACTGTCGAGTCTCCACTCAACTCCAAACTCACTGGCACATCCACTGTCTCCGATGACACTGGTGGAGACACATCTGCTGAGACTGTCGAGTCTCCACTCAACTCCAAACTCACTGGCACATCCACTGTCTCCGATGACACTGGTGGAGACACATCTGCTGAGACTGTCGAGTCTCCACTCAACTCCAAACTCACTGGCACATCCACTGTCTCCGATGACACTGGTGGAGACACATCTGCTGAGACTGTCGAGTCTCCACTCAACTCCAAACTCACTGGCACATCCACTGTCTCCGATGACACTGGTGGAGACACATCTGCTGAGACTGTCGAGTCTCCACTCAACTCCAAACTCACTGGCACATCCACTGTCTCCGATGACACTGGTGGAGACACATCTGCTGAGACTGTCGAGTCTCCACTCAACTCCAAACTCACTGGCACATCCACTGTCTCCGATGACACTGGTGGAGACACATCTGCTGAGACTGTCGAGTCTCCACTCAACTCCAAACTCACTGGCACATCCACTGTCTCCGATGACACTGGTGGAGACACATCTGCTGAGACTGTCGAGTCTCCACTCAACTCCAAACTCACTGGCACATCCACTGTCTCCGATGACACTGGTGGAGACACATCTGCTGAGACTGTCGAGTCTCCACTCAACTCCAAACTCACTGGCACATCCACTGTCTCCGATGACACTGGTGGAGACACATCTGCTGAGACTGTCGAGTCTCCACTCAACTCCAAACTCACTGGCACATCCACTGTCTCCGATGACACTGGTGGAGACACATCTGCTGAGACTGTCGAGTCTCCACTCAACTCCAAACTCACTGGCACATCCACTGTCTCCGATGACACTGGTGGAGACACATCTGCTGAGACTGTCGAGTCTCCACTCAACTCCAAACTCACTGGCACATCCACTGTCTCCGATGACACTGGTGGAGACACATCTGCTGAGACTGTCGAGTCTCCACTCAACTCCAAACTCACTGGCACATCCACTGTCTCCGATGACACTGGTGGAGACACATCTGCTGAGACTGTCGAGTCTCCACTCAACTCCAAACTCACTGGCACATCCACTGTCTCCGATGACACTGGTGGAGACACATCTGCTGAGACTGTCGAGTCTCCACTCAACTCCAAACTCACTGGCACATCCACTGTCTCCGATGACACTGGTGGAGACACATCTGCTGAGACTGTCGAGTCTCCACTCAACTCCAAACTCACTGGCACATCCACTGTCTCCGATGACACTGGTGGAGACACATCTGCTGAGACTGTCGAGTCTCCACTCAACTCCAAACTCACTGGCACATCCACTGTCTCCGATGACACTGGTGGAGACACATCTGCTGAGACTGTCGAGTCTCCACTCAACTCCAAACTCACTGGCACATCCACTGTCTCCGATGACACTGGTGGAGACACATCTGCTGAGACTGTCGAGTCTCCACTCAACTCCAAACTCACTGGCACATCCACTGTCTCCGATGACACTGGTGGAGACACATCTGCTGAGACTGTCGAGTCTCCACTCAACTCCAAACTCACTGGCACATCCACTGTCTCCGATGACACTGGTGGAGACACATCTGCTGAGACTGTCGAGTCTCCACTCAACTCCAAACTCACTGGCACATCCACTGTCTCCGATGACACTGGTGGAGACACATCTGCTGAGACTGTCGAGTCTCCACTCAACTCCAAACTCACTGGCACATCCACTGTCTCCGATGACACTGGTGGAGACACATCTGCTGAGACTGTCGAGTCTCCACTCAACTCCAAACTCACTGGCACATCCACTGTCTCCGATGACACTGGTGGAGACACATCTGCTGAGACTGTCGAGTCTCCACTCAACTCCAAACTCACTGGCACATCCACTGTCTCCGATGACACTGGTGGAGACACATCTGCTGAGACTGTCGAGTCTCCACTCAACTCCAAACTCACTGGCACATCCACTGTCTCCGATGACACTGGTGGAGACACATCTGCTGAGACTGTCGAGTCTCCACTCAACTCCAAACTCACTGGCACATCCACTGTCTCCGATGACACTGGTGGAGACACATCTGCTGAGACTGTCGAGTCTCCACTCAACTCCAAACTCACTGGCACATCCACTGTCTCCGATGACACTGGTGGAGACACATCTGCTGAGACTGTCGAGTCTCCACTCAACTCCAAACTCACTGGCACATCCACTGTCTCCGATGACACTGGTGGAGACACATCTGCTGAGACTGTCGAGTCTCCACTCAACTCCAAACTCACTGGCACATCCACTGTCTCCGATGACACTGGTGGAGACACATCTGCTGAGACTGTCGAGTCTCCACTCAACTCCAAACTCACTGGCACATCCACTGTCTCCGATGACACTGGTGGAGACACATCTGCTGAGACTGTCGAGTCTCCACTCAACTCCAAACTCACTGGCACATCCACTGTCTCCGATGACACTGGTGGAGACACATCTGCTGAGACTGTCGAGTCTCCACTCAACTCCAAACTCACTGGCACATCCACTGTCTCCGATGACACTGGTGGAGACACATCTGCTGAGACTGTCGAGTCTCCACTCAACTCCAAACTCACTGGCACATCCACTGTCTCCGATGACACTGGTGGAGACACATCTGCTGAGACTGTCGAGTCTCCACTCAACTCCAAACTCACTGGCACATCCACTGTCTCCGATGACACTGGTGGAGACACATCTGCTGAGACTGTCGAGTCTCCACTCAACTCCAAACTCACTGGCACATCCACTGTCTCCGATGACACTGGTGGAGACACATCTGCTGAGACTGTCGAGTCTCCACTCAACTCCAAACTCACTGGCACATCCACTGTCTCCGATGACACTGGTGGAGACACATCTGCTGAGACTGTCGAGTCTCCACTCAACTCCAAACTCACTGGCACATCCACTGTCTCCGATGACACTGGTGGAGACACATCTGCTGAGACTGTCGAGTCTCCACTCAACTCCAAATCACTGGCACATCCACTGTCTCCGTGACACTGGTGGAGACACATCTGCTGAGACTGTCGAGTCTCCACTCAACTCCAAACTCACTGGCACATCCACTGTCTCCGATGACACTGGTGGAGACACATCTGCTGAGACTGTCGAGTCTCCACTCAACTCCAAACTCACTGGCACATCCACTGTCTCCGATGACACTGGTGGAGACACATCTGCTGAGACTGTCGAGTCTCCACTCAACTCCAAACTCACTGGCACATCCACTGTCTCCGATGACACTGGTGGAGACACATCTGCTGAGACTGTCGAGTCTCCACTCAACTCCAAACTCACTGGCAACTCCTCTCTCTCCGATTTTGACTGAATTGTTTTTCCTTTTTTTGTGGACATGTATTTGTTTATTCCATCGTCGTTCGTCTCGACTATATATATTTTTTCTATATTTATTTCGCTCGTGTTTGCTAACATCCATGTATGCTTTTTTTGTGAGTGTTTTTTGCTTGATTCTCTTAGGTAGGAGTTTTTCGACAATTCTTTGTTTGTTTCGTCGTCATGCGGCGTGGATTCTGTTCCTTTCTCAATCGTTTTTGAGTCCATAAGTACTTTATTTTCTTTCTTTATCATGGTTGTAGAACATTCTTCATCGGTGCATGAAGTTCTAGTTGAGTGCCGTTGACTTTTCCACTCTGCATCTGTAAACTCGTGAGCTACAGAAGTAGATGAATATGTTCTCTGTTCACTTTTGGTTGTTATCGCTTCTTCTTCAGTAGATTTTTCGTCTATTGCGAAGTCTGTCAATGCTGATTCGCTATTATTGTCATAATCATTATCATTATGAATTACATTAGTAGAGGTCATTTCATCATCTAAGTTATCATTCAATTGCTTACCGTTGGAACTGGATATTATATCAGTAGACAAATTGATTGTTTCTTGTTGAATGGGGAAAGTATTTACATTTGTAAGTTTGAACAGTATAATCAAGATGGTTGCCAACATTATCATCATCATTTTAAGTAAAGTTATTGGATATAATCCAGGCATCATGGAAGATAATGATGTTATCTTCTTTTAATGAAATAATAGCTCTTGCCCATAGTGATTCTCAAGAGAAGTAATGATAGCTTATTAGTGTTTATTTTTAATTCCATGACAAAGTAACAAGGAAAGACAAAGTTACGTGGATTTGCGATGATGCAATTGTTAAAAAAGGGTAATCACCTCCTTCCTTGTGAATACTTATTTGCCCAAAATATGTCTCTTCACCTGAATATTTATATCCACTATGTAATCTGGACACAAACAAGTGAACAGTTTTTTCGAAGTGAAAACGTTTTGCGTGGGTACAGACAAATAAGAACAAAGTTAGCACATGTATAAAAGTCTATTTGTTTGCTTGTTAGGTACGAACATATGACTTATCTCTTGCATAAAAGTGGTTGTGCACACTTTATACAAGCATCATTTTTATATGAGCAGAAAAGTAAATGCTTATGCATGTATGTCCACGTTAAGCAAACTTGAAGTCAATCTTAAGCAGTCATTTCAATTTTCTTATTGTTTCTCTCTTCAGGAATGATAATTAGTATGTCAAACTACGATTTTTGATCACAGCTCCGAAGGGATACGCACAATAACAAAAAGCAAGACAAAATGAATTGATTTTACATAAATGACATTATGCATTGATAAATCCCCTAGTTAAGGCGTAAGTTTACATGTAGATTCGATAAATAAATAAAACGTAATGCGGAACATCAATAGACATTACCAGAAATAATTTTAGTGAAAATTTTTCATAATATATTCCTACATCATTATGAGCAAACGAATTTCAAAATCAATGACTGTTCTTTGAGGTGAACCCCATAATCAAATAAAAAAGATTGGCTGTATAAAAACCATTCTATTATGCAGAATTCCTTCAATAATTTGTGAACTTAGCGTCAATTTTCCTCGTTCAAAAGCAACCATTTCAGTAAAAAAAAACCCATTAAAGAACTATCGAGTTTGATTAGTGTCAAAGTATTCCTTTTAATTACAAATTGATGTCAGCTGGAGAGTTATTGAAAACCTGTGTACAGAGGACAAGTGTTCTTCTCATCTCTAGCCTCTTAGCATTGGTAAAGTGTCTGTCCATAAGTGAACAGTAGCGATTTGGTTGACTAAACTTACAGTTTCTGTAAATAATATCCAATTAGTTTCTCGTTAACTGATTAGACAAGTATACATGACAATCGAAAGTTATTTCCTGCGAATAAAAATAAGCACTGATAAATCATAACAATAATTACAACGACGAAAGTTCTTATAGTGATAGTAACAGTTAAAATGTGAACAATAATTAAGATTTTATCATAGACAGAATCGCTCATATAATGCATACGGCTCAGAAAGGTGTTAAGGGATAAAAATATTCAACCAAAGAAGTATCATGTCATAGGGTGATACAAGCTGGTTAAAACAGAATAAATGTTTCTCTTAAAAGACTACGACGGTTAAATGAAGCAGCACTGGAAACTGTCCAATAAAAATGTTTTCACGCATTTAGAATTTATAGGTGATCGAGCATCTAATAGATTGAAGAACCATCTTTGTAATCCAATCAAAAGAACTTTATTCGCAGAAAAACTTAAAATGACTATTACTAACCGTAATCTACTCTGCGTTTATGTGAACTATAAGCTTTTTCATTTAGTTCCCTCTATACGCATCCACCAGTTCATCTTTTTTTTATAGGACAAGGTGTATTGGCCATGTTCAGAGGATGCTTTCTTCATCCAGGATATTCTGGATCCGGCTTGTTTAGTTGCTGGGACTCGTCAGCAAGAGGAAACTACGACCTCAAGGGAACTGGCGTCTCATGTAAGATCTAAACTCATGTCACTCAGTGGTTTGGTCAGAGGTGTGACCACTGAGGTATTCAGTCCAACGTATAGCTACGTTAGTAGGTAGTGTGAGTTAGAATTTCCAAGGGCACACTAATTACCTTGAGAGTGGAGAAATACCTCACTAACAAGTGCTAACTTTCACAAAACCTATGTCCATGGCTTCCTGCCGATTGCCTTCATCCTTTTGATATCAATTATAGTGCACCTCCTACCTTTTTGACCTTGTTGTAAAGTGATTGATCAAATTCGACAAGCACTCAGGGAGGAAGTGGAGAAACCTTTAAAAGACTACTTCATGTGGTAATTAATATTACAGGGATAACGATCAATGTCAGAATAAATTTAGCTTCGTGACACGATCTGAACCACAGGTCTTATGACCAGCCACCACGGTCTCAATCAAGCAAACCTAGCTCAGACAATAAATTTCGTAGCTTTTTTCAAACCAAAACTTCTTAACCATATGAGACAACTATTCTCATAATATGTACATTATCACTCAGAAAAATGGTCGTTGTTGACATTAAATAATAGTGAATACAAACAAAATTTAAAAAAGTATGATGCATATAGGTTGTAAATATGAAGATAAATTAGAAATAAATGTCACTTACTGAAATTTTGTGTAAATACGACTGAGGCACAGTTTTTAAAAATCTTTTCAGGCTAGTCATTTAAACTGTACTTAATATAACAGTATCAAAACGAAAAATAATTCTTTTCGATGAAGTTAGCCGTAGTAGTATACGGCCAAAAGTTAATGTGTTCATCAAACATGTCATACGGTTTTATTTCACTGTAGATCTTAAAGGGAATCTATGTCCTCCACATTCAGTATCAAGGTACCTATATGAAACTGAGACCTACTTTTCAAACCAATTTTGTCTATCCTTTGTAGAAGTGGTCAAATGTTTCTCATTCTCTGTATTCGTTTACAATTTTAAAACAGTCTATCATATTCTATAGTATGACTCCATAAAACCTTTAAGTCTGCCTTTTTCCAATACTAAGCATGCTTAGGAGGCTGTGATATTCAGGACTAAGTTAAGTTCCAATGCCCTAGAAGATTAAGTGATCATGATAGACCATTCTTAACTATGTGAGCTGACGGTCATTACAAACAATTTGATACTTTACAATACTTCGTCTCGTGGGCTCCATAAGATACCTTAGTGGATAGCTTTGTATTCAAGTCGGTTTATAGGTTTAGATGTCACCTGAACTCAGCCTTAGGAAGAATATGATGCAAGGTATCTAATGGTAAGACTGAAAATGTTTATATCCTTTAATATTTAAATCATACTATGGGATTATAAGCGATTCCAAACAACGGTATTCCTCTCACTGTACAACTTTATATAACTTTTTATTCTGATTCTCTGTATATATTTTAGGACCAGAAGGATGGATGGCTTCAAGTGAAATAGGATCTGGTTGTTATACTGAATGTCTTGCCAGTATAGTAGATCAAATGTGTCGTAAATCACCTTATTCAAGAACTGTTCAACTTTTCAGTCTTGTAAATGATTCAAATAAAAATAAAATGCAGAATTTTACTTGTCAGTTGGTTTCAGTTTTAAGAGGACGAATAATTCCTTATAGTCTCCGAAGGCTGCTATGGCCTCTGGCATTATTCACAGTTTCCAATTGGGCTAGATCAGAATTTGAAAATAAAAATGAAACTATTTGGGATGGACCAAGAATGAGGTAATTCTAATACTTTCTAATCATTCTCTTTACTTCATGATCTCCAATAAAACAAAAAGAAGACATCAGAAAAAAGTACTCCGTTTATCATGGCTAAACTTTTTCGACAGCTAGAGAATTGAGGTGTAGTGAGCACCCGAGTGAAGCTAACATACGATTCAAATATTTGATACTGGATAGCTGACAAAAAGGAAGAGACCCTTTTATTAGGAACAGTCTGCTTAATATGTTCAATCATAATTGTAATCTGGCCTAGTAACCAGGGAATTTCATTCTTCCATCTCCTAGTTGCAATAAAATAAGATGAATCTGTAAAACTATCACCAAGCAGTCCTGATATAGTGGACAGTTGATGTATTTTCATCATAATATTCAGTATGTTCCTTTTTCTGCAGTTTGAAAAATCTGTGTACAAGATAGTGTAGAAAAAAAAAACTAAACTTTTAAGGCCAAGTTCTGTATATATTACTTTTGGAGTGAAATCAAATTACTCCGTAATCTAGAAGCTCAGAACTTCAATTACATTTATACCTACATTCCTCAAAGTGGTATTTTTTTAATGCCAAGGAAAGTAACTATTTCTTAAAGATCAGTAAATGCGTAACCTGGAATGATAACTCAAATTTAATTGGTAGAATTTAGTTAACCCCTCCGACTGCATAGTTTGGCACTACTTAATGCCTAGTGACTGATGAACTTACTATATAGCTTTAAAATCATTTGAAGTTCGAAGAAGGCACTTATCACTACAAAACTCAACAGTACCAGAGAAGTTATGCAAAAGATTGAATAGTAAGGTTTTACTCAGGTTTTACTCCATAAGAACAACCCATACTACTGTACTGTTTGCTTTAGGTACAAGTAATAATAACCGACTGAGTGTAAGTGTATATCTTCATCGATTCCCTTAGAATCAGATACATGGAACGCTAATCTTTAGACACTCGATTCAACTTCCTAGGGCCCATTCAATCATCTAGTGAATGGCTGAATCCTGTAATGTAACAGAAAACAAACTCACTGACAAGTTAGATCTGACCGAATTATAGATAGAAGTGGGCAAAACACCAGCTTTTCCAGCACTTTCAGTGTAAAGGCTTCAACCTATCTTAGGAACAATATTATATACAAATTCTTTGATGTTTCTCATTTTACTACAATATAGAACTTTCGTATTGAACAAAACGATCTACTTTCCTTTCTTACCTTCTCAGTTGTTGGCATCCGTGTTAGCATTTTCTCATTGAAATACAATTCGGAATAAACTGCTTTTAAAACAGTCCACAGAATTCTCTGCCTTGCTTACTTGTCATATTTGTAACCTTTGATCTGTTGCACATAGTTGTTTGCACAATTCATTTAATTTATGACGGTAATGTTGTTTGGACTCTCCCCACCATAAACTTAATAAGTCACGCCAATATAAAGACATTTTTCAGATGGCGGTCTTGCCAAGACTTATTATCTCCTTCAATACGCATGATTGTTTAAAGCCACCTGAACATCTTGCCCTTATTATTTCCAAGGATCATAAATTCTGTCAAAAGTAAAAGACAGGTATGATGTCGCCTGATTGGTCCCGGGTTCGAGTCCTTGAGGGGAAAACATTGCTCACTGACAAGTAGGCACATCCAACTGACGAGTCTCAAACAGAAAGGAACGCGCGTCCTTGATTTCAACTGCCAGCTACCATCTATCACAAATAGAAGACAGGCAGTTTTAAATTCATTTGGTGAACCTAAGGCACAGAACTTTTATTCTCAAAACTATTATTATTATTATTATTATTATTAGTCCCTTGGGTTCTTAGTCGAACATAGGGCTTCAGTAGCACGCCTCCAGTGACCTCTGTTCTCTGAGATCTTTTGAACCTGGTTCCACAACAGCCCAGAAACTCTCACTTCCTCCTCGCATGACCTCCTCCATGTCACCCTCGGCACCGACGTCCAACTCGCCACTTCCCATGGGGATTCCACTCGAGCAACTGGCCTGACGCATGATGTCCTCAGTCGGCCTTCTCAGTGCATGGCCAATCCATCTCCACTTCTTCCTGCATATTTGTTGGGTGATAGGTTCTTGGTTGGTTCGTTCCGCCAGAGTTCCTTGTTGCTTATTCTCATTATTCTGACCATCTGATCTTCAGTAGCGAGCGTAAGCAGTTGTTGATGAATGTCTGTAGTTTATTGGAAATGCCTTTCGTAACGCGCCAAGTCTCTGAACCATACAGAAGCACTGACTTGCCGTTGGTGTTGAAAATCCGGATCTTGTTCCACTTCATGCTGAGTGCAGAAGATCTCCACACTGGTTTCAGGCTAATGAACGCCTCTCTTGCTTTTCCGATTCTGACTTTGACATCCTCGTCTGTCCCGCCTGTAGTTGAGGCAGTGCTTCCTAGATAGGTGAAGGAGGTTACTTCCTTCAAGTTTCTTCCGTTGATGGTGACTGGAGTAATTGTTGTTGTTGATGGTGGTGGTGCGGTATCTTCATCACTTCTGTCTTCTCTATATTCACCTGAAGTCCCGTCTTCGCTGCCTCTTCTGTCAACGTGTTAGTTTTCGCCAGTAGATCTTCAAGTTTGTGTGACATCAGGCACAAGTCATCGTTGGCGAAAACCAAGTCTTCTAGGTTCTTTTCCGTCGTCCAGTGTATCCCCCTCTTCTCGCTGCCTACTGTTTGCTGCATGATCCAGTCCACCACAATAAGGAATATCATGGGGGATAGTAGGCAACCTTGTTTCACTCCTGTCTTCACTTCAAAGGCATCACTGAGCTTCCCATTGTGGATTACTTGGCATGTGGCATCTTCATATAGTTGTTGAATGAGGCGGATAAAGGTTTGCGGTACTCCGTAGTATTGAAGCAGTTTCCAAATTACTTCTCGGTCGACGCTGTCAAAGGCCTTCTCGATGTCGATGAAGTTGAGGCAGAGAGCTGATTGCCATTCTATGCTCTGTTCTATGATGATGCGTAGCGTTGCAATTTGGTCTGCACATGATTTGTACTTCCTGAAGCCAGCCTATTCCGGTCGCAGTTTTGAATCCAGTGCATCTTTAAGCCTCTCTAGGATGATGCGGCTTAATATTTTACTTGGGGTGGACAGGAGAGTGATTCCACGCCAGTTCTTGCACACTGAGGTCTCCCTTCTTCGGCAGTTTGACAAGGTAACCCTTCTTCCAATCGTCAGGTACCTTCTCTTCCTTCCACACCTTCTGCAATAGTGGTATGAGCATGTCCGCTGTCGTCTCTGCATCTGTTCTCAGTGCTTCTGGCGGTATTCCATCTGGTCCTGCTGCTTTCCCACATTTCAGTAGCTTTATGGCGTTCAGGACTTCCATTTTCGTTGGGGGATTTATGTTCACTTGTAATTCAGCGGCTGCAGGTGGTATTCCTGGACGAAGTGCAGGTGGTGGTGGTGGTGGTGGTCGACTCAAGAGCTTCTTGAAGTGGTCGGCCCATCGTTTCCTCTGTTTCTCTTCTTTTGTAATTAAATTTCCTTCTTCGTCTTTTATTGGTTTCATCTGTGTTGGTCTCTTCCCTGATAGCAACCTGGTTATTTGATACAATGTCGTCAGGTCTCTCTTACCTGCAGCTTGTTCTGCTTCACTTGCCAGTGTTTCGTAGAAGTGTATTTTGTCTTTACGTGCACTCTTCTTTACTTCTTTGTTCAGTGTTTTATACATTGTGCTCAGTTCCTCTTGTCGTTGAGCATCCTTGCACTGGTTTATCTTCTGCTTCACCATCCTCCTCTCCTCTATCAGCTTCCATGTATCCATCGAGATCCATTCCTCATCTTCTTTCTTCTTCCTTCCTAATACTGTTGTGCAGGTTTCTTTCCACATAGCTTTCAAAGACTTCCAGTGTTCTTCCACACAAGTTTCTTCAGGGATGTCCCTTGATGTCTCTCATTTTGTCTTGATGGCTGCCTTGAAGATCGCCTTTGTAGTTTCATCCTTCAGTTTCCGAGTGTTGTACTTGAATTGAGGTCTATCACCAGCTTCCTTGAAGGCTTTCAACTTGATTTGGAAGGTTCCTTGCACTAGATAGTGGTCTGAACCTACATCTGCTCCTCTTCTTGACCTTGTGTCAAGTAGACTGCGTCTCCATTTTCTCGAGATTGAGATAAAGTCGATTTGATTTTTAGTGTGTCCTGGTGTCTGGTGAAATCCATGTCGCTTTGTGGATATCTTTGTGCCTGAACACACTGCCTCCAATCACCAAATCGTTGAATGCGCAGAATTCTGCAAACAATTCTCCATTCTCATTCATTTCACCTAGCGCCTCTCGACCCATGGTTAGTTCTCTTCCTGTGTTGTCCCCTCCCAGTTTGGCATTCATGTCGCCCATCAGAATTTTGATATCGCCAACTGACGTCTTGTCCAGTGTTGATTGAAGTTGTCTGTAGAAATCCTCCTTTTTCTCTTGCTCTGCATTATTTGTAGGTGCATAACATTGTATGATTGTGACCTTCCTTCCTTGTGAGTTGAATCTTGCTGTCATGATCCTGGAGGAGATTGGTTCCCACTGCATGAGAGCCTTCGATGCTCTTGGGGACATCATGATAGCCACTCCAAAACTCAGTGTGCTCGTGGTTGTCGTCTGGGTGACCGGAGTAGATTATTGATTCTCCAGTTGACAGTTTGCAGAGTCCACTCCCATTCCATCTGCTTTCGCAAATCCCAAGCAATTCGATGTGATACCTTCTCATCTCCTTTGCAATCTGGGTTGCCTTACTGGGTTCAAACATCGTGCGGACATTCCATGTCCCCACGTTTACTTTCGCTTTCATCGAGGGAGAGAAGACACATCGGCCAGTTGGCTTCCCGAAGGCTTTCACCAACTGGTGTCATTTCGCCTCTCCGATTCCAGCGGAGAATAAGTTTGTTTTCATTTTTATATTTTGTTTGTGCTTTGAAGTTTCTTTAGCGGTTAGATTTGTTTTCCAGTGTAGGGTTGCTAGCCGTATGCCCAACCTTCCCTCTTTACCCGGGCTTAGGACCGGCTAGTAACTAGTAAACTAGTTAACCAGGCGAAAACTATAAGAAGTAGTATTTTAGTGATATACATCAATTTGTAAACAAGTATATATGAAATCGTTCAGATACTTTCTAAACTCCAACTTGCAAAGTATGGCGGTTAAGTAAATTGGAACCAAGTAAAGTTTGGAAGATAATTAATCTAAACTAAGCCACAGAGTGTTCAAGTTACTGAGTGTTAAAGATTATCAAAACAATCTAGAATTCCAAGAAAAAACTAGACCATGAAACTCCCCACACCTTACTTCGTTCCTCAGTGTATTTCCTAATACTTAATTTCTTCCAATGACCTTCAAGACCACGTTAAGACCTGTAAAAATAACCAGCCGGGTTTATTTGGTTAAGCTAAGGTTGATATTTTCTAAAATAAAGAAACTCAATTGGTTATAACTGTAGTTGCTACAGTGAACTTTAGAGTCACCCATTTATCCTATTACGATGACGATTTATAGATGGACGTTTGTAAATGAAGGATATTTCATGCCTAAAAAGGGGATATAAATACAAATTTTGCTTCCGGCAAAACGCTTTGTCACGCATAAACTGAATGGTACTCGGAGTGAGTATTCAAAGAAGTCTTTAAAATACAGATTTTTGTACAGCTAGCGTTTCAGCTAAGCTAAGCATATGACCTAGGCAACTTCTATACATGACCATACAAGCTGTTATAGTGTCAGTCACGTGGCCTTCGTCAAAATGCTTCACAATGGGTGAAGGTGACTTTCTGCCACCTAAGTATAACATTGTGCAAAGGCCATGTCCCCTTAACATGCAAAAACGAAAGTCGCCTACTGTACTTGGATACAATCCAGAGAAGTAGAAAAGATGATCCTATAAAACAATCGATTTGCAGGAAACAAACTTAGACAGAGTAGTACTTAAGTTTCCATGCCTTTATCCAACGAAATATCAGCGAGGTTCAATAAAATGCCTGTTCAAATGAATCCAACAAATTTACATCGAAGACTCAATAGATGATGACACGAAAATCTGGACTGAAACATCAATGGGAAATGGATATCCATTAAAGTTCATAAATCTTTGTAGAAATGATTGAGAGTTGCAACTTAGCTTATATTTTTTCCAAGCAGAAGCATCGTATTACGCTAACATTCACAGGGGAATTTGTTGGCATAATTTTGAAGCGAAGTCTGAGGTCTGTCATCAACGAAACATATTACGCATCTAGCTTGATCAGGTTTGTTGCAGCACAGACCCCATCACTAAATAAACAATAGCATCAGCAGCTGGGTCTGAAAAGCTGATAGGCAAAGAGGGTAGAAAAACATTGGTAGAATTTAATTACATATTAGATTTGTTTATTCGACCTATAACACACAGTGATCTGGCATTATTTACTTGATGACGTTTTCAGCATAAATTATTGCTCATAATCATATCATTGTGAAAGTCCTGTGAGTTTACTGACTAATTTTCGAACAGGAAGATTGTAAAAACAAATAATATGTGGTAACAGGACCATAAAAATCAGATATCAAAAGGTGTGTTATCACACTGATATGATTATGAGCAATAATTTATGCTCGAAACATCATCAAGTAAATAATACTAGATCACTGTGTATTATAACTCAAATAAATAAATCCAATATGGTAGGCATCCATCTTTATCCATTTCAAAACACCACTGATCATGGTCCTATGAGTGATATTATAACAGTCTGTACATTTTTGCATAGAAATTTTTAGGGTTGTATATTTCGTTTACATGAAATGCTAAACATACGCGAACACACGGTTAAATTATCCAAAGATCATTTGAAGTTTACTTTCCTTAAGAATTTAGGTCTTTCATCTTAAAGAAGCATTGCAAACTATTTCAATCTGTTTTATTTTCACCTTGAGTAGTTTTGCGTAGAACTGCCTGACTCTAAAATACTATAGAGTGAGTTTGAATCTCCAAAGGAACATGGATTTTCTCAAAGTTGAATAATTTCTCGGTGAATGTCAAGGAGAAACTTCCGAAGAATGATTCCTAGCATGAATCACCAATCCAGTTTTGTTTAAACCCACTATTTCAAACTATAGTATCTGGAAGTGAAGCTTATTTTCATCATATGAAATGGGAACACATTTGTCTGTATTGATTTGCCACTAAAAGAATTTGGATAAATTATATGGCCGCTGGACTGCGGAAAAGAACCTAGAAGACTTGGATTTCGCCAACGATGACTTGTGCCTGATGTCACACAAACTTGAAGATCTACTGGCGAAAACTAACACGTTGACAGAAGAGGCAGCGAAGACGGGACTTCAGGTGAATATAGAGAAGACAGAAGTGATGAAGATACCGCACCACCACCATCAACAACAACAAACTCCAGTCACCATCAACGGAAGAAACTTGAAGGAAGTAACCTCCTTCACCTATCTAGGAAGCACTGCCTCAACTACAGGTTTCGGGACAGACGAGGATGTCAAAGTCAGAATCGGAAAAGCAAGAGAGGCGTTCATTAGCCTGAAACCAGTGTGGAGATCTTCTGCACTCAGCATGAAGTGTGAACAAGATCCGGATTTTCAACACCAACGGCAAGTCAGTGCTTCTGTATGGTTCAGAGACTTGGCGCGTTACGAAAGGCATTTCCAATAAACTACAGACATTCATCAACAACTGCTTACGCTCGCTACTGAAGATCAGATGGTCAGAATAATGAGAATAAGCAACAAGGAACTCTGGCCTGGCAACGAACCAACCAAGAACCTATCACCCAACAAATATGCAGGAAGAAGTGGAGATGGATTGGCCATGCACTGAGAAGGCCGACTGAGGACATCATGCGTCAGGCCAGTTGCTCGAGTGGAATCCCCATGGGAAGTGGCGAGTTGGACGTCGGTGCCGAGGGTGACATGGAGGAGGTCATGCGAGGAGGAAGTGAGAGTTTCTGGGCTGTTGTGGAACCAGGTTCAAAAGATCTCAGAGAACAGAGGTCACTGGAGGCGTGCTACTGAAGCCCTATGTTCGACTAAGAACCCAAAGGCTAATAATAATAGTATTTGAACCACTCAACTTATTCATCAGTAACAGACTTAAGCGTTAAGTAACAATGATATTTGCATTAAAAACCCTAAGTGGTGGATGCATTTGTCTTTCAACCTCTGGATCACGTTCAAAGAACTAGATTTGAACGATCTATCAAATAATGAATCAAACTAGAGATTGCAAAATACTGCCGACTTCTGAACAGTACCGATTTTGCTATAGCCATGACCTAGGTTGCATTTTATAACTTAAATAAATATCTACAAAATTTCACGTCTGATATTTTCTAGTAGTAACTTTGCTTCTTAACACAACTTATTTTTTTGAAACAAGGCAACTGGAATCCTTGGCTCGTGAAAGTTTCGGTACAATGTTGGCTTCTGGGACTTCAAAACTGGGACTAACAACTCCAGTCCACTCAACACTTGATGGCGTTATTAATAAGGCTGTGAAAGAAGTAAGTACCTAATTAAATTCTCATAACAATACTAAGAGTATGTATAATGTGTGCCTCTAAAACTTACGCATAACTCTAATTTAATGTGCTATGATCCACAGATAAGGCCCGAAGCAATGCATCACTTATTGATTCAGAGTGGTATAAGTAATACAACTCAACCCGTCCTGGACTACGAGCTACGTGTTGTATATGTGAGGTCTTCTGATATCACCCGGTTATTCAGGCTGAGGTAGGTGGAGCGGTATTAGAACCCTGAACTCATTGCTTCGATATAAACTGTCTAACCCAATAAGCCACGGCACCTATGAGCTGCTACACTTATCCCTCAGTCTCCTATTTTAGGCTTAACATAAGAAAAAATGGGCCAGAATGTAAACATTCTCTACATTTTTTAAAACAGAGATCGATAAACAACATAATGATGGGCTTTTTAAGCATCATGGGATAAGTATGTTTAGATTGTAGCCTAGATTTTGCTTTGATATGCTTGAATGACACAGTAGAAACCTATTTTACCAGTAAACTAGTGCAAAATTGAAGTTTCATCAATAATAGTAAATAATGCCACTCAAAAATGAATTTCATCCTAAATGGACATACAAAACTATCTTATTGCCTTATTCTGCATGCGTAGAGTAGGATTCAAACTCTGATCCCACAGGTGAAACATAAATAGCCAATTTTCTCAGTTGTGACTGATCAACAGTAGTATACAGACATTCGACAGTGAAAAGACACAATCCATAAGTAGTTAGTTCTTATTTTCTATTCCTAAAACTGACTGGACATCATTTGCAAATATGCATAATTTATATCTCTCATTGGATTACAGGTTTACTATGTTAATTAATAAAGCAGAATAGGCGATGGTAACCAAACTTATCAGAGAGATTAAGGGCAATACAAAGTGTATCAACCTACATATGGTAAGGTAAATGCAAATCAGTTAACAAAATAGGCTGAAAGTGGTTGATATTTCAGGTTACTTGGCTAACTAAATTCACCTATGTTTATTTATAACATAACAGTATACTCGCACCTTTATCAAGTCACGTTCCTATGATGTGGTTTCTAAAGTTCATTCTGTGAGAAACTTGCGTTAGATCATTAAAGGGCTTGATTTAACTGATGTAAGTAACGTTGAACAAGGATTAACCAAATACTTTAGGCCGGCGAAACCTACTTTGACCTGTGCGTTTTCCCTAAAGTAGTTAATTTAGGCTTATGAATTCCATTCTCCTTTTGTTCATATGCAGTTTAAAAATAAAGATATCCATCAAAATATCTTTTTTTTAAAAAATTAAATGGTTAACATATTTCATACAAATTAATCGACAAACGATGTAAACTCAACCAATTCTATGCTTTTTCACAGTTGGTACTAGAGGGAATATCTCCATCATGCTTTCAATTCCAGCACTGCGACTAGACATCAAGAAGTGCAATATTTAGCTTTGAATTTTCGAGGAAAGTCGGGGGAAAGTCGTAAAACAAAGTTAAAAAGACGTTCCTTAAAACCTTAGCAAAGCAGATAGAGATGGTGTTTAGACCGGATCTTTTTGATAGGTGAAATGGGGTCAAAACTAAATGGTCAAAGCTAAAAACACTGAATAGATGGTTAGGTCTAAAGTAGGTGAAAAACTTGGGCACTGTGGTAGAATGTAATTCCATATTAGACTTGTTTATTTGATATAAAGCGCACAATGATACTGTATTATTTACTTGATTACGTTCCGAGCATAAATTATTGCTCATAATCATATCAATATCATATCAATGACATTGATATGATATTGATATGATTATGAGCAATAATTTATGCTCGGAACGTAATCAAGTAAATAATACAGTATCACTGTGCGCTTTATGTCAAATAAACAAATCTAATATGGAAGGTCTAAAGTAGATTTTATAGAGCCAGTGATTTACCTTAAATTGAGATATAAAACTTCAATGCTCTTTGGTTGGTGAATGTGTACTTTTGATACTTTTACGTCTACTTAGCCGGCTGAATTGGTATCACTTTCAACCTCAAAATAGGCTTTACTGTACTTCAACGCTCAGTGGGAAAATATAGCTTCGAATCTTTCAGTATTCTGAAAGTCACAGATAACAGTTTAATCCATTTCTCCGGATCGTCGATATTTCCAATAGAATGGCATGACATTTGGAGTACTGTCTGAGTGCTGTATAATAGTTATAGTACATATGACAAGTACCATACAATCAGTGACAAAAAGAACAACGCCTCAGCTCAACAGACTAGATGTCAGGAATCTGATACATAGAAATACTCCTGACAGTCATTAGTTTCAGTCCACTTGAAACAGTTGTTCAGTAGCATATTACTTTCGATGTTTCAATGTATAGAGCTGGTTTTCAATAAGTAGTGAATAAAGTATCTACTTTCGGATAAATCTAGGAATAAAATTTTGTTTTAGTGAGGAAAGATGAGAAATTATCAGACTAACATTACTGACAAACTTATTAGCATACCTAGCCTAACTTACAGATATGTAGCCTTTGCAGTAAAGACAAACAAGACACATCTCTTGCCCTTGAAAACGTTTAGCAACTTGAAGGATGATATTTGAATGTTTAAAGTAAATTTCATAAGATATCTGATTTATAAATCGTTATTTCCCCTATTTCATTAAGTAATTATGCTTTATAGATACATTCTTATATTTATCTTAATAACAGGGCAACAACATTTAAAAGCACTTTTCCCTGACATTTTTAGCATCATACACTTCTTTTCCATTAGCTTGAAGTAGAATTCAAATACTAATTTCAATCTTACTTAAAAATTCACAGTAAGATATATCTGCATCCGTCTTAAATAAGTTATTGTTGATGACGTCATAAAGACGGATGCTGTAGCATCCACAACTGAGCATGAACTTACAGCGAATAGTAAATACCTTCCAGTGTTGTTGTTATTATTGACAGTAATACCTAATGATCATCAGTTTAAGCATAAGGCACCACTAGAAAGACTCCTGAATCACAATAACTGTTTTTTGTTCAAAGGGTATGCGTTATCTTTATAGCTTGAAATATCACACAGTGAATTTTCTTGACTATATCCGATGACAGTCAGCTGAAGAATTTCGTTTACACTACATATTAATGAGAAGTAGTCACTTCATTAATGTCAGTCGATAACAGGAAATTTCAAGTTTAAGTAACATTTTAAAAGTTTATTTCAAAAATTTTGTTTTTAACAGGTAGATGTTTTAAATAACATAAATACTGTTCACCATATACTTCATTTGACCACTTCATGATGAATGCTGCCAGTATATTTTAAAGGCAACTATCAGGTGTATTTGCACTCAGAGAATATGGAGTATAGTAATTTCTTATTAAAACGGCACTATAAATCAGAAAAACTATTCATTAAATTAAATTAATCCAACTCACCACAAGAGATATGAATTTGCATTATTTTAATCTGAGACATCCTTATCATAAATTTACCCTTATGGACTAGACATTATGACCAGAAAACTTGACTCAAGCTATAATTACCAAATGTATTGTGAATAATACGTGATTTATAGGCAAGATAAACATATACTTTCGAGTTTTAATTACAATAAATTCCTGATAATCACGTAAAAATAGAAAATTTGAATGTAAAGCAGTTAATAAGGAGACAATTCATCTTTTCAGCTGACAAATATACCCCTAGCTTGAGAAGACTAGACATCATAAAAGACACTCTGACTAACTCAAATGATTCTTACTTTATATATTCTAATCTTCAACCATCACCAGTGTTCTTACTTTGGCTTCCAAAGTTAGTTCCGATTGCAACAACTTGTAAAGTTTTATTGCTGTAATATCACCCCATTGGTATCCAAGTCGAAAATGGAAGTTGAAGCTTTCCGAGAGGTGTTTCGTTCGAAAGATCATTATCAGAATAAGAACAAAATTAAAGAATCGATTACAGGTACATGATTCACGGCTACCTTACACTTAAAGCGAAAAATGATGCTTATTAATTTGCACTCAGTATTATATATGTTATTTATTTGTTATGAGGTAAGAATCCAAACAAAGTAATAGCTCAGGTCACATTAGTTTTTAGTGAATTATATATGGGTCATCACAAATAATCCACCGGATGAATTTTAATGGTCACCTTGCTATCCAACTGCTAAATACTCATTATTAGTTTTAAGCTGAAAATAATTAATTCATTCTTCGTAAGTTTGAAGGAATTCCGGTTTTGAGTTATCCCTTGTGTTGTAATTCAGTCCTTTCCGAAGCGGAATTTTTAGTAAAACACAGACAGAAGCCTTTACGGAATGAAATACTCGCTTCCTTTTTCGCAGACTCGCATTAACTACAACACCCTAATATCCCCAAACTTATAATAATTGGGAAAAATAAATGCATAACACACTTTAGTTGTTTTCCACAAAGACTAAGTTCCGAATTCGCAGTGTATCAATAGATCAGGGAATCATATGTGATATAATCAAAGGGGCTTGGTCAGGAAGAAAGGAACAAACTCACGAACTGCAAGGTTACAAATGAATATAAATCACATTTAAAAAAAACCGTAGGCAGAGTACTGATGGAACCCCGCCTAATTAAACAGTTTAGTAGTTACTAGCCCGTCCTAGGCCCGGATAAAGAGGGGATGTGGAACATAGGGCTAGCAAGCATACGCTGGAAAATAAATCCAATCGCTAAACAAACTTCGAAGCATAAATAAAATACATAAAACAGAAATAAACTTATTCCTCGCTGAAACCGGAGAGATGAAATGATGCCGGTTGGTTGTGCCTTCTCCTCTATTCTCTCGATGAAAGCAAAAGTAAGCGTGGGTCTCGGAATGTCCGCACAATGTTTGAACCTAGCAAAGCTGCTTAGATTACAAGAAAGATGAGAAGGTATAGCATGGAAGTGCTGGGAATCCGCGAAAGTAGATGGAATGGAAGTGGACTCTCCAAACCGCCAACTGGAGAGTCAATAATCTACCTCGATGTTGTAACACAGACAACAACCACCAGCACACTGAGTTTTAAAGTGGCTATCATGATGTCTCCAACAGTATCGAAGGCTCTTTCTCATGCAGTGGGAACCAATCTCCTCCTGCAGAATAATGACAGCAAGATTTGACTCAAAAAGAAGGAGAATCACAGTTTATATAATACTAATGCTACGCACCTACAAATAATCCGGATGAAGAGAAGAAGGAGGAATTCTACAAACAGCTGCAATCATTACTAGACAAGACCCCACCCAAGATGGCGACACAAAATTCGAATGAGTGGAGTGGAGTGAGATGAATGCCAAACTGACAATGGAAAACACAGGAACAGAATCAATCATGGGTCGAGAAGCACTCGATGAAGTGAACGAGAATGGAGAAGTGTTTTCAGATTTCTGCGCATTCAACGATCTCGTGATTGGAGGCGATGCAGTGTGTACAAACACAAGGATATTCACAAGGCAGAGACATGCATTTGATTTCACCAGATGTACACACTAAAATTCAGATCCACTTCATTTCATTGTGAAGAAAGTGGAGATGGAGCCTACTGGACACGAGATGAAGAAGGGGAGCAGATGTAGGTTCACACCACTCGTACCACCATCTAGTGCAAGCAACCTGCCTGCAAAATCAAGTTGGAAGCCTTCAGTTCAAAGAAATTGGTGATAGAACACAGATCAAGTCCAAGTTCAACACAGAACAGAAAATGAAGAACGAAACTACAAAGGACATCTTCGCATCAGTCAGCCATCAGGAAAAAATAGGAAATATTGAGCGACATCTCTGAAAAAAACCTGCGTGTGAGAATACTGGAACTCTATGAAAGGGACATGGAAGGAAACCTGAGCAACAGCGCTAGGAATGAAGAAGCAAGACAACAAGCGGACCTCCAAGGACACATGAGAACCGATAGAGGAGATAGAGGAGGATGGGAAGCAGAAGATGAACCAGTGCAAGGATGAACAACGAAAAGAGGAACTGAGTACAATCTATAAAACATTCGACGAAGAAGTGAGGAGAGCGCGCGCAAAGACAAGAGACAATTCTACGACACACTGGTAAGTGAAACAGAACAGGCTGCAGGTAGGTGAAACCTAGCAAAATTATATCAGATAACCAGGTGACTATCTGGGAGGGAAGAGATCAACGCAGATGAGACCGATGAAAGACAGTAAAGGAAACCTAGATAGTAAAGAGGAGAAACAAACAAAACGATGAGCTGACCACTTAAAATGCTCTGGAATCGACCACTACCACTTGCGATTCGTTCAGAAATACCACCAGCAACCTCAGAACTACAAGTGGACGCAAGCCCTCTGACACAAGCAATAAAGCTGCTGAAACCCGATAAAGCAGCGGGACCAGATGGAATTCCACCAGAACGAACTGAAAACAGACTCAGAGACGACAGTGGACTTGCTGACATCACTATTGCAGAAGGTTTGGAAGTGATGAAGGAAAGGTACCTGCTGATTGTTCGGAAGAAGGGCTACCTTGTCAAACTAGCAAAGAAGGAAGACCTAAGCCTTTGCAAGAACTGGTGATAAATCATGCTCCTGTCCCTGTCCACTCCAACCAAAATATTAAGTCACATCATCCTGGAGAGACTAAAATATGCACTGGATTCAAAATTACTACGGGAACAGGCTGGCTGACTGGCTTCAGGAAAAACAAATCATATGGGGATCAAATTGCAACGCTACACTACACATCATCATAGAACAGAATATAGAATGGCAGTCAACTCAACTCTACCTCAACTTCGGCGATTTTGAAAAGGCCTTCGATCGAGGCGTCGACCCAGAAGTAATTTGACAGCTGCTTCATTACTACGGAATGCCACGAACCTTAATATACCTCATTCAATAACTATATGACGACGCCACATGCTAAATGATTCACAATGGAAAGGTCAGTAATGTCTTTGAAGGGAAAACAGGAGTAGGACAAGGTTGTCGCCTACTATCATCAATGATCTTCCTGATTGTGGTTGATTTGACTCGACTGGATCACGAAACAAACTGTGGGGAGTGGGAAGATAGGCATACACTGTTTGACCGATGAAAAGACCTTAGAAGATTTGGATTTTGCCGATGATGATGATCATTGATGACTAATGTCCTGTCACACAAATTTGAAGATCTACAGACAAAAGCCAACAAGTTAACAGAAGAGGCGTGGTAGCGATGGAAGACGAGACTGACTTCAGGTGATCGTAGAGAAAACAGAGGTGATGAAGATACCCAACCAACACCACCAACAGCAACAAGTTCCGATCACCATGAACGCAAAAAACCTAAAGGAAGCAGTCTCTTTCATCTACCTAAGGAATGTCATTTCAACTATAGGCAGCAAAGATGACGATGTCAAGGTCAGGACCGGAAAAACAGCAAGACAGGACTTCATTAACCTGAAATCAGTGTGGAGATCTACTGCACTGCACTCAGCATAAAGCGTAAACAAGATCCGGATTTTCAACACCAATTCAGTCAAGTCAGTGCTTCTATGTGGTTGACAGACTTAGCAGCGCCTTACAAAAAGCATTTCCAACAAACTACAATCATTCATCAACAGCCACCGCCTACGCTCACTTGATGCTGAAGATCAGATGGCCAGAATAATGAGAATAAGCAACAAGGAACTCTGGCCTGGCAATGAACCAACCAAGAAACTATCACCCAACAAATATGCAGTGGAAGGAAGTGGAGATGGACTGGACTAGGCATACACTGAGAAGGCCGACTGGGGACATCATGCACCAGGCCAGGCCATCAAGTGAAATCCAAAGGGAGAATGACAAGTTGGGAGTCCAAGGCGAGGGTGACATGGAGGAGATCATATGAGGAAGAAATGAAAGCTTGTGGGCAGTCGTGGCACCGGGTTGAAAAGACTTCAGAAAAGAGAGTGCAATGGAGGCGTGCTGTTGAAGCCCTATGCTGTACTAGGAACCCAAGGGGAAAATAACAATAGTGTACTAATGCAGCGAAACTGAAATTATTCAACAAAGTTAAAGCAAAGCTACCAGGGTAATGCGAGTTATATCACACAGAAGTCAAGTCGTAATCGTTTAATCGTCATTTCTTAAGCATAACCCAGAAGACTGACCTTTCTGTGCATACTACTGGTTTCGAAGGAGTCGCTGACCTCAACTGCATCTCCCGTATCATTTTAATTACTTGCTTTTTTGATCTATTTCCTTGATTGCTTTTTAAACAGGGAGTTCTGTACCTGGATTTCGGCTAAAACGGTAAAAATATGTTAACTATCTTCCAGTATCAATGAGACTACCTAAAATGACCCTATTTCGGCAGATTAGTGTCAATGAGGCTGGGTTAGTTGAAGTTGTGTCTCATAGCTCAGTTGGTAGAGCGCTATACCAGTCACTCATAGCCTGTTGGTTGGCATCTTTCTGTGATCCAAGTTTTCATTTCATCACCAATCAGTCTGAATATTTATTTTTTTGCTCTTAGGTTGTTTACAGCTAGTGAGAAGTTGTGAAATAAAATGCAGGCATTTTATACGGCCCTTACTTTACCTTATAGAATCCCCTCAATCACACAGTTAAGTATAATAACATAGTAAACTTAACCAGCACTTCGTTAAACACCACCTATCGATCCAACTGATGACATGGCAAACCGGTCTATATAAGATCAAATGGAAAATCAGTGATGATGGCTTTCAACTAACACTGTTGACGAAATGTGTGCCTGACATTTAAATAGGTGGAAGAATAAATAAGTTAACTGGAAATCAGCGTTGCTATCAAGTTATATCTTGACGCTAATTGTGAATGTGTCTCCATGAGGGAGCATTACTGATCCATCACTGAGTAGATGATAATTGTCAAAATGAGAAATAATATGCGCTCTTATAGTCTCCACACTTACAAATTACCTATTATATCATTTAGCATATACAAAACGAAACGAACGAAAAAGAAATATACTCAGCCACCTTTTCCACATCCATGCAGTAAGCTATGAGCTACACCCATTGTGAGAGGGCTAGGGATACTGTCTGATCGCCCAAACCTCGATATATGTAGTACCGCTCAAACCCATGACCTAACGGTTGGTAGTCGTCTCTTTCTCAACCACTGGGTCATAACCCCACCCCTTAGGACGCCGCTTAAAAGCATGTATATCAGCAGCATGTACCGCGACAGCGGATAACACAAGAAGTGATAACCTTTATCTAGTGGGGATCCAGGACGAAGACAAAACAAAAAAGATAAGGCTAGAACTCTACAAACTGGGATGCTGATTATCATTTTCCAACATATGATTTCTACTGCTCCATTGAACTTTTCTTCAGTAGTAGGAATTATGGTATGTCCGAAATGAATGATTCTTAAGATCACTTAAACAGGTACTGAAGTAGCCAATTAAGTTCCTTTATTCTGCGGAAAACGCTAGTGTTTAGCCGAAATATATTAAAGTGATTGCAAGGTTAACCTTTTGAGCATCTCATTCCTCCAGTCGAAACATTAGAAAGAGCTCATAAAGGTTTGATGCACATAATTAGAATTACTTGACTGAAACCTGCTTTCCTAACTTAGATTTATTTTATGACGCTGGTCATTAGAATTAGTCCTAAATGAGCCTGAGACTTAGCTCACAACATTCATTGGGAGCTGCCACTTATACAGCTAATTATAAAGATTCAGATCGGAAAAGAAGATAGCACCATAGAGATTCAACCTGCTTAGAAGTCCTGATATGGATAGAACTCGATCAAATACATCTACTTAACACAGACTTTCATATAAACTTTATTCATGTAATAAAGCTTAAATTAGAGGCTACAGTGCACCCTTGATCAATAGACTTTGATTAGGCCATGTTATATTCAGACAGGTATTAATTACCATCTAGTAACTCTCGTGTGAGTATAGTTCAGGTTTATGAGTGACGACAAATGATGAGATTAAACTACTGGTACATTTTTCATCTCTACAACTGACTCCCGGATATTTGGATCCTTAAGAAACAACACAAGTTTGGTCAAGGTGATCGATGCACATTTCTGATGAGTACCAGAAAAAAGTAAATTTAGATCTGGGACTTTTGTCGGTTCACTCCACACAACTAACACCAGAAAAGGTTTATCACAGTGTTGTGCCACCATTCTAATTGACCACACTTAACATTTGATCGTTGGATACCAACTTTTAATTACTGAATCTAGTTTACAATTGCCATTTTAAATTTTTAGAAATGTTATTTCCACTTTCATGCATTTATCTCAACGTTTCAATCAAATTAATTTTCTTAGATAACGCTGGAACTTCAAACAAAGTTTTTGAATCAACCAAAACAGTTTAAACGATTCAGTGAACAATCAGGAAGAATTCTGAATGTTCTCTATTCTGCTAGACAAATATATGATAGACTATATATTTATTGGCTTCTTCCCCTTCATTTTGCGCTAACAAAAAATCATATTTACGCTTTAATTAAACATTTTCCATATATGCCATCAAAAGAATATATCACTTCAAACGACGAAGGTAAGATTACTTGTTTCGCTAAGATAACTGTCCTGAAACAAAGTATCAGGGGTAAATTATAGTTTTAAATTATTTCTTTATACAGTCACAAGTTTTGGCACAGTTTACTATCCACGAAAAATAATTAGGCTCTCAGCATTAAAATGAACTCATAAGTACTTATGTAAAAGGCCAAACAACTCATTAAACAGACTTCTTGACAGTTTCATTTTGGTAGATGTATAATTTACAGCTATTTACAATGTTTGAATGCGTTCAATACTACCAATTATACTCTCCTTCGACGCTTTACTCTATAGAAACTCATGTTTTAGATACGCCGTCGTGTTATGCAATCCGTTATCTAAATATCATGTGTATTAAATTTCTACTACAGTTTTGATTAATACTTACCGTCAATAATGATCTTGGTATGTTTGGATCAGAAAAAATGACTTTGATAAAAACAATACTTTCTAAGCAAAGATTAATATAAGCATCAAATATACGAAACGCGTTCATGTAGATATTTTCGTGTTTGTATATCTTCCAGATTACAGTCATCGAACAAAAATACTTCGCTGAAGAACTTCTCATTTCACCGTATTCTCCTTAGATTGTGTATTTAGATTGTTGGGAGCTTTTAATTTATCTGATAACTTGCTAAATAAAAATAACTACCACATAAAATATATTAGTGACTTTCAGGTCAGGATAGCTTCAAAGAACCACTCATTCTTTTAAATTACCTTCATGGTAATTAACCCAATGTGATTTGATTTGCCTTTAGCTTATTTGTTGCCCCCATTTTTTATAACTCCCAGTGGCATAATTATTTCTAAAGTAAACTCAGTTACTTTGTACAGCTCTGTACTCTGTACAGCTATAAATCTATCCTTAAAAAATCAACATAACGAACAGTAAGAAAAATAACAAATGCATAGATAATTAACAATCTCTTATTACCTCACTAGTCAGCTCAGATGATGAAAATTAATCCTATTTAACTTCGGGTCATACATCGCAAAGTTAGACATTCTGATTTTTCTTTAGTAACCTTATCTTCTGTTAGAATAAATACATTATAGCACTTGATCAAAACAACTCAAACCTACACCTTAGAAATTCAATATACCTAAATGCAATGATCAGCTTGCAAACAGTTCACAAATTGTGTGGCATACACTGATATTTCTTACTTCTGGATCTCTCACCTGCCAAATTGTGGTGTTAGTAGGGAATCTGTTAGAAATTACTCAGTCATTATAACAGATGGTGATGTATATCACAGAGTTGTCACTTACAGACGATATATATTATTGATAAACTAATCAGCTAGTCAAAAACTAATCTCAGTGATGATAGGATTTCAGTTGGTTCGAACAATTTGACTTTGACCAGATGCCACACTTATAACCTTTAACAAAACTAGAGGAAAAACATTCCAGCTAGGTACAACTGTGATAAAGAAAGTGAAATCTGTAGATCATGTTCAGCAGTTTCAAACTATTTACTTTGTTAAGAAGCCTCTAGACCTGATATTTTTATTTTACATTATACAAATAGACATTCTCAACATTTATAACCACCTTGGATTTGCTTTACAAGTTAAGCAATGGATCCCTGATCACACTTCTGAATATGCATGTTTTTTGTTACTATTTTAGAAAATTCTCAAACTGGGTTAATCTCAGTTAGAGGAAACTATTCACCAGCTAGACTACTCGGTTTTCGTTGATCACGAACTTATTGACAAGCAACGCCAATTGGCCCCAGCAGCTTCAGTTATTTAAGGCGCTTATTATATGTTTATGTTTCATTTATTCTGTTTTCACTCCTGGTAGCATCACTAGTGCTAAAGAGATTATCTGCTGTCTTCCTGAAGTTTCCATTTATAAATAAGCTGATGAAACCTGTTTTATACCTAATTATTTCCATTCACGGAGACCTGCAGATCTTATAGAAAATGAAGTCTATGTCCTAGCTACCAAAGCAGGCCAAAAAATTCTCATACTACTTCGTAATAATGGTAAAAAAGGAGAATACTTTCTGACCACTGACCGAAAAAACTCAGAAGATATTTTTGTGAAATTGAGACCTTTTTTAAATTTTCAGTAGCCTCTTAGGAAGTGACTCCAACTGTAAATGCTTACAGTGTTCTCAAACCAGTAAGTAGGTTTGAACAGAGTTTTATGCTGCTACTTGTGTCAAGAAAAAGCAAGAGGATAATATAGCTTACAAGGTTATATGAAAGTCTGATGAGATCTAGCTTGCAAATACCAATTCTCATGCAGTATTTTTTCAAAATAAACATATCTATACTCTTGGTGAGAATAATTCTGTCTATCCATTTATCCTTTTAACCAAAAGCTGACGTAATCTTGCTATCTACCAACCACTTAACACCAATCAATGATCAACAGAATTCGGTAGGTTCTCAGGACTAAACAACATGGTAATGGTAAATTTTTATTTTTCAATCTAATTCTATCCTAAAAGAGCCCAGTCACAACCCAAATAACTCGATGGTAAGGGCTCTAACTACATCACAGATACGTAGGTAGAGCAGATACCTCTTACCGACAAGTGGTAACAATCGTAAAGCCTAGATTCAACACCATAATGCATATACACTGGTAGGGATGTAAAACAAACTGGTAATACTAAGACTGTAAGTCTGGTAAAAGATTTATTATCTGTAGTAGAACCGCTGAGCACAGGTGACCGAGCTTTGGAATACTAATTTGAAAATTTTATGTTCTAAGTACAATCAAAAGCTATCCTTTCATTCCAGCTTTAAATCGGTGTATACATAACACTTATAAATAAGGGTAAAAAAACGTATATCATCAGATGTTACCTTTTAAATAACTCATTAAGCTGCCTTCAAGAGATAAACAAGATTACACAATAATTGTAATCAGTTTCTTAAAGAAACCTATCTGATGATTTTAGTTTTTTAAACACCCTTTTTGCATCCATGACTAGTGTGTATAACAATCTATATTCAGATAACTGGACAATATCAACCACTCGATTAACAAGCTAATGAATTAGACAGTCTTTATTAGTTTTATGAATAAAAGTAAATGCTTATTTGTTTAATTTGGTTTTAGGTGTACAAATCTACTCGTTTGCTATGTGTTTGAGTTCATTCATAGAAATAGTCAATAAAAAGTATGGACTATATGATACTTTTGTAAAAAGTATAATTGAAAAAACTGTGGAAAAATTGAAACATCTCAAATTTTTTGAACATATCAAAAATGTATATACACAATCAATTTTTCAAAATTCTACTTCAACACCCAATGATAGTGATAGTTATTCAAATTTCAGTGTGAGTTTTAAACAGTAACACTGAGTTCTTCTCATTGCTATTTGAAACTGAAATTTTAAGAACGATTCACTTTTGTATAAGGCATATCTAGTTAACTATAAATAAGCGTAAGAAAGAAAAGAAAAATAACATTTCGCCTTTTTGAAGTTCTTTTACTCGAATTCCATTGACTATTTTAGGTATTTACAAATCTAAAATTAGAATAACTGACTATATGAACGCTGTTACTCCTCGCAATATGCATTACTATGACAGTAGCACTAACTCAAAGTACAATTATAAAATGGACTTCACAGCAAACTCAAAATTGTAAAGTCTGTTGTTCGATACTTCTCATTCCCCGCTACTCTACAGGATCTAATTGCTCTACCCCTATTGACAAATGAACTTTTATGCGGATGCCTCATTCTGGACATTCATGATGTTTTATTCATTTTGGTGGCTAGCACTAAAATATAGGATGCATGTTTCGTTCTATTTTGGACTTGTCAGCTGGACGCACCTATACCCCAGTGAGTAATGTCCCCCTTGGTATCGAACCTAGTGCCCATCGCTTCAAACGCAATGGCATTCAACTAAAGAGTCCTAAATAAGATGAAATGCTTGCCTGGATTCCACTGCTAGTCACCAAAATGAATACAGCGTCATGAATATCCGACAGCATCTAGGCATGGTATAAGAGCCCATCTGCTAACAGAGGTAGAGCGATTCGACACGGCGTAGAAACGGGCAATTATAAGTATCAAACGACAACTGATACTTTTTGCGCAAGCAGCGTCTCCCGTGCCTTAGTGGCCTAGTTGGTAAAGCTTTGATGTCCGAAGCGAAGGGTATTGTGTTCGACTCTTAGTAGGAAAAGCATCATTCACTGGCGTACAGGTACATCCTTCTGATGGGTTTTATGTGGGGCGAAACTCCCGTCCTAGACTTCACTGCTAGCCATGAGGACGAACACAACGCTGTAAAGTCTTGGTGATATCATCATAAGCGATAAATTATTCATTAAAAAAGAATGGGCTCAAATATCTCTCAGACTACCGCTTAATACACAATGAGATTTTATCAACCAGTATTGTCAAGCAAATTAAACAACCTAAGGTAATTCATCTGTTCCTCATACAGGAAGTTAGAAATTCATTCAACAATATCAGTATCAGCCTTTTAAAGCTATTCTACCTCATCTGTTACCTGATTGACATATGGACTGACTTGCTGAATTCAATGCTGTGGAGGAGGTTAAATATATGCGAAGTACAGTTTCTCGAATGGATCCTCATCAAAACTAAGAAAATAGTTACGGAAATATTTTATCAATCAGAGAGGTTTAGTAGCTGTTAGCCCGAAAATTACGGTTTTAGATTACAATAACTACTTAAACCTGATACTCAGAAACAGGTAGATACATAATATTAATCCAACAGTTATGATTATGCACCCAAATGATACATATGATTACATTCTCCAATGTCAGTTCACGATTGATAATACCACTCTGTCCAAATCCGTCCTCAAGAGTCACTCATATTCATCACTGTACAGTTGCCCAAGATTGAAAACAACCCAAAAAATAGATAAATTGTCTCCCTTTGATTCTTTGTCGACATTAAGTATGAAGAAGTGAGGGCTTCAAATTTCAACCTGACGTATTTAAGCTTTATCTGGTTGGTTTTTAGGAGGATGTTGCCTACTAACATTCTCTCTGTACCCCCTGAAGTTCAGAAATTCCTCGAATTATTCTTGAATTACATCTACTCTAAATCATTATATTTTTGTGTCACAACCTCTATCTGAAAAACCTTATAGCAGGGTGTAATAAAGCATGAAAATGCGTTCAGCTTTCTAAATGAATCCCAATCTCTGGTTGAGAGTAAGCTCATGCAGCAAGAGTAAGCAGTGCAAACAAAGCATTCGACATCTAATTTAATTTCTGTTTTCGATTTTCAGATTGTCATCAGTTTCCTAATAAATTATTGACCATTATTGTTTATCCTTCATTGCTATTATAAGTAAATTCTTTGCGCTTGCTGAGTAGCCGGCTCACATTTTCTCTTCTATATTCTCACACTGACTGGGTAAACTGTCACTGCAAAACCTATACACCCTCTTCAGCTAACCCCTACATAAAAGCACTAGTTTTATAAGCAGTTAGGTTTTGCAAATACAACCCTATTTGCTTCTGCGTGCTTTAAAAAAGCGCTTGTGAAAACATTTCCCATGGGCCGATAGCTGGTGATCATATGAAAACTAGAATCACTATGCTTAGACAAGTGTAGTGTAAAGCTTAGTACTCTTAAAAGAACTTTAATGCTGTGTGTTTCATTCTAGATGAAATTACAGTTGAGTGGTTTTGGAAAATCACTCAGTAAGACGAAACATTTGATCCAAATTGATTTATTTTAGGCGCTTATTCTAATGAAAATCTACTTATGATGAAAACTGGCTGTAATGTTCGCACTTGTTAGAAATTATTAGAGAACCAACAGTACAATATGGAATGAACCTTATGAGTTTTCCAATTTACTAATAAGTTAAATGAAAATGAACAAGGAGTGTTGCGCTTCGCATTACACTCCAATAAAGACAAGTTTGTTGATCAAGGTTTCAGAAAAAAGAAGTCACAAAATTATCGCTCGACAGTAATAATATACCCCTGACGAGTCAATAAAAACGTTAGTTACTCATCGACTATGGTTCCATATCCCATAACATAAAAATTTAATGCACTAAGTGAGTTACTCAGTCTTTGTCAACACTGAACCAAGCAATACTCTGTCAAGATCCAGGTTTATAAACCTTAATCAACACATCATGATGTTATCTGAGACACTCGGAGACAGGGGGATTTAATATAGATTTTCGAGTGAAATAAAGTGTGAAAAATTATGAAGTCTGAAACAAGTAAATTTGAAGTCGACCTGAGGCTTTAGAAAGATAAACCAAGTCCTCTCAATTTTCTCAAGTACAGACACTAGAACTCATCCATCAAATAGCAGGAAAGCAATGTTTTTGAGGTTAAATCATATCCACTCAAATGTTCGGTCAATGGTCACAGGATACCAATAGATCGCTAAAACATTGAGAAGTGCAAACCTTTACACTCTCTTGTTATCAAGGTTTGATATACCAGCCCCCTAAATTGGGTACTCTGACTTCAGTGTCTCACATTTCATCCTCGAATTAAATCATGGTTTAGATTTCATCTTGCATCTGGACAGGAAATGCAAATTTTTAACGAAGATAGAATCATTATCAACGAGTGATTAAATCAAGCATCGTGATTATGAACTAGAACTCTCAACAATTTCACAGGAGACTGAATATTCTGGTTTCAATTGCAGCAAAGACTATACCTCTTCTCTCTTGTTAACCATGTTCCAGAAATTCGATCAATGACACGAAGGTTATCTCACACTCTTTGATGAATGAAATTATTACAATGATTCTATAGGAAGTATCTACACCTGTTATTTACTCTATTTTGAAATGTAATCACTGAATGTATTTCTTAGTTTTCAAATGGCTTTCGACTAGCCTATTTTTATTTGTTCATTTGAATTTGTGATAAAGGAACTTCCAACCAGTTGGATGAATGAAAATGGTCGTAAAAATAAAGAGAAAAAGAATACTTCAATTAAAAACAAAATTCCATATCTTCATGAAGTTTTAGTGCAATGGTTTAGTAAGGTAACATAATATACTACATTGGTATATTCTCAATATTAAGTTTGTTTATTTGATATAGCACACAGCAACACAGTATCAGTACAGAACATAAATAATCGGAATGACACAGCACCTACACCGAAGACGTGTAAAACCCTACTACTAAAAATAAAGAATACAAAGTGGTAGGACTATAGAAGTCAGATGTCAAAAATTGTGTGATTACTTTGATATGATTATCCGCAACTGTTTATACTTAAAACATCACTGAGTAAACAATACTATATCATAGTGTGTTACATCAAATAAACAAACCTAATATAAAATTCACCTCTACGACAATGCCTAGGCTTTCTCAAAATATTCAATACATATTCTCATAATTTTAGCGTATTCCAATTTTTGGTAGGTTATGTGTATTGTCTTTCCACATCAGTTTCCGCTTAAAAGTAACAAAATGTAGTTATGTAGATCATTTTCTCCTAATTTTATAAAGGTAATGCAAAGAGTTTAATAGGTAGTGTTCAGACGTTTTTGGTTCGGCTATGCTTATTTTAGTAATACAGACCTTTGTAGTTAACATCAAGCTATCTTATATACCCCTTTAGAAGACTGTCCAGCTAGTGAAAACCAAAAAAGATGAGGAGAAAAAAGTTCGATAAGTTGTCACTAGGTAATATGATGCATGTAAGATTGGTGGATTATTTGACCCTGATTTGAACTTAATTTATCATATATATTTAGAATCAAGGAAGATGGTGAACTTACTTATGTGCTTACGGTTAAGGAGGGAACGTTTTCTCGCAGCAACAACAAGTTTCATATTTTTCCGTTTCAGTATAATGAAAACATTAGATTACCAAAGTTAACACGGAAGCAGTATTCGAGGTGTCAAGAGCGCTAGCAGTCATAAATTTGACTGAATAAGAAATTTTTTTATAATTAAGAGTAAGGGAAATGAATTCTTTGGTTGAACGATCAAATTTTTTAACCAGTTTAACTTGTACAAGTATTTAAACGATTAGGTAGTCAAAAGGCTTCAAAAATCTTTAAAATGCCGACTGCTACTTCAGATGTAAAAGGCATTTTTTTGACAAAAATGTCTAATTCAAGTCAACTCACTATTCATTTACTCAACTAAAAAGCTTCATGAATAGGTGAAAGCTCATGAAGGAAAATGTGCTCAATAGGAACACAGTGCATTTAAACAACATACCTTTTAAGTAAATCTGTTAATTTATACTACTTATCATTTTGTTCAGCTTTTCGTTGGTTCTGTCAGACCCGTAGCTTTGCTGTTCTTTTGGGATCAACTATTTCTGAATACATTCGAATCTGATGTCATCATTGAATTTGCTCAAACAATTCTAACATTGCTCGGTTCAGATATTTTACATCTAAATAACAGTGACGACATTGAACACGTAAGTTACAACCATAAATTATCCTTAAAACAACTGCCAGTTATTCTTCCACTCGTGAAAATCTTATTATTATTCCCCAAACGTTTTTTTCAGTTTTCAAGCAAACTGTCAGTGTCTCCTTTTCTACATTTTTACTGTACATAGGAAGTTGATCTAAATTCCGCCTAGTAATATAAAGACAACAAGGTCAATTTCATGATGAACACCGACAGAAGATTATACTTGTCACTACTATTTTTGTTTTCTCCCCTTTCTTTTGACGAGTGATTTCTATACAAAAATGTAAAATAGGACGGAAGCTAAAATTGCTGATCTAGTGCACTGAATGAGTTCTGTGCACAACACATAGTCCAAGAGGACACAAACAAATGTGGATTTCCATTTGAAGTTTTTTTCGACAAACATGTCCAGATTATAACTTGTGATTCGATCAATACTGTTAATGACGCCGAAATGTCGAGGATAAAAAATACAAGGTGAATACTACTGATTGGCATGAATACTCGCCGACTTGATTTTTTTTGCATACCGTTGGTACTAGCCACTTCTGTGTTAGCTTGCACGATTTAATTCTGCGAGTTGAACCAATTTCCTTAAACCTCTAAGTAATTTGATCCCAAATAAGTGAACCAGCCCATCACCATCTGAACTATTTCATTCTAGTGATTTTTATTTAGCTTACTTTTCTGTTAAAGTATCTACAGTTACCGTCGGTCAGTGTTTCAGATTCTGCAATATATTCTTACAGAAGAAAATCCACCAAAATAAAAGGATGCTTCCCTAGTCCGTAATATTACTTTTATATATGTCCTACTTGGAGTTCGCTTTCTCTTTATCATAAAAGAAACAGTTTCAGTTAATCCATATTTGTTTCCTGACTGGTGCTTAATTATGCATAATGCAATTGAGTAAATCTTCCTTCCTTTTGGTAGCTGGCGAAACTCAATGCTACTGTTATCGCTAGACTAAAGAGAGTATATCAAATCTTCCTTATTAACTAGCGATAAGCAATAACTACACATATAAATGTATCTAATCCACTTTTGTTGGTTTATAATCTACAGTTACTGAAATTTGGACCGAATAAACTTCTTACTTTGGACATAATTCGAACGTGGAATGTGATTCATTTTAATAAAGCTGTTAATGATAGATATTATGGATTAAATAGACTTTCTGGGGAACTGATGTAAGTCGTCTGGTATTATTACTCATACTGATTTGGAAGTAATATTTTTGTTCTCATTGGATGATTGATTAGTCATGCAATTAATAGTGACTTCTTGAAATGGTTGAGAGTATTTGTAGCTCAGGTGGATGGTTTTGGTTGCATTGTGTTCTCTAGACAACCCAGGCTCAGGGAGCAAAATACAACCAAGATAGTGACGTCTTAAATGTTGTCCATTCAAACCCACTATTGTCCGTTGAATTACCCCGTTAACATATGAATATCATTTCATCTTTTGTATAGAGATTACAAGTTTATTGCCTGTTGTCAAGTTTCTATCATCCTTTAGTCTGCTATCATGTAACTGATAATGAAATAACACTGAATATTTTAAATATGATCCTTTTTCAACAAAACTATCTCAGTAAACAGTTACTTTTGGACATTTCTCTTTTCAAAGTTATGCGAGCCCACTGACATGTGAATAGTGTCGACATTTTTAATTATGAAGATGCTCCAAGATTTTGGAAAAATGCAACACCATACCTTTTTCTGGTGAAAGTAATGTAAATATCTAATTTTTGTAAGTAACAGAAAAATAATTGATGCTACAGATAATGAACGACAAACAAATAACTGTATTTATAAATTCACCTGTACATGCAGCATATGTATGTAAGAAGAACAGAAAGACGGCTGTCTATAATGATTTTCCAGCGCATTTTGAAAATCGATACCCGAGGTGTTCATTTGGACTCAGGATTGCAATAACTCATCATTTATATGGTAAGATGAAGTCTTTCATGATGGTTAAAGACGAAGGAACAAAGTTCTTACTTTGGATTTCCAAATACTGACTTCTGCTATGGTTATTTCTATGTAAATTTATCTCATCTACTCATCATTCCTTTCAGAGAATTTTGAACACGATTGTACTGTTAATCCTACCTGGTTCTAGTCTTATTAAACTCTTTCGTGAATGTTCTCGACCATACCAAATATAAAATATATCTGATAGATCTGTAAAAAGTTTTCGCATCATGAAGTGAGACGTCTACATTCTAACAAGATTTATAGGCTTTGAAAATATTACGAAAAAAATTTCAACTACTGGTATGACCATAGTTTTTAATTTTGCTCAAAATACTGTCTAAAACTATGATGTATTTGCCATAAATGTGTGTGTCTAGGTTAATTTAAAGATTTTTATGAGATTCAGATTCGTGTTTCTCCGTATCACACTGATGAAGTATAACCCCCAGTATATTCAATGCCATATTCTTTCTATTACTTTTAATGCAATTGTGATTTACCTGAATAAATTGGATACATCTTGCTGATGAACTTCAGTGATTCCAAGACTCAAATCTTTACCTTTTTTAAAATGTTATTTATATGGTTAGCAAAAGCACTTTTCTACCTTTTCGATATATGTTGCTTTCTTCTGTGAAATTTCTTTTATATATATTGTTCACTATCTATCTAAATAAGCAGACCGATTAATATTTGGCAAAACAATCAGCTTACAGTTGTGACTTATTGATATAAAAACTAATCATTTAGTCAACGAGCAACTTGAAGACATCAGAGAGTATAAGAGAGATAAAAAGGACGTCATAAAATGTACATACATGTAAATTAGCATAACACAAATAATAATATGTAATCTAGTTTATTACGCATAAATTAGATGATTCTGTATGTTGTATGCATACATATGCCGAGGAAAATGCATAACAGAATAGAAATGCTGAGTTACTTATGCTTTTTTATAAAATCATAAAACTATACAGATACATATCTACTATCACTCTAGCTCTGCATTCATTGTTCATCTTCAGGTTCGCTAAAAGTGTATAAAAATGGTGCATACAATGACTATGATAGTCACATAATGTCAGAATAAATAGAAAATCGTTGAAAAAAAATATAACAATTATCTATCGTAACAACACATAGATACGTGTATATAATGTATCAACACAATACTTTTATATAAAATAAGGATAAGAAAATTTGCATTTCTACTTATTATTATTTGAAATTTAGCTCACAGATAGTAAGCTTGTAGGATACTCTGGAAGGGAACACCAAATAGTTGAAGAATACTGATTCATTACTGTTTAATGTATGTAAAAGTTCATCAACACATTAGTATACAAGAAGCATAAAATATGAATTTGATTAACATTAAAATAAACTCAGTAATACAAACGTAGTTAAATTCTTTTCACAAAGGACACTGTTTCTTCGAAGATATCGCTAATAAAAGAAAATCTGGTGATTGAGGGAATTAAATGAAGCTAAGTAAGCACAACTCAGACTACGAACTGAGTTTTTGGATGTCTGAACGTTTGTTTAAATCCAAAAACTAATGTAGTTTCAACTTCAACTAAAATAAAATTGTGAAAAGTAATGATAAAGACAATTCATTTCCCTGTTCTGTTTAGAGATACAGTCTCTACTTTAAATGAATGAAAATTTAATTCTACTCCATGTCTTTAATCATTAGTTTCCAATCGCTTAGCCAAATATTAGAGTACTTTCAAAGGCATTATATCCCAACTTTTGATCCCACATGGGATTGCTTAAACAATTTAGGAAGTTTTGAACTAGGATGTAAATAATATCTCGGTATTTCTGTTTCCAATTGGTTACAATGATGAATGCTATTCTCATACAGATAAGATAATACGGAATTCGTATCACTATTAAGGCGAAAACGTTTCATTATTAGTGGGTTAAACTTAAGAGTATAGTGGTTTATATTTCCATGAAACAGAATAACTATACAAATAAATAAAAATATGAATATTTAGAATAAACATCTGGTTTTATGATCATTAGTACCAACATTGGGGTCACTTTTCTGGCATCTTATTGGAATTTCTACTTAGAAACAAATTGCTGTCCTATTTTCCTTTAGGCACTTGTTATGCTAGCTCACCGAACTTTATTTAATAGGGAATAGTGGTATCAGTTTCCTGATTGCCTATGCATCATGCTTCTCTACTGCTTGCAAGCAATTACCAAACTTATCGAGAAAAACTGTCTCATCATTTCAACAAAATGGGTGAGTGACTAAGAGAACAAAAAGTACACATACCAAGACTGTTACTTAATGGCTGTTACTTACAACTTAAGATACTAATCGAATGATTACTTAATGAAACTTTGACTCATGGGTTAAAGAATATTGTTAGGATGATGTAGTTTCCAAGTGCATTTATTCTGTGTTAAATTTGAACATAAGATGATATTTTCTTGCTGTGGTATAATAATACCTTCAGTCAATAGTTGCTTTGTTTTGAAGAAACTGTTAACATTTTTGAAGCAGAATGGTCATCATTAAGGGGAAACCTTAAATCTTGCTAGCTATTTTCACTCATTAAACCAATGCATTAGCAGACCAATATATTATAGCTGTCTTTTACTTCAATGCGGGTTACAGCTGACTAATTACTAAAATTGTCACGATGTCGTTAGGTCAGGAATAATTACTGAATTGATATGTAGTTACGTGTGATTATTCGAGTAGAATCCTAACCTATACATGAAATAATGAGTCATTTTTGCATGCCTAATTTACTTCCGGCCAAATATACAGATTCATTAGAAAAATAAATGCGTTTTCCGTATATTCTTACCGTTCCTTGTAAACATGGTGGTTACCAGCTTCTATTTCTACAAACATGTACGTTAATTTATTTCCTAATACTTCGAATTTCTTGTTGCTATACTCGGCCGGACTGCTCAACCTGTGTTGCCCAATGGGCAGTTATGAGAATGCCTCCGTACTACCCGAATATTCATTATATTATAGTCTATTTGTTGGGTTCCACTGCTAGCCAATCGGACTACAAAATGATGAATATACGGGTAGTATCAAAGCATCTGCTTAGGAGCCCTTCCGTTAACAGAGGTATAGTGATTTCACTCAGCATCGAAACGGAAAATTATAAGTATCAAACAACAACTGATATCCGTTATACAAAATGTGGTCCTCGTGCCTTAGTGGTCCAGTGGGTAAAGCTTTGGAGTTTGAAGCGATTGGTACCGGGTTCAAGTTTTAGTGGGAAAAATACCACTCATTGAGATTCAGGTTCATCTGCCTGATGAGTCTCGAACAGGATGAAACGCGCGTCCTGGACTCTACTGCTAGTCACCAAGTAATCTTCATTTTAGGTTAATTGTCTGGTGTTCCTCAAGCTTTGAGGTTTTTTGTTGGGCGTTTCGCCATCAGACTAGACAACATAAACAGCATTTAATTCTCAACTATCCTCATTCTGAGTTACAGATCTCTAGTATCTCAAACAAATAGATGTCTTTGGAGAGCTTTTGAATTCATACAGACAACTAATCCAAGGACCAATCAGATTCATTCATTTTTTGAAAAAAGGCACCTTTCTAGCCAAATCAAGCAACTTGATTGGTTATTTCAGTGATGTTAGGGTGACCTTTGGGATCAATCTGTTCAAGTATGAATAAGATATCTAAACCCAGTACCCCATGTATGGATTTCATCTGACTTTTGTTTGTTGTACTGATACAAAATTTCGGCTGCAAGATATATCCTTGCTGTGAGGTCCTGAATTAAAAGTTTAAGTTAATGCTAAATGCGGAAATTACTTCCTAATTCGATTTTAAAACAGAACAGTGCATAAAACGTTTAACGTTCACCAACTGAAATGCTATAAGATACTCTAGTTTAAGATTATTTATTGTACTACAATATCCTCTGTTTCTCTCAGTCCCCTTTTATCCTTACTTAGGGACTAAAAATAACTTGAGGGAATACATTTTATTCTTCACTACAGATCTAAAAAGAAGCCTACTCAGATACAGAAAAAGACGGAACCATATTTCTATCTACCAGAATTCGCTATTCATCAAATTACTGTAGCAACTGCTACAGACTCAAAAGAGGTAAGTTCTTCTGGCAATATACATAGCGAACAATTTAATTGTACGACTCATCATATAATCTGCTACAAAGGATGTAATGAAATGCAATCCTGTCTCGAAACCAGGTAGTTCGTAAACCTCGATTTTGAAGAACAAGATATTCAAAGAGGAGATTCTTTTCAAAGAATTAATGTAAAAGCTACGAATTATTGCATATATGTAATAATATTTGAAAACTGCATTCTGAGAAGTAACTTAAACAATGGATAACATTACTGATAATACTCACAACAATGAAAGTATCTTCAGTTATAATGTCTGAAAGAAAATCAGTAAATTAATGAATTATTTGGTCCAGCCAAACTTGATTCATTGCATCTGTCGTTGGATAAATGTCTCTGTATGGCTATAACTTTTCAGCGCGTTAGTAGATCGACTCATGCTAATCACACGACTTTAGCAAGTGAACAGGTATTCATTTTTGTTCGGATTAAGTTATTCTTTGGAATAAGTTTATAGTTGGCAAACGTTTCAACGTCATACTGAGCAGTATTATCACTGTACTAGAGATCCACAAGGAACAGAAGTAACTGGTTGAAGGTGGAAAACCAGTTTCTTGAAGAGCTCTGGGGCTTATATTATGATGTCCAACATGGCACCGAATCGTTAAGCAGCTACAGATTCATCTCAGAGAACAACTCACTCTGAAAATCTAGACTCTGAGCTAAGAATATTCTACACAACTTCTAAGTTCCCTCATTAAAAAAGATGTTTGACTGAACAGCCGTTTATGTCAACTACAGTTTGCTCCAGTGCTGGCATTTTGACAGGTTTGACTTTTAATTCAATTTCAGTAGCATGAAATCAAATTTTCTTTAGATGAGATGTCATCAGCGTATATTTTACCACTAAAAACTCGAAACACTGAATTACTGACCCTTCATTCGATATCTTTCGTCACCGAGCTGATCCTGAGACAAGACATCTTCAACCCATCACTAGTAGTCTTTTGTCAATTTCAGGGTAATGCGTTTGTCCAGCTAAATAGTATGTCTACAGCCCATAATAAATTTCAAAAATCATCCACTTAGGATGCAACATGAGATACATAGTCTACAGACAACTAACTAATGTTTTTCAGTGATGAAGCATGAAGAAAAAGTTAACAAGTCGGTAAAACGTTGATAAAACTGGTTACAAATTAGTGCTATAAATTAGCTACTGATTAAATTTTTTCAAGTCAAGGCAATAACTGGTTGAAAAGTACAGTCAAATTCTACTCATTTATTTCCTAGGTCCATTGTTATAGATCTACAAGCAAATTTTAACACAGTTCACTTTACAAACATACTTTAAAAAAATTTTATGAGTGTTATTTTAATCCGTTTCTAAGTAATACCACAGCGGAGTCAACATTTTGAAACATAATACAGAACAACCAGAATCGTTGGAAATCACTTACGCTGATCTGTAGATTTCACTAGCCAGATCATACTATGTACCAGATGGCCGTTTCACCGTTCTCTCATCAAAAGCATCATCAGTAGTGTATTTGGATAAATTCACTTCACAAAGCCTAACTGTTTAAGTCAACTGAATCCAGTTAGCTGACTTACATGAACAGGTATACTTTAAATCGGATAATCAATTTGAAAATAATTTACTAACTCCACGATCTAGACTGAAAATTCCCATATCTAAGTAGCTTTTAAAAAATCTAGCTCTGGTATCAATAAGATTTCCGTTGGATCATGTGATTTGTAAATGGTTTGAACGATAATAATTTAATTTGAAGTGAACCTTCATTTTTACATTTATTTGCCTGAGATTAAAATTATGCATAAAAGTAGCTTGATATTCGTGGAGACGCAAATCACAATAGGAAAAGAAAACGCTCATATTGGACATCGAGTAATGTCTAAAACTTAAACTTTGCCTTATTCTTAGCATCAAAAAGTTTGTGGAACGGCTAACAGTGAAAAGTTAAACTAACTACTATGTCTCTGAGTATCACGCTCAGCACCTAGTCAAAACTACACGGTTGAATGGATTCTTATGTTTTGAAACAATTATTATATCAAGAACCTAAGTCATACAGAAAGTCAGAAATCATAAGACTGAATCGAGAATTTAGGCAGAATTTCAGGTAAGTGATATACACCAATTTAAAGCTCGTCTGCATGAAAATGCTATCACGGATTTTATGGTCATGTTTCATGAGGAATACTGTACCAGATTCATTCACCATTCAGTATCATTTGTGTGACAGTGGTGAGTGGGTGAAAGTGAATTCTCATGCGCAAATGCAAACTGTGAAAATCACTGACTTGCAGTGACTTCAGTTTTCAAACTCATTATACAGACTATCGTGTAATAAACATCTCACTGCAACATTATATACTCTCCTTCTTCATCACACGTTTGACTGTTCGTAGGAACAATATAAGCTGCAACGGCAGTTCACTTTCTCTGCAAGTACTCTGTGCAGGTAAATGCCAATATGGACGGAATCTAGGCATAGAAATTTCCACAGACTGCATCAAATACCAAAATTTTTGTCCGAAATATACATAAGTAACGCATTCTAATCTTCTTTTCTCTGCAATCTCTTTTCAGAAAATTCTGATATGCTCCAGTTTTTACAATATTCATAGATAGAGGCGATGTATAAAGCTTCTAGTGAAACATATTTGTTTTGTGTGGAAAACTTTATGAGAGCATTTTATGACACTGGAAACATTAGAATTTGAGGGAGTTGTGGAGATTTGGAAATATTTCAAGTTGTTATTCGTCGTAGACTGACATCAGTTGGAGGAACAAAGGAAACCTGGGAGCACTGGACAACTGTTTCTTCCTAGTATGGGACTCCTCATCAGTGCGCACCCACGACCCCGGAAGGGATCGAACCATGGACCACTGGATTCTGACCCAGTGACTCAATGGTAACGCGCTGGCCGCAGAATCTCAAGGTCGCGGGTTCGATCCCTTCCGGGGTCGTGGGTGCGCACTGATGAGGAGTTCCATACTAGGACGAAACAGTCATCCAGTGCTCCCAGGTTTCCTTTGTTCCTCCAACTGATGTCAGTCTACGACGAATAACAATTAGAAACATTAGTCCTAAAAAGGCTGAAGTAACTAAATGAGATTATATAAAGTAATAAATATCTAACTATTTTGCATTATATAGTGCACTTGCAAGTAATGATCAAATATTACAAAATATCTGGAGTTATCTTGATTTTTTGAACAGCAATCAGTAACCTGTAAATGACTAAATTCTTTTGAACTATTTAAAACTAATGGGTCGGTAAACACTTAAACGTTTAGAGTGTTCTCTGAGCTTGCATTTTTCATGGACAGAGTAATCGTAGTGAATCAGTATGTCGTCCTTAGCACAGCTTCATAAAAGGTAAACTTTGCATAACCTTAATGAGCCTTTAAAGAAACGATTGAGACTAAACTTACCACTGGGAGAGCCAACAAGCTATCATGCAATATTTGATTGATCTGTCGATGATAGTTTATTTTTTTGTTCTTCGGTTACTAACTTCTTTTTTCGTATTATTCAGGCATTCTATGAATTTGTCATCATTTGGATACAGTTTAGCAGCATGTCTCCGTCCTCAGACAATGCGACCACTTCTCTTGGTTTAACATTCAGTCATAACTTTGAACCGGAAAGATCTCCCACCCCTGTTATCTCGAATAAGTTTTCACCTGATTAATCCTCAAGCTTCCAGCTGAAATGAGTTTAGTTGATTCAAACTGACTTCATTAATCAGTTTTTACATGATTCTCTGTGATCTCTGATATTGTATACAGCTTTTGGTTTCAGTGCCAATGGCATTTTTATTTTTTTATTTGGTTCAGCTTTTTGGTCTGGGCATTCTTCTGACTTTGAAGTCCATTTTGTCAATAGTTGTGTAAACTTTTATCGATAAAAGGGCTGGTTAAAATCATGAGTTGATTTTTCCCAATAACCAGTAATCAATGCATTTTCAGCCAAGATTCTTCTAGATAATTTGATGGCTAGCAGCAGGATGCAGAACGTGCACTTCGTCCCATTTGGGACTCGTCAGCCGGATCTAATTGCATCCCGGTGAGTGACGTTGATCCCACCGAGACTTGAACCCAGTACCTACCGCTTCAAACACCAAAGCGCTACCCATTAGGCCACTAAGACACGAGGACCATATTTTGTGTAACGGGTATCAGGTGTTCTTTACTGATAGTTGTGATTCCCTGTGGCTATACTGGGTCAAATTACTTGTCATCTGCTGGCAGATAGGCTCCTGTATCTATGCCGCGATACTACCTGGGTATTCACAATCATGCTTCAGTAGCCTAGGAGATTGCACGTTCGCACTTGAAACAATGGGTACTGGGTTTGAGTCCCAGAGGGAACAAAATCACTCATTAGGTTCCAGAAACACCCCCTTGACGAGTCTCCAGTAGAACGGAACGTGCGTTCTGAATTCCTCTACTGGGTGTCAAACAGACTGCAATATAGTGAATGTCCAGGCAGTGTCGAGGTATCCCCATAGCAGCTCTTCTGTCAATAGAGGACGAGTAATTTGACTCAGTAGAGCAACGGGGAATTATAAGTATCAACCACTAATAAGATTTGTCCACCTCACTCGTGGATAGAATGCGCGTGACATGAACCCTGTGTCAGAAAGAGTCATTTTTTCAGGTTTTGTAAGAAATACAAACTAGAGTCTTAAAACGTTTAATGGGAAACAGTTTGCAAATGCCATGATATGCAAGGCTACTTGAAGACGTTTCAAAAGGGAAGCATACCAAACTCTCCTCATACTAAATCTTACCCCTAGCGTGGTACTGAAAAACCTTTATAGTTCCATAACTTTGTGCGAAATACGTGCTGGATTGAAAACCACCAAGTTGTTGCCTGAATTCCCCTTTGACACCATTTTGTTTGGTACTGGGTGATAATTGAAGGTGAACTTCAAATTTGGACCGCAGCGGGATTCGAACCATCTGGTTTCTGGTCTGGTGCTCTACCAACTGAGCTGAATAGTTCAGTCAACTCTTAATGAAACTTGGGGCTTTTGTAACATACTGAATGAACTCAGGTTTTGGTAGATAAATTGTACCATTTCTTTAAGTAACTGATTTGATCCTGATAAATGTTTTCATTTTCTGTAGGTTTTGTCAAGTGATTTATTCCGCATACAATTGGACTATATTGTTGAAGACAAGGTTAAAACAACCTACTGGACTGAAACTACACCTTCGGTTTTATTTCGTGGGAGAATTGTAAATATATTTGATTCTGTGTATGACGCATACAATGTTATTGATAGTGCTTGTAGTCAAGATCTCAATGCATCTTCCAGTTATTTCTATCTGCTAGTCGACAAGGAACATTCTGACATAAGGATTACCGTTTTCCACTTCAATCTGGAAAATCCTTTTTCCTTCACGGTAAACATTAGTTTCATCAGTGAAGTTTTATCATTTTCATAGTCAAGAAACAGTACTTTTTACCAGCTAGAGTTTCGTTACAAATGTATGAGCTGATCAAAAGTCTACGTGATGATATTTGCTCGTATCTTCATCCCCCTTTAGCTCCATTTTAGTACTTTAGAAGTAGTATTTAAAAGATTTTCATAAATCTCAGATTATAGAAAAAGACAAAACGTGGTTGTAGCGAAGAAAAATTTTTCTTTTCGATGAAATCATTTACTAAGCTGTACATTCGCAAACATATGTTACAGTGGATAGAACGTTCTAGAATCATTTCTGGGCACGGGGAAAAATATACTGAATAACTAAAGGAAGTTAATAAACACACATTTTGGTTTAGAGTGGAAGAATAAACACAGGATTATGAAACTTATTGTAATTATATTATGCAGGATAAATCTGTGAATAAGAAAATAAACAAGGAATCATGAAAACGAAATTGTGGTTACGTAATACAGGTCAAGCCAATGACAGAATAGGATAACAAACAAAGGGTCATAAAGATAAATACACAAATACATAATGCAGAATGAGCTTTTTAATCGTTAGTACTTCAACCATACCCGAATACCTTGATCTTACTCCCTTCGAGTGGTTTGATCACACCCTGCAAAGGATTTTGAATTAATTCTCAGACTTAAGCTGGCCCAGTATCATCCACATGTAATTTATTTCACTAACAATGAAGAATTAATTTACTAAATGAACGTCAGTTTAGAGCAAACTTTGAAAACTACTGTTTTTGGTAATCCGAACTAATGTAAAGGTTGAGAATGTTCCGAATAAGTTGTATCGCTGGTACTTATTGTTCAGTCATTATCTTCCATAGTTTTGAGTGTTATATCCTGTCATACTCACAAATTTTCATATTTTGTATAGATATGAGATGTTTTTAACCATGAAGAACGTATAGGAAAGCATGTGAATGTTTGTTTAACTGACATCCTCCTTGTGAAAATAGAAAGTACTTAATCTAGATCTCATCTTTCTTGACACTCTTTGAAATGCTGTATCTACAGCCTTGAAAGTGTTGTTTCTCTGCTTTGCAGTATGAAGTATACACAGAAAGAAAGCGACCCTATCACAATTTATTACAGCTGTGTAGAAGTAACGTATTTTACTGTACAGAAGGTCAATACTGGTTTGCGTTACCGAGAAAACAAGACTCCCAGAAGTCAAATTGATTTTTTTCAAATGACCGCACATGAGTTTCAGACTCAGATTTGTAACTCCCTACAAACTATCTCCTGATTATTGCAAAACAATTCATCAGACTAAAACGTTAATTCATTTAACTATATGTCTACGTTGAAAAACGTATCAATACAACTTACTCAACAACAGAAGCTACGTACTAGTTGCTGTAGATCAATTATATGTATTCGTGATATAATTTGTAGACAATGACAGTATTTTCTAACTATGCCAAGATAGGTACAAAATCTGGCAGTTGTGTCGATACTTTATAAGATGACTCATCATAAGTGGCAATCATAACTACGATGAGTTATGTGTATCAGAAGAAAACAATACCTTGTTACTTATCAAACGGAATTCTCAGTTATAGTTCGAAGAAGTCACTTTTAGATAACAGATTAACTTACTGTGAAGTTTATTGCATAGATTCTCGGGTAATGATAAGTAACAGTGATATAAAGTGTAAGGCATCTGTTATATATCAGCCGTTTTAACATCATTTAGTCTTTTGGGACAGCTAAATCAAAGAACGACAGATTCATCAGCTCTATAAACGATGACATGAAGTGCAGCAAAGTAAGAGTAGTCAACGTCCATGACAACTTAAGAAACGTTAATCTAACCAGGTTATAAGCTGCATTAAAAATGAGATTAGCTGATTATAAAATAGGTTTTTTTGTTCGACAGAATTGATATGTTCACAGTGTGGGAGCAATATTATAAACTGTTCAGGAGTGTGATGAAAATAACGGACAATCGGTACGGGAGTCTATTTATTTCAAAATGAGATTAGTAGGAAGAATGAAGACGATTTTATGTACATGAACATACCAGATGGTGGTGAGCAGATATAGTAATTTGCTTCGTAATTTTAACTCACAGCAGGTTGCGCCTCACGGTTACAAATAGGAAACCTTTACATTCGTCATTGAAATTAGTTCACTATCAAAGATGAAGACAGCGCTAGTTATTTGTTGAAACCTTTACATATCCGGCTGCCCAATAAGTGCGATGGAGATTCGATTTACAAAAAAGTTAAACTAAACTTTAACCCCTGAATATCCTAGATGTTATTATACCTGTGGGTTTTATATGTCCAGGTTAGTCTAAGTGATCGAAATATGTTAGAAGCATCCATTTACGTTTTTAGAGTTAGCAGCCCTCAAAAACTACTCTGTAGCATAATTTTTTTTACAAAAGAGCGATTTAGTAAAACAAACACTAACAACAGATGTCAGTGTCATATCTAGAATATTGCGGTGGAAATTGCAATTTTTGTTGACTTCGATTTAACCTTCTAGCCGTTATCACCTTAAAACTTTATTGACTTTTTTTGATGATCTCGCATTGACCCATTAGCTATTGATGGATATACAAACTTTGTTACAAGTGTGATTGCGATTGTGCAGCTTTTGAAAATGATTCGTTGAAAAGAAAATTTTCTTTGCTGAATAGGTTCTTATTAACCTGTAATATTGAAGTGCATGTATGGTGGTGGTTTGTTGTTCTGTGGGCTTTGATATTAAAACTCATCCATCATCCTTATCCTAAGCGACAAATCTTTTCCATCACTTTAAAATACATGTAGGATTTGTCTTGTGTTGGCTTATTCCTCACTATTTCTCCCCTTTGAGAAATTCAAGGTATCCCATTCTAAATGATGAATTTTTGTCAGGATAGCAAACTGTACAGGTGGACCACCGATTAGATCAACGTCAAGTAGGTGGGATGGCTACGTAGTGTTAAGATCACTCTACTCTCTCTAGGAAAATCTGCATTTTGATCCGGATACTTTGGAACTGAATACTTCTTGCTGAAATTACTTTGAAAGTGTCCTGATCAATCAAATCTAAAATGTAGTCATTGTAATCAAGATTACTTAAATAAATTGTAGCCTTATGGTTATGATCACTTATTAAGGTCAACGCAGTGTTAAATAGATTCAGAATTATTTTCTTTACTTAATTTCTCAATTGATATCTTACCAATTATGTAGACATTAAATATTGTGTAACTGTGTCTGTTCTTGTTCTGTAAAATACAAGGAACAAGGACTGTTGACAATGAAGCATGAAAATGAACAGTATTACCCGAAACCCTCAGAAGTTGGCCACATTCTTGTTACGTTGCAGTGTAAAAATTCTAACTCTACCCAGGAAAGCAATGCTAGTGAGTGGGGACCTTTACCATTATCACTTATTACTTTGATACAAATTTATTGACAGCTTAAACTCTAAGGTAAGCAGACAGATATACTCATGAGCGGCAGTAAGTGAGCTGTGTTCTCCTATTAAACCTAATTTAAATTACTATTTGAGGCTTTTTTAAAAATTAGCTCCGACACTTGTCCAGAAGTACTCTAGCATCTCACACCTTCAACTGGAAGGATTTGTTCATCTTGATCAGTCGGCCAAACACCAAACGAAAAAATGAAAAGTAAAATAAGTTAACAGGCCTCAAAATTTCGAGTAGCCGAAATCTTTATTCAAACTAACTCTATCTACAAAGGCTATAAATCTCATCAAGGTCACTAAGACCTAGAGTGCATTCTACTGAGCAACATAAGTGACCATAAAGTTGAAAATCAGTTAGTGCTTGGGGAATACAGTGAACAGTTTTATCCAGTAAACTTCGTAGTTCACTTATACTCTCCTAGGAAGGCTAAGACGATTAATCTACAGTGAAACATAAGTAAACTTGGACCTGGATATGTTTACGTTTTAATCATTTGACGTGCATATATAGTCATTTTAAAGAATAATTTTATTTCATTTAGGATTCTTTTTTTCGTGCACTCTGTCATATTTGAACCCAGAAGTGGTTAAACTCCAATATCCATAGAATTGTTAGGTTGCGATATTCATCTTTTAGATCGTGAGCATCAAATGTCCTCTTCCTCAGTTTATTTTATGAACAAAACTCGTTAACACCTTTGAGTCCAAAACATTGTTGGGATGTCTATGGAATGACAAGTCTGACTTAAGAAGTAAGATTACATCAGCATAATATGAAGTAAATGTGATAGATAAATATTATAAATTAGAATTAAGAAGTCCTTTTTACTGCCTAACTCAGATGAACACTACTGTCCATGACTATACGGACTACTCACTCGCCACTGTTTACCTGTAAAGGAATAGATGAGCAAGCAGTAGAAGGGAAGTGAAATCCTAGGCTACAGAGGTTAGATAAACTTTCGATGTGATAAATGTAAGAAGACATCAAAAAAAGAACTTATTCATTAAAATAACAGATTAAATGGCTAATAAAACTGTACAAATAAATGAACTTTCACCTGCAGCTGGCGACCGTTCAACTATAACCATATTGATCAGATCAAAGAAACCAACAGATCGGTGCAGTAATATAAAGAGAATCATAGAGATAAGTTCTGTGAAGACGTCAGAGAAGGATGAAGTTTGGAAGTTCAGTTTACGGCTGAAAAATATTAACACGTACAGGCATATAAGAGACATATCTAAAGCCGTTCGCTGTAGATAACTTTACGCCACAAAATAATAAAGACTGTGTTATGTGTTGTAGATTCATCCAACCTAGCTTACATAATATATTCCTTGGTCAGGAGATATCAGTCAGTGTTCAGGATTGATTCAATACGTATCGCAAAAATCTTATAACCTCTTCCTATGATAGATTTGAATGCTTGTCACATACAATATGCCAGCTAATCCTGTTAGTCGAAATAGTGTAATAATGTAACTGTCATGCAGTGGAAAGTGAAAATCAACATCTCTATGCTAAGCTGAGCTTAAAAATATGTTTCTGAGAAAATTTTCTTGAGTTGACTTGAATGAAAAGACGGAACACTTTTATTATTTGGCATATATTATAATTAAGTTAATGACATGAAAAACAAGTCACATGCCAAAGTTTTTTTTGGACCTACCAGTTTCGCATCCATATAATGCGATCACTTCAGCCTACGTTATGAGCTGAAATGTCTGATGCTGGCATTTTTCAAACTTAGAGGGTCTCTTTCACCTTAGTTATTCTATTTTCAAACAACTTTTAGCAAATGAAAGGACCTCATCAGCTTTATCTCTATTTTAAACTAGAAGCTTCAGTATTTCCTAAATTGTCTTGCTATTTACAGATTTTACTTTTATACCATATCTCTTTAAAATACTTTCGGTCGCAGATGATTGGATATCTTTCGGATGGACACAAATACAGTGTTTTACTGAAAAAGAAGATTCTAAATTCACTAGAGAAGCAGAAACAAAGGTGGGATAAATTTTCGCATTTCGCACTATATTGCTTATTAGTGACAAGCATTAGATTCTGCTATGACAACAATACTAATTATTATTATCAAAAAATAATTATTCAGTCACAATGATGAACTAGTTTCTGAACAGTGCAAGCTGTTTCGGGTTTAATATGCCAACTAACATAGACGAATTCATCTATTCAAAGAACATCAACATTTGACTACTGTGTTTTATTTTCTAAACAATCATATGCAGAAATTATAGGGAAGAATCAGGAATTGGATGGAGAGTTTAAAAGTGGTGTCTGACTTTCAAAGTGTTTTGTACCGCAACCGATACTAAATGAGATGATGCTTACAAATAATGTCACTAACGAAAGAAAACGGAAGATGTTATTTTCGAAACTTTTCAAATACGAAAATTTAAGTTTAAGAATATCTGGAGTCAGTAGTTTCAATAAAAGACACCCAATACAGACTCACTTCAGCCGATGGCACTTGAATTTTGTCCTTTCAACACACTGAATATCTTTCTAGGCTTCTATATCACAATATATGCAAGACCAGTTATCCAGGTCAAGTAAACTGAGTTAATATTATCTAGATATAACCCTTGACTACATCAGATTACAACCAGTAATAATAAACTTGGTATATAAACAGATCCAAAATGAAAATCAGAACTTTCATAGTTTTATTCTTTACAATCAGAACACCTCCACGTCAAAACTAGTTCTGATTTCTGTTCTTCTGTAGTAAGTAAAACTATGGCTGTAACGATCAGTTTGAAATCATATTAGATGTGCAGAATTCACATACTCAGTTCTCAAACAAGCTGTTCTACTAAAGAAGGAAGTATAAATGATGAACATGAAAATGTAAACGTGAGAATCAGTAAAATACAGATGTATGTATAGAAATGGTAAATACTGTCGGACTTCACTACCTATACTTCTGAACGCACACTGCCGAAATGAAAGTTTCTTCGGAGTAATCACGAAATTGTAAGCTAAAGTAATAACTAATCGTGTACTTGTTACTGAATTCCATGCGAATCTCGTCATATTGAAATGAGAAGACGTGACGTATGCAACTAAACACATTGAATATCTGGACGAACGAATTATTACGCTTGGCAGTGGACCACTCTTGTTTAAAACTTAGTCAGTCTGTGTTACGATATGATATGAACTAATACTTTTGAGTTAGTGGTTAAGAATCAACTTGTTTACACTAACAACTGGAGGTTTTGTGCTAAACCTAGTTTATAGTGTTATATGTATTAATAAGCAGTATATTTATAGTTTGGGCAGATGATCATATTAGAATTATTGTTTCATGACTAAGTCATCCAATTCATAGAACGCAACACTCCTAAGGATTCCTGAAGGATAAAAAAACTTTATGTATTTTTCAGTTGTTCTCCATTAAAACCATTCTTTTATGAGAACAATAATGAGGCTAGGTAAATGAATCGATGCCTTTGCAACTAAAATGCTTTAAAAATTTGTTATGAAGTCTGGTATAATCTTAATTCGAAACAGATATTAGTAATTGGTCAGTAGAAAACCCTAGCTCTAGCGTTTGTGCTTGTTGACACCCATCATCAGCGTATATCCGACACCTTGGGAAGACTAGTGTCACTTCAGATATCCAAACCAACAAAATTCAGAGAAGTCACCAACAAACTATTCAAGTTACAATTTCCTCGTTCTTTTTTTCAACGTTTGATGTACTAGATTTGTAATTTATGATGCAACAATGAATAAAGCCGTACGAGGAGGTTATCGCTTTAATGAAATAACCATTTGTCGAGTGCAATAAAAGCTGAATCCCAAATAACCACGAAGATGAGAAGATCAATCACTCACAGTGAAAAAATTCAAATGTTTCTCCTAAACGTCTTTAGAAATTCACAGCTAACACCTTTCATTGATCTTAAGTGGTAGAAACTATTATGACTTTGAAAGTTTAATCCCAAACAACTTATCGACCACTTTGTTAAGTGAAGTAAATGTCCCAGGGTCAAAATGAGTTTTGAGCAGAACAAGTTGAAGGCTGTCAACTTAGTCTAATATTTCAAAGTACATAACATTAAGGTACATAGGCGAGCAAAAGTCGAGTGAAGACAGTTTAATCACTTTTTTTCAATAAAGTGCTCTTTAAGATAAACTAAATATTTAACCAAAATATATTTGACAATATTTGGTTTAGATTTACCCTTATAAACTTTGGGAAAGAAAAGCTGACAGCCTAGTTGAACAAGGTCACAGTCCAGACCCACTACCTGATCCTTCATGGACGTCAAACCACCTACTAATTCCATTCAGCCATTTATTTTACTACTTTTTCCCAATTAATGTTTCAAAAACTGGTAAATGCAAAAGTAAGTTAAATAAAAAATCAATTGAGATCACTTAAATAATGACAAAACTTTGATAATCCATTAATAAATTATGCAGTTATACGAATCTACTGTGAAATATACTCATCCTTCATTTAATAATATCCACCTTCCTACTTCATTCAAATCAACTCACCAAAGTTTATCAGCCCAACACTGAGATAATCTGATTAAGGGAAGCCATTTTGAGTGACTTGGATGGAAATATTATTTAAGTAACTTTAAGTCAAGTACGTGATCTTCCTGGGTAAAACTTTTCTCACAACCTGTTATAAATGAAAGATTCAAGCATTTTATACGGAGATGCATTAAAGAACTTATAACAACAAGATGTAAGTAGAAATTGGAATATGATGGGAGTTGTATTGATAAACGTAAGGCAATACAGTAGTTCTCATTTACTGCACTCATTGCGTATTCCTTCCTCAATTAAGAACTGTTTGATCATCTGCTTGACTGACACGAGTTGTTAAGCTTTAAATTAGCATAGTTTATGGTTGTGAGTCAGAGGTAGACACAACATAATCTAAAAAACTAGAAATAATTAGAAAATGATAACGAAAAACTGAAATAAAGACATTTTAGCTTAGTATCGGAAACATGATGAAACATGAACGATTCTTAGTCGCTGATAATTTCCAATCACAATACTAATGATCAAATGAACAGTTTTCCGCTACCTACTGAGTTAATTAGGTACAAGAGTTTCAGTACAGATAATAATAATAATCTACCACTTCACTATGTGCACCAGCTGTCCATATAACCGCTGTCCAATTTTATATCACTCATACTTTACAGGAAATAACGTCAGAATTCAAGTATTCAGGTACTCAAGAGTCGTGACATAATGTAATCATCTATCATCTATTTCCGTACCAAAACTTTAGAAGTCATCTTTTACAGCCCAATAAGATTTGAGATATATTCAGGAATTTTATAAGCAACCAGTGTATAGCAAGAGAATATTTTGTAAATAATACAAATGATATGAATTTATGCATCTCTTATTTGATGACAACCAATTTATCCATGAAGACTGATGCAGCAGCTCAGATAGACAAAGCAACCGATTTACACTCAATAGCAAAACTAGAAGTAGAATTCAGTTTGCAACTGCTGAGTTTTAAACAGAAGTAGGACATTCTCCCTCATTCACATATGACGTTCAAAGAATGTATTTCTCTGTCAATTCTGTACTCATTTAGTGTAAAAGAAATATTTTTAAACCAGAAATATAAATATAAACCTTTAAAAATAACCGTTTAAAATGACGCTATAAACGGTTTGAAAGGTGTGTGAAACCACAGATGTAGTAGTCTAATTTGACCAGTTTAGTGTGTGCCATCCTTGGCCTCAATCCATGCAGACGATCACAAACTAAACTGGGAGAATGTGGGAATCCTCCAATTGTAGGTTCCAAAGCTGCAAAAATATTTCTGGAAACATGGCACTCAAACAAGATCTCAATCAATAGATATGTGGATATAGACCTAATCTATTTAGGAAGAAAACATCCATCCATCAACCAAGGACAAATCGACTGGACAGATCAATAGCTATTCACAGTGTGATAACAACAAACAGCACAATTCCACTCCAACAAAGAATATCTAATGATGTCAATGAAGGCAATTTAAAGCCAAAGAGGTCAGGGTGTGGTAAAAATACTTCTTCCCCAACTTACAATTGGACAACATTCAAGGTCAATAAAAACACTATCTAAAAATTCGTGTAAAATTCGATCATACTTCCCCTCTTTATGAAGTTAGTGTTGAAGATGTCACTATGCGTAGTGATGAAATATTCAAGACGAAGTATCAAAGCTTAGAGAACACTAAACCACCATCATCCTTATCCTGAGCTACAAATCTTTCACATCATTTCAGTGCTAAGTTTGTTCATTATAATGTTGTTAGAATACGTGCATGAATTCTGAAAACTGCTTTTATGAATCTTCTACGAAAAAATCTGAACGATTTAATAAGCTGTTAATTAAAAATCTCTATTCTTTACATTAACCATCTCTTTAAGTCATGCATATTGATTAATCAAAGAATATATATGAAAACCTTACAACAGAGAATCTTTAATATCAAATAGCTTGAAAATTCTCTTACGGAAAGTTAAAGTGAAAAACAGTTTGGAAATTAAACATTACTTGCTTTCTGGTCTAAATAACTAGATTATAATATGTTCCATGTAGTATTGTACATCTGATTGTGGTGGACTGGATCATGCGACAAACAGTGAGGAGCAAGAAGAGGGGGATACTGTGGCTGGACCGTGGAAAAGAACCTAGAAGATTTGGATTTCGCCGATGACTTATGTCTGATGTCACACAAACTCGATGATCTACAGGCGAGAATTAACGAGTTGACAGAAGAGGCAGGGCAGCGAAGGAAGACGGGACTTCAAGTGAATATAGAGAAGACAGAGGTGATGATGATACTCAACCAACACCACCAAAAACAACAACAACAAACTCCAATCACGATCAGTGGGAAAAACTTAAAGGAAGTAGCCTCTTTCACTTTCCGAGGCAACATCGTTTCAAATACAGGCGGCATAGATGATGACGTCAAAACCAGGATAGGAAAGACAGAAAGACAGCCATTCATTAACCTGAAACCAGTGTGGAGATCTTCTACACTCAGCATAAAGTGTGAACAAGATCCGGATTTTCAGCACCGAATGTCAAGTAAGTCAGTGCTTCTATAGGATGCTTCAGAGACTTGGCACGTTACAAAAGGCATTTCCGACAAACTACAGACATTCATCAACAACTGCCTACACTGGCTCGTTACTGAAGATCAGATGGATTACCAGAAAGAATAAGTAACAAGGAACTCTGGCTGGCAACGAACCATTCAAGAACCCATCGCCCAACAAATATGCACTGGAAGGAAGTGGAGATAGATTGGATTGGGCATACACTAAGAAGACCATTCGGGGACATCACGCATCAGTGGAACCCCCATGGGAAACGACGAGTTGGTCGTCCGAGGTGAGGGCGATATGGAGGAGATGGTGTGAAGAAGAAATGAGAGCCTGTGGGCAGTCGTGGAGCTAAGTTCAAAAGATTACAGAGAAGAGAGTGGAATGAAGATGTGCTACCAAAGCCCTATGTTCCACTACGAGCATAAGGGACAAGTAATAATAATAATAATTATTATATTGTACATTCGAAACTGACTATCTCATAAAATTTCTTATTTGGAGATAACAGTGAATGACAATGAACTCTTATAGTTTTGGCTAATTGGGATTACAACTTGAAATTTATTGTATTCCCCGTGATTATGAACTTCATATGAATGTTTTCATGTATATGCGAATACAAAATTAAATCAACAAAGATAATAAAAGTGAAATACCAGGTTTAATTTTATAAATATATGCGTAGAAAACGAACCATTCTAATAAATTTTAAGATTAATACGGACAGTGTGGTAGCTCACACGATTCTAAAGGTTTATGCGGTAATCCACTTAAGAATTTGTAGATTTCAAACCAAGTTAAAGGAGAAGCACTAGTTTTACTTGTTTCTTTTGTATACACTATACAAACTGTTGAAGCTGAATGGTTACAGCTACCACTGTTTTTGGTATTGAGCGTTGAATAGCTTCTACCAAGTTGCTGGTGATATGCTGAATGAAGCAAAACTGTTGCTAAGTACTAACGTTGTGGTTTGCGTAAAACAAGGAAGCTAGTATCAAGTTAGATACACTATGGATAAGTTTAACTGTTGTGATAGTTAACTGCTTGGAAACTTTTACGTTCTCAGACAAGAATAGGGATAAAAAGATACACCAGACAACAATAATAGACTACGATATGCGAGTTACTGGCACATGAAATAACTACTTACTACTCTATGACCTACACTCACTTTTTACTTTCATTAGAACACAGTAAAGTGATAGCATTGTTTGCGGTAAACAATTAAGTCAGAGAAAATTTCATAGATCTTAAATGGTGCTCATCCATCGATTACATTTAGGCTTGAAGTCAGGTCAGTATGTAAACCTGCCCTTTTAGATGCAGAATTATCACACAGAAGTGATAGATCGCTTAAAAGATCGATTTACTACACTCCCAAATGGAACCGGTAACTGATGAATGTTTACAGTTTTGTCCCTGTAAGTAGAAAAAGGAATCTAGCTTATAAAATTAATGGCGTATACAAGGAAGATACATTGAACAGAGAAGTGAGATTTTTCAGAAAAGTGTTCGCTCACAATGAATACTTTTAGACAAATATGTGAAAAACGAGCCCGATATTCCACTCAACTTAAAAGTATGCAGAAACTATCTGTGCACTAATCTGTAATTCAAAAGCTATGCAGTTAGTCACATTTTGCAAGCTCGCTTATCAAAGCAGTTTGAAAAACATTGCTTACTATGCGCCTGCATCTTATTTTCTGCATCCCACTGCCCACTCTTCAGAGCGTCAAGGAATAGGTTTCACTGTTAAAAACATCTATACGTATATTTTAACCTACTTGCTCTATCACAGCTGAGTGTACAGGCTGTACCAACAGAACAGAACACAGACGTGCTCACGAAAACAAAAGCCAGATAAAATAGTTTTACTTTAGAAAATATTGCCCTGTGAGGCCACTCAGTACACAATTTATTCGATAGGATAATATAAGGCCAGACAAAGCTGTTCGAATGGATTTCGATAACACTTTTCTTCTATGGCAGAATCTCTTTGTCTTCAGTTTGTGAGTTAAAAGAAACCCTGTACTCTGTGTACAAAATTGCTTTGTTCAGTCTATTTCCCACCGTCGTCTTAGTTTCATAACTCTGATTCCTGACAAATGATTTCTTTTTCCATTCGACTTTCATTCCCTTTCTTACGGCACGACCTCATTTGATGAAATTTCATTCGCTTTATTGTGCATAATTTCCCTGTTCTCCCACCTCATTTAATGAAAACAACAAACACTTCTGAACCCTAGTCATTATTTTATATCTGTGCTGCAGAGTTTATCCTATTATCTTACTGGTTGCACTGCCAAAGCTATGCATTTACTCCAACTTCACAAAAGGTTTCGGCACGAATAAAGCTAGTAAGAGTTAAAATGCCTAGTACTGAGTTAAACAAACTAAACCTGCAGACAGAATGCGTTTTCTGAGACTTTAAGTTAAAATCCATGAGTGGGTAACAACATATGAGATGGATGTTTAAAGCATAGTGTTTAACTGACTGTTTGCAACAGCTCAGTATATATCTGCAGGAGGAAAAATAAGGAAAACCAAAATTCACCTACTCATGAAGAAATCTGTTACAAAACACTTTGCATTAAAAAATAGGTATTTATTTACATTGTTACCATTACTATAAATTTCCATTGTTCGGAGTATTTTGTTTCCTTCTTCTCATTTTGTAGCACCTCAGCTGTTAAATGGATCTCGAATCTCCCTTCAAATTTACAATCCTAGGTTGGAGATGGTACCAAAAGTTATACACGAACCAACTGTCTATATAACTAGACAGATTCAAGTCACAGAATTGAGTGGGAAGACTTCATACGATGCAACAGATGGAGGATATTTTGAGGGTGAACAAGTTGATGAGGAGAAAGTTGAGTAGGTGTCTCACATATGTTGTCGATAAACTGTGTAATAATTCGTTTAGCATAACATTTCACAATTCCAATTTGCTGGTTAGTATGGAATAACCACATTCTTTCAGTAGTCAAGATAAATCTACCTCTAGAGCTTTACATATAAGCAATCCTGAAGAACATATTTTTACTGAGGCATAATTGTCTGCGCTGTAATCAAACCAATCTCTTCGTCTGAGCTCTGACGGTCAAACATTCAGATGAAAAATAACCATCCAACTTTATTTTTCTTATAATCACGGTGGTTACTGAGAAAATTTTAAGTAGCTAAAAAATTATACATAATTCTAACAACGTATCTCATTTGGCATAGCGAAGCTGTAACTGTACATATCAATTCAATTTACTTCTCAGCGCTCATTTATTGTCAGTAACAACTGCTTAGAGATGATTATATTGGTGATGCTTTGGTCTAGAATCAGTAACTAAATCATGCAAGAAACCTTCAAATTTCATAAATTTTATGTAAAAACTATGTTTCAACCATTAGGTTTTGAAGTTTTACCGTCTAAGGTTACAAGCAAAGCATAACATACATGAAATGGTTGTTCCCAAATAACTAGTCTTTGCATGCAATTTAATACTATAGGATGTCATTTGCAGCTTAAATAATTCAACGGTAATTCCCATAACTGTAACACTGTGATATTATTTCCCCCAAACGTCCCACATTTATCTTACTAACCATAGCCAAAGAGCATGAAACCTAGGTCAAGGGCTTCCAGTTGATTGTCTTTAAGCATTTAACAGGGTTGAGAATATTCTTCCGTATGGCTTATTTACACTGTGAAACACTTGATGGAACCAAATTAATACTCTTTCCGGAATGAATAGTAAGATGCACAGATGTGAAAAAATATCAACTGGAAACTTCAAGTTTCTGGAATAGACCTTGGGTCCGAATTACACATAAGATTTCAGTCTGTTTAGATAATCATGGAACTTACGTCGGCGCATTGTTGATAGGTGCATTTTCTAGTCTCACAATATACAGTAAGTGTAATATTTATCTCTGAGGACTGATATCATATAGAAGATAATAGTTTGTTCATTGCGATAACTGTTTAGTGTTCTCCAAACTTTTTGGTTCAGTCTTAGATACCATATAGCCAGGCTAGGCGAATTTATCAGAATTTACCTCAAACAGACAGAAGTAATGAATTTTTAAATTGCTTAAATGTTTTTAAAAGGTGTTTACTGACCTCAGGCTTGTGAATAAGGGTGATCTATCCCTCTTTTTTATCAAAGGTTGATTCTTATAATTAATTTTATTGCTTTTGTCCTATTGTGTTGGCCTAGTGTCTGATTATTGACTTGATTGATTGATTTCCGGTTGGCTGACCCCATCTTTGTAACCCGTGTACTGGGTAAGTGTTAACATGTCTGTTGAGGGCAATTTGACTGGAGTATCATGCTTCGAAGATCTTCCTTGTTTATCGTTTCAAATAATTTACTGGATATTTAAGAAATAGATCCAGTAAGACAATAGAATAATGGAATGTGAAAAGATCAGAGATACAATCAAGACGGTAATTAGTACTTAACTGAAAGCTTTTATATCAATATTCCTAATCACCAACTTGGGATCCATTTTCTGAACTGCAAATATTCGCCAGTGGTTTGATAAAAAACAGGTCCAGTTCGAACCATTTGTTTGTAACAGCGATTTGGATAGACTACTTATCGAAGTAAACCTGGATATGGCGAGAACAATAATTTCACCAGATTAACATGGACCCATTTCGTTTTGGAGCCTGTCACCAGTTGCTTATAACCTATAATTCGTTCTCGTGTATCTTTTCACTCAATTCTTAAAAACTCAATTATACGATATAGATATTATTTCTTCGCCAAACTGATAACTTTATGACAAGTCGATTCGAATATGTGAACACGTTGAATAGTTTGATACCAAATATTTTGGGGGTTGTAAACACCTGATCAGAAAACTTAAGATAGAGGAATCTATGCTATTCTGCCAAGATTGTTATTCCTTCTCTACTTGAACTTACCAACAAACAGAAGTGTATGAAAGTAGATCTACCTGGACATATTCTTTTGTATGATTTATCTCTCATAGAAAGATCAAACTGGCTTTTCCTGGATTCTGTGTAGTCATCGCAAAGTCAAGTTATACTACCTACCTTTTCAATTTTTTTCTTTTTTGCCTAAGCACTCAAATGCGAAGTTCTCATGAAATATCTTATTCGTTTACTGAAAGTTATAGCAACAATGGTATTTTTGAATGAAGTATGTATGATCAAATTATATCTGAAATCTTTACTTCGCCTTTTCTGTTGAAGATTTTATTTTCTCCAGAACTACAAACATTCACTGACAGTCCTAAGCCTAGAAACATTGCAGTTTGGTTTCTATTTTTTAGCTCGTTAATGACGTTCCAGGATGAAAAGCCGCACAACTTTACTGCATATAAATGCTCACCAGGCTGTATTCATGACCATCCCTACACTTTTTAAGCATTCTGGTATGAAATTGTAATTTGTCTTACGATGCCTTTGAACTTGTTAATAAGTGGTAGGTTTCAAGGTGTTAGTACTATAAACCGTGGACTGTGTTCATCATTTTTACTGGAAAGTGCTTATGACATCTAAATTCGTTTAAGCTCCCATTATAAAGCAATATGATCGTTATGAAGGTCATTCTGAATTTTTTCGTCAAAATTTTATGGTCTCCTTTTGATACAGTCCTAATAACCTTCAATCAATTCATTTTGTGGCATTTTTTCAGCTTTTCTTATTGATAACTTTTTTCACTACATTTACTTATTCTGCAAATCGTTGTGCATCAGCCCTGACAATCTTTCATAGGATTTCGTGTACGCCTATTTTAAGAATCAGTCTATCCCACTAGTCTGTTGGTATGTACTATTTTCTTTCAAATTAATTTGAACTAGAAAACTACTGGTGATTGAGAATGTTAAATTGTGAATGAAAATGATCATGATCTTATCATTCTTTTTAGCTAATGAATTTTACATCACTGGTATTACAGTTGGTCGTCTCGATTCTAGGGTGAAACTACCGGAGAATGTTCAGGGGAACAAATAGGTTCAGTAGTTAACGGTTGTAGTTTATAGTGTGACAATCACGAATAAGCATCTCTAATCAACCCTAGTTTGACTGATTAGTGTTTCATGGTCAAACTAGAAGACAGTATCAGTGAACTTCGAAGCTAGGCTTTCCAAGCTTCAATGATGCCATGGTTTACCTTGATCATAATAATTTTTCAACAGAATAACTTACTCAGAGCCTCATCACTTTATCCGAGTCTTTCCGTCTGTCAACTTTTGGCCTCGGCAACTAAGTGTTAGTCAATGCGATAGCCTAGCAAACTAACACTTACATTGGGCTCTGTTGCTGTAATTGAGTGTTGCTTTTTGCTTACACTGGTCACTATATTAAGAAGCTTCAATATCAACTTTTAATTGCTGTTCTCATACCATCATTTATAGTTCAAAATTTTGTTCCATTCCTTCCAAATTTCCCGCGAAGTCTGTTGAATAGAATGTCACTAAGCTTAATTAATTTACTTCACTAGAGAAATAGAAGAACCAAGTCCACCAGCTACTCCTCTGGATGATCCATGGGTTGCTTTCAAAAAGCCTGCACAATATGAAAGACGAATGAAACCTCCATCCACATCTGAACCTTTGTGTGTTTACATAGATCAACTACGCTTCATGCCAGATAATTCTACTATCTTCAAGGTAAATTTTCTTAAACTGATTTCCATTCTAGATATATTTCGAAAACAATATTCTTCATATTTTAGACAGCTTTGCAAAACTTAGATTATGATAATTTAGATATTCAGCAAGGAAGATACACTGATTACAGAAATGCTTCTTTACAACTTTTGAGATAATGTTTCGCTCTGCTTTGGAACAACATGGCTGTCCGAGAAAAAATGTCTAAAACCACCATCCTTTTGGTAATTACCGACTGATTTAGAGATTAATCCCTTCAAGAAGCCACAGTAGATGGGACAAACCAAGCCAAGAGTGGGGACAGACATCCCTCAGAGTTACTACACAAAGTTTGTGCGATATCGAAAAATGATAGTCATCAAATGTAGACTAGTGAACTCTAACTCAGTGTCTGAATAATAACTCGCCTGCTACAAAACACTGTGGCACTAAATGTCGCTGCATGAGATGTTTCATTCAAATGCGGTTAACAAGTAATGAAATAGATGAAGACAGTTGTCCAGTGGTAGTTGCTTAAAAGTCTTTGATAACTCTGGTTTTGAATAGCATTTACTGCAATATATTATTCGTAGATGAAGTGGTGCTATATTTCCATATAATGCGCTACATTCTTCCATCTAAGTCCATTTTCTGTGGTGCTATGGTGAGAGGATTGCATATTTCAAAAGCAATGAATTCTCCTAGTTTTGTCTCTGTAGGATGCTAGGTCTACTTTAGCAGCATTTCTGAACACTTACTAACCAGTGTTCACCTTGACATATGCTGAAGTGTTAAATATCCCCTGCATTAAATCAAAAAGTTTTAAAACCGCTACCACTAAGTCATAAAGGAATTTTTCTCATAACTGCAAGACACTTACAGCCCAGGGAATCAAGCCTTGACAAGGATTGAAAAGAACACTAAAAGTAATAAGGGTTAAGTCGAAATCACTGAAAATATATACAGAGGGTTTATGTCAATTCCATCTGACCATCTGTTACATATATTACTTGTTATTTACAGCTTGAGACTAACCCTTTTGATCTGGAAGCAAAGGTTATTTATGCTTTTCTTTATGCTTTGTCTTTTTAAATAGGTTACTGGAAGACTACTTAATACAAATTACGATGAAGAACTGCTTGATATCTTAATTGTACCAGAAGAAACTTCTTCCAGCAAGAATAACAGCAGATCACCAGTATTTCCTTCAGATCGACGTTTCATTGTCAATCTGAGACAAGATAAGACACTAGCAAACAATTCTCTACTGTTTCTGAGAGTATACACGTTAACACTAAACACTCTCGAATATTGTGTTGTTGGGAATGCTTTGTTGAAGATTTTCAATGCAGATGTAAGTCTTTGTTCACCATGCGGTTGAAATAGCGTTGTACATTTAATAATAAGATCTTTTGGGTATACTAGTGGAGATTACTTGCCATGAGGCACCTTCGTAAAGCAGGAATATGTTTTTCCAAGTAAAGTGCAGTAAACTATGCCTTGGAAATAGTTATTTGAAACATCCAAAGTCTGTTGGTTTGAGATATGTTTTAAACTCTCATTACTGATATGACTGAGAATACCAGCATCAGAGTTTCAGTCGTAAACCATAGCTTCTAGGCCAAACGGAGTGCTTTAGAACTATTGTTGCACTTATGCAGCTGGCTGGCTTAGACAAGGAAAAGTACACACTCCAAATATGCCTAGTAAGAGTTTTAAATAGCCTGACACGAACGTTACGGAACCTGAGAGTTTCACAATCAAACACAGGAGAAATAATTCGTATGTGCCTCTGAGTCGCTGAATGTTTGATGCTACTTGATCTTCAGGAGTATCCCAACTGATTTAAACATATTGAAATCTATTTCTGATCTTTGAAATATTTTACCACTACAAAAATTTGAAATATAGTTTATTTTGTTACATCCTCTGATTCATTAAATTCACTGATTCCATGACAATTAATTTAATAAATTGCAAAGTTATCTATTCATTAGTCATTTAGCCAATGAAATCAGTCAGTGATTTCACTAAAACATGATCACATTTGATATTTCCACAAAAAGACACGACTGGTTATCACTCTCTCTCTTTTCACTGTTATACATGATATTCCACTGGTAGTCTTGTAAAATGCTGAGAACTTACTTTTGTCTGAGTAAGTTAGTGCATGTAATATAGTACATGTTAAAATGTTAGGAATCTAGTATTATTTCATAGATCATAAATTTTTTATTAGGAAAGAACTGTTATTTATGAGCCTTTCTTCGATAATTTCTCTATAGGGATTACTTAATATTGGTGGACATCAGCTTCGATTGAGGTGTGAATTACCAAAACCCATTTCTCAAAAAAATAATGAATATATTTATCTAGAAACAGCATTGGATAATTCACCCTACATACATTGTTCAACGATTCTTGTTCGTCTTTTACCATATACAAAGGTAAATTATTCATCAACTGGTCTTCAATTGTATACATTGCCTTGTCGACGAAATGTATGCATTTAGATTTTGTAAAGCGTTTTTATTTTCCCTCTACTTCTATAGAGAGTTTTGGAAATATTATTTTTAGAAACCAATACCAGCACCAGAATACAGACGTAGATCATATCATTCGGACGACTCCATACCTACAGAATTTGAATGGGTTGTATACCGTCAATTTCAAGCTGATGAAAATAGAAAAAAGGATATTCGTTCAGTAGTGAAGATGATTTTACGACGTGAAGGTGAATTTGATTCTTCCAAGGGTAAGCATGATTTAGTCTAAATTATTCCAGTTTTATTTTTATGAGTTATTCACACTATTTGTACTTGGGAGGGCGGTATGCTCAGTGCGAAGAAATAGAAGTATACTGATGATCAGTAGAAGTAGATCACTTATTTCAAGAATTCACTGTACCTTATATCTCAGGAAAGAATAATATTCATCGAATCGATCACTTCCTTCCCGCCAACTGGTGAATTTTTTGTGTCAATGTTAGTGACTACACTGGTGTGTGGACACATTACCTTGATAATGTAGTGTCTCCTGTACCAGTGATATGACCACTTTCAACTCCTTATAATACAATGAAGTCCTAGAACGATTTCGTTCTACTCTTAGTTGTTAACATAAAAGACTTAAATAGATGGACAGTGGCTAGCAGTGGAATCCAGGATGCACATTTCGTCCTATTTGTAACTCGTCAGCTGGATATACCTGCTTCCCAGTGAGTGATGTTGTCCCCACCATCACTACTATACATAGTTAAAAGGCAGGCAATATCGAGGCATCCGCACAGGAGCCCATATGCCGACAGAGACTGATCAATTCGGTCCAATCAACGACGGTGTAATACAAGCAATAACACTAAACCCATACCCGTCGCACGAACAGTGGCTATAGTGGCTCGGTGGTGTAGTGGATAACGCTCTGGCGTTTGAAACGACCGCTCCCGAGTCCGAGTCCCGGTGGGACATCCAGCTGACGAGTCCCAGATAGGACGAAACGCGCATACTGGATTCCACTGCTAGCCACTGCCCATCATTATTACTATACATAGTCAAATAGATTCTGTTCATAAATCTCATGTTGGGACACCTAATGTCATCAATCTGTCACCAGAATGCTGCATGCTCAATATATATCAAAGCCGTGAAATTATTTTCTCAGTGCTGCGAAATAATGACCAATATCCTACAAAGCTTTAGACACATTTCCTGTGCGTAAAAGGAGCGCTTGTTGATTCCATAAGATGGTCTTAATTTTCAATCAGCAACTACCAGATTTTTCTTATTATAAAGATAAAAATTGGGCCCTATGGTAGATTGCTATACCATTTTAGTTGGTATATAAGATGTCCCATATCATGCAGTAAAACTATTATTCACTGGATAAGTTCTCGGACACAGTTTATTGTCCATTGATACATGAATGTCACTCCATAAATTATTAGACGTCGTAAATTTATATCCGATTCCTTCTTATGTTTTGTGATAAAAGTAGTAAAGTCTCCCATTTAGCTGGGAAAAGTGCCTCATCATTCCTACTGCACATCGATTACCTGCTACAAAAATAACAGCATCCGTCTCAGAAATACAAAGAACTCTACTACGTACATCATAAAAACGGAGAGAGAATTAGAACGATGCAAAACACACCTCAAATTTGTGAAGTTACTTTAGTATGAATGCGGGCAATAAATTATTCCCGAAACATTATCCAGCAAATAGATTTTCTTTATATTTGATGAAAATAGAGAAGGCTCCGCATTGGATTGTTGATTTGAAATAGCACACAATGATACAGTATAATTAACTAGATGACATTTCGAGCAGTGTTTATTGTTCATATTCATATGAAGTTAAATCAGAGAAGGATTATTAGGGCTGGAAATTTCTATAAGGCATAAAGTTTCGTCTAATGGCTTCAAATTGTAAATGACAGTGATAGATGTAGAAAACTTTGTCTGGAATTTCTCTTTAAAATAACTCTATAGACAAATGGTAGTATTCAGTGTATAAATTTCTAGATTATAATGTGGTAGTAGGCATCATGGACTGACATCAGTTGGGGGACCAGTGAAGACCCAAGAGCACTGGACATCTGTTTCGTCCTAGTATGGGACTTCTCAGTAGTTCATACCTACGACCAGGCTAAGAATCGAACTCAGGACTTTAAGGTTTCACGGTGAACGCACTAACCATCCAGCCACTGGGTCTCAGTTCAGTGGCTCACATATTCCAACTTTTGTCAGTTCACGATATAGCCTGACTATCACCCAAGATCCTCAGTTGGTATCCACTTCCCTTATGATTGGTTAACCCATAAATCACGGCTTCTCATTAAAAGTTCGGGATTGTTATCTGGAAGCATACAGTTAATGGGCAATATACAGTAATGTATAACGAACTACGCAAGTTTCTGAGTGATAATGCTTGATTTTTTTACGCACCGTTTCGGTTTCAATTCAACACCTTGTGTGTAAGGCTATACTGAAGAAACTCACTTGAAGCATGTTTTACAATACTATTTCGTGTCTGAGAAGTGAGAAACAAGTTATGCTATGGTTTGGTTGATGCACTCTTATTTACAATATGGAATTATGTTTCGCTCTCTTAAGTGAAGCGTAGACAGGTGTCCAAGGTATTTGTGCATTTCTGCATCACCTTTCAAATTACATTTCAGATTTGAACTTAGGTAAACAGGTAAGTAAGGTAAATAAGTTCAATAAAATAATCGTTCATCATAAGACTTATCACATAAAGAAGGAAAGAATTCAGTTGATACATTAAAGAAGTGATAAAACTTGACCATACACTCGCATTTGTGTTCACGACATAAACTAGATTGAAGAAATACATGAAGGATATTTGTAAATAGAGTAGACTAGCTCCACACTCCACCGCACATTATAAAAGCATCAAACCTCGCAGCTATGAATGACAAAATTCTTAACTGACGTATAGAAGTAAAACTTAGTATGTGAACCTTATCAATTACCTATTCAATGTGTACAACAAAACATTGGCTTTTTATTAATTTACAGAAGGAATATTACTTTTCCTCACATCTTTATTCATCTTTTTATATCATAACCTTGTCACTTAGACCAAACCGACTTCTTGAATCCTGACTATCTTTGTCGTTATACCCTTGAACGACTGCTTTTGAAACGAAATAGAACAGGAAATGGTATACCCAATCAAATGTTTTCAGTCTTCCCATTTTTCTATCGCATAAATGACGGTTTCCTGTTGAACTTAAAATATGCTAAAGGACTTATGGCAAAAAGTAAGCAACAGATTTGTGTAACAACTATATTAAATGTTGTTTCTTACACTTTGAAGATTTTGTGGTGATAATACACAGAGGTCAACGCTGGAATGAAGAACGTACATTTCCTTTCGTTTATGACTCATCATCTGAACATGACTGCCTCCCAGTGAGTATTGTTCCCACTAAGACTTAAACCCATGACCGATCTCTGGAAGTGCTACAGCGTTCCTCACTAGGCCACAGATTCCCGACAACCACTACAGTAGACTAATTTCTCCTAACTGAATTAAAATTAAATTTCCTCTGGATATTTCTAGCATCGTTCTAAAGTAGTGATAAAAGCAATGAATCGTCATCCAAGCTGACTGGCACCAGCTAAGGCTATTATTCTGAGTGTGTTATCGCTAAATTGTTCACAACTCAAATTTAGGCTATTGCATAATGCAAAGATAGATAATGACTATCAGTGGAATCTAGGACTCGTCAGCTGGATGTGCCTGCCTCGCAGTGAGTGATGTTGTTCCCATGGGGATTTACTGGATAATGTACTTCCATAAAAGCTATTTCGATGACTTGACTGTGCTGACAAAATTGAACGAAGTATTTCAACCCTCTTGAATTTATATACATGAAATTTTAAAAAATGTTTATTTTTCTTATTGTAATAAAAATACAAGCATAAGGCAGCTGAAATACTACCCTGAACAAATGAAAAATGTAGGGAGTAAACTCCACGGTCATATCCGCTAATAGTTTACGTTATAATCTCAGATGATCATGACGACAGGGTAGGTTACAGATACAACTTTGTTCATAAACACTAAAACAAAATTAACCACCGTTCAACAACCTGCTTCAAAACTAATTTGCTAAAAGTGTGCAACTAATTGTCAAATCACGACCCAATGATTATAACTTAATGTCACTGGTATAAGTAGATGGAAATTATCAATGCCTGAAAGTTATTACTCTTTAAGAAATGGTAAAAATAAGAAATCCCTTACTTAGTTAATAAAATATCTGTTTGTTCCGTTTAGCTGTTGTGTGTCACTCTAGTTGATATTGTTCACAATAATGTAAAACATTCATGCTTTTGAAACGATACTTACAAGTAGACAGCAATAAAGATCTGATGTACCAGCATTAAAGTATTGGAAACAACATGTATCAGGAAATATACAGAGGTTCTGCACGATCAATGAAGCAAAAACTGCGTTCTCTAAAAACGTCTTATTGTGGAAGGCTTCTTGGAAAGCTGGGCTAAAATCTACGAAAGTAGGATTCAGTTGAAGAAGAAAAGTTTGGACAGTTTTCACTCCAACACAATATAGATGAAGTCACACTTGAAATTTTAGTGGGGATTTGTGAGTAAGAAAGAAAACTGAGTTCTCTGCATTAAATTTTCCATCAAGCTGTTTTGCTTCCGCTGGTAAAATCATCCAGGATAAAACGTTTATTGCTGAATAGTGAGGACAAAGTCAATAACCTTTCTATTTACGTGGCAAATAATTTCTAGTTCGTCTTTCCTGACTTGTTTAATAATATCTGCGTAACTGGTCAGTTTTCAAACGACTGGCTCTAGTCTTTGTCTGAGTGATTATGCGTGCAGTCCGGATATATGACTTAAGTATGATCCCGTTTATTCACTAACTGGAAGCATGAATGTCAATCAATTCTTCTAGACTTTAGTTCTAAGTTATTGTCCACTTGCGTAACATTTTGTCGATGATGAGAGATTAAGGATCCGCTGCTACTTTTGACTCGATTAGTATGTTTATACCCATGATATTAAAAGACCATAACATTATACCCTTAATTATGAGAATAATGTTGTACTTCCGTAAAAAAACTATCTCGATGAATTGACTGTGCTGACAAAACTGAACAAATTATTTCAACTCCCTTGAATTTATATGCATGAAATTTAAAAAATAATTACTTTTCTTATTGTAATGAAATTATTGTTTTCATAAGTATTCCCTATAGTTTTTGTAAAGTCTATTCTAGTTTTTTATATTCAGATAAGGTTACCGTTAACAGACATTCAAATGACCTGCTTAACATTACCATCAATACAAAGTTTTCCACATTTCGAACAACAAGGGTTTGCATGATCAGTAATTTATTGTTAATGCTTATATGTTTTAAGGTGCATTATTGAAATTTTGACTGATATGCTTTTTCGTTTAGGAGGCGATTACATTTTTGCAGTAGCAAAAATAGTCCGTGGCTCTGAAACCATATCAACACCTGTAAATAAATTCTACGGTTATGGAAGTGACGATGACTTACTATTTGATAAACTCAATGCTACATCATACATTGGGAATCCTGTTTGGAGAGACTCACCTCAGGCAAGTTTTACAGTGATACTTTTCTATATTGACCCTCAGTTAAAAACAAAAGTGGAAGTGAATTGTATTAAACCTGACGGTAAATGAAGAAGCTAAAAATCCACCAAAATAGTTCTTTTCTAGAACTGTATCATAATAGCGACACATGATATTACATATAAACCCCAACACTGTCACTGTTATAAATTATTATAAAAAACTACAACTAACGTCCATAAGTGATTCATCATATGGAGTTCGACAATGACGGTAACCTGTTAAATAAGGATGCTTCAGAAGTGTAGTACACATTCTGTTACAAAATGTATTCCAATAAGAGACTAATATCCCTAAGGTGTAACCAAAAGGTACTAGTGACACTTTATAGTGCATCACATCGATTGGAGTTGATATGAGTATTTTAATATTTACTCAACCTAGATGTATAAAAGTGCCATTATCTGAGGAGATCCCATATTTTAGGATGTTTTACGCATATTTTGGCAGAAGCTTAAATGTAACCAAAGTTTCGTTATTTATTTAGATGAATAAAGACAATATACATTGAATTAAAAAGTTGTAAACACGAAAACACAACATAAGAATAGCCACTGGTAATAACAACAATGTCGATGAAAATCACATAGCGTTGCAGCACAGTGTCTAAAATGAGTGTCTTACTAAGACTGGGAAACAAATAAAATAGAAGTCTTCAACAATAGCGAAAACTTTGAGGATTTACTCTACAATAAAAGCAATGCTGAGTAATTTCTATTGGATGCATAAACCTAATCCTTTGGCAAGCTTTAATATAAGTCATTAAACAGTGGAGAACGCCAAAGTTATTTTGCAGTGCATATTGTCAAATGAGTTTCAAAAATTGTGCTAGTCACTGATACAAGTTCTTTACATCAAACACGCCTACAAAAGCGTACCCAGATTATTAGTTAGAACCCAAATTTATTTCAAAGTATTCACTTCTGAGGAGTGACAAACTAAAAAGAAACAATTATTCTGTGTTTTATAATTCATGACTGTCTTGCCATGAATAAGTCTGCATGATAAAGGGAATTTTTTCACGTATTTACTACTTTCAAGTATCTCTTTCTTAAAACTGTTTTTCAGCTGACTAAACCGTATTATGATTCTAAAGCTCTATTAGTTGTGCAAATATTTCGAGTACCCCTTATCTTTACAATCGGTGGATCGATAAATATAGGTAAATCAGGTAATTGGTTTACTGCACAGTTAACGTCTACTAAAAAAACTAAACGGAAAATCTCAAGGTTACGTAGGATGCATCTGATTGGATGGTCATTTATACGCTTATTTGAATGGTAAGTCTTATGGGTAGTTTAGTTTCTATTCTGAATCATTACTTTAACCGTTTACTTCTCATTCCTACTAATAACTTTGATCCTTTTGGAAGAGAATGTCTTTTTTAAGCTGTTGACTGATGATTGGTAAATGACTAAACACTGCTCAGTACAGTAATTTCACAAAGTAAATAAAATGAATATAGTTGTTGACGTTACACACCACCGTTTCACGCAAGAATTCCACAAATAAATGAAACAAACTTAATAATTCCCACCTAATTTTCTTTGAATACTTCTATGTTAATGTCATAAGATATGATCTGTAAAATAACAACTTCAGTAATATGACCGCACTGCAGAAAAAATCCACCACATAAATTACATACTGGAAAACCATTTTTCTTGAAAAAACGGTTTTTGGTGGATGAATGAAAACTACATAACGAAGAAAAGATAATTTTACGCATATATAGGACCCGAAATACGATACAGAAAGACTTTTTAACGAACGGATGCAGGCGGACACCTGCATTTATTTTGTGGATGCAGTATAGAGATGAAATTACTACTGAAATAGGATTCATTTCTCTCTTATTCTTCAAGCGATGCCCTTAGCAAATTTACCTAATAAAATGGTAATGGTCAAAAATATCCATCTCGAAAGATGAAACTAATGCGAAAATAAATGCGATGATGACAAGTGACCGTTTATATTCAACACATAAGGAAAAGAAGAGTAGTCTTCAGTACAAAACAGTTTTTTCAAGGTATCTGAATACCCTTAATCAACCAGGTGGGCAATAAAGCCAAACATGGATTAAAAAGCCTGTGCTTCAATCGGTTGATAATCAGTCAGGATCCTGGTAGCACAATCTGTTAAATAACATTTGAACCCAGACTTAAAGATTCTAGCATCAAAACTCGAACTACTTATTATGGTGGTAAAGTACTGTGGAAATTAAGCTACAAGTAAGAACTTGAATTTTCTAACTGTGAACATATTTACTTGATTCCAGTTTGAGTTGAAGTATGAAATCCAGTTCCTTTCTGACTGAATATAAACCTTTCGGTATAGACCTTTGATATAAAAACACCAATATCCGACTGCGAAGCATCTGCTCCTTAGTCTTAAATACTAATATATACACCGACGTATAGTGGATCACTCAGTAGTCAATGATCCACCTCAGTAGCTATCTATTCTTAGGGTTAGTAAACACCTTCATTACTTCCTTTTTTGTTATCAAGTTAAAATTTTATTCTCAACGGTATCCTGGAAAATAAGATTTAAGAATCAACATTCAATCCTCAAGTAAAAACAGGAAATTAATTTAACTTTCCTCGTAGCGAAGACAATCTATGAAATATGTTTCTTAGAATTTTACCAGAAAACCTCGTAATATGATATTCGACAAATGACAAAGATTGCATTATCATATTCGTGGTATCAATCTCTTTACTGCGATTAGTTCAAGTCAGAATGCTTCTTTAATGAAAGTTTAGCCATGACTAATTTACTTTAACATTTTCCAAACAGGTTAGAATTTGTTGTTACGATAGATATGGACCAAATACTAAAACCAAGTGATGCTTTGGTCTTTTTGTGAGCGGTGTTAACATTTGCGACTTAGGAATGGACTAATTATCTGGTTGCAGTCTTCATCACACCTGTGAATGAGATATTTTCCACTAATTTTAAATACAGTATCACTACATAGGTTGAAACCCTTAATTTTAGGGGATTTCTGCGTAATGGAACACATGAGCTTTGCATTATCAAACCACCAATTCGCTCACGTACATTGAATAAGATTCAAGAAAGAAACGAGGAAGTAATTTTAACATGGAGAACAGATGACATTATAGTAGGTTTAACTTTTTCATCTTATGTCTATATTACGTCACAAGTTGTACCATTCCACTGTGAAATCCTTTTTAAATATGACATGTCTAATTAAACTTCGTATGCAGTTTTAATATTCGAGTATTACCCATAGAAACCTGAATATGAAGGTTTCACGCTTGTTGGTACTCACTAAAATACAGAATTCTCGAAATCAACTCTACGCTTGAGATACCCGTAGATATTTTGAAATATATATGCCCTGATTAACACGCATAAATATCACTCAGTTAACTTCTTGATGCCTATAATAACTTTTGTGATAAACAAGTAAATATGTTGTCAAACTGTATTATTCTTTGCGCTTCTGGTGATTAATCATGGTCTCGACATGCATACTACTACTACACATTAGATTGTTCTAATCAGCACTAATACTTCTGTGTTATTTGCACTTCTTTAATAAATGCTATAAACGAGGCAACAAGACTTTAAATTTTGGAATTTGATTCATTAGCTAGCCTACATTAGCATTTTTACTGATATCAAATAGGATGTTGCTGTAACCCATTCTTTTCATTACTCCAATCATATCCTGTAACTAAGATCAATTGGAAGTAATTTCCAAAGTGGATTAATATCAGCTGGATGACAGCTAAAAGGCCAGGAACACTGGAGGCTGTTTCATCCTTGTCTAAGACTCCTTAAAAGTGTGCAACCGCGATTTCGAGAGGTGCCGATCCCAGTACCATAAGGTCACATGGTGATTGCATCTTCAATCAGCCGCTGGTTTGAAATTTTCTGATACACTGATTCTCACTTAATTCACGTTATAACCCAGACATCTTCAAATGTCACTCATGGATATCAGCTCTGTGATTTAGAAGTCACTACTTTTCCATACTATTTGATGCATAACACAATGATATTTGCTTGATGACATCTCAAGGAAAAATTATTGCTCATTATCATATCAATGTAATCACACTACTTTCGACGTCCGATTTTTACAGTCTAATCATCCCATATTCTTTGTTTTATTGGTGGTAAAATTTTGCGTATCTCTGGTATAGGTGTTGCGTCACTCTTATTACATGTATCGGAAGTTGATTCGACGAACACAGGTTCCGTAATCAACATCTCCACCTAACGATGCTGCACTTAAGTACATTGGTTTTATCCTACCCTATTGTGTGGTTGTGTGTTAATGAATGCATTGCAATAGCCGAATGTTTTTCTAGTTTATTGATCTTGTTCGGGTCTGTCACTCCATATTTAGCTAAATTATTACGTCAACTGGTCAATTGTTGACAGTAGCTAGGTGTAAGAAGGGAAGAGAAAAATTTCTAAAACTGTAATAATAATAGTTGCAACCGTTTAAGGGATGAATAACTGGGAAAGTGATGTTTTTACAGATAAGCTACACAGATGGCTAAGGTAAAGAAAGAGACTGTATGAATGTTGTCTGAACACAGTAAAGCGGCTTGTCCAGGTGGATTCCGATGGCTTCAGATATGGGAATTTCGTAATAAATGTTTACTACCTGCATTTATGAACAAATTTTTACATTATATGAACGAAAATGTTACACCCCATTGTACCTACAGGTCAAATATGTACACTGTGATATCTACAATGCAGATATAGATCTATGGTCTCGAAACATATTCTTGTGTCTTTAAAAACTAAGCGAGTCAGTGGACTCGATAAACATTGGCAACAGACATCAGATCCTTCCAACTGTAAAATATGCCACTGCGTTAGGTCACAGGATTAATATTTCTATACCCTTTAGACCTATTGACAAAATGTGCTGGAGTTGTATACTAAAGTTTGTCATTACCTTAGTTATTGGTAAGTTTAGACTGCCTTTGTCTGTTCAAAAACAATTCGCTATCATAAAAAGCTTTTCTTGATAAATTCAGCTTTTAAATTAAGGTAGATTTACTATTACTTCTGTTTGGCTGATTTTCATTGTTATTTGGAACCTAAATTTGCCCGTTCTACTTAACTTCTTTTCAAATTTTCAATCTGTATGTCTTTATGAACTTTCAGATAAATACCTATGACAAGTACATCTGTTATCAGATTGATTAAAATAGGTTGCAGGAATGCAATACATGATTTAGAATAACTACGTCTTCTTAAGGGTTTGTAGAAGGACTAAATGTTTTAGCCATATGCCGGGCAAGGTCAGACAGAGTGACTGTATGCATTTATTTTGAATACATTCATCTCACTGTCTGTTATTAAACCCTATGGCTTCTGCTGTGCATAAAAGACTTAACCACGTGTTGACTGGCAGATTATTTGACACTCAGTATGTTACCAAGAAGGTGCGGGTTATTTTTATTTGGTTCTCATCATCACCAAACCAGACAGTGTTGTAGTATTACTTGGTGCAGTAACTTCCTTCCAAGCTAAGCTATGTTCCAGTGTTGGTTTTGTTGAAGACCAAATATGTAGTATTAAACGTTTGTTCAACTGACGTGTTTGCATATCATTGACCAGATCTTCAAACTGTATATTGGGAAACAGGGTTTTGCTACAATATCTGAAGCTGTGTTTCTTTTGCCCAAAGTTTTCTACAGTTTCTTGATCTCTCCATACAAACTGTTTTGGGACATATAAATGTTATCCTATGACTGAAACATTTAACCGAGTTTCTTTTATACTGTTTGAATATAAAGTTACAGAAATGAATATCCTATCCGTTTTCTTAATAAATTCCTTCATATAGAACCATCTACTCTTTTGATAAAGAGGACATCTATAAATAACACTTTATTCTCCGATTCTTCTTTGTCGCTATGGTGGGCGACATAAGTATGCTATCAAAACGCGCTTCCATAGTTTATAAGCGATTATTTGTATTTAAAAACAAACTCAATACAGTTTGGGCATTTGGCAATGCTTCAGGCAAGCTATGAATCGATATCATAAAGCAAGAGTAGAAATTCGGCACTGTGGTAGCGTAAAACTCTATAATATACAAGTTTATTTGATAAAGCATACAACATTGTACTCGAAACATCATACAGTAAATAAATATGTATTGCTATGTGTTAAATCAAGTAAGTTTATTTAGTATAGGATAAAATTATAAAGGTGTACATAAAGAAGAGATATAAGACAAATGAGTTATCACAATACGAGAAACATTCCTTCAAAGATACTCACAAAGTTATCATCACTTCATCATTATCCTTGAAAATAAAAGATAAAGAAATCATAAGTTCATCATCACTGCTTCTAAGTAGTTTGACAACGTTTCAAGCCACTTAGTCAAATGATTTCGTGCACACAATCCAAGAAATTTTGACAAAGTGATTAATGCCAACTGAAAGTAATCACTTCTCATCCAAGAATGCCAATGCTTACTGCATTTAAAATCATATGAGTTTCTTACTATCTATTTTGAGCACCCTTAGCCCGCACTTACTAAAGTTTACCGTTTACTTTCTTTTTATAATATCTTGAATATAGTTGTTTGAAATTCCTCTCATCATTACTACTTAAGTCTGACTATCCGCTGACTGATTTTCGTGATTAACCATAATCTGGATATTTTAAGAATTCTGTAAAGAGAAAAAATTCAGTCATATTCATTGAGTGAATTGACTCATTGTCTGGAGATTCAACACTACAAGATTATTTATTTATCCTTTTTTTCATCAGTACATGAAGACTTCTCAACTTCTAATTCATTTTTGAAGTGATCTGCTAGAGATTTTTTATGTGAATAACATCGTCCACAGATTACCATGAATTAAATATAATTTTGTCTATCAACTTTAACTTGAAAATATTCTTTTACTTCGGTGATGAATTAGGATGACTTTAATGCTCACTACTCTGCAAAACGTCTTTACACTAAGCTCATTTATTACAATCTGATGAATTTTCTAGGAAAAGGCAAGTCTTACAATTCAACTAAGAGATGCCCGTTTCCTCGATTTTGTTGAAGAAAAGAAATTAGAACAACAAGTGAGTTACTTTTTCAGATTTGGATTTCAAAAAAATAATAAGTCAAAACGTCCCTTACATTTATGATATGAAATAGGATTTGTGAAGTCGCTATGGATTATGTATATTTGGTCCTTGTCGGTATGATTAGTCTGACTTCTGTAGTCACCCACTATTGCATCATGAGTGACAATCTGAATAGAACAACGCACTCTTAATCTGGAAAGTTAGTTGCTCTTAGCAGAGACACGTGGATATCAACAGTCTTGCTTGTATCGACTTTCTCTCATTTCACAGTATAAAGATAGCAGTATACTACCTAACTGAAATGTCTAACAGGGTGGTCATCATAGTCAATCAACCCTCCTTAGTCTTCAGCTGAATTATTAAATTATACAGTAGTATACAAATAACTAACATCGTGGAAAAACTAATCTTGAGTGAAAATTCATACCATTTTATTTGCACAAGATAATTGACAAAACTGGTCAAAAAATCAAGTAGACACAACAGAAATCCATGAAAAGTTTTTGTTTTGTGAAGTGAATCAATTTATTACAAATATCAAGTTCATCATGACTTGACATTAGCTAGGAAACTGTTGAAAACCTGGGAACACTGCACAGTTGTCTCTTCCTGGTGTGAAACGTCTCAACAGTAGGCACACACGACCCCGTGGGGATCAAACCCAGGATCTTCAGGTTACACGGTGAACGCATTAACCACTCAGTGGTTCACAGTTTCATACTTTAACCAAATAACTTTATAGTCCAACTGCCTACCAAGGTCTTCAGTTGACATCCGCTTCACTTCCAGCTAAATGACCCTATAGGTCATAACTTTTCATTAGAACTTCGGAATATCCATCTCAAACTACGTCACTAATGAGCACTACATAGTATTATAGTTTGAGATTTCTGGAGATTTTAATTATTTGAAGGTGGTATTCATCATAGACTGACACAAATGTAGAAATACTGAAAACTTGGAAGCACTGAACGACAGGTTCATTTTAGCATTATGAATGTCTGTAATAAGCATTTATTCATTTAATACTGCTTTATGATTGAATGTGAAATGAAAATTCGGACCGCATCCGGATTCGAACCAGCGACCACTGGGTTTCCGGCTCTTTGCCCTACCAACTGATCTACGATGTCCAACTGCTGGCCAAATTTTTATTTCACTTCAATCACCATGGATTTTGTCCGACTACCATATGAATTCATGATGCGCTACTATCGCTTGGTCGTACTTACACTGGCTACCTAGTTAGAACTTCTCATACCAATCCAAATCAAACTGAATTAGAGACAGGAGCATCATATTGTTGATCATTTTGACTATCTGAGATAGTCGTGGTTTCGTCTGATTAGAATCCGGCCACGGTCCAAATTTTCATTTCATATTCAATCATCACCCAGTACCAATACTAGACTGCCAAACCACGGCTATCTCAGATAGTCAAAATGATAATTTATTCTATTTTTTATTTATTTATCTTGAAGTGATTCCAGCAGTTGGTGTGATGAAGCCGAATAGAATGTCGAAATACTAGCGGAATTAGAAAAGTTAATCATTGTTTGTAAGGGCTGGTTAAAAACATATTCAAAATAATTGTATGAGATGTTACCAACATTTAAGCAACAGGTTTATTACATATGGTGTCCGAACACATTTTCAAGAGGCCAACTGCAATCAAAGACGCTTGCAGAAATCAATACATAGCGTGATTCACCACACATTCACACATCCCCAAGATATTTTCACAAAATTCTTATCTCGAGTAGATTGCAGCCGAATATCTCTAATCTGCTTCTTCTTATGAAGTGTTTTGTCGAATCAGAAGGGAAAATCTACAAGAATGGTTTTCTATTCACACATCTGCTTCTTCTCTCCTGTCTGAATTATTTATGATATACCTAAGGATATTCATAAACTTTTACAGTTTTGTCGTAAAATATGCACAAGAAGCCCGAACAAAATAACCGATGGCAGGAACCATACAAAATTCTTCATTGTTTATCGAGATAAATATGTAGTGAATTTTTACTCTCTGTCGCTATCTATTCACAAAAAGAAACCCTATCACTAGGACCGACATTTTATTCTCTGCATATGCGGATTTCAAACCTAGCAATATAAACACAGTTTGAAAATCTTTATAATCGACTACATTATCTCACATCATTTGACGATAAGAGCTGGTTGAAAGCTAAATTGGTGGGTACTGCTCATAAATTTTGTAGAGGTAATTCTAAGTATAGGAGTTTTCAACCGTTTGAGAAGTTTCAAGCCTTAAAAGAACTGAAGCATAATACTAATATCATTATTCTCAGACCAGATAAAGGTCCAGACGATTTTGTCATGGGCAGAAGTAAACATAAAAGCAAAATGTTATCCATTCTCAAAAGTGAAAAGCAATTTATGAGAGGCTGTTCCACAGAAACTGTACGAACTTTACAGGGGAAAGCGACAGCTAATTTAGTGAAACTTTTCTCTATAAATCCCATTAGGAAACGACTATTCAGTTCAATAAAACTAGTGGAATCCAGATTTTTATACCTTTATGGACTACTCAAAAACCCACTAGTCTAATCAGTAATCCTATAAGTTCAATAATTTTAGTGTGCAGTCCTCCAACTCCCAAGCTTGCTCACTGGTTGATGGAGTCGTTAGATCCCATTAAGAAACAGTTGAGAAGTTTGCTTTGAAAGATTTTTTGGACTTAGTCGAATATCTTCATGATATAAATTTAAAAAAAGGAACTAAGTTTCCTCCTGAAGTTAATACTTTATTTACTAATGTCCCCTTCATACGGAAAATTTACATTTTTTTGCTATTGTGTCTCTACCAACAATATTCCATTCCCTTATCTTAAGAAGTTTCTTCTTTTGTGCAGCAGCAATACTAAATTTATATGTGAGGGTGAACATTTATGAAAGATCGGTGGTGTTGGAATGGGAAGTCCCTTGGATTCCTTGCTGGTAGAAATCTTTATGTCATACATCAGCAGTCTAGCTGAAAGTGTGACTGCGGAAGACCCTTTGTACAAAAGATATGTGGACGACATAGTAATGTCTGACAAGCCAGAAGATGTTATTCCGATTTTCAATCGAATGAATGAAGCTCAGAGTAATATAACCTCAACATGCGAGAGAAAGAGATGACTTCCTGGCTGCCTTTCTTAGACGCTCTCATCACTGGCTGGCAGAATGGGTCAATGAAGCAATCCATCTATAGTTTCTGTCCACTTCGGCATAAACGGACACTAGTCACCCATGATATTCCTGATTGTGGTCGACTGGACTGGATCATGCAACAAACAGTGAGAAGCGAGAAGAGAGGGATACGCTGGCTAGACCAGGAAAAAGAACCTAGGACATTTCGATTTCGCCGATGACTTATGTCTAATGTCACACAAACTCGATGATCTACAGGCGAAAACTAACAAGTTGACAGAAGAGGCAGGGCAGCGAAGGAAGACGGGACTTCAAGTGAATATAGAGAAGACAGAGGTGATGTAGATACCACACCAACAACTCCAATAACAACAACAAACTCCAATCACCATCACTGGGAGAAACCTAAAGGAAGTAACCTCCTTCACCTATCTAGGCAGCACTGTTTCAACTACAGGTGGCACAGATGAGGACGTCAAAGTCAAAATCGGAAAAGCAAGAGAGGCGTTCATTAGCCTGAAACCAGTGTGGAGATCTCCTGCACTCAGCATAAAGTGTGAACAAGATCCGGGTTTCAACACCAACCCAGTCAAGTCAGTGCTTCTATAGGATGCTTCAGAGACTTGGTGTGTTACAAAAGGCATTTCCGACAAACTACAGACATTCATCAACAACTGCCTACACTGGCTCGTTACTGAAGATCAGATGGATTGCCAGAAAGAATAAGTAACAAGGAACTCTGGCTAGCAACGAACCAACCAAGAACCTATCGCTCAACAAAAATGCACTGGAAGGAAGTGGAGACGGATTGGATTGGGCATACACTGAGAAGGCCAACTGGGGACATCACGCGTCAGACCAGGCACTCGAGTGGAACCCAGATGGAAAACGACGAGTTGGGCGTCCGAGGTGAGGGTGACATAAAGGAGATTGTGTGAGGAGGAGATGAGAGCTTGTGGGCTGTCGTGGAGGCAGGTTCAAAAGATTTCAGAGAACAGAGTGGAATGGAGACGTGCTACTGAGGCTCTATGTTCCATTAAGCACCCAAGGGACAAATAATAATAATAGTCAGGTATGTCTGCCCAACCAGATACAAAGAATATACACAAATTAAACTTTAGAGGGAACACACAGGCTCATCAAAGTATTATCAGACACCAGTAATCCCTTGAAACGTGTCATTCGTAATAGAAGTTTGGCACAAAGAAGATACATTGTTCAGTTAGTTCCGAGGAAAAATATCTGCATTAATTTACCATATATGGGTGACTCACAGAGTCTGACAACGAAACAAAGACGTAAGGCAGCCGTCAGGAGAGCATACTGTGCAGCAAAGATCAACATCACAGAGAAAACTAAATATGTGCTCCTGTAAACCCTGGCATCGATTGAACAACGGGATCACATCCAACTACGTTTATCAATTAATATGTGCATAGGATCATGCATAAATAGTGACGATGCTTCGATCTATGCAAGCACATTCTAAAATGGCTGCATCAACTAATTGAATCGAATGGTCCGATTGACTCAAGCAATAGATGTCCAACTTCATCTATACTTGAAAATATGAATGAATCTGGTCATAAGGTTGAGTTGTTTGCATCCAACTGCAACCAATTTACAAAGCTAACTCAGGACATATACTTAGGTTCGTTGCCGTTTGAGCTTTGAGGAAGTTTAGACCTCTTTTATGCATTCACAAAAAACTTATTGTTGCATTAAACCTACCTTGGTAACTCAGCTTTGATATCAAGAATGATTAATGTGATACATTATCTTTCTATCATTTGACCTCCAAAACAGTAGTTTGACCCTTAATCACGTCGATTATTTTCTCAATGCATAATTCACACAAACAAGCGTGTCCAGTAAATGTGTAATTAGACTGTAAGATATGCATTGAGCTAACAAATCACACTTTTCGGATGAACTAGGTCTTCTTACTGTTTTGTCAAAATTCGTGTTAGCTTATGTCTGCAAAAAATGCTGCTTAGGTGTCAGCAATACAATTTTCCTAATTTCTTACCGACTGAAATTGGCTAGTTAGTCATAAAACGACTAAATAGATTTATGCTTAATTTTACTAAACTGACGGATATGAAAGTAAACACTAGAAAAGTATACTTCCCTCCTACATGTTAAATGGAAAAGAAATAATTCCCTATATTCAAACAATACGAGACAGCTGTTCAAAATAAAGTCCATGGAAACCTTTTAAACAATCATTAACTGGTATGTGATCACAATCAGGGCAAGTTTGATACAATAACTAGTTATGAAAACTTTCAATCTTGTACCATGCTTTCCTAATTAAAAGTGTAAGTAACTCGATAGGATTCATTTACTAACGAGCACAGTGTGCAAACTGGAGTGTGAAACTAGCTGTTACCATTCTATCCTAATACTTAACGAAATTTACGTCTATGAATTTGACGTAACACATTAATTGTGGTTAAGCTGTCACGTTACATCAATTCTAAAGGAATGTGGAGTATTTGCTAAGTTTATTTAAAGAACAGCTTTATGTAATGGTTATTATGTTAGATGATAAAGGCAGTCTTGATAAATCCTAGATTTATCCATTGTCAAAGGAATAATATACAACTCATCACTAAGTTCAACGACCACATTTCATTGATGAGCCGCAAAAACTTGAATCACCTCAAAACCATGTCTTAGTTATTTTATTTTTGGTCAAACCAAGAGCACACACCCGGTGATGCACCATGACTGTCCAAACAGGTATGTGATGCATATATGAGTTTATATCTGGTCAAGTCATGAACAGCGCTCATGTGTCTAACGTTATTCTCATTCATCGCATAAGGTGTATTTTTACTTGTGTAATCCAGGCGTAGTATATTAGAACAAATAACAAAATAAACAAATATTTTGTATTATTCCTCAACGTTTCGATCTTGCTATGATCATTTTCAAGTGTATGAATCTGACGCTAAGTTTTCATGTTAATATTCAAGTTTTTGTACAGAAGGTGGTAACCTTTACGATCATCCAATTACATCAATGTGATCAATGTGATACGGGTGAGTGAGTAAACAAATCGGTCAGAGAGGCTTTTTTCAGTTGTGCGAGTAAGGTGGAACAAAAATAGGGCGAGAAAATTCAGTTTATCTTTGAAAAGTACAATGGGGTCGGAGTCATCAAGGGTGAGAAAGAATAGATTACTAGTTTGGAAGGATGAATATTTGAACATCATACATTATATAATAGATTAATAAAAATAGTGATGACGATAAAGGCACTTTTGATAACAGTTGAAGTATGAGTAATAACAGAATGGATTATGTAATATATACAGTGGTTCGTAGAATGTATATAACTAAGAAAGCAGAGCAAATTGATGAGAATAGTAGATCAATAAAGTGTTATGCAACAGGAATAGACAAGTTGTTAAAATACGACTATTTTTTTTGCTTGTTGATGTTCTACGTGATCCTGATAGGTACTATTAGCTGTGGAATAATGGGTCACGGGAGAATAACCATTTTCAAATTGTTCAGTCCTGAGTTCTGACCAAATTCCATGGATCATTTTGTAATGTGGCCACAAAGTTAAGAGGTTCACCATCACTGTGCACATTGCGGGTGTCAGTTGATTGAAGGCAATCGGCGAGAAGCCCTGGACCTAGGTTTTGTACTTGTTGGCACTCGTTACCAAGGCGAATCTGCAACCTCAAGGGAACTGATGTCTCCTCCGAGATCGGAATCAGCATCACCCAATGTTTTAGTCAGCGGCGCTACCAATGAGATGTTTAGGAAGCAACTGACATCTTGCAGGACTGGATTACAGGGCTTTCTGCCAATCATCTTCATTCAAATGACACTGCTGGCTATCACTGAAGTACAAATGAGTGTAAACTACGCGAACTAAGTATAAACATAGGAAGCATTGTTTCAACTACAGGCGGGACGGACGAGGACGTCAAAGTCAGAATCGGAAAAGCAAGACAGGCGTTCATTAGCCTGAAACCAGTGTGGAGATCTTCTGCACTCAGCATGCGGAACAAGATACGGATTTTCAACACCAACGTCAAGTCAGTGCTCTTGTATGGCTCAGAGACTTGGTGCGTCACGAAAGGGATTTCCAATAAACTACAGACATTCATCAACAACTGCTTACGCTCGTTGCTGAAGATCAGATGGCCAGAAAAAATAAGCAACAAGGAACTCTGGGAACGAACCAACCAAGAAGCTATCATCCAACAAATATGCAGGAAGAAGTGGAGATGGATTGGCCATGCACTGAGAAGGCCGACGGAGGACATCACGCGTCAGGCCCTCGAGTGGAATCCCCATGGGAAGCGACGAGTTGGACGTCCGAGGGTGACATGGAGGAGGTCGTGCGAGCAGGAAATGAGAGCTTCTGGGCTGTCGTGGGACCAGGTTCAAAAGATCTCAGAGAACAGAGGTCACTGGAGGCGTGCTACTGAAGCCCTATGTTCCACTAGGAACCCAAGCGACTAATAATAATAATAATAATAAATTTCATACAGGACATCTGTCTGGTATTTTGTAAACTTATCTGTGGATGTGACAATCAACACAAACTGTTTCAACAAATGAAGAAACTAAACTGGAACCAATGTTATTATAACATACCTGGATGGAAACAAGATTTAAACGGACGCATAGGCTAGGAAAGGAAGAGAACCAGTAACTTCTGTATTACGGACTCACTAACATGCCATCTGAACTAGAACCATCAAATATTCCTCTTCTTCTTATCGATCACTTTGTTTTGCAAGTTCACAAACCACATATCCGTACATAGTTATCGCTCGGATTTTTTTCACACTGAAGGTCATGTAAACAGTTTGGTGGCTAGTAAAGCAGTTGCATTAGTCTTTCATAAGACAAGATGACAAGTCAACTAAAATGAGAATCAGACCAAACAACAAGTAGACTACTTGATTCGCATAACTACTGCCTAAGTGAAGGTAAGCCAAAATCTTAAGGTTAGATAGTGGCTTGCATTGTAAGTTTTGTCCTTTTTGGGACTTGTCAGCCAGATATACCTGTGTCACATTTGGTGACCATATTTCTACTGTGCAAATGAGATACGCATAGCTGGTATTCAGATGAAAACTACGGTTGCATTGAAACAATACCCATGCATAAGTTATATATATTTGGATAAATGTCACAGTGTTTTAAATTAAAAAATTCAACGTTTCGCAAAGAAATTTGGTTCAAGGAAACATTGCTAGACAAAAATATCCGTAAAGTCGTTTCGTAAATAGTCCACTATACTAATTACGTCTTACACATATGAATACAACAATTTGTTATCTTTCATGCATTTGTATGTTTTTACACCTTCATTTAGCCCAATTACGATCAACCGCAAAGTGATCAGCTTGATAAAACAAACGAATCTATTGATCTCAATGAACAAATGAAAAAGTTAGACGACATAAATTTACATGCAATGGTAAAGTATAGAGCGGAAAATGATGTGAATTGGCTGGAGAAAGACAAAGATGGAGCCGATCAACTTTTGACAGAGATCCATGAGTTACTTAAAACTGAAGTGGTAAGTGAAAAATGCAAGATCCTAAGTCTATAAAATGCATAATAATTAACAGCAAGAGGTAGAACTGTACAGAACAAGGGATAACCAACAGCTTAAACCCATTCCTACTAATGGTTGCTGCAAAATCTACTATCCATGAAGAATGTTTGCAATACAACACTCTAACTTGGATTTATCTGGAAGTTTACCAAGAGAGTTATAGGTTTTGTAGTTGAAACGTCTGTTTAGTAAGCCACATGCTTGGGAAACTGAGTCCTAAGTGTGTATATTTTTGGTGAACTAGGAACAGCAAGAAAATAGGACTGTTATTTCACTTACTTAGGTTGTTTACAGCTGCTCATAACTTGGAATATTCTAAGGGTACACCAGAAAAAAACTTAGTTGGTTCTGCCAACAAGAAGTCAGTTGATGGAGAAGTTCAACATGTAGCGGTATAATAAGACTGGAAGCTATAGGAATGCAACTGGAGTCAACAAGGTGTATTAAGAGCTTACATTTATTATCTACGATATTCAGTTGGAAAATATCAATTTAATGGAAACTGACAGGAACGGTAAAGAGAGTAACGTAGATTCAGTAAAAAAGAAAATAATGATTTGTTGTGTTGATACTGGCGCTGGATATCCCCTAGTATTGGGATTAAGGATACGCATTTCTTCGTATTTAGGACTCGTCAACTAGATGTACCCGCCTCTCAGTAAGTGGCGTTATTTCCAAGGAGACTGAGACTTTGAGACCACCACTACCTGCGCCTGATTGTCATCTACTGAATCAGTGGGTCATAATTCCCACCCACTTTGCAATGGATGTGGTTTTGATGTTACGGCTTGTAACTCTTCGTCGTTTGGTTGGATAGATCTGATAGGGAAATAACAAGCTTTGACACTGTGTTGAATTTCAGCGGTAATCTAATGGTAAATCATTAAAAGTTGTAACCAGCTAAAGAGGGTTTGACGAAATAAGAGAGTAAAATAAATTGCTGTCATGTCATTCGACTCAAATGTTTGTTCTTCCCCGTCTCAGGTTGATTAAGGAAAACATACTGACGAATTAGTTGTGAAGCAGTAATAATAATTAGATTTTCAAATACAAGTAGTAATTTTGTATCACTTTTTTCAGCGGTTTTATTATTTTACTTACAACGGTAATTGATCAGCGGGTAACCACATGATTTATGAGGTCACTTCGGGTGTAAGTCATTTCAAATTAAGTTTTCGCCAAGTGCAACAGACCAATTTCAAAACAGCCTTTTTATTCTACATGAGAAGAAGAAAGCCAGGAAAGTCGCTGATGGGAAATGTAATGTCAATAAGGACCACTGGTGAGATTGATTTAGACCGATCGGAATCAAGAATATGAAGGATAACATGACTAATAAAGAAAATTACCCACGATTTATCAATCTATTTTACCTGAGAAATAAAGACATCTAGATTTCAAATATGTTTATCATCTTTGCAACCATACCATTGTCTGCATTGCCAGTAATCCATACGAGATAATACCGTTTAAATGGTTGATAGATAGTCGGATATCTCGCCAGTCGGCACCACAGGTGACGGAAGTTGGCAAATTCCGAACGGGCCTTCTCTATCCGATCTGAGATTTCGTCAAAAACCAGCTGATGCAACTCCTCAGGAAATTGAAGTGGTCGATACATTCCACCACTCCACTCCCTATCGTTAAACTGGGTGTACTTGCAGCAGACCAGTCCTGGAGCAACATCTTACATTCGATAGGTGCCAGTGAAACGTATGCTGAAGATACTCAGATTTCTGCTCAACGCATCCAGAAGACCCCGCATTTTGTCAGCGTCTTCACCTAGTAGGGCAATATCGTCTGCATACTCCATGCCAACCAGATAACCTCTAGGGAATAGATCAACCTCTCTGAAGTCAAACGTACCTGAGGTTATTTCCACTAGAGGATCTATGCGTAAACGTATCCTGACCAACAATGGACTGAATGGTTTGGATAAACGCGGACACCGAGTTAGTATGATTCATCGTATAAGGTATATTTTTACTTGTATAATCCTGTTATGATATGGATGATATGGTAAGCCTCTGTATCAAAACGTGAATAGTAACCTGTAAACTTAACGTCACACTCATAGTCTTGTAAAGGATCTTCCTAGGAAGATCAAAATGTTGAAGAATAATACAAAATATTTTTTGTTTATTTGTTCTAATATACTAATACACACAAGTAAAAATACGATGATCCAAGTGTATTTATGTAAGAAGTGCTTATTGTTTGGCATTACAAGTAAACTGTTGACTGGTGTAAGCTCACTATTCTATGTCCATCTATTTACTAAGTCTGTGCAAAAAAATGTCAATACAGTTGTTAAAGCCACAATCTGAATTATATGATTAAGATTTCAAAGAAAAACAAGTGGTTTAATTAGGAATTCGCTTCTTGACAATTTTATTCTTTGAACAGTACAATCGCAACCATTTCCCATGGTGATCCCATTAGAGGTTTTAACAACTTTCGAAGGCGACTCCATACATTTTCGAAGTCGTTTGTGCGCACTCCAGTTGTTCGGCAAATGAAGTGCTTCTAGTGAGCAATAGAGTCATATATGGCTTCCAAGCATCGGTGTACATTGTGTTACCCAATGCCACACATTTTTGCGTAACTCCTTGGATAGATTTTTCTGATCTATGCTTTATGAACTGAAAATGTCCTTTCTTTGTATTTTGGTAGCAAATATAAAAAATCTGAGGTTTACCAAGACATATGTGCGAATACGTACCGTAGATAAGTTATAACCTACTAAATCTTGTTTAAGTTACCTTCCTAGGCTATATTTAAGTTTCTAGAGGAGATGTTTATCTATTTCAACCACACTACCTACACTACCGTATTGTGCATATAAGCTGCAGCGTAGGCTTCGTCATAAATCATGGGTTTATGAGGCATCGATAACACGGTAAACGGACATAACGAATGCCTTGAATAATTCATCTTTGACCTGATTGGCTGTCCTCAAGGTACCCCGTCACTAAAGTTTAGTTATACCCAATTTATTATTGACAAACAAGTTACCACATATAAACTAGCAGTAAAAATATTCAGTATCAGTTTCTGTTGATCGGTGATCATGGTTAGGGAAAATGACTGGTGCTTTAGGTCCATGGGGAACAGGGGTAGGTATGTAAGATAAATATTTTCTCTACTGTCTCACTTGCGTGAAGAATAAATATTTTCTGTTTGCATAAACCAATGTAGATGTTGCCTTTTGTTAAACCTTGGTATGACGCTTTGTTTGTTATCTGGTTTGAAGTATCATGAAGTCCACTCAAAGTGATTTAGTTCAGTGAGGCGAACTGTTTCTTCAATAAAAAAATCAAAAGCAAAACATTTCTCTCTGAATTTATCATACTACAAAAATAGAGATTCCGTTGTTTATTAATATCTTACTTTTCCTGTTTTGTGCATTTTAACAGGCGAATTGTTCGTCGAAGCAGGAATATATGCCATTATTTACATCAAGGTTATAAACACTCAAATAAACATGAATATTTGTCAATGAATTATTTATAGGAGTACCAAGACCTGTAAAAAAAAAAGTCACAGATACATTGTTTTGTGCATGAAGTACACTGACTACGTTGTAAGAAATTATTCATGTTACGGTGCTTTAAGCATCGACGGAACATAGTACAGAGGACTGGAAACACTAATAATAATAATACAGTTTCAAGAAATTTTCACTTTCGCATACTTTCATTTTCCAAAGCTACAGGTCTACAGGTCTTATTTATCTTGTCCAACCTTCAAGATAACCTCGCCTGGTTAACTAGTTTACTAGTTACTAGCCGGTCCTAAGCCCGGGTAAAGAGGGAAGGTTGGGCATAGGGCTAGCAACCCTACCCCGTAAAACAAATCTAACCGCTAAAGAAACTTCAAAGCACAAACAAAATATAAAAAATGAAAACAAACTTATTCCCCGCTGGAATCGGAGAGGCGAAATGACGCCAGTTGGTGAAAGCCTTCGGGAAGCCAATTGGCCGATGTGTCTTCTCTCGATGAAAGCGAAAGTAAACGTGGGGACATGGAATGTCCGCACGATGTTTGAACCCAGTAAGGCAGCCCAGATTGCAAGGGAGATGAGAAGGTATAACATCGAAGTGCTTGGGATTTGCGAAAGCAGATGGAATGGGAGTGGACTCTCCAAACTGTCAACTGGAGAATCAATAATCTACTCCGGTCACCCAGACGCCAACCACGAGCACACTGAGTTTTGGAGTGGCTATCATGATGTCCTCAAGAGCATCGAAGGCTCTCATGCAGTGGGAACCAATCTCCTCCAGGATCATGACAGCAAGATTCAACTCAAAAGGAAGGAAGGTCACAATCATACAATGTTATGCACCTACAAATAATGCAGAGCAAGAGAAAAAGGAGGATTCTACAGACAACTTCAATCAACACTGGACAAGACGTCAGTTGGCGATATCAAAATTCTAATGGGCGACATGAATGCCAAACTGGGAGGGGACAACACGGGAAGAGAACTAACCATGGGTCGAGAGGCACTAGGTGAAATGAATGAGAATGGAGAATTGTTTGCAGAATTCTGTGCATTCAACGATTTGGTGATTGGAGGCAGTGTGTTCAGGCACAAAGATATCCACAAAGCGACATGGATTTCACCAGATGGACACACTAAAAATCAAATCGACTTTATCTCAATCTCGAGAAAATGGAGACGCAGTCTACTTAACACAAGGTCAAGAAGAGGAGCAGATGTAGGTTCAGACCACTCAACGTCTAGTGCAAGGAACCTTCCAAATCAAGTTGAAAGCCTTCAAGGAAGCTGGTGATAGACCTCAACCCAAGTACAACACTCGGAAACTGAAGGATGAAACTACAAAGGAGATCTTCAAGGCAGCCATCAAGACAAAATGGGAGACATCGAGCAACATCCCTGAAGAAACCTGTGTGGAAGAACACTGGAAGTCTTTGAAAGCTATGTGGAAAGAAACCTGCACAACAGTATTAGGAAGGAAGAAGAAAGAAGACAAGGAATGGATCTCGACGGATACCTGGAAGCTGATAGAGGAGAGGAGGATGGTGAAGCAGAAGATAAACCAGTGCAAGGATGCTCAACGACAAGAGGAACTGAGCACAATGTATAAAACACTGGACAAAGAAGTGAAGAAGAGTGCACGCAAAGACAAAAGACACTTCTACGAAACACTGGCAAGTGAAGCAGAACAGGCTGCAGGTAAGAGAGACCTGACGACATTGTATCAAATAACCAGGTTGCTATCAGGGAAGAGACCAACACAGATGAAACCAATAAAAGATGAAGAAGGAAATTTAATTACAAAAGAAGAGAAACAGAGGAAACGATGGGCCGACCACTTCAAGAAGCTCTTGAATCGACCACCACCTGCACTTCGTCCAGAAATACCACCTGCAGCCGCTGAACTACAAGTGAACATAAATCCCCAACGAAAATGGAAGTCCTGAACGCCATAAAGCTACTGAAATGCGGGAAAGCAGCAGGACCAGATGGAATACCGCCAGAAGCACTGAAAACAGATGCAGAGACAACAGCGGCCATGCTCACACCACTATTGCAGAAGGTGTGGAAGGAAGAGAAGGTACCTGACGATTGGAAGAAGGGTTACCTTGTCAAACTGCCGAAGAAAGGAGACCTCAGTGCTTGCAAGAACTGGCGTGGAATCACTCTCCTGTCCACCCCAAGTAAAATATTAAGCCGCATCATCCTGGAGAGGCTAAGGGATGCACTGGATTCAAAACTACGACCGGAACAGGCAGGCTTCAGGAAGTACAAATCATGTGCAGACCAAATTGCAACGCTTCGTATCATCATAGAACAGAGCATAGAATGGCAATCAGCTCTCTGCCTCAACTTCATCGACTTTGAGAAGGCCTTTGACAGCGTCGACCGAGAAGTAATTTGGAAACTGCTTCAATACTACGGAGTACCGCAAACCTTTATCCGCCTCATTCAACAACTATATGAAGATGCTACATGCCAAGTTATCCACAATGGGAAGCTCAGTGATGCCTTTGAAGTGAAGACAGGAGTGAAACAAGGTTGCCTACTATCCCCCATGATATTCTTGATTGTGGTGGACTGGATCATGCAGCAAACAGTAGGCAGCGAGAAGAGGGGGATACACTGGACGACGGAAAAGAACCTAGAAGACTTGGATTTCGCCGATGACTTATGCCTAATGTTACATAAACTTGAAGATCTGCAGGCAAAAACTAACAAGTTGATAGAAGAGGCAGCGAAGACGGGACTTCAGGTGAATATAGAGAAGACAGAAGTGATGAAGATACCGCACCACCACCATCAACAACAACAACAACAAACTCCAATCACCGTCAACGGGAGAAACTTGAAGGAAGTAACCTCCTTCACTTATCTAGGAAGCACTGTTTCAACTACAGGCGGGACGGACGAGGACGTCAAAGTCAGAATCGGAAAAGCAAGACAGGCGTTCATTAGCCTGAAACCAGTGTGGAGATCTTCTGCACTCAGCATGCGGAACAAGATACGGATTTTCAACACCAACGTCAAGTCAGTGCTCTTGTATGGCTCAGAGACTTGGCGCGTCACGAAAGGCATTTCCAATAAACTACAGACATTCATCAACAACTGCTTACGCTCGCTGCTGAAGATCAGATGGCCAGAAAAAATAAGCAACAAGGAACTCTGGGAACGAACTAACCAAGAACCTATCACGCAACAAATATGCAGGAAGAAGTGGAGATGGATTGGCCATGCACTGAGAAGGCCGACGGAGGACATCACGCGTCAGGCCCTCGAGTGGAATCCCCATGGGAAGCGACGAGTTGGACGTCCGAGGGTGACATGGAGGAGGTCGTGCGAGCAGGAAATGAGAGCTTCTGGGCTGTCGTGGGACCAGGTTCAAAAGATCTCAGAGAACAGAGGTCACTGGAGGCGTGCTACTGAAGCCCTATGTTCCACTAGGAACCCAAGGGACTAATAATAATAATAATAACCTTCAAGATGCACATTTCCAAGAAATCTGCAGTTTGAAAAAAAAACATACTTCGGATGCTACCCGGTTATCAAGTCACCCATTTTATACAATTCCGTCACAAAACTTAATTTCATATGAGTCACATCGCCTGATAAGTACTGTTGATATATATTCACATATAATATATATATATATATATATATATATATATATATATATATATATATATATATATATATATATATATATATATATATATATATATATATATATAACAAACCATTTAATAATCTAGAACTTAGTAGTAAGAGTGACTAGGAATTCTGTAAACTGGTGGGTTTCCCTAGAATGAGAAAACGACTGCCACGAATAAAATCATTTCTTTTCGACGAAATCATTATCTAAGCTACACAATTGTGAATACATAGTAGAAAGGATAGAACTTTCGAAAGTGATTTCTGATCGAATGTCAGAATAAATTGCATGAAAAGGGAAATTTACGAAATACGTATATAAGCATTCAAAATAGGGAAATAAACAATTAGAAAATAAAATAAAATTACATGATAGGGGGATTATCTCCAGTAACTAATTCTTTATGGTGCCCACACCAAAGAAGCAAGTTGTGTATACTTCCTTCGAAAGCTCGCTGACGCTTTGAACTTTTAAATTGCTAATTCCTCAGCAATCCTTAAATATTTTAACCTTACTACTTCCATATCGTTTGGTCATACTTTAGACAAAGTTTCGAACGACTTATCAAAAGTAGCTAAGTGTCCTTAGTTTAATAAGCGTTTCACTATACAGTCAAGCAGAAAAGTTTTTCACGATAGTGGTTTACAAGTTGGCGTAATGTTTTTCTCAATTTACACATCATCGAAAGGTTCATCGAAAAGATGAAATCAAAACCAGTTACTAATTGTTCCAGGGTTTTGGAATAAACATCATAGCAAAATCAATGATAAAGAAACTGACTGGGTAATTGACAAAGTCACTCGGCCTTGCCTACATATCAAAGTGAAATACCTGAAATGTATAGGCCTAAAGTAATATTCAGGTAGATTCCATAGAACTTCCCTTCCTCTTCCAATTGCAGAAGATGAAAGTACAAAACGTTGGAGCAAAAATCTTTTGAAAACTGATCTTGGTGCCATATTACCAAGATTCAATGGCTATTGTTCCTCGATCAAGTTTGTGATGCGAGCTGAGAGCAACTCAGAATTTCATTTTCCAGATATTTCGTTGAACAAGAGACCTGATACTTTCTTAAAAGGTATAACAACTGAAAAATCAAATCGGTTCCGAAGGTCACGTGCCACTGATACAGAAATCTAGTTCATTTAAGAGAATTAGCAAAGACAACACGATAGATGAAGAGGTGAAAAAGCCTAAAAAGTAATTCTTCAGAAAGAGTATCCCTTCCTACAAAGCCCACTACAAAAATCATAAGGCTAAAATAGCAACAGAAACGAGTTCTTGCTGCTCTTAAGATGTTACTCATTAGCAGTGAATTCAAGGGGGACAGCAGAACTGTTGAAGAGCAATCAGATCTAAGCTGTCGGAGTGCAAATGGCTTTTTTGAGCTGATAATTGATTCAGGGAGGGACGAAGGATCACGTGTGTCTACTAGTTTGCCCGCTCTTGTGGGACTGGTTATGTTGACTGAACAAAGTGCAGTCTTCCTTCGAGCAATGTCGTGCCTAGTTGTCCAAAGGTAAATGCAGGTCAGGCAGTGGATTCTGTCTGGCTACTTGGCCAACTCTGGTCATGTCACTTCTACACAGTCTCTTCTCAAAATCTTATGCAAAGTCGAGATGAGTGGCTCAAAAAAAGTGTGGATTCGTTACAGATGTGCAGCTCTGAGAGCAAAAGAGCTACGTCAGATTTGAAATTTCCCATTGGTCTGTCTTCAATGTTATTCAAGGTTGCTTGGAAGGAAGGAGGTACACGCAGCTGAAAAGCCCCAAGTAGGATGAAACGCTTGTCCTGCGTTTCACTCCCAGCCACTTGCCCTTACTACTGTCGAAGTCAAATAACTGCCAATATCGAGGAATCTGCACATTGTCTCGTATCCCAATAGTGAACGATTAAATTAGTTCTGTAAAAGATGAGAAACTACAAGCCATAATATAAAAAATGAATCGTGTTGTCTAGACATTTCCTCTTACATTTATCAATCTGGTTCCTCCTCTTGAGATAGCTACCTAGGGTATTGCTACAGGAACTTAGTTTTCAATGCTCATCACCACCTCTCGGTGGGGCGAAGCAAAGGTGTAACGAAGATCTTAAGAAACTCTATATTAGTTCACTTTGTTCAAACTTATTATGAATGAGAACCTACCAGTTATTTACGCAATGACCATCAACTATCCGGAAAGCATGAGGCTCTAAATCCTCTAGACTGAAGAAGATGCAGCAACCTGAATTAAGTGCTCTGAAGACTCACATACTGTTACTTCAACTACTTTGGCCTACTTTATAATTTAATTCTGGACATTAAGAGGTTTCCAAGTGTCCCATAATACCATGAACTCTATTTTTAACTTTCAAATACTGCAAACCGCCATATCTCCATATTCGTAAACAACAACAAGCATAATTGACTTAGATGCTACGATGGATAGTTATAAATTTTGATTGATAAATTTAAACGAAATGAATAACCTGAAGGTTTTATTAGGAAGGATATGATAAGAAAACAGATAAGTCAGTCATTTCCACCTGGACAGTGAATAAATATTCAGTAACCTCCAGTGTAAGAGTGATAATATGGCCAAATTTGTTGCAAACAGACTTCAACACTCATTAAAGAAAACGATCCTGGCAACTACTCAGATTAATTTTCACCAGCAATGCTATTTTGTCCCCACGTCTGAAGGTTATGCTTTGTCATGTGTCAATTTCAACATGTATTTGTAAATTCAGCTGTTTCTGGAGTCAGCTGCTTAGAACGCTTAGGACCTTTTTAAGACTTTTGGCGAAATTTCCTTTGATATAAGGGAAGTAAAATGGATAACAAGTTCTGTTCAATTTCAGCTAATTGACATTGATCACAATGCAGATATTAAACCTGATTTTTCAATAACCCTTAGGATTATTCAGTCTGGTTTTAATCTCATACGTATTTACTTCTTAAAGTTAGCTTATTTTCCAAAAATGGTTTATCTTTCATGCTACTGCTTGTAATTTTCCGTCGATGACCGGACAAAACTGATCGGTTCTGATAGAATATGGGCTCCTGTGTGTATGGCTCGATATTGCCTGTAGTTTCAGCTTGATAACAATGATGGGAGGAAACTAGTAGTAGAAACGAGAACGTGTGCTTCGTTCTACCTGGACTCGTCAGCTGGATGAACCTGCCTCCTAGGGAGTGGTATTTTTCCCTGTAATACTTGGACCCAGAACCGATAGCTTTAAACGCCGGAGTGTTATCCACTACGACATTTACACACAAAGCTTTGCACTCTGTATTCTGTATTTATTATCATCCAAATACCAGTTAATTTGGCGTTTCTAAACATAAAATTCAAAAAGAATTGAATGAAACTCATCTGAAGTTAAAACACAATCCAATGATTGGCTTAACGGGGACTGATTAATTTTAAAATGGTTTCCATCACGAACTGACATCAGTTTGTCAGTCTTTGAAAAGCTAGGAGTGCTGAACATTTCTTCGTCCTAATTTAGGACTCCTAAGTATTACACCTTTACGACCCTACATCATATCAAATTCAGGATTGAGAGGTCTCACTGAGGGCGCGTTACCCGTCAGTTATTGAAGTGAAATCGAATCAAACCCCAAATTTTTTCGGCTAGCGACATAGAGTGACTACATCTTATATCATAGTTAGGCTTCATTCTCATCCCAAGACTGGCTAATCATATAGGTTATGACTACTGAATATAATTTTGAGAAACTTATCTAAAATTAGGTCGCTAGTGCGCAGCGGAATTAGAAGTTAGTGAACTAGTATGTTCTAAGCCAGTGACTGGGTGATAGCATGTTCGTCATGGAACATTTCAGCCCTATGATCGATCTCTTATAGGGTTTTGGGCGCGCACTGTTAAAGATTCCCGTATTGGAGAGAAACAGCTATTCAGTGCTCCCAAGTTTTCAATAACTCTGAATTTGATTTCATTCCATAATAAAAACTACTTTAAATATTAATCGTACATCAGAATGACACCTGCATTTTACGGTAATTTACACTGAAGAAGGTTCTATGTGACATTTGATCTCCAACCTCCACTGTTTTGCAAACAATATCATTTATGTGTTTGTTGTGATGAGCATTTCATCAAGAATCGAATTTGAACACTGTTATTTATTTGCTTCCCTATTGTAGAGAATTCTATGATAAATACTCAGATTCGACAATATGAATTTAGGTGACTCATCAAATTATCACCAGCAAAGTGTTAACTAACATAATTAACATGGTGATAATTTTAGGTCAAAAGAATTTTCGAATACCACCGACTGCATCACATGACTCAAGACGGTGAATTTAAAAACAAAACGTCTGTATTACTTGCTTCATTTAAGTAGTACAACTAGAAAGTGGTAAATTTCTGTGGGATAATAGGCTGGTGAGAATATTTTTAGTGAAATTAGGTTTCAAAAATATACTTGTAAAAATCAAAAAACAAAAAGGAGCAGGAATTTCTACACATAGTCTTAACCATTTAATTGATCACTGAAGTTCCATCTTGATTAACCCGGGATTTGAATGATACAGCTCCAAGCATCGGGCAATAGGCGCCTTGACAAATCGATTGATCTAATGAATAGAAAAAGTAGGTCAAAAGGTACTTACATTTATTACCAAATGAATTGAGAATATCTTTATTCAAACAGCCAATGAAAAAACTATCATAAGTGATTTAACCAAATACAAACAATGGCTGTGAGTATATACTGATTCGTAGAGGGATATACTATTAATTTGGCAAGACAAAGGGAATTCCGAGAAGCAATACTACTAAAAATTGTTGGTAACTAACTAAACTTCTGGAAAACCCTGCATTACAGGCTCTTCTACTATACAGTTCTGACTTCAAAAGTAAAAACGGAACTTTACGTATTATCGGTTTTGTTCATGACCTTGTACACTAGATAGTATGACATAAAACTAACAGCATGAATCCAGGTCCAAATGCAACTCTAGATTCCTTGAAACTTCAGTTGACATCCTGGTCATCTTTTTGTCAGTAATTAGTAAATCAACTACACCGCAGTACATATGTTAGTTATTTTCGGGAACAATAAAAAAGTATTTCATGCGTGTAGATCACTTGATAAGTTTAGAGAAAGCAAAAATGACTAAATTTTCAGACTAAAGAAATTTTGTCCTGCCAACTATAAGCGCAGACTAGCCACAGTGATTAACAGTAGAGCTACAGATTCATGTTCTGTGAACAAGTTAAACGAGGAGTTAAGAAGGTATTGAAAAGTGTCTCAGAGATTTATCATGAGGTATAGAAAAGAACAGATCGAAAGAACTATGCATTCAACCTTTGGAAAAATGATTTTCATTAGCCTTGTATTCAGCGATGTCATATCCGACAGAACCAAAGAAGCCTATCTATAGCCAAATTACAACAGTATGTGATATTGTATACCCACTGATTTAGTTCAAATCTGATAAATATACTGAGTTTATGAACTTACATGCACTTAAGATAATAAGTACATCAGAAAGACGAAGAAAAGGGTCTTCATATGGCTCACTGAGCGAATTCTAAAGAATTTACATTAGACAAGAAGCATGATTCTGACTAGTGCAATTAGCAAACACCTTGTAGATGCGGGACATCAAGTTGATATTTCTATTACCTTAACGTAAACAAGATGCCTGGACTGCTACGTTTTGAGGTAGAGATTGCTAAAAGACGCTTTCCATCAGACTTACAAAAAACAGTGCGAACATTCTCCGACCACATTGTTCTTGTTTTATTTTAATTTCGTAATTCTTTGTTTCACTTGCCTACTGAATCCAACTCACTTAGTCGATCTTAGTCTTATGGATGCGAGTTGCGTCATTATCATCCCTTACTACCTCCTGTTCTATAACATACAAATTAGCAGTGATTTTGATGTACCTCTTATGGTTTCTTGCTCTCTCTGATTTTCGCATTACCTTATGTGTTATGATACAATACTTTAAAGTGTGTAAATATATAGTTTCTTTCTAATAAACACTATAATTTCAAACTATACTCGGTTGATGAATATTCACGGGATGAAGCGATATACTTTTATTCTGAAAATCTGATCCCATCTACCTTATCTAAATAGAGGAGTTAATAGGAGTGTTGAAGCAAGAATGAAACAACTACATGTACTTTCACAGTGGTCTCCCAAAGAAACCTAAATTTTCTGGGTATCAAATTATGATCTGTTCAATGCTAAGAATGGTATCAAGAAACTGAACACAAGAACTTCACTTCCTGTAATACTAAATGCCATGAGTAGTTACCATTCATTAGATTCTAAACGATTCAGATCTCAAAGTTAAATCAATTCGTGTATATCACTGAAGAGAAAAGCACTAGAAGAGCAATATCACTGTCCAAGATAGATATCACCTCCATGTGGTTAGCAAGTACCACTAGTGACTACTTGATATTTTTAAACCACTCATGCAAATCAACAACCGATAACAAGCAACTATGAGAGTGCTTAACTGTTTGCGCATTACAAACCAAACTTTAGGTGTCCCAGCAACAAATATTATATGAATCCTATTTGAACTACTACTAGCTTTGCATGCTCTGATATTTTATTTACCGCCTTAAGTCGATTACAAGTCACCGTAAAGTTTCTTTCTTTTTCTAACAGTAAATAACCTATCATTCTTTCAATACTTTTCAGTAATTTGCTGGTATTCAAGTTACTCACTCAGCATTGAATATCTGTTGATTGCTATTCTAAACTGAATCACTGGTAATCATCTATAACTTACCTAGACTTATTGAAGTATACATTACTCTTTGAAATATAGGATCTCAACTCAAACAAGTGAAAAATTAAGATTTTGTTATGAAACTGATGAAATTAAAGGAATAATTAAGATGATGGAGCGAGAATTGTCGCGTGGATTTCATTTTAAGACATCAGTTACTGAAATATTGTCATATTCACTTAACAGCCATCCAACAGACTTTACATACGAGTTATGGATATGTAGTCTTAAGTATTCTTGCTGATTGTAAGACCAGTTTGTACTTGTAGTAACAACAACCTACTACATTACAATAGCTAGTTAGCTATCAAGTCCAGTGACGTATAAATATCTCTACAGCATTTATTAAGTTCATTGCTATAAGACACCAACACTCACAAACTAAACCACAAGTTCAAAATTCATCTAATTCACTTTTATCTAAATAAACCTGAAGGATGGTTGGCCACTAGAAGATAGATACGACCAAAGATCTGTCAAATGAATTTATCTAATGTGACCTAGTATTACTGACTAGGTCAAGATGAAATTTTAACTACATAATCTATTCTCTGCTTATAATGTGATCCGATTTCAAGTGTTAACATAGCACTAGATATCTCTTATTATTACCACTGTCTTAGCGCCTGGAATCAGAAGAATCTAACATATAATCCTCACAAACTAACTACATAAACAAATGAAAACAAAACAGAAATGAACCACCAGCTTGACTATACTCAAAGGCATGAGACTGGAGTTGTTTCTTAAAATAGAATTCAGTATCCTCAAGCTGTAGGCAGTTCGACAGTTGATAAACATAAAAATACAATGCTTGAGTTTTTTCACCGTTAATGAAATAGTTAAATCAACTTATGGTCAACCAATAACGGAAGTTATGCAAAATATGAGATAACTTTTATGTGTTTAACTTACAGAAAAGACTAAGTACAACAAAATTTGAACCATATTTGTTTTCCGCGCGACAGGAATAGTTTCCGTAGTCACCAACTCGTACATTACGTATCAATAGAGTAGAAAATACATCAGTTAACTAGTAACAGAATGTACAGAAAATGAATGAAACATTAATAACTGCTTCTAACACATAGATATATCTCTTCGAACAAATTTTTATAGATAATAGTCTAGTTGTTCAATGAAAATATTCCGATGGAGTAAAAATATTACCTATCAGTTTATTGTTCACATTAAGTTGCTTTCTGAACCTGAGAGTTGTGTGTCGAACTTTTCAATATCGTGCTAAACATCTTAATCAAGTGTATGAGTATTTATTCCTTGTGAAACTGTCTAAGTACTATCACAGTGCCAAAATTCTACTGTCATAATTATGCCTCAGTGCTGGTTAACTGACCAACCTTCATATTTCTTAAAGTATCTTGAACATGGCTAGTTTGCAAACCGTAAATTGAGAAAAGAATCTAATACAATGTAATAAATGAATAATATGACGGTGAATAAAAAGGCAAACGAATACCGAAGATAGGAATGACCTTTAATTTACTGAAGGCCAATGGAGGAACAACGTTTGAACATGATCTTTATGAATGGCAACAGATTCAACTATTTTGATCTGGCGTTGACGAGCTGCACATGGCATTGGTTTTAGAATACGATGTATGACATTGAAAGCTTTACTAGCATCTACATGATGCCCTGCATCTGGTAGGTGAGCTGGGATGGAACGTTTCATCACTTTACTTCGCCTTTTCCAAACCAAGCCGGTAAATGCTCTCGTATCCCGAAATACATCTGCCTAATCGTACACCCTATGTAACTCGTTACACAGGAACGGTTAAATTGATATATGCAAGATGAGCAGCTAATATTAGGTAGGCTGTTCCTGTGTAACGAGTTACATAGGGTGTACGATTAGGCAGATGTGTTTCGGGATACGAGAGCATTTACCGGCTTGGTTTGGGAAAGGCGAAGTAAAAGTGATGAAACGTTCCATCCCAGCTCACCTACCAGATGCAGGGCATCATGTAGATGCTAGTAAAGCTTTCAATGTCATACATCGTATTCTAATACCAATACCATGTGCAGCTCGTCAACGCCAGATCAAAATAGTTGAATCTGTTGCCATTCATAAAGATCATGTTCAAACGTTGTTCCTCCATTGGCCTTCAGTAAGCTGAAGGTTATTCCTGTATTCTTTATTTGTTTGTATATAAGTCATCCCAATATTGATAAATCTCACAATGGAATAAATGGCTAGGTGGTGGGTGTTCACACATACAATGCGTTGGTGTTTAGAGACTTTTCAGAATGACTTGAAATAGATTCACCATATCTTCTTCTGAGCACTAAATGTTTATCTTAGTACTGTGCTTGCCCAGTATTTTAATCCTCATGTTAACTTTCATCAAATACGCTGTTCCAGGGTCAGTTTGAATCCATAAACGATAATACAAAATGATTTGCTGTAATCAGTGATTATGCAAATGCGATGCATATAGTGATCCCTTCAGAAACTATGACTACAGCATAATTTACTCTTTCAGTGTACAAGCATTTAACCAGTATGTGAGCTACATTAAAATATTTTATCAAATAATGACATGTACAAAATGAAAGATAGCTAAAACTTACATTTGTACCAGCTGCACCATAACTATGAGCTTTCTCAAGTTCATACCGATTGTTATCATATAAAGGGATATTATTTGTTACAGGATCGTAAATCCCAGTGTACCACAGTAAATCAGGATCAGGATATCCGTTGACAATGCACTCCAATGTCATATCATAATTTCCATCTGGTGCCTTAATATACATTTTCCATAGGTGAGATGAAAAAAACAACATAGAGAAGATATCTTAATCCCTAACCGTTCGAAACAAGAATTTATGTTATAGTAAAACTTGGGCACTGTGGTAGGGTATATTTCCGTGATAGATTGTTTACTTGATGCAGCACACAATGAAACAGTACCATTAACTGGTCGACTGAGATAGCCAGGACATACACATGCCGAGCCACCGCCTACTTCAATGTACCATAACTACGGGAAGTTGGATTATGCTGGAAGAGGGTTCAGGGTGGTCAGATCGAGATCTGGCACTACTCCATGAAGTCTCTTATTGTTGATATGAGTCATGTGAGGAGGTGTGAACTGCCTGGCTTTAGGTCCTGAAACGACAGGAATCAGTGGTGTCAGACTCCTGGTGAAATGGCTGAGAATAAGCCACAATGGTGCAGATATATTGACTCTTTGACGTCGAAAGCTTGAACATTTCCAATAACCGTTGTCTCAAATTGTTTGTGGTCCCACAAAACTTTGTCTACTCTGATATCAGCCTTTTTCTATCCACCTGTTCCTTGAGTTCTACTATATATATATATATATATATATATATATATATATATATATATATATATAAGAGGATTTAGAATTCAGCTACATGAAATTATCTGAACATGCTGTTAACCGTAACAATCTGACCTTAAACTCAGAAGCAAACCACACGACTGAGTATGAACTGTAGCCACTAAGCTGACTGATTTGATACTGTCGGGCACTTTATGTGATGCTGAATGTTTAGAGTTAATCAGTAAAATGCCTAAGAACTGAGTGGTCCTACCTCTTGTTTGAAATAACTAAGTGAATTCGGATGTAGGCGACGATATTCACTGTTTTGAAAAGCTCAGAATATCCACTAGCAAAGACCATTCCCCTAGTATCTCATTTTTTGATGAGTTATGGGAATGTCAAAAGGAGAAAGATGGGTATAAAAAAATGGTAGACTGATTTCTCCTGACAGACACAACTCAACAGTGAACTATCCACTACACGGAAACAAAAATTAAAATGTACAGCTGGAAAATTTCAGCAGTAACAGCAAATGAGTTGAAATGATAATTTTCATTTTAATTACATCCCAAGATGAGAGATAATCAGTTAGGTACATAAACAACCTATTAACATCGAAATCTGTTATTTAGTTCCGAAGTCAAAAAATTATCATTAAGCTGATCAAATTGTATGAACCTTTGTAAGAATGAATTATGAATCTATCCATATATCCTCTGTGAACAATTGAGAACACGAAACGGTCTCCTGATATTCATTGATTTATTACTTCAAGTTACTGTAGAAAAGTGGTCCTCAATGAAAACTACTTGCGTTTCATTCTGTATATTTGTAGTTATGCCATAATGCCACACCACTGAAAGTATCAGTTGTTGAAAAGACTATATTTCAATTGAAGATGTCATATCCTTCAAAAGAGATTGCGTCAAACTGTTAACTTTCACTATTCTGATGTAGTTATAACGCTTCGCATCATCATAGAACAAAGTATACCTCAACTTCATTGACTTTGAAAAGGCCTTTGACAGCGTCGACCGAGAAGTAATTTGGAAACTGCTTCAATACTACGGAATACCACAAACCTTTATCAGCCTCATTCAACAACTATATGAAGACGCCACATGCCAGCCAAGTAATTCACAATAGGAAGCTCAGCTCAGTGATGCTTTTGAAGTGAGGTGAAGACAGGAGTGAAACATGGTTGCTGCCTACTATCACCCATGATATTCCTGATTGTGGTCGACTGGACTGGATCATGCAACAAACAGTCAGAAGCGAGAAGAGGGGGATACGCTGGCTGAACCGTGGAATGGAACCTAGAAGATTTGGATTTTGCCGATGACTTATGTCTAATGTCACACAAACTCCATGATCTACAGGTGAAAACTAACAAGTTGACAGAAGAGGCAGGGCAGCGAAGACGGGACTTCAAGTGAATATAGAGGACAGAGATGATGAAGATACCGCACCAACAACTCCAATAACAACAACAAACTCCAATCACCATCACTGGGAGAAACCTAAAGGAAGTAACCTCCTTCACCTATCCAGGCAGCACTGTTTCAAATATAGGCAACGGTAAAGACGAGGACGTCAAAGAGGCCAGGATCGGAAAAGCAAGAGAGGCGTTCATTAGCCTGAAACCAGTGTGGGGATCTCCTGCACTCAGCATAAAGTGTGAACAAGATCTGGATTTCAACACCAACCCAGTCAAGTCAGTGCTTCTATAGGATGCTTCAGAGACTTGGTGTGTTACAAAAGGCATTTCCGACAAACTACAGACATTCATCAACAACTGCCTACACTGCCTCGCTACTGAAGATCAGATGGATTGCCAGAAAGAATAAGTAACAAGGAACTCTGGCTGGCAACGAACCATTCAAGAACCCACCACCCAACAAATATGCATTGGAAGGAAGTGGAGATGGATTGGATTGGGCATACACTGAGAAGGCCAACTGGGGACATCACGCGTCAGACCAGGCACTCGAGTGGAACCCAGATGGAAAACGACGAGTTGGGCGTCGGAGGTGAGGGTGACATGAAGGAGATTGTGTGAGGAGGAGATGAGAGCTTGTGGGCTGTCGTGGAGGCAGGTTCAAAAGATTTCAGAGAACAGAGTGGAATGGAGACGTGTTACTGAAGCCCTATGTTCCATTAAGCACCCAAGGGACAAATAATAATAATATAATAATGAATTCTGATGTAGCCATACTTATCAGTCTCACAGTTAATTAACTGCCACTATGTTACTCAGTGTTCTAATAAAAATAAATTTGCTATTTCCGACTTATCATGCTTTATCCTCTTATCATCAAAGTTATTGAAACATTGTGCTATGAATAAAAACAATAAAAATGATTACCACTAGTCGTCATGACTTCCTATATTTAAAGACTTACAAAAGTAACACCAATAGATTAATTGATAATATGAAAGTCATTTGTAAAAGGGTATAGAATAATTGTCTTTTCGATGGATATCAAACTATAATTTCAGTAAATTTATTCTTTTCTTCATTCAATAAAAACTGGTCATAACAATGATCTTTCATCGAATATTCAACTTTTTGAAACTGGTATATAAAAGCTAGTTTACACGTTCAATGATTTACCTATTTAAAGTCCGTTAACTGATAAGGTCTAGGATAGCAATTCCAAGAGCAACAATGTAATAACTCATCATTAATAAATATTTCATGGTAAAAACATATGCTAGTGAACAGAAAATGAAGGCCATTGATTTCAATTCACTGAAAATGTATTCATCCTACAGTGTTGGTAAATGATGGAAAAGTTGGTGAAGTTACAGAAGACGAGACAAATATTAACTGTTTTTTTACATTCCTCTAAAATGTAGCGTAATTCCAGCCTACGCATTACGAGTTATATTTACCGCAGTACAGTCAGCTGCATTTATTCCATCAATCTTTATAGTCAAAGTATTGGACCATCGGTTTAGAAGAGTTGTTCAAGGTTACCACGAGTACACAAATATGATATTTTTAGTTATATTCTTGAATTCATTAAAGTCAACTAGGTTGTTTAATGGCCTAAAAGATTGTTACGTTTTCGAAAGCGATTTCTATTTTGTTCCATTACGTAATATCGAAAGAGAAAACAGAAAATGTGAACAACCTCACAATGATAACAAAACAAAGCATGCCAAAAGGATATTCTTAACTGATAAATAATATAAATTGCCCATGAGAGCATAGATCCCTTCTGATATATCCAAGACTGGATAAGAGTTATCGGTTACAAATAGACAATAATCTGTATGGAGTTTCTGCATGTACATTAAAAGTTACCTCGATGAGACTGAGTGGTTTTAAAAACACAACTTTCTTCCTTTTGTAAGAAGTTCCGATCACCTGAATGGTATCATATCTGTCGATTTTGCATATGGCTATATATGGTTACCGATAAGTTTACTATGCTTTGTAGCGTTATCATGATATGAGGCTTTTTAGTACTCACTTATAGTCACTTAATTTAGGTGTTCCCACCGACGTAATAGCATGAAATAATTTGGAATTTTTAGACAAACGAAAGCCCAGTGTGGAAATCTAAAGGTTATAGGTAATCGTATTCGTATGACAGGTAGAGCATAAAAATAGTTTTTAACTTGAATTTCTCTTAGGGTATATATGCAACACAGTGTAAGTTTATTTAGAGCCATAAGTGATTGTTTTTATCAAACATTTTGTCGTTTAGTTATATTGTGCATATTTTTCTGCAGTACTGCTTAAATACCGCTAACGTGTTCAATGACCTACAAAATCTCGCAGCCACTTATCAGTCCTAAAGTTACACAAAATGTGTACTAAATAAACAGTGAAATAATTACGACTAACAAAAGATGTGAACAAACTTTGTAAGTATATCACTGTAACAATTTTAAATATATAGTAATTTCTGAAAGTGTGACCTATAAGTGAGCACTGAATCAAATTCATGAATCACATTGCTCACTGCATTTATCAGAATTCAATCTTTTGTATCAAGTGAAACAAAATCCAGTGAAAAACCATTTGATATTAAAGTTATATTCAAGGGATTTAGTGATAGAGTTTCGTTTCTTCTTTAGTTCACCAAAAGAACGGCAGCCCGAAAGCTTCTCATTCGAATCCTGTCAGAACTAGGGTTTTCTTTCAGCTTCAGCCATATCGCTTTTAAATGTTTTTTGATTTGTTCACTAATTGACCTAAATACTTACTAAGCAAAGCTGTATTACAAATTAGGGGTTTTCTTCTCACTGTGTCTAATACATTCTCATATACTATACCTATACAGTCCAATTGTACTTGACCATATACTATGTCAAATTTTTAGTTGAAATGATATCTAAGACGCTTTTGAATTTATCGAAATACATCAGCGACACTTTCATAACTCACATCTGACTTCATAAATAAACACGTTTTTCAGTGTTAATCAGACGACTGATTTTGGCGGACGGTATTAACTGGAAAGCTTTTTCCTGATCAGATGGAATCAATGACAAAATCATTAAATACTAAAAAGGGGTAAACATATGGCCTATCGTATTTTGCGAATTCTTCCTAGCGTACATGACTAGTTTTTAAAGGACTGAAGCGAAGAATTTCAGATATTGTTGTCGTAAACCTTATATAATTGAAATGTCAGACTCCAACCTTTTTAGTTATTTCTTGACATGACATTACTATTCTTCAGTACCATCATTTGGGACACGTGTTCATTTTCAAGGATTCCTTCTTAAATTATGATAATCCTATATAGAATCAAAGAGTTTGTTTTGGAAAGATATGAAGACAGTGCGTAAGTTTCCTGGAGCTAAATAATTTCAAAACAGTTTATTCTTGAGGGACAGACGCCTTTATAAATTACTAATAGCAAAAGCAAGCAGTAACATTCACCTGTCCATAAGCACCTTTGAAACGAGCTTCGCGAACATGTGGTGCATAGTTAACTTCAACCATCACATCATATTCAGCTGAACCAGCTACATTGTTAACCGCATAACATCGATAAACACCACGATCATAACGATCCACACGAGGAATATGCAATGTTGAATTCTGCAAGTATACAACAAGACAACGCTAACTGACAATATAAATACAAATAAGCAGATTGTAAAAATACTTGGACTACATATCAGTGCAAAGTATCATTAAGTAATTAGAAAATGTGTGATGTAAGAAAACCATACGACTATAGTTTGTGTGTGTAGTATGGTGAAACACAAACAACTGAGTGTTTTCAAGTTGATATTCATCGTGGACTGACATTAGTTGGGGCACTAAACAGCTGTTTAGACCTAATATTAGACTCGTCAGCAGTGCACACCCACGACCATGAATACCAACTTCAGATCAATGAAATCTTCATAAACTTCCAAAATGGAATCATTCTACAGTGCTCATTAGTGATCGGCTTCGAGATGAGATTCCGGAAGTTTTAGTGAAGTGGAAGAGTAAATTCCCTACGTTTCAGAGCTCGTGGAAGCCTCTTCTTTACTAAATTTAATCTGCACGCATTACTACCCGTTTATACGGTACATAGAAAAAATCAGATCGACTGAGGTGCCTTATATGTTGGAGAATCACTTAACTAAATCCTGCTTTGAGTAAACCAGCACGCAAGCCATACAAAGTGACCCCTTAATAATCCTATAGAATTAGAAAATTCACAAATGAAATCTATTTTTTCAGTTTCTATCATCGTCAAGTGGTCTTAAAACTTGGGCTACCAAAATTTACCACCGAGCAAATACGCCAAATTCTTTCCTTTCAGTTTGTTTTAATCATTCAACTATGTCTTCTAAACGTGTCATGCAATCTTGCACAGTTTTCAATTGTTTTCAGCTGGCCATTTCTCGAGGAGACTGAAAAATGGAGAAAAAATGTCAAGTTCCACGGAAATGGACTTCTCGTTGTGCAAAAATTCATCATACTTCCACTCCTTAAACGCTTAGCCCAAGTGGAAGACTCTTTTATTGTCTGAATAAACCGTCACCAGCAAACTTCTGAGAGCTTCACTTCGGTTATCAACTGCATCCTCTGAGCAGATTTTTTTTAGTGGTGGTTTATTGTTCGTAAACTTATCAAAATAGTCACACTTTTTTATCGAATAAGCACCTAATACATGGAATAGAAATGGTTCAGTGCCTATTCTAGAGATTTAGGAGGTTCGATTACTATACGGATTAAACAGTAAAGAGGAAAAGTACTGCAGAAAGCCGGCATCCAAACTTGCGTAACTACCTTCACGTGATCATAGACAATAAACGTATGATGGTGTTTGGTCCTCTGTAAATAATAACAGTAAATAATCTTACTATTGTGTTCGATTTCTACTCTTCTATTAGGTAAGATTTTATTTCAATAAGTGGCAGACAAGATGAATAAGTTTGTACTTCATATATCCAAAAGTTAGACATTTTATGACAAAACGTTATATATATATATATATATATATATATATATATATATATATATATATATATATATATATAGAACAGCTTCAATGAATCTTACATAAATTCTTTGTGGTGAACCTGGGAGGGACAGTGGTCTTCCATTAGCTCTTGTCCAACTTATTAGTGGTGGCGGTGAGCCTTGAGCACGACAAATCAGAGTTAAGGACTCGCCTTCTGTTACTATTTTGGATGTTAAGCCTGGAAGAATTTCAGGTGCACGTTTGACAATAATAATGCCATATGCAACAGGCCACTGGTCCACTGGGGTGGTTCCTGAAATCCATTTAATTTACAGAAAGATAAGCAATAAATACGATAAATCATATAAAATTTAGCCAGTGTCAAGGTAGTTAACATCTGAACAGAAGTGTGAAAGTAAAAGTCCTACATTTATATAGTTTTATGAGTGCACAGAAAAGACTGAGATTTAGCCCGTAGTTTGAAAATCATTTCCAAAGACAAGTGCCATAATAAAAATTACACATCAGATCGATTCTGTTGACTTGATCAGTGATTAATCATTGATTTAGACTAACGTTGAAAATACACTCACATAAGATACAATTTTCCATAAGTATAATTACGTGGCTTATTCTCATGTTGACAGTACACCTGAACTGTCAAAGATGCAAAACTAGCACTTTTATAAACCATAGTTATCATATATTATGCAGTTTATCCGAACACAAATGTATTACTCTTAAGGAGTAATGGTAATGTCAAGAGGAGTCTAAGATGATATTAAAGTATACAGAGTATAGATGTTCAGAATTGTTGGAATACCTGACCCAACTGGCATGATCATTACTATGATAAGAAGCTTACTGAAGCGAAGGCGGGTATCTTATTAATACTTTTCTTTTTATGAAGTGGATGGTTGTGAGAATTCCAATAGTTGTTTGTACAACTCCTGGATATTTGATATAAACAATAGCGTAGATACACTTTTTATTAAAGTTACCTAGTGTTCATGATATCAAGTTTATTTACATGTTTTAATTTACTTCTAGTGGAATAATCTAACGAAAATACCACAAGAAGTGTGAAAATTTACAAAACTTAGTTACTAGCTCATGATATGTAGAGCTTGGTGTATCTAGGATGAGTCTGACAGTATTTATAGCCTAATAAGATATGAAGCTGGCTATTAACTTGTTTTTCAATAAGTATAACATCCGTACAGTTGTCTTCTGGAGATTAACTGTTACATCATTTTACCTCATATAACTAGAATACTATTGAAAGTTTTATTATTGTGAACTATATCAGTTGGGCAGAAACAACAATACTTGCTTCATGTAAACTATCCAGAAAGAACTAAAAACTCATCATATTACTGTGAGACCGGTAAATATATGAATAGAAGCGAACAGATAGCTAGCGCTTTTCAAAATTTTTCACCAAAAATTCCCAGCTAGGACAAAGTATTAGAAAAAATAATATTTTCGGTGTTAAATGAACTGATAAAATCTTGTTCTTAAGTATGAACTTTCAAATTAAACTTCACCAAGGATAGTTTGGGATGAAGATAACTCTAAAAGACAATGACATGACTGATAGCTCACTGCATGTTGAGTGTAAAATGTTTGACTTCCACTTTTGGCTCTGTTCCCTGAAAGATAATTTTAAATACATTTATATCACTGCTGTTTCTAAAAGACCACTAGAAGCTTCACTCGAATAGAAATCACTATAAGAAATAAAAAGTTACAGTTCATAATTCAAGGCATTTTTAGCAGTAATGGATATAGTTTGACAGTTGCAAGGATGAGCAGAAGCATTCTGGTTCTGATAGTTTCATTTACGAAAAGTCATGTGAGCGTACCCCATTACGTCACTACTACTCGGATTTGAAAAGCTGTCCAAAAGGCGAACATAGTACTTTTTTTCTTTGTTTGGTAAGAGAAAAGTACTGCACGTTCTGTGCGTGTGTATCATGATACAGGAAAGTTGAGGTTTGGGCTTCCAATATTGTTTCTTAGACAAGCTAATGATGTCTTAAACTACATGTACCTCGGTTAGTCCAGCAGAGGAAGCTGAAAAGTGGACTGCCGTGCCATACTACTAAGTAATATTAAGTAGTTGTAACTAACAATATAGAATTCCTTAAATGTACAGTGACAAATTTTTTATCTGAAAGCCTTCAATTAAACATGAAAGTAATGTGAAAAAAACAAACTTACTTAGCTCAATAACACATCTAAATTGAGTATCAGCATCATTTATATCTACGAATCGAACAATCAATTGGTAGGTACGTAGTTTAGTGACATCAATGCCTGCCATGTTGGGAGCATAATTTGGCCTTCCAGGAAGGAATCTGACAGCGTATTTACTTACACCATGTGGACCACGTCGAACAGGATCCTTAAGTGTACTTCCGGAAGATATCTGTTGTTTATCAACAGTACGGTACCAACTGATTTGCTGAAAGAAAATAAACAAAGTAAAAATTTCAAGTAATTCAGGTTACCTGATTCTGCTAAAATACTAAAGGAAAATCAATCATTTAGTTTTCTCAAAGATTAAAGACTTACTTTTACTTCAAGCAATATTTGAAGAGTATGAGAATCACAACAACTCTTCTGACACTTCATCAAATCACCGCCTCTTTATTATGCCGTTAAGATAAACAGTTATACGTGTGTTCGTTTATCCTGATGAAAAGTTAGGTACTAATGGAGGTCAGAAAGTAGTGAATAGAGTGCTTCACGTTTCCGAAAATAAAATAAGACTAATACTCAGTAGTTCTTAGTTTGTGTCATTGAAAGCTGCCATCAGCAGGCTTCCTTAAAAGTGCACAACTATTTAAACAGACTTTTGCTGTGGTCCTCCTCAAAGTATGGTTACTTTCGATATTAAACATGGGCATCAGTGAAAGGAATATACTGACAGACGTAAGGCATTGAATTGTTAAGGCAAATCAGTGTTTGGTTTTAAAACAGTGACTGCTTAAAAATTCTGTGATAGTGATAATTATAATATTCCTAAATTAGACTATGCTAATTTCTGAACTGGAATAAACTTGTCTGTCATGCAAGGTCAACAAATTTATCACAAACATAAAGAAAAGAATTAACCTTTAGTTCACAGTTCTACTGAAACTATAATAACTTTACACATTAACTTCAGCTAGCTGTAAGTGATTCTACATGTGTATAAATAGCAACGAATATTTTTGCAACATTTTCAAACTGACAAAATCTCATATCTTAAAAAAATTTTATGTCAGAATTTTACCACTGTCTTTTTAATTTTGTAAACTTCAGAAGGCTAGATATTTTCATTCTCCCTTTCTCTTGCATGAAGTTTATGGATTTAGAATGGCTGCCTATTTTACAGGATTTGTCCAAAAGATGTGTGTTTATGACGGTATCACCTGAATTGTTCATAGTGCTCTTGGGTTTATGTAATCTGCTTTACAAAAATTCGATCCAAGGCAGGGAATTTACAAGTTAACTACAATAAATAAAAAAAGTTGGAATATTTCAACTACATTGACGATAAAGATTTTCTCTGAGTCTAAGGAACGAAGAAATCAAATCTGATTCAGTACCAATGTCTATATTTCAAATTTATTCCAAAATAAACTTTCATCACTAAACACCTAACAATGATCATGAGGTTAAATGTAGAGGTCAAACTCACCGACTGACATCAGTCAGGTTAGCGGATCATAGGAGCCCAGCTAAGCTTTGCATGGTTGGACCCTAATAAAAGTGGCCTTTTGAGGGATTTCAAAGTTTCTAGGTAGCTGAAAGCCAACAAATAATTAAGGGACGCAAAACAAACTGCACAAGCAGTTATCAAGTTTTGTTAATTAATAGTTTCAAAGATAAGCAGTAAAAGTTGCCCAAAAGATCTTCATAGTTAAAGTGTTTCAGACTCTAGACTAAATTTCTGCTAGTAATTTTAGTCAAAGTGGGTTCAGAGATCTTGAGCCAGGGAGCGAACAGTGTGCTTCTGGTACATACAAAAAGTTGCCCTGCTGCCAACTGGTAAGCAATAGTTCGAGAAAGTTCCGTTGAGTTTCACCTACTGGATAAACGTGAAGGTAGTACGAAAGCTAAAGGGAATATAAAATGAATAAATTCCATTCTTATAGATTTCTTCTGAGTTCTAAGCGATAATACAAGTTGAAGAATACTCAAAAACGAGAGTAAGTTGTGGGTTATTTAATTACTTTCCAATTGAAAACCCATGAAAGGGAAACTAAATCCTGTTAGCTGTCAAACTAGTGCTAAAGAGCATTCTTCATTTCTTTTTCTATTAATTTTTTTGCATGAAAAACACGAATTTATGATGCGAGTTATTTCGTGTGCTAAGTGTTATACACCCATGGGTCAGAAGGGAAGATTGAAATATGCTAGAAAATCAAGTGCGAAAAGCTCCAACTTAGCCTAGCAGATAGCTAATGAAACTAAATATAAGTAGATAATTCAGTAAGAACATCAGTTACCACTGACTTCGTGGGTTTAAGATTTTAAATCAGATAAAAACTACAATGCTGCAACTAACTGAAAATAAGGGTTTTTGCTCCCTAAAAGCTGTCGTTATAACTCGGAGGAAATTTGACGCCATTTCAACTTAGTTGACACAAAATAAAATTACATGGGTAGATAACCGTAGTGCCTGATGGAGTTATAAAAAGAATATTTTTTGCTCTTTGGGACGTCTTTAAAACTTGAAAAATTCAGTTCATAATCAGGCTACAGTTAAATTTATGGTTAAACACAATGGTGTTTTGGCTCACTAATAGATGATCAAAAAGGTTTGGGAAACTGAGGTTTAAAATCTAATAAACAGTTTTTGTTGCTGTGGGAAGAAGAAAATATGCTTAATTACCTAATCAATGTCTAACAAAGTGGTGTTGTCTAAAAGACGCTAAGGATACATGACTCGAACACAGATTTTAGTTAGTTTGTGATAACTATATAGAACGAAAACTCAGTTGTGTGAAAATTGAGAATAACCTTATTTCTTCACGTGTAAATTAAAGCAGCAACTTTACATTTAATATTATATTGTGTTTCGTTTACACCGAAATAAGTTCCTTAGGGAACAATAATAGGATAATTTAAATTAAAGTTCTGAGTAAGGCGCAGTTAACTGTGAAAGAACAGTGCTCTTTAAAATCGGTGATAGAAAAACGTGGTTTCATCTAATTGGGACAGTGCATGCAAGTCAAAGTTCACTTGTCAGACAAAATATAGACAACCGTACCATCCGCACTTGTAGAGAGGCCGGTGCTCAGAGGTCAACCGTACATCTATAAAGACTGAGAGAAACTAACGAGGTTCATAGCTCGGTTCAGAATGTAAAGGTGACGGACTGTTCAATAAATAATGGTTGTTCCGGCAAAAAATACGTCATGACTTCATATATTCCTGAATATATCCACCGAAGATGACTTAAGTCACATAGCATTGACTGTAGAACACAGATTGCAATATAGCAAAGTTAATATTTAATACACCACACGTTCAATATTTTTCTACAATTTCCTGTTGTGTTCTAGGGGATAGCCGTATTATTTAGGTTTAAAAGTCGACATAAATTATCAGAACTTTTCATGCACTATGACATGAAAGATAAGAAATTTTAACCCAATAAGTCTTTACTGTAAAACAGAATACAGATTACTACCTGAACTTCAGTCTTCTCCGCTTTTTAAAATAGGTTGAGTTCATTCTAAATATTATATGGCTGAGGGTAAGTAAATCATAAACGTGATGTCTTACTGACATAATTCAAGTAGATTACAAAACGTTAGTGCTTCAAAGTAGATAAAGTTAGTGTCTAATTTTTAGAAAGCTTCCAATCAGTAAAGGCTGAAGTTGTGAACGGCAGTGAACAAATCTAATGCCACCTAATTACCATTGGTCAATCGTCAACAAGCAAAACCCTTTCCTTGATTGAGGGTTAGTGTACCCTTATAACAATGGTTAAATCCATACACATATAAGCTAAATTTTGAAAACATAATCAACTGTTAGAGTAGAGTTTTGAAGAATTTCAGAAAACGCAGTCTACTCTCATCATCGTTATATCAAAAACTTATATGCTGCTTTTCAATGTTATCATGTCTTTCTACATGTCGAAGGTTATGTTACTATTTCTTCCAATCATTATCTTCGCAACGAAAACTTATAGCCAAGCAGACTATTAATTCTAATTCAAATTACCCCTTTAAAAGGTTGTTCCATTTTGAACTACATTGTCTTTAATGCCCTCAGTATATTTTTACTATGTTGTTTCAGACATCTACCACAACAAAATTCGAAACGATGAAAGTCCCTTTTTACTAACATCACAGTTATGATACAAGTCCCACCAATTATAATCTGTCATATTTCCACCAAAATACTGTGATGAAGAGGCAAATTAGAAAGAGTCAATCAAGGAGAAATACGTATGCCCATTAGCTTTCAGAAATCTCGCATTTCAACCTTCAGGAATGGGGACGTCTGACTTGTTACCAGCTGATGTTGGTAGCAAATTGAATCGCTTATCACATACAGATAGCTAAATGTCTGTTCTACTTAATCTTGCTTACTATAACCGTGACGAAATATTTCGTTTCTAGGCATTAGGTTTTCAAAGTTGTGGGATCGTAACTGAATAGCCCAAATCGTCCACAAATATGCATCTAAACATACACGCATATTTTAAAAGGAACATCTTAAGGCCACGCCTATGACATATAAGAGGTATGATTTCTAGTTATTCTACTGTTTTGATTTTTAAAGACTGGTGCTATAGCTGAGTGATGTCTGGTGACATAAACAAAACTAGACACCCTTTCTCCAAATTTTTCATGGTGCTTTGACAAACGAGTGAATTATCACGGAAAATTAATAGGCGAAAAGTCATTAAATCACTGTAAAGGACTGAGAGTTATTCGAAACAAGAGAAGTGGAATATTGGTCAGGGCTAAAATACCCTTGTTTTCTTTTTAAAACTACTAGGTTTCTAGACAGCAGCATAAACACCACCAATTTCATAGTTCACTTACAGATTCTTGCTGTTCTTCTATCACCGCAGTACAGTTGAGGTAGGCAGTGCCCTTTTCCTGTACAACCGCTGTTTCGATCCTATCAGTTATCTGGGGGATAAACCCTTAAGGCGAAATTTTTAAAACAACTTAAATCGATACCTTTGGATGGAATACATAGGTACAACAAGACTATTATCTGGGTTATCGAAAACCATATGAAAACCATGTAACGTATAGCTTGTAAAGTACTTGCGAATAAGTAAACATCATTGAGTAGTTTAAACAAACAACGAATAAGGGAAGTAACCAAACAAAAATAACCGAGGCTTTTTATCTTTTTAATGCTTAGAAGAACTCTCGCTTGCGAAAAAGAATTCAAAACAGCACGAAATGATATTCTAAATGAAAGTGAACAGATTAGGTCCAACGACCTGACGAGAAACTCTTAAACTTAAGATTAACTTGGTAAACAGGGGTATGAAGTTGTTGCTGTGGTTTGCCCCCATCAGTTTCAGGCTTAATATTAAAAATTCCTCAAAAGTCACCTGGAGAATCGGTTATGATCAACAACTATTTGAACAGATACCACCATTTTCAGATTCTTCTAAAGATTTTCGAAGTTAATTCAAAGGTTTGTAGTATCACTCTTGTTGGCAGTCATTTCAGAATCCTCATCTAAGTGACAGTGTTAGAAAGGATCCTTGAGGTCGTAATTACCGGAGGCCTGTGAAAACCAAAGGAATACGTCACGGTAAAGTTCTTCTCAGCCTCACATGTTATCTGGACTCCGATATCCAATATTGTTTTACAAGCTTCTGTAAACTAAGTGGTTACTTCGCACTCACTTCTAGGTCTTGCGAAATGGTTCTAGGTCTTTCCTGGGCTCCAATATGGTAGGCCCACCCACTTGCCCGACTGGCGGCCGGATGCTGATCAAGTTTGTGAGGATTGTGTGGTTTTTTTCAAGGACTGTGGTACAGGTGAGTTTCCCAAGTTTTGTGCCACTAGGCAGTTGGTTGAACTGGCCATAAGGAGAAGGCAGAAAATATGTGCGGAGAAATCGAGAGAGAGGAAGCGCAAAGAAAAGGAAACAAAAAGACGATGAGGTGAAAAGAAGCAAAACGGTGGAAAAAAAACTTTGGCAGATGCACGAGGGAAGAATGATAAGGGGAACTTTTGGTGGATAGAGTGAGAACATAGAATCAGAGGGAAGAGAAGGAGCAAGCAAGATTATAGGGCGGCTTATGGTAATGGAAACAGTAATGCCATTAGTAGGAGATGGTAAATGGTGATGTCCACGGAGAAGCATAGGGTTGAGCCTGGTTCGCGATGATGGTGACGTTACAAAAGATTCGTCAACGGGTTGACTGTGCTGAGTTGTGCGGAGCTAGTAGTTTGTATCGACTCAGTTCATATCCCAGCTGGACTGGCTAAAACCATTTGTTGCTGAGAGACCGTCCAGCTCCCTTTTGAAGCTGTCAGCAAATGGAGCGGCAGGAAGCCCGGCTGGCAACGCCTTCAAGTGGCCGCAAACTCACAGGGATTCTCCCAGGGTTACCACAGTGATTGCCATACTGGCCATTCAGTGAGATTCCACTGTTTGGATGACTCCGATTGATGTGACTTAATACAATGCGGAGTTAGACATCTACCGATTTTGGATCCAACCACTCATAACCTTCCACTTGAAGCCTAAAACTTTGCTTATTGCCACCCCATACAACCTGCGTATTAATCACTCCCAAGGTTGCATTGCATGAACACCAATACACAATAGACCTAGCCGAGTATAACGCATAAGGAGCCATGACCGTAAAAGAAATTCAGAATACGGTTGTTAACACGATCATCGAACCATCCAACCACCTATGCCTGCTACTGTGAATCCAGTTCCAGAACGGACATTCAATCATCTAATGGACGACGCGAAAAACCGAGTTCGTCAGCCGATATTTACTTCTTGAATGAGTGATCACAAAGTGGAGTCATTTACCACTCCTCCTGTGACACTTGTAGCCGGAGAGATCAGGAGGATTGGCCTGAGGCTTGGGGCGATAAGTTTATTTTCCCCTCCATACGGTGCGGTGACAGCCACTTCTCCTCAATCAGACAGTAGCCTATATTCTAGAAGTGGTTAACCTAAGTGGTTTATTAATAGAAAAAATATAGCATCTGCACACTCTTCAAAAACTCTAAGTTAGGTACAAGCAAATTCTGAGTACATTTTATGATTCAGGCTTCTTCAAATTTCGCAAATTTCGAAGACCGGAGTCCTAACTGACCTGACCTCTTTGTAATCTGAAGGCCTAGCTGGTATTAGATTGTTCCTCCTATCTGATAGAAGTTAAGCTGGATTTCCCGGACCTGTGGGCCAGTTACTGCAGCGTAAGTGGCGCAAGTCCCCAGACCAAAAGAGTCTTGTATGCTGAGGGGGAGGGCAGGCCCCTTCTTCTTCGGCTAGTAGAATATCACAAGGTTCCCTTCGATAATTCATCTAACCGTATCTCCTAGTCAGCTGCGTCCTTTCCGGCTTGACTTGTACATCAATTACTGATAATGCGGAAGAGTGTTGGTCGTATAAGCTGTTATTCACGCCCCATCAGCACCAGGCTGGCCGCCCTTAGCAGTCAGTGTATTCCCATGGGTCTGCATTGAGGAAACAGGCACATTCTGATGGGTTGTTTAAGGGATTATATGACCCTAGAGTTCGGATTTGTAGCCAGGATCAAGTAAGTCACCCTATTTCTTCCAGGCGGCGCTCCCCTTCCCAAAATTTGTTTTCTGGAGAATTCTGGCAAGCGAATGCAAATTTGAAAATTATCTATGTAAGAACCTGACAGACGCAGTGGCCAGTCACTTATTAATCGTACTTATAATATGCCTACGAATACGAGACCAGGGAAAAACTTAACAGCTTAGTCAGGTGGAAAGTATATTCGCGAGGTCGTGCCAAAATACAGATGCGTTCCAACCAGCCAGCTGGAGAGTCGATTACGAGAAGCGCAACGTAACACGACAGCGTGCTTTAAGTTTAGCCGGTCTGGTAAAGCTACGAAGGTAAGCTTCAGTGTTGAATCTCGCCGAACCCTTGGCTAGGTGTATGTATGTAACACTACATACATGTAAGGGTGACCTGGCCGTCGAACCACTTGCGGAAATGAGCCAGTGATCACTGTGTTCCAAAGAGTCACAGATAATCAATCTGAAAACACTGGTGATCTGGTTAGGAAGAAAGTGGTAGTTCTAAAAGCCTAACTATCAGACTTTCAGAGTTTCAGTTGCGGAAAGGCTCGGCCAAATGGTCTTTGTTTAATTCTCGAACTTTCGCCACAGAAGAGCAGATGGAATTGAAAACTATGCATAGCAAGCGACTGACGAAGGTCCAAATCCAAACATAAAGCAGTGAATCGTGCCATATACGGGACTCCACCTAAGTGTGGACAACTGCAGCGTTTCACGTCACACCAAAGACCACCTTCAGTGGTCGCTAAGTGTCTGGGGCTAGAAAAGAGCCTAAAGGGCTTTTCGTGTGTCGCGTGACTTTGCACTTTTGACAAGCTAAACATGACTGAGCCCACTCCTTAACGTCTTTGTTCATCCCATGCCAGCAGAAACGTTGTGCGATAAGCCCAATGGTGGCTCGTACACCTGGATGAGAGAGTTTGTGCAACGTATTGAAGACGTTGCGTCGACAACTCTTCGGAACTATTGGGCGTGGTTGACCAGCAGAGACATCGCACAAAATTGTATTCTTGTCTGATCCAACCGGACAAAGTCGCGTCTTGAGAGTTGTGGACGACAACTCATGATGCAGTTCAAGGTGTTCCTTTTGACACCGAGCTAGTTCAACGAGATCAACGCCCTCAATATGGTTTATCGAAGCTACTCGAGATAGTGCATCGGCTAAGGGGTTATTTGCTCCAGAAATGTGGCGGATGTCTGACGTGAACTGGGGAATGTAATCCAGCTGTCGCGACTCACAAGGGGAGTATTTGTCAGACGCCGAGCTGAGGGAAAACGTTAACGGTTTGTGGTCTGTGAAAATAATGAAATCACGACCCTCCACCGAATGCCGAAAGTGGCGTACAGAACAGTACATAGCTAGGAGTTCCCTACCGAATGTGCTGAATCTTGTTTCTGCGTCTTGCAGCCGCCTCGAGAAAAAGGCTAACGGTTGCCACTGGTTGTCAGTCAATTGTTGCGAAACTGCTCCAATTGCTGAATCAGATGCATCAACAGCAATACTCAAAGGAGCATTGGGGTCATGATGCATGAGTATGGTTGCGTTCGAAATGGCTTCCTTGACTTCAGAGAAAGCAAGTCTGGCTACGTTGTCGAGAGCCACGAACTTCGTAGTTCCTCGAAGTAGATCTGTTAGTGGTCTCATGACAGAGGCATAGTTGGGGACAAAACCGTCGGTAATAACTTACCAGGCCGTTGAAAGTTAGGAGATGTTTCACAGTGGTCGGCTCTGGATAGTTTGTGATAGCCGCCACTTTATCTCTCAATGGGCGCATACCTTTGTTGTGAATGGTATGCCCAAGGAAGCTGAGTGATTCAACTCCTATTTTACACTTCTGTAAGTTGACTGTGATGCCACGCTTTTTGAGTCTTTCGAATGCGAGGTCCAAATGTTTAAGGTGAGTTTCCTTATCTGGACTCGCAATTAGACAGCCATCGATGTAGACATGAACAAAATTCAAACCACGGGAGACATCATCCACAAAGCGTTGGAATGTTTGTGCTGCACTCCGAAGACCAAATAGCATGCGCAGGAATTCAAACAGGCCAAAAGGAGTAATAATGGCTGTTTTCGCGATATCGTCTGCTGCCATAGGTATCCGGTTGTACGCTTTGACCAAATCGATTTTGGAGAAAATGTCCGTTCCGCATAAGGTTGCAGTCAAATCGTAAACTTGAGGTATCGGGTAGCAGTCCGCAGTTGTTTTGGCGTTGAGCCTTCGGTAATCACCGGTTGGACGCCAGTCGTTGCTATCCTTTTTGGGAATCATGTGCAATGGCGATGCCCAAGGACTGTTTGACGGTCTGATAATGCCCAGCTCCAGCATGTGGTCGAATTCGCTCTCCACCGTTTTCAGCCTATCGGGGGCTAGACGGCGCGCTTTGGATGCCACAGGTGGACCTGTAGTTGTGACGTGATGCATAACATTGCCGGTTATGCACGGAAGAGTGTGCTTTGGTTGTTGCAACTCTGGATATTTCTCCAAAACTGCCTGATAGGGAGCGTCGCCTGATTGTTCGGTTCTAACGATGGCTAAACTCGGACCTACATGGATGGTGCCGCCAATAGATAACTTTGTGTTGTTATCTATCAGACGTTGACGACGAGCATCTGCGAGTAGACCGTAATGGTTTAGCAAATCTATGCCAATGATGGGCACAGAAACGTCAGCAAGGAGGAAGATCCAGTGGATAGGTTTACGTAAATCTAAGTTGAGGTAGGCATACTGTCTCCCGAATGTTGCGATTGCCTTGCCGTTGGCTGCTTGAAGATTGAAGGATGGGTCGTGATGACGCCCCTTTGTCAGTGCGGGAAGAACGCTAACTTCTGCGCCGGTGTCGACGAGGTAGCGGACTTTCGTTTTAATGTCGGTGACGCAGAGCAAACGGCTGTTTCCGCCGGCTACGGTTGCCGTGGGCACGTGCCGGCGTGACCGTTTCCCGAGTTTGTGTCCTTGTTAAAACGGCATGGTTTACGACATTTCCTGGCTTCGCCTCCGTAGGTATTATGAAACCAGCACCATTCAGGGTTTTCCACCCTGTTAGGTTTAGATTTGGGGCTACCACGCGACTTGCTGCGATGCGCCAAGGTGCGTTTCTGTGAAGTGCTACGTGAGTTAGGGCTTCGAGATGGTAGCAATTGTTTCACAGAGTTGCACAGCTTTGTCACCTCTGAATCCTGACGCTCTGGTTTGCCGCAGACAGAATATACGTTGGAGAAGGGTCTGCTAGAAATCTCCAGTATTTTATCTGCTGAGGCTGCCAGGTCATCGAGTGCGACTGACTGCAGTGTCACCAACGCGGTTTGCACCGGTTGTGGTAGTTTTGACAGAAATAGTTCTCGGAAGAGGCCATTGTCAAATATTCGTGCACCCATAACTTCTCGCATGCGTGCAAGGACTTCAGTAGCTGAGTTGCTGCCTAGCTCGATGTTACGAAGCAATTCGTCTAGACGTTGGCGATCTGTCAGATCGCTTTTCTTCAAGAGTGAGGCCTTAAGAAGTGCACAAGGATCACTTACTTCAGGATTAAACATGTGTGCTGCAACATACCTGTTTAATTCTCACAGCAAGAAATCGAGAATGAGGATTTGAGACACCCTGTTCTCGAAAATCGGCCTCGGCATACAGAAACCATGTTTCTGCATTGTCTGGCCAATATGGCACGATTTGGATAGTCTTCGCAGTCGGCTTAATGCGAATAAGCTTGGGAGTGTGGTCAGACATGAGAAAGTGTGGTAAATGGATACATAAATGTTATCGAAATGAAAACAGTATACAAATATAAAGTGGAACAGGCTCACCAATTCAATATTTGTTATTGGTCGGGATATGTGATCACGTCGGGATATTTGGTCACCTCCGGATATTTGATCACGTCGGGCTCGCCAATTAAGGATTTGTCCTGGTGCCAACTTGACAGACGCAAAGACCAATCACTAATTATTCGGACTTGTTATATTCCCACGAATACGAGACCAAGGAGGAATACGATAGCGTAGTCGGATGGAATAGTATATTTGGATAGTTGTGCCAAAATACCGATGCGTTCCAACTAACTGGCTAGAGAGTCGAATACGAGCAGTGCAACGTAACACGACAGAGTGCCAAATGGCGAGGATGCTTGACCGGCTGCCTTCAGCTCAGCGAGTCCAGTTAAACTATGAAGGTCAGTATCAATGTCGAAAGTCGTCAGACCCTAGGCTATTGATTTTGGGGAGGTGTGTGACGCTACAGCAACTTACTAACTTCCCTGAACCTCCTGACTGTTTTTTTACTGCATGACAGGCACATAGTGAGTCTTCACAACAAAATGCTTCACAGAGTTCACCTTATTCACTATAAATTGATATTATCAATAAATAAATTACCTACTGAAGTTACGATGCCACATACAACTGCTACAAGTTAGCTGACATGCAGCATCCGTCCTAGCGATTAAAGCGGTCGTGAAAAAGCCTAATCCCCCTCAGTGGAAATCAATGGCCCTTCCCTCTGGTTGGGTGGAGGGAGTGGGAACGGGGCACCGAGCATCCGGCAAGTTGCCCCTAGCCATATAGGGTTCCGTGCTCCATTGTGGACACTACGTTACACTGATTGTAGACAACTGATCTTGTCTCTTGGCACCACGCCCCATGAGCACTCCCTACATGAATTACGACAACAGAACCACATTTCACTTTTGATGTACCCCTCAGGTACCTGGAACGAATGGTTCTGTAGCTGTTACGCTGGCTCAAATATCTTGAATAAACTATTCCTAAGGTGTTAATCTTATGGAATTGATGCCGGCATCTGCACAAACCACCAACACAAGTGAGAGTCCAAGAAACAAGCGTCAGTGTTGTTCCACGGCAGCCATGCCTGTGAGTTGTTCAAAAACGGCCAAACGACGACTAGCCTAAAGGCCAAGCACGTCAGCCTCAAACCCCTAAGTTGGTATAACATCTGCCTCTGCCATACATGGCGAGAAGTTGGTCACAGTGGAGAAGAAGGCGCCGCGTTTCCACAAGAACCCGTCTGCTGTACATGATAACAGGAATGTTGATAGCAAGTAGAACTCTGTCGTCTTATTTAACGTTCTCGTGTCACGGCAGTCTTACTAGGAAGGGAAAATCGTTTGACGAACAGTGATGGGAGGCTGTATGTTGCCTTCTAGGGCTAGTCAGCTTAGAGGCAAAACCACGCTGGCTTAACAAGGGCAGAAATTCACCTTCAGGAAAGCCTTGGTCTATAGGGTTACTCTTACCTCGGTTAAGGACGCTAAAAGATTCCACTCGTCACACACACTTGTCGTCAACCGGTCGAATACATCAAATTAGGTCAGATCGGCCACGGTCAGAGACAGGAATATTTCAAGAAGTGCAGCATAGGCTGAGACGAACAATCGTGGTTATCTACGGTATACCAGGACTAAAAGCCGCCGCATATTTGTCGAAACGTGAACTGATGATGTCCAACAATGGCGGTGGTTTTCCAATATCCAATATTGATAGTGCGAGCGTAGAAAACTAGTAGTTTTTGATCTCTCGCGTCTAGTTCTTAGGGCTTGGTTCCAGTTGTTCGGTTTACTCCTGCAGTGGACGAGGAAATCCCCTCTGCTTTCTTGCTTTTAGCTTCGGTGAGGTGGATGTTTTGTGGGTTAGTAGGTTGTAATTTGTAGAGTGATTAGGGAGCTACGGGTTGCTGGGAAGTTTAGAGAACTGCCATGACTCCTGTCTGTGTAGGTACCTGGAAGAGAATAGTAAGGTAGTGGTAAAGGAATGAAGAGAGAATAAAGAAGAGAGTGAAGTAGCACCATAGAGACTCTGGGAGCTGGGTTAAGGCCGTATCGCTAACCATCCTTGCCTTTAAACAGGAGTTTGCGTAGATAGCCACTCCCCCTCCTGCTCTATGTTCCCTGTCCCTGCGGAAGAGTTCCATGCCAGCAACACGCATCTCTTCGTCGGAGATGTCCGATGAGAGCCAGGATTCGGTGATGAATATGATGTCGGAGTGCTGATGTTCACGCAGCGTCCTCATTTTTGCTACCTTCCCTATTAGCCCCCTAACGTTGCTGTACATACATATTAGAGTGTACCTGATGAGGGGGGAGGTCTGGATGTGTATTTTCGCGGGATGAGCGCTTACGTGGTTGAATTTAGCCTCGCCAGTCCTCATAGGACTGGCATTGTTCCGTTTTTTTGTGTTTTGTTCTTAACTTGGGTGGGGGCTGTAGCAGTGGTGGCTTCTTTACTTGATGTATCTAACTCACTGGTCAGCGCCTGTGTGACGACCACTGACTCCAGAGGTCTTGGTGGTTGCCGTCTCTCCTCTTGCCTTGTGGGTCTAGGCTTACTTTCACATATACGTATTGAGCCACCCATGCGATCTTTCGCATTATACCATGCGTGCAGAACGTCTGTGAGGGAGGCATATGAGTCGAACTGGACGGCAAGTAGTCTGGGATTGGGTATGGTCTTCAGGTGCGCTGGCCTTGGCAGTCTACTGACGCTGTTGGCCGGTATACTGTTGAGACCAACTTTGGTTGAGAGCCATTGCCATTGTTGGACGTCGTGAAAGTACCGATCTTTGACCGAGCTGTCACTTGGCAATTCTGGAATCCCATGTACAACTATAGTGTTGTTTCTGTTGGGATTTCCAACCGCTGACTTTCTCTCCTCCTCTCTTACTGACCATGGCTTGTCAGGCCTGGCCCGAATTTTACAGGCATTAACAACGTCCGGTTGTCGTGAGAGGAGGAGTGTGTCTTCAGCCTCTTTGGCGGTATTTAGGGACACACGTAAAGGGGGGGCTTATCTCGGGGTGCATGGCTTCCTCGAGAAAGGCGACACAAAGTTGCAGGGAGGGGAGGGAGTCCCAGCATCTGACAGTAGTCGGTCCACATTCGGCTGTCAAATTGTTCCCTCTCGACCAACAATGAGTCTGTCGATACATCGACGTTGAACAAAATGATCGAGTTGGTCCTCCTGTGACCTGGGTTCGTTGTGGGTGGCACGCCCGACTTACCAATGGGTTTGAGTAATTCCACTGGTTGTTTCTCAGTCACGGTGTGTGGGGTGTTCGGAATGGGTTTCGTAGAGGCTTCGGCGGTCGATGTCTTTGGCCATGCGCTTGACGTCCCCTGGGGCCGGGGGGGGGTATGGAGACTTGACCTAATATGGTCCCCACGCGAGATGGCGTGCCCACAGCTGGAGCTCTAGGTCTGTTTCCAGGTCTCTCTGTGTTATCCTTTGGTGTTAACCCTACCTTATTCGGGGATGCTGGTAGCTTTTGCGTGGCGGAGAGCATCTCCTTCAGGCTTTCTGTGCGGAGTGCGGGCATTTTCCTGCACTCTGGACAGATGTACCAGAACCACTTGCATGGTTGTCTCTTCATCAGCTTATAGTATTGTCGGGGGACTTTGGTATCGCAGTGGCAATGCACCCATCGTTGACACAGGTTGCATGCAAATGCCTCATCGACTACCGAAACAACTTTGGTGCAAACACTGCAGCCATCGGGTGTCGTAATACAGCCTTCCTTCCATGAATAAGGTGCTACGGATTGTGGCGAACTGCTTGTGGCTGCCTTGTTCTGAAGCCTTTTACGTCGTCTTCTATGTTCAGGCATGGTATGATCCTTGCTCAAGATAGGACTAGTTTGTGACGGGTGAGTGCTACTCTGTGTCACCTGTCTGATGGCTACTGGAATTCTAGAAACATGGGTTGGCCACTTCTTCAGAAGTTCGATGTTCTGCCCTACCTCTGTTTGTCTTCTAGTACAGACTAGTGTGTTGTTTAGGGTGTTACTGGCCGTTGTTGTGCACGACCGCGTTATCCGTGTCAAAGCTTCAGACCTAGCGTTTTGGGCAGACATGTCGCTATGATATAAACTTCTTGGGAAAACAAGTAGTTAACAACAATAAGAGGGTTGAAGACTGAATGCAGGAAAAGGACAGAATAGAAAAGGGAAGATAATTTATGTTGGCTCACCTTCAGACACTTGTCACTTGATCAGCCTGAACAGGGTTAAACGGAGCGGTGGCAGCTATCTCCAGCCTCCCACGTTTCACTCATCTAACAGCAGTGGCGTTGCCTTGACTGATGACTGCTACCTTGGGATGTTCAGAGCTTCCACCCAAATTACGGCAAACAAGACGCGTAATTAGGGGCAGCACCAACGGGAACTTTCGCTGCAGCGAAACCAGGTCTTGGACGCTGCGACAGTCCCTCTTTATACCGTGGCCACCGCTACCCTGGACAGACAGGACGACTTTGAAACTAGCCTTCGCTCGACTATACCTCCAGAGACAACTGTGTGGATAGGTTGACTGGGCTGGTTTCACTGAAATTCGGGGGCCAGTAACAACTTTTACCATTACCCGCGACCTTTATGGTCCACCACCACTGGTCCCTCCCACGTTCTGAAAAGCACCCCCAAATATCTTTACATAAATATGAGTGAGCTTGGAGGTGAGATGGCAGAATCACGATCACTCTGTCCCCATCTTACTCCGAAGATTATAATCCTCAGAGAAGCTTCGTTATCGCCGGACACTAGCAACACCAATTCTAGCACAGGTGGTGTGCATTTGTTGAGGAGATACAAGGAGGAGAAGGAAAGAGGCAGAGTGGCAGTGTTTGTGAGCGACTATCTCGAAAGTGTACAAGATACTGAAATTGTACCCTCAGACCTTCCAGGCTCCTTCTGGCGCTGCTTCACGTCTGGACACACCAAGTATTTAGAAGGAAGTGGGTCTGTAGAATGAATACTAGCAACGTGGAACCGAATCAACGAATTCTCCGTGTATTATCCGGAATGATGGCTATGGGGTATGACCAGATCATCATAGTGGGGGATCTTAATGCCCTTACTCTCAATCTTGAGCACCACAGGGCAGCCTCAATCTGGAAGTTTGACCGAAAACTCCTCAGCAGCACAAAAAAGGCTAGACCATGTGAGAATATTAGTGACCACATTCACTGGAGGTCGGGGGAAAAGCGCTCAGACTGGAATATCTTCTTACTAGCGGTCATCTACTGGCAGAAAACACTCAGATTCAAACTCGTCTTGGCATCAGCGATCACAGTGTGGTATTGCCTCACCTGGAAACTAGTGAACAACTATCATGGGACGGATCTCACCCTTGTATTTGCCGCATCAAGGCAAACTATGTGCCGACAAATCAGTATCAGCCGACAGAACAGTGGACGAGGATTGGAGCATCTTATCGACTTAACAACACTGGGAACTAGTGGGGGGCATTATCAGGAGGGCTCTCCTCTAAACTTCCCGGCAGTCACAGCAATGCCAAAGGAGAGAATCTCATTACTTGATTTAGAAGAGTTGTATGTAATTAAGGTAATCCCTGCTATGGTCTTCGAAAAACTATCAAACCTCTGCGTACTTTTTACTCCCGCAAAAATCATAATCTACGCAGCAAAGATTTTTATCTTAAACTTGCCAACAGTTCTACTAAAGTGCACCCACATTTCCATGCTGTCAAATATAGCAAACGCAGAATCTTTTGTTACCGAAGCTGAGATGCAGTGCTACAGTGGATTGACTTGCAATATTAGTGAGCGATTACTTCTCCGAAAGAGATCTTGAAGTATTCGGCAGCAAACTGAAAACTAGCGATAGAACTTCGCATCTGCCCGACACAAACAACCAATGTTATCAATTTCTCTCAGTATTTTGTAGTGAAGATAACTTTTTACTACACTTTAACGGTATCCTACTGAGTATAAACCGTTTGAATTACATTCTGACCCTTGCATGTTTTCTTCTCGGTTTTTTCACAAAGGTTTCTTCGGTAGGGAAACCAGGTCTGCCTCAATGTGCTCACTATGTAAGACTTTACACTCTAACAGCGCAATATAAGAATGTAGTTGTGTCCTACGTAGCAAGCGCTTTATGTGTAGAAAAAGTGTTAAACGAGAATTCATGTATCAACTGTCAACCATTCATGCATAACTAATATCATTTGCATAACTCAAATTGCTATAATTAACATTATTCAAAATGTCGTAGAGGAGTACATATATTGCAATATTACATGTTGAGGAATAACAGTTGCATCGTAAACGTATGGTACAAAGTGATTGTTATGATTACTATTATTATTGTTATTATCACTATTTATGCATGTCAGACTTCGATCTCTCAACGCTTGTTGCTGGAACTTTGGGAAACTGCCTAACGTTGAATAGCCCATGTTTTTTCCTGCACATACTATTCACCGTACCGCCCATTTAATTTCTTGGAGATCTGTCTATTTCAAACTTTGCATATAACACTGTTCCATCTTTAATGTTTTTCACCAATGATGCTTTAAAATGCAGACAAATACACAGAACAATGTCTTTCACCCTATTTACGCTAAAAAGCGTCTTTATTCACGAAGAAAAAAGCACTTGAACCATATCATCTGAAATTCTAACGCAGATTCTCGTCTAAGTCCACCCAACTATTGCTTTTTTCGTCTATAAAAAAATGTGAACTATTCACCTTAAGAAATAACAAGCTAGCTACGAGGAAGTGCAATTAATATTCCGGTAAGTAAATTCAAAGCACTAAGTCTACATTTAATTCGGAACAAGCGTCGTTCTTGTGCGGATATGACAGCGTTCAGAACCCTTACTTCCATTTTGCATTTTCTACCGTAATGTTATCAATTCTCAACTAGTAGATACTGCACTGAAGAACTGCTGTTGTTCGGTTTACTTAGTCATAGTTTCCCGTTATTACTTCAGGTTATAACCTTTTATGACTTCCTAACTGATATGCCGTACTCATCACTGTCACAATTCTATTTTCCGCAAAACTTCCCACAGCCTTTAATACACTACCATTAGATCTAACGAAAATCTCACTTAAATTCATTCTGCACACTGTAAAACCTCGTTAACTTTATCAATAAACTACCATTTTTAACTATTCTTCTGCCTATCATGAACGAGACTTGACGCTAGTCTTTGTTGGTGCAAATGTTATAGCCATTTTACACACAATGATCATAATTGGTTTTCTCAGTTTCGTCAATAGCTAATCATCCTATGATTGCCTACCAAAAATAATGTATAGTTTAGGAAGGAGGCAAACTCTTCCTAGTCAAGGCCTGTTAAACTAGTGCGTTTCTGAACAGGAACAAAAAGAATAATAGTCATTCTCATACAGAATTAAGCAACAGCTATGCCCCACATAAACCTCGCCTGATTATTAGTCTACTGGTTACCAGCCGGTCCTAAGACCGGGTAAACAGGGAAGGTTCAGAATGCGGCTAGCAACCCTACACCAGAAAACAAATACAACAACTAAAGAAACTTCAAACCACAAACAAAATGTAAAAAATAATAACAAAATTATTCCTCGCTGGAATCCGAGAAGCGAAATGACACCAGTTGGTGAAAGCCTTCAGGAAGCCAACTACCCCATGTGTCTTCCCATCTCTCGATGAAAGCGAAAGTAAGCGTAGAGACACGGAATGTCCGCACCATGTTTGAAACCAGCAAGGCAGCCCAGATTGCAAACGAGACGAAGAGGTATCACACTGAAGTGCTTGGAATTTGCGAAAGTAGATGGAATGGGAGTGGACTCTCCAAACTGTCAACTGGAGAATTAATAATCTACCCCGATGTTGTCACACACACACACGACAACCACGAGCACACTGAGTTTTGGAGTGGCTATCATGATGTCCCCATCACAAGGACATCGAAGGCTCTCTCTCATGCAGTGGGAATCAATCTCCTCCTCCACGATCAGGATCATGACAGCAAGCTTCAACTCAAAAGGAAGGAAGGTCACAATCATACAATGCTACGCTTCGCACCTACAAATAATGCAGAGCAAGAGAAGAAGGAGGAATTCTACAGACAACTGCTATCAACACTGGACAAGACCCCATACCAGTTGGCGATATCAAAATTCTAATTGGTGGGGTGACATGAATGCCAAACTGCGAGGAGTGGACAACACAGGAAGAGAACTAACCATGGGTAGAGAAGCACTCTGTGAGGTGATGAACGAGAATGGATAATTGTTTGCAGAATTCTGTGCATTCAACGATTTGGTGATTGGAGGTGAGGTAGTGTGTTCAAGCACAAGGATATCCACAAAGCGAGTGACATGGATTTCACCAGACACCAGATGGACACACTACACTAAAAATCAGATCGACTTCATCTCAATCTCAAGAAAGTGGAGACTCAGACAGCCTACTTGACACAAGGTCAAGAATAGGAGCAGATGTAGATTCAGACCACTCACACCACTATCTAGTGCAAGGAACCTAACTTCCAAACCAAGTTGAAAGCCTTCAAGGAAGTTGGTGATAGACCACAGTTCAAGTACAACACTCGGAAACTGAAGGACAAAACCACAAAGGAAATCTTCACATCAGTCAGCCATCAAGACAAAATGGGAGATATCGAGGAACATCCATGAAGAAACCTGTGTGGAAGAACACTGGAAGTCTTTGAAAGAGATGTGGAAAGAAACATGCACAACCGTATTAGGAAGGAAGAATGAGGAAGATAAGGAATGGATCTCGATGGATACATGGAAGCTGATAGAGCAGGGAGAGGAGGATGTTGAAGCAGAAGATAAACCAGTGCAAGGATGCACCATGACAAGAGGAACTGAGTACAATGTATAAAACAATACATGGGACGAAGACGTGAAGAAGAGTGCACGCAAAGACAAAAGACACTTCTACGACACTTTAGCAAGTGAAACAGAACAGGCTGCAGGCCGCATTTAGGAGAGACCTGACAACATTGAATCTTGAACAGACCACCACCTGCACTTCCTCCAGAAATACCAGCACTGTCACAGAACCACAAGTCAACATAAATCCTTCAACAAAAATGAAAGTCCTGAACGCCACAAAGCTACTGAAATGTGGGAAATGGGCAGGACCAGATGGAATCCCTCCAGAAGCACTGAAAACAGACGCAGAGACAACAGAGGACATGCTCACACCACACCACTATTGCAGAAGGTGTGGAAGGAAGGGAAGGTACCTGCTGATTGAGTGGAAGAAGGGTTACCCTGTCAAACTGCCGAAGGAGGGAGACCTCAGTGTTTGCAAGAACGGGCGCAGAATCACTCTCCTGTCCATGTCCACCCCAAGCAAAATACTAGGCCGCATCATCCTGGAGAGGCTGAAGGATGCACTGGATTCTAAACTGGGACCCGAACAGACAAGCTTCAGGAAGCACGGACCAAATTGCGACGCTACGCTACACATCATCATACAACAGAGTACAGAATGGCAGTCAACTCTCTACCTCAACTTCATCGACTTTGAAAAGGGTTTTGACAGCATCGACCGAGAGGTAATTTCGAAACTGTTTCAATACTATGGAATACCACAAACTTTTATCAGCCTCATTCAACAACTATGCCAGCCAAGTAATTCACAATAGGAAGCTCAGCTCAGTGATGCTTTTGAAGTGAAGACAGATAGGAGTAAAACAGGGCTGCTGCCTACTATCACCCATGATATTCCTGATTGTGGTCGACTGGACTGGATCATGCAACAGGCCGTGAGAAACGAGAAGAGGGGGATACGCTGGCTGAACCGTGGAAAAGAACCTAGAACATTCGGATTTCACCGATGACTTATGTCTAATATCACACAAACTCGATGATCTACAGGCGAAAACTAACAAGTTGACAGAAGAGGCAGGGCAGCGAAGGAAGACGGGACTCCAAGTGAATATAGAGAGGACAGAGATGATGTAGATACCGCACCAACAACTCCAATAACAACAACAAATTCCAATCACTATCAACAGGAGAAATCTAAGGGAAGTAACCTCCTTCACCTATCCAGGCAGCACTGCTTCAACTACAGGCGGGACAGACGAGGATGTCCATGTCTGAATCAGAAAAGCAAGAGAGGCGTTCATTAGCCTGGAAACGGTGTGGAGATCTTCTACACTCAGCATAAAGTGTGAACAAGATCCGGATTCTCAACACCAACCCAGTCAAGTCAGTGCTTCTATAGGATGCTTCAGAGACTTGGTGTGTTACAAAAGGCATTTCCGACAAACTACAGACATTCATCAACAACTGCCTACACTGCCTCGTTACTGAAGATCAGATGGATTGCCAGAAAGAATAAGTAACAAGGAACTCTGGCTGGCAACGAACCATTCAAGAACCCATCACCCAACAAATATGCGCTGGAAGGAAGTGGAGATAGATTGGAATGGGCATACACTCAGAAGGTCGACTGGGAACATCACGCGTCAGACCAGGTACTCGAGTGACACAAACCGTAAATAAGTAACTGATATCAGTCAACTACCCACATAATGAATTTCAAGGTGTGAAGCAAACAAACTACTTCATTCATGTAACCCACCTCATATAAACTTTAGAGAGAATAATCAATAAGTCCACAATGACACTGAAATCTTTTAAATGTAGTTGAAGTATACAAACTAAGCCTTTTAGGATCAACAGTACCATAAGAAAAGGTTCGTATATTCAGCCATATATGACTGTTAGACTGTCAACAATAGATTACATAAAGCGACGATCCTAATGTTTACTTACGAGAAGTGGCAATCCCATATAATAAAGCATCAGCAAAAGGTAATGTAACAAACGTCCAAAGTATGAACCCTACAAGGCTGCTAGAAAATAATGCACAAGATAGTATTACGATAATTACAAATAATAGGAATTGTAGCAAGACACACTTGCTGGTAATGAATTCAACTTGGAATCCAAATCAATGTGTACTGCAAAATTACAATAATTTTTATCCGTCATGTATTTATCAACTACAGTGTTGGCTAATTAACTGATAAAGATGTCAAAGCCCTGATCCAATAACTTTGACCCCAATCAAGTAAAAGAAAAGATACAGCCAGCTAAACACAGCTTCCAAACACCAAGTACTCAAGTAGCAAGGACAGCCGTGAATTCATGGTGGGTCTAATGGAATCCCTTATGGGTATTAACGGCCTATCATACTCATCGTTTACAAATGGCCTAAATAAGCTGCTGTCTGTGAGACAAATAAAATCACCAAAGACTATTTGCGTTAAGTCAAACTGTTTCCACTTGGATAAGATATACACACTTAAAACCACTATTGTCTACTTACCGATAGAATCATCTCATGACCCTCTAACTATCTGGGAAAAGATGCAGATAGATTGTGTAATAAACTACCACCAAACTATGCTCAATCATGCGCTACTGAGTCAACCTTGAGTCTGTTTAATGAGTTCAAAATCCTTACACATTATTTCTGTCCCTACAAGTCATTTTCACAAATATCACGGTCTACTATTAGCTAACTAAAAGTATTAGAAAGAATTTTACTTACATTCAAGCTAACCATCACCATAACCACTGAGTCTTTATGCCATGCCAATGTACCACGTTAAGAGTCAATTACTGACATGTAAAACGCTTGGGGTATAACCGGAGTAACAAGAAAGGTCATTTCCGTATTCAGACGAAAAAATAAGGTTCTCGACGAGATAAATGACTCTTTAGGAACTACTAAACACTACAAAGATGTTACTCTACTGGTCGGACGTGTTCGCATAGTACCTGACGCCTTTTGTAACCATGCAGTTTGATGAAATATTGCTGTAGAACGCTCATCCCTAATTCCATGTAGTCAGAAGACTATATACCAGGACTTTAGGTGACTTGACATTCAATAAGATTTACTTACCTGTTTATCATAGAAAAGTGCATAAGCTTTTGATGAAGCATTAGTGACATCATGACTTTGGCGCACTTAGGGTATTTCTTGATGTTCTTACCTCTATCTCGCACTACCACTATATGTGATGAAAAGCGAGGAGCTCATTGGGAAAGACAGCTGATCTAGAGTGCATATTGTCCCCGAACTTCTTAAAAAGCCACTGGACTACATAACGTTTCATTTATTATTCACAACATTAAGGTACATAATAAATCAGTGGATACGTGGGAAATATTCAGCAACATATTTGCCGCTATTTATCTCAAACCCATAACTCTTAAAATAAAAGTACTTTCTACACTCAAAAGTTATTCCTTGCTAACACTGATACGAATTTGCTCCACTGAATTCACGTGTGATAAAATTTACAAATCCATTATAGTATTAAAAATGCTTCAGTTGTGCTGGCATGAACAGAATAGCGTCCTATTCTTATGAATACTATAGCCCTGGTGTCTGATTATTATCACTTAAAATATTTTCTGTTTTTGAGAATCATTCATATACCTTGATATCTGCAAATCAACTTTCATTGTAACTGAAGAAAATTGCGGTACGATAAGACAAACGAGTAATAATAGACTATAAAGTATTACACCAATAGTCTCTCAAATTATGAAGCCATTAAGGAAAGCATTTCTCAACATATCCTCATAAAAACAATCGAGTTCAAACAACGTGGCGTTTTGAGATCCAGACAGTCTCAGCCTCATTACTACTAAATGTGGTCAACATTAATTAACCATTTTACTAGATGTCAATATTTCAAAGGCATTCTGTCATAATGATGATTTTTTTTTCAATAAGTTGCAGTCTCTCAAAATTGATCTTCCACTATTTGGATGGATTAACTCATTTCTAAATAATCGCACTTGCCTCTCAAAACCTATGCAAATTAGCGTTGGTGTAGTTTAACGTAGTGCATTCGGTGTTGCGTCTGTCTTTGTTTTGATTTGTGCAATGTAATCAAACATCTCAGTCACTTATTTTGTTTGGTTTCATTTAGTCTGTCTGTTTAAGCATAGCTGGAGTTTTGCTTAGCTTCATTGCACCACTGTATTTTGTTTTGGTCATAAACAGTAGTAGCCGAAACCAAATTATTTGTTTACGAAGCACAATTTTATAAAGTTAATCAAAACGTGAAATTATATTTCTAGTTTGCTATCCAACAATTCTGAGTTTGTTCAGTTTGCATTTAGGAATGGGGACCTCAGAAACTCTTATCTTCGTGTCGTATTGCTCATCAGTTAGGACCGTATCATAAGATGGCTTTCTCTTTACTGTATACGCCAGCGACATTTGAAGCTGCCTCACATACACGAGACCATTTTCATTTGAAATACATTCCACCTAATGGTCTCCTTTAATCCCAATCTTTAGCACAAAGTGAGCTCGATCTAATATCTACATGACCCAAACACAAAGATTGCTTTAGAAATGTAGACAATTATATACCTATCAAACTTCTTTACTTATTTCCCTACAACAACAACAACAACAACAACAACTACTACTACTACTACTACTACTACTACTACTACTACTACTACTACTACTACTACTACTACTACTACTACTACTACTACTACTACTACTACTACTACTACTACTACTACTACTACTACTACTACTACTACTACTACTACTACTACTACTACTACTACTACTACTACTACTACTACTACTACTACTACTACTACTACTACTACTACTACTACTACTACTACTACTACTACTACTACTACTACTACTACTACTACTACTACTACTACTACTACTACTACTACTACTACTACTACTACTACTACTACTACTACTACTACTACTACTACTACTACTACTACTACTACTACTACTACTACTACTACTACTACTACTACTACTACTACTACTACTACTACTACTACTACTACTACTACTACTACTACTACTACTACTACTACTACTACTACTACTACTACTACTACTACTACTACTACTACTACTACTACTACTACTACTACTACTACTACTACTACTACTACTACTACTACTACTACTACTACTACTACTACTACTACTACTACTACTACTACTACTACTACTACTACTACTACTACTACTACTACTACTACTACTACTACTACTACTACTACTACTACTACTACTACTACTACTACTACTACTACTACTACTACTACTACTACTACTACTACTACTACTACTACTACTACTACTACTACTACTACTACTACTACTACTACTACTACTACTACTACTACTACTACTACTACTACTACTACTACTACTACTACTACTACTACTACTACTACTACTACTACTACTACTACTACTACTACTACTACTACTACTACTACTACTACTACTACTACTACTACTACTACTACTACTACTACTACTACTACTACTACTACTACTACTACTACTACTACTACTACTACTACTACTACTACTACTACTACTACTACTACTACTACTACTACTACTACTACTACTACTACTACTACTACTACTACTACTACTACTACTACTACTACTACTACTACTACTACTACTACTACTACTACTACTACTACTACTACTACTACTACTACTACTACTACTACTACTACTACTACTACTACTACTACTACTACTACTACTACTACTACTACTACTACTACTACTACTACTACTACTACTACTACTACTACTACTACTACTACTACTACTACTACTACTACTACTACTACTACTACTACTACTACTACTACTACTACTACTACTACTCGCTGTTACTCCTATAGTTTTCCGTATCAAATGTTCTGCCTTGAAATTCGACGGACTATAAATTACTGAAGGTTAATTTGAGCGGTTTTTATCAATGAATTGTGCTACCTAAAGTGAAAGAAACCGACTATTTAGAGAACCTACACTCCTAACCGAAAGCAGTATGAAGCCATCTCCTAGAAAAACGGATATAGTTGCGATTCAACTTGGAAGGTAAATGTCAAAGGAGAGTCTTATTTTCAAAACCTAAATCTCATATCGAGTTTCTCATCTTCAGTTCATCACCAAACTTTTCACTTCTTAGAGTAACTGATCGCATTGGCAACTCAGATCCGACAAATAAGCCTGAAAGTCTGGATCGGGGTTTCGCTTTGCATTCACTTAATGGGTCATACCCAAAGGATGTAGAACAGTGAGTGGGAACTTACCTCACATGCAGACGTATAAAGACTATACATCACACTAGTGCTCTAGTTCGTAAGCTTCTCACTCCTACTACTTGATGCTTACATAGAGACGTAGATATTATTGAATATGTTTCCTCCTTCAAATAGTTTTCATCATATTTTTAAGTATGTAGACTGATTCATTCGTTGAAGTATTGCAGTTTCACTGCTAGGCGCTTTAATAAAAAGGTTGCCAAAGTATTAAATAGGAAGCTGAATTTCCAGCTTATTTACTCTGTCAGCAATTACTGAAAGATCATTGAAAGTCTAGCACATTCTAAGACCAACGTACTCAAACAACTCACTGGTTTGTTTGAGATTGGGTGTACATATGCCACATAGCATCATCGCGATTCATATGGCTTGGTAGAAGGCTTTCACATAAAATCAGTGGTTTCACTTACCGTTGCTTTCGTAGACAATAATTTGCCCAGTAATTTTCCACCATTGTTGCACAGAATTAGAACTACATTGAAAAAAGGTATTCGATGCTGCACCTAAGAGTTAGTCTCTGGGACAAAATTACTTTCACTTACTGAGTTGTTCACGATTGATAATTAAATTCTACTTGGTATGGAGAGATATGTACAGTTACCAAGGAAACATATGAGCAAGTTAGAAATTTCATTTACATGACCACAACAACCCCCGTTATATATCCGAACACACCCAAGCAACTATAGTCGCCTTTTGTTGGACGAGATGCTACAGGTGACGGATGCAACCACCTTATGGTGGTTCATCATTATCATTATTATTATTTTCCCTTGGGTTCCTGGTGGAACATAGGACTTCAGTAGCACGTCTCCATTTCACTCTGTTCTCTGCAGTCTTTTGAACCTGGCTCCACGACTGCCTACAAGCTTTCATTTCTTCTTCACATGATCTCCTCCATGTCACCCTCGGACGCCCGACTCGTCGTTTCCCCTTTGGATTGCCTATGATGCTTCAAACAAAGTCGTAATTAGAAGTGACAAAATCATCACCATCAAAAGACTGACCAAATTAGATGTAGCCAGTACTAATAGAGTAAATCCTGAATTTATCCGTAGCATTTAAAAAAATGATAAAGGAAAGATCAGCAGTGATAATTCGCCTGATCAACCTACAAAATCCTAATCGTCTTCAGAAAAATTTGCAGTAGCAACTCGAATAGATTGGAGTTCTCATTTATCGTAACTTTGCATACAAGTCATAAGGATCTAAATTTTTTGAACATTACTTTCAAATCATCTGTTGAAGTCATTTCTTTTCATTCAGTTCATTATTATTGGGTTTCTGGTAAACATTTTATTGTTGTTTATTTTTCCTTACTTTCATTTCCTTACTGTTATTCACTCACTATCTAACCTAACGCTTGTGAATCCTCGCATAGTTACTACACTACTACATATTCTTTGTCATTTTTTGTTGTCAGTGATTAGCTATGAAACTCTCGTAATTCCAGTAATCATGACTAACAGTATCACACGTTAAAAAAATACTCATCAATCACTCATGATTTACTTTTCCTTCCTAATACCTGAAACTATTAGTTTATATGTCATTTTCCTGGTGGAGGGGTCGTATTGTCTTCTCGATGTAACTCCATTCATACTATTGTGCAAATATCGTACACACCAATATCAAATTTGTGTTGGAAATTATTTTGTTTACTTGCTTTGAACGTTGACCAATATAAGTAATTGCAACTTTTCAAATCCTTTGCTGTTTGCCTTGAAGTTTTGTTGTCACTGTAGTAAGTACCGTTGGCGTCTATCGGTCAGGATAATTTGGAATACAGTGCTGATGCTATCCCGTCTAAGGGATTTACTACCTATCTATATATCCGTGTTTACATTCATAGTTATCAGGAACCATTATCATTGTTCATGCAGGATCACATTGACCTAATTGCTTACTAATTAAATTCTTTATTTCTACGTAGGTTAATTTTAGGCCCAGTGCTCACTGAGTCCTCAAGTGGAGTTAAAACCACAATGGTTTCATCTGTTTGTAAAATTTCTCATACCACCCCACCATTGAGGTGGTGTGAGGAAATATTTTGGTTAAAAAAGGATAACAAAATGATATTTTATATTTGGTTTTTATGTAACTGTAAGCTCACAATCTCTGTTTGTTAACCTTATCAGTACTACCTGGCGATAAGAAGTTAATGGTTTCCTCACTCTAAGCTGCAGCTTTGTCCAATTTGAACTTGTCAAGAACATCTAAACAGGTTTATGATGGTTACAATGCGCTCATAGTTTATGTAATCTGCTCGGAGATGCACATGTACATCAGCAGTAACACTGAGTTTTCTTGTTTGGCGTATGGATGTGAGGAAGAGTTAAATTTGAGAATAGTTAAGCTGCGAATGCTCTTGGAACACATTTTGAACTAGATCTCTTTCATGAAAGATTTTTTCAAGGTAGTATTCACTACGAAGTGGCATTAGGTGGATAGCTAGTAAAAACTTAGTAGCACTGGGGGAATGTTACGTCATAGTTTGGAATTCTTCCAAGGCGCAAGCCTGGAAGCCCAACAGGACTTGTGCTAAGGTTCTGTGATGAACACATTGCCGTTCAGTGAATGCGTTTCAACTTATCAGTCAACATTTTCCTACATTTGTCAATTATCGATTAAGAGAGACCAGTAACCAAAGTCGCTGGTGAGTATTTGTCCTCAAGTTCGACTTTATTGATTTCCTCACATTAGATACATAGAAAAATGCTTAGTTTCGTAGCAATAGAAAAGTTGAGGTTGAAAGAACTTCTAGTTCTTTTATTTTATAGAAGTAGGAAAATACTAAAAACAGACCAAATAGGTATATTTGCTTCGTATAAAGGTTTTAAAAAATTATGAATGCTCTGGTCTAATTACATTATTATGATGAGGTATTGTAAGTTTGCCGGAGATCATTGAGGTTAGAATACAGTTCAGTGTTTTAGCTTGTTGAAAACCAAATGCTGCTTGCATTTGAACATTGTCCAGTGTGAACTTGGAGTTTCCCTTGTCTTTTTCAGTAGCTGCACTCGACTGCGATATCTCTGGTGCACATTCAAATAACGTCATACTCCATATTAAAGAAAGGTTGCCCAAATTCATTTTATTCTGTTCCCTATAACGACTTACTCTACAAGTAAAACATATTGATGAAATGAAATTAACAAGAGCAAATATGAAAAATTTATTTATATACTTATGAAAATATGAAATCTGGAGTGATTTTTCACCTAAAGATTTCAAATTCTAGACTTGTATAAGAATAATATATATTTAAATCCTTATCCCTAAGTTATCAGTTAAAACACTCCTTTCAAACATTAAGTTTTCAATTGATATTTATTACTGCCACATTCGAGAAAAATCTTGTTAACATTTATCTGAAAAATAAGTATGAAATAAACGTTCCTGAATTGGCCTTAAGACAGTAAGATAGATTATTCGTTGACATTCGTTTTTATCGGTTTCGGCCTATCTGGAAACACATTTTGGGTCTCGGAGATGCCTTCGACTGGACTTTAATTATTTCCTAAGAAATGAAAAAAACACTTGGAGCTATGTATTCTATGTGTTAAAACTCATCAGCTTGGTGATTTTAGGTTATATAGGGAAGATACATTTTATGTGGAATTCACAGTTGTTTTTTCCAAGTTATCAGTTATATTTTATATCCTCGATTGAATCACAGAAAACCATAAGTTAAATAGGGCTCAGCAAAACTCTCCATGGGACGACTTTATTCCACTACGAAATAAGCAAATCCAAGTAGGAGCCACGAAGACGGAGGGGAAAGTGGATAAAGGGTATAACTAAACACGATACTGCTATCTGGGTAGGATAAGTCACAAGCGTATATAGGTTACCACGAATGTTTTTGCGCTGTATTTTTAGAATCCGTAACTGTAGACCTTGATTGTATTTTGGTCACTAATGCTTCCCTTGTTGCACCGAAATAAGTGAATGAATTATTAGTCAAGGTTCTCTAGTCCTTTAGGTTTGATTAATGCATGTTTCTTGCTAGGATTTTAAGAAATATTAGTATGGAACAGATCCAATCAGATCATGTGGTGAATGACAACAGAAACAAGAAACATAGAAGTGAGTTATTACCTATAAAGTCATATCCGTATATCTGAAGTTATATATGCATACGAGTAATTTTAATTTGTAAATAAAATCAAACCACTCGCAGTTAGTTGCAATAGAAGACAACATTATCGTCTCACACAAATAATACAAATGAGTTATATTTGGCGATTGCAGTTAAGTAGATTGCAAATTTACATCAGCGTTTTCTTCAGTAAAAAAGAAAAGCGTAGTTGGGAACTTTTCAAAGTAGATTTATTGATTTGTAAATAACTGTATTTGGTAAGCTAAATTTGAAATGAAGATAGTGATAACCGATCTTCACTATATGGTATGAAAAAAAAACAGTAACTAAAACTGTCTGAAAGCATCCTGACCAATGGACTGGATGTTTTGAAAAAACTTGGGCTTCCAGTTAATATAATTCATTGTAAAGGGTGTGTTTTACTTATGTTATCCAGGAGGAGTATAATATATTTCGATGAAACTGATTAATTTATATCGCTACTTATTACCACTTAGCTAACAAGCGGGAGTGAATTTTATACCCTTAGTTAGTTTCAAGAACCCAACAACTACTCAGTCTTTCTTTGCAATACAATACAAGCTGAGTAACTACAGTAAACATAAGTGACCTAGTCGACCATACCTGCTACTTTCAGTTATAAAGTGTTTTTCTCAGTCACCTAGTGACTATCGTATTTTATCAGCAGTAATTAACTCTACAGAAAGAGTGGATAAATGGGGTTTTGGCCAATAACTCGACCACTCTAGAGGGCTTAGTTTTATGATGTTAGAAAAACGCCTTACTTTCTTATTAAATCACTCCTAAGTTGGATATCTGATTAACTAAAACACTTGACTCGCAAGTTATTCCTGTGTGTTAAAAGTAAGCAAGTTCAAATCACTGCCTGGATGAAAGTTTGCTTGTGAGGTAACGAGATCTTCAATCCGATCCTCTAAAATGCTTGAAAATATATAGTGTTGTATGGTCTCAGACTAGAAAAAACTGCACAAATTATAATCCTTGGTTCCCATCAAATATTTGAGGTAGTGTTAATGATTAGCATCTGTGTTCAAATGAAATTATTGTTGTCCGGTTAATTTATCATTTTCATTTTGTTTTATGCATTTCTTAGTTTTAAAAAAATTGACTGAAACATTTTAAACTTATCTACGAGCCTAAATTTTTGTTGATTAACATAGAGTTCTATGAACAATTAAATAATTTGTACTCGATTAGCATGATTTTGCTAAGTCATGTAAGCGGCTACAAAGTGTGTATAACTCTAATCCAAGCATTTCTCCTATAATTAGCTGGACAGCTTTTCTCTATATCTACATAAATTTACATCACATAACAATAACTTACGTGATTAAATGATTAGCTAAGTAATTAAATATTTCCAGGTTTACAGTAGGAAGTTGATAGAGAATGTCGTATATGAGTTGGTATCGGAAAGATTCGTCGTCAATTTCTAGAAAAAAGACGTAATCACTGAATCTGATGAACATGATGAATATACGTGTAAACAGGAATAGACTATACTTATATATTAACAAGTAATTTATTAATTGCGTGATTATCTCCTTATCTTTACCCAAACATCATATCTTAAGCTATTTCTCAGCATTTGCTTGCTACTCAGTTTGCATCTTTGATGTCAATGTAAAACTAACCAGTTTATATCTGATAGTATTTTCATTGTATCTGTGACCCTATAAGGTCTTTTTGGAAACTGTTTTGTAGTTACAACCTGTGAAATGTATGAAGTTTGTCAGATTAAATTTTGAATGCAATTGTTTTAAATCTTTAACTGAACATTGAAATCAGTGGCCATCAAGTCATTTATTGACCACAGACAAGATCTTGGAGACGTATCGGTACTCCAAACCAGTAGCATGATCACAGCTCCTATCAGTGTTTGATACTATCTCTACAACAGATAGTCAAGTTAGATTAATATTTCAAGAAAGAAGGCTCTGACATTATATTCAACTAAAAATTAGAGTGGTTTTCATGGAAAATGAAGAATGTACTAGCGGTCTATTGCGTCGACCTAACATTAAGTAGCAAAAAGAAACATCCTGCTATTTTCAGCTTCCAATGTTCTACTCGAAAATTTGTGCTACTGATAAGTAGTTTGGCATAGGAAATCTTGAAATTTTCGTATCAGTTTGTGATTCCTCAATCCATGAAGTATTACTTCAATGTAGAACAGGTCCGTGAAATGATGAATAAAAACAAGTTATGCGAACACTTGAAACACCTTGTTGTGTAGATTGTTTATGGAAATATATGATCAGTAAATGCCTTTAACTACATTGTAAATAATGTCAACAAGGGTTAAAGTTTAACAAGAAGTATTGATCTGTGGACCGGAAGATAAAAATAATAATGCGTAGAAAAAGACAAGTCAGACTTACATGGCAAAAATATGTAGACAGTAGTGAATAGAGTTCGTAAGTGCTTGTCTTTTTATTCAGGTGATGTAGGCAAACAGGGATAGTATATTTAAGAAAGTAAGAGACATTTCAATCATTTCTAACTATTCGTGCTTGTGCTTGCATTAGTTTTTTAGCTGTCAACGGCTTGATTGGTGGAAAAATCAATTGAAACATGTACACGGACGAAATAATTCATCAGATACCATCATTTAAGAGATTGTTTCCTACGAGTGGCATAATCAAAGTTATGTGCGGCTTTCTTCTGTCAACATGTTCCACTTGTTTGCTATTCATACAAGCTTTTGTTTAAGAGATAGTAGCACAGTGATTTTACTTGCCTTTGCTTAGAAACATACCAATATTTCTATGTATTAAATGTTGAGATCCAAACAGAGAGGTACCACTACTCACTTAGGTTTCGTGCTTTTAGACAATTATTAACGAGGTTTCATCTAAGAATAAAAAGTATGTCACGCATTGGTAAGAGCATTGAATATTATTTAAAATTTTGTAGGGAAAGAAAAAGGCAGAATAATTTTGGACAGCAATTTGTGAAAGATGGAAAAAACTCTTGGAGATAGAAATTTTATCAAGAAGACCATTTGAGAAGCGAGGGATTGATAATAATTCATGAGGGAATAGAATAGAAGAGAAAAAAGAGATATAATTTGAGATGAAAGGTTAAGACCAAGAAACATGATCTTGAACAAATTATTTTTAGTATTTCAAGCTGTAAACACTCAAAGAACAACCGAATCTTTAGCAATCCAAAAGAGGTCAGCCCATACACCTAACTAAAAGGTAATTCTCCCCTTGTAGTTAATTTCTAAATCAGCGCTCATTGTGACAGAGTGACCATTGTAGATAAAGTGTGCACCTACCACACTTCTTACGCATACACTGAAAAGTTTTTGTAACAACTCAGTACAGTTTTCTTGAAACCTTTTATGTGCAACATACGCGTCAAATAACCGTTATTCCTAACTGTGCGAGTATGAGTAGAAATGATGCACAGATATTTTTATGACTGATTGGCAAAAAAGTCAAAGATCGTGAAACTTTTATTACCGGTGGCAACAAATATGACTTTGACCATATGCTGCAAGCATTGTTAAGATGCAACTCACTGACATCATTCAGTATTAGGGTGTTAAGTTGACCTAAAACAACCTTCCCTTGTGAATTAGAAAGGAGACCGATAATCTCTCTTTTAGTATTCATATGCGTAAAATCAAGGCTAACCAGCGAGTGTGTATCCTCCTTAGACCAGTATATTCTACAATGCAACGACCGCGAGCGTTGGTAGGTAACGAATGCTATAGACATGGAGAAGGTTGCAGTAGTAGGTAACAGCAAACAGTTATTTCAACCAAACAATAAAACTACGAAGATAAGGTCACTGATTAGAGGGAGTATAGTGAGGAAGGATGGGTCTACGATTTACTTGCAGATAAAAGGACTGTAACAATGGTCGAAACACAGCAGAGAAACAACTTAACTGTCCTGTTACTCCAGTTCCGTTGCTCACTACCCAGTCAGACCTTGATTGGAGCACTCAGTCAAGTTAATCGATCCTTGCGGTAACTGAGGAGACTGAAATTAACTTGAAACAGGGAAGGCAATAACAGTCATACAGATTAGTAATGGAGGTATTTAAGAAGGCTGTCCTAGGATTGTTGGTTGAATGAGGTGGATTGTATCATACATGATCTCTTATGACTGATATCAGTCACCGATTACTTCACTCTTCAAGAAAGGTGAGAAATCCCCCTGTGATTAAAGCAGAATCAATCTGTTAAACATAGAGTGCAACATCTTAGACTGTATGAAGTGGAGCTATCAAACAGCGAAACTGGAAAATCAATGCAGGTTTCAGAAATGGTCATGAGTATTTCAATCAGATTTTCAGCCTTCTACAGAGTTTAAGCCGCAGGCACACTCACCGGTGCCCAACGATAGCTTCATTTCGTGACTTGTAGGTGGCATTTGACTTAATCGAATGAAAAACTTTGTGGTAGTGTCTCTCACCCAAAGATATGTCAAGTAAAAACACCACACTGTTAATATCTCTGTATTAGAACACGACTGGTCAATTGACAGCCTATAACGAAGTGGTATAAACTCACTTATCGACGTCTCATTTCTGTAGTCTAACTTGATAGAGATTGATATTGTCACATGAGACTCCTTACATAGGTGACACATACGCGTTTGGTAAGAATGCTGAGAAGATACAGAATCTGCCTAGCCTATTGACTGGTTCTTTGTGAATGTTTGGGCCACGATTCTCACCACCAACATGTAAATTGTTTCTCCAGTACTGCTTTTCGCTGGCAACGTGTCTAACAATGGAGGATAAATTGGCTAAGCAAGTTGATCACTTCACTTATTTAGGAATTCTGATCAGTCCTGCTAGGTCAGAGAAGAGCAAAACCTTTACTGAGATACAAAAGGGTCTGTTGGCCTTCGCCAACCTGCACAATTTATGGCGTCATCATTATATCCAAAGGCCTATCAAAGTTTGAGTATATTGAGCTACGGTTTGATGTGTTCCATTGCGTAACTGTGTAACAAGGGCGTTTAAGGTGATGGACATGGAGAGGTCTCAGGTGTCTGACAATAATTACCTTCATAGGAAAGGCCATGTGTCGTTGTGCTGTCGCTTTAGTTACGCAGAAGTCAGACACTGAGTTTTGGTAAAAAAAGTAAGTCTATCGAGGAAGTTGTGAGCTCTCATCTACTCAGAAGGCTGAGGCATATGTTGTGCATGCCTGGTCACAAGTTGTCTCGTCGTGCATTGCTGGCTGAAATTTTTTTAGAATGGACAAAGTTTAGAGACGGACTGTGAAGTCTCGAACTGTTTCTGTGAGCCATGTATAGAAATGTAGAATACCTGGTTGGGTTTTGCACGACAAACAAAGTCAGAGATTGGATAACCTAGGTGATATGGCCCAGGATAGATATCAGTGATGCAGATACCTCCACACACTATCTTATTCATCATCGTCATGTTCGTCTCCCCTTGTTCTATCACCACAACTTCCCACCACTTTGTCTACCTTTCACCATATTTCTCTGTGTTGTATCTCGGTACTTTCGATCTTGATGCGCTAATATGAGATGTAGAAATATGGATCGTTATACAATAATGTCAGTTCTCATACTGAAACTGACTGTTGGATGAATGCAGATAATTTCATGTAAAATGCTGAAAAGTTAGAAGTTGGAACATTGATAGGGGAGAATATAACTGCAAGAAACTTCAGTACTCATCAAATGGAAAACAAGGAGAAACACTAAATACGTGATCTCAGTCTATTTAAAGGTAAGGGATTAAGTGGTACTTATTTGACATCATTTTAGTTGCCATTAGCATTTAATTTTTCCTTTTAAAACGAGGAATTTAAAGAACGCTAGTTGTAAGTCTTATCACCTTCGATTGAGGCGTTAAAGTTTTGCTGTTCATCAGTATATGGGGATACTTCAGTTCCAGGATTACTAAAATTGCAAGGAATTATTGTGTTCAGTTATTGGTAGTTTTGACTGTAGTTTACTTAGTACATCAGACACTAACTTATGGCCATCCTTGTTGGTAAATGCCATGCTACTACGTTACTAAGTCCTATACTAAAAATCTACCTACTTTTTTGATTCTTGGACCAATATTTCATAGCAAAATCCAACAGTTTTGTTTTAGATGCTCCTTACTCAAGTGGTCAAAGTTTAAACTAATACAAGTTAAAGGAATTTATGGCTTCAAAATACACTACTGATTATTCAAGATAAGTGAATACACGCTTGACACTTTAAGTTTTCGTCACTTGGACAGTTAATCAAAACAGAGAATGCCGATATTGTATCTTTCTTTCTAGAAATTCGTTTAATTTAGACTGACTGATAAGATTTCATATGTGGAAACAATACTTTATATGTAGCGTTTACAGAAACATGCTATTTCAGGTATCTAACCACGTAAATTATCATAACAAATATTCAGGCAATATCGAGGCATCCACATAGGAGCTCAAATCCCAACAGAGGTCGAACAATTTGATCCTGTAAAACAACAGAGAATTACAAGCATATCAACAAATAGTAATGGCTAATACCCGTTCTACAAGAAGTGGATACCGTGCCTCAGTGAAATAGTAGCTAGTGCCGTGGTTTTCGAAGCAATAGGTATGAGGTTCGAATCTCCGTGGGAACAACAATCACTGGGATGAAGATGCTCCCAGCTGACAAGTCCCAAATAAATAGAAACACGAGTAGTGGTAGTAGTAGGAGGAGGAGGAGCAGTTTTTAACTGGTTTGAATTACGATAAACATGAGTCCAATTACGGTGGAGAATAAACCTAGGTGAATAGGGTAAGCAGAGGTGAAACGCAGCTGTATAGACTCTTGCAAACCGCTTTACAATATCCAGTATCACTTAAAGTTACGCAGCTAGTTTTGCTAAAAAAATTATTGAGTAAGAAAGATAACGACATTGAAGTTATTATATAAGAACATACAAAGGGATAAATGTATATGATAAACAGGCATACCGACTGCTTGAACTAAAGCTTTTGTAGATGCATAATCAATTAGGCTTTCTGGCAGTTGCTGAAAAAATTGTTTCAGTAGACTTGTAATCACTGGTAATTGTACTAGCGTTAATCTTTGAATAGCTAATTTACAACCTAAAAGTTTGAAAAAAATGTATAATGAGTAAAATGCATTTCTCAACTACTCAGAGGAAAACATTACATATTTTAAGCTCAACCATTCACTAAATAATATCAGCAGAAGCATATCCTATGAAGTATTGAAATACATACCTTTGAACACTCTATATATGCTTGAAAAAATAAACATTTGTTGCTTCCGGGAATCGGAATCAAAGCTAAAAGGTGTAAATTCTATAGGGATTCAGTTACAGAATATGTATCTTGGTGCTACAGCTTTTGACTTTAAGTGATGTAGGTTCGAATCTTCATAGTCTCAGAGAAAGAGGAGAACGCTGTGTTTGTGTGTCAGTAAGCCTAAAACCCAGGTTCAAGGCTTACTGAAAGTTAATCTGCAACAGCCAATACCGAAAGAAATAAGTTAAACATCATTTTAAGTAGATACCCACAAACAAATACGGCTAGCAACCCTACCCCGGAAAACAAATACAACAACTAAAGAAACTTCAAACCACAAACAAAATGTAAAAAATAATAACAAAATTATTCCTCACTGGAATCCGAGAGGCAAAATGACGCCAGTTGGTGAAAGCCTTCAGGAAGCCAATTACCCCATGTGTCTTCCCATCTCTCGATGAAAGAGAAAGTAAACGTGTGGACATAGAATGTCCGTACCATGTTTGAACTCAGCAAGGCAACCCAGATTGCAAACGAGATGAAGAGGTATCACAGTGAAGTGCTTGGAATTTGCGAAAGCAGATGGAATGGGAGTGGACTCTCCAAACTGTCAACAGGAGAATCAATAATCTACCTCGATGTTGTCACACACACACACACGACAACCACGAGCACACTGTGTTTTGGAGTGGCTATCATGATGTCCCCCTCAACAGCATCGAAGGCTCTCTCTCATGCTGTGGGAATCAATCTCCTCCTCCACGATCAGGATCGTGACGGCAAAGTTCAACTGAAAAGGAAGGAAGGTCACAATCATACAATACTACGCTTCGCACCTACAAATAATGCAGAGCAAGAGAAAAAGGAGGAATTTTACAGACAACTTCAATCAACACTGGACAAGACGTCAGTCGACGATATCAAAATTCGATTGGGCGACATGAATGCCAAACTGGAAGCGGACAACACAGGAAGAGAACTAACCATGGGTAGAGAAGCACTCTGTGAGGTGGTGGACGAGAATGGAGAACTGTTTGCAGAATTCTGTGCATTCAACGATTTGGTGATTGGAGGTGAGGTAGTGTGTTCAAGCACAAGGACATCCACAAAGCCACATGGATTTCACCAGACACCAGATGGACACACTACACTAAAAATCAGATCGACTTCATCTCAATCTCAAGAAAGTGGAGACTCAGACAGCCTACTTGACACAAGGTCAAGAAGAGGAGCAGATGTAGATTCAGACCACTCACACCACTATCTAGTGCAAGGAACCTGCCTTCCAAACCAAGTTGAAAGCCTTCAAGGAAGTTGGTGATAGACCACAGTTCAAGTACAACACTCGGAAACTGAAGGATGAAACTACAAAGGAAATCTTCACATCAGTCAGCCATCAAGACAAAATGGGAGATATCGAGGAACATCCATGAAGAAACCTGTGTGGAAGAACACTGGAAGTCTTTGAAAGAGATGTGGAAAGAAACCTGCACAACCGTATTAGGAAGGAAGAATGAGGAAGATAAGGAATGGATCTCGATACATGGAAGCTGATAGAGCAGGGAGAGGAGGATGATGAAGCAGAAGATAAACCAGTGTAGGGATGCACAACGAGAAGAGGAACTGAGTACAATGTATAAAACAATACACGGGACAAAGACGTGAAGAAGAGTGCACGCAAAGACAAAAGACACTTCTACGACACTTTAGCAAGTGAAACAGAACAGGCTGCAGGCTGCATGTAGGAGAGACCTGACAACATTGTATCGAATAACCAGGTTACTATCTGGGAGGGAAGAGATCAAAGCAGATGAAACCAATAAAAGATGATGAAGGAAGTATAATTACGAAAGAAGAGAAACAAAAGAAACAATGGGCGGACCACTTCAAGAAGAGCTTGAATAGACCACCACCTGCAGCACAGTCACAGAACTACAAGTGAACATAAATCCTTCAACAAAAGTAGAAGTCCTGAACGCCATAAAGCTACTGAAATGTGGGAAAGCAGCAGCATCAGATGGAATCCCTCCAGAAGCACTGAAAACAGACGCAGAGACAACAGAGGACATGCTCACACCACACCACTATTGCAGAAGGTGTGGAAGGAAGGGAAGGTACCTGCTGATTGATTGGAAGCAGGGTTACCTTGTCAAACTGCCGAAGGAGGGAGACCTCAGTGTTTAACGGGAACGGGCGCAGAATCACTCTCCTGTCCCTGTCCACTCCAAGCAAACTATTAGGCCGCATCATCCTAGAGAGGCAAAAGTTCGCACTAGATTCTAGACTACTACCCGAACAGGCAGGTTTCAGGAAGTACAAATCATGTGCAGACCAAATTGCAACGCTACGCTATACATCATCATACAACGAAGTACAGAATAGCAGTCAAATCTCTACCTCAACTTCATCGACTTCTAGAAGGCCTTTGACAGAGTCGACCGAGAGGTAATTTGGAAACTGTTTCAATACTATGGAATACCACAAACATTTATCAGTCTCATTCAACAACTATTTGAAGACGCCACATGCCAGCCAAGTAATTAACAATGGGAAGCTCAGCTCAGTGATGCTTTTGAAGTGAAGACAGATAGGAGTAAAACAGGGCTGCTTCTTAATATCACGCATGATATTCCTGACTGTGGTCGACTGGACTGGATCATGCAACAGGCCGTGAGAAACGAGAAGAGGGGGATACGCTGGCTGGACAGTGGAAAACAACCTAGAACATTCGGATTTCACCGATGACTTGTGTCCGATGTCACACAAACTTGAAGATCTATAGGTGAAAACTAACAAGTCGACAGAAGAGGCAGGGCAGCGAAGGAAGACGGGACTTCAGGTGAATATAGAGAAGACAGGGGTGATGAAGATACCACACCAACAACTCCAATAACAACAACAAACTCCAATCACTATCAACAGGAGAAATCTAAAGGAAGTAACCTCCTTCACCTATCCAGGCAGCACTGCTTCAACTACAGGAGGGACAGACGAGGATGTCCATGTCTGAATCGGAAAAGCAAGAGAGGCGTTCATTAGCCTGAAACCAGTGTGGAGATCTTCTTTACTCAGCATAAAGTGTGAACAAGATTCGGATTCTCAACACCAACCCAGTCAAGTCAGTGCTTCTATAGGATGCTTCAGAGACTTGGCGCGTTACAAAAGGCATTTCCGACAAACTACAGACATTCATCAACAACTGCCTACACTGCCTCGTTACTGAAGATTAGATAGATTGCCAGAAAGAATAAGTAACAAGGAACTCTGGCTGGTAACGAACCATTCAAGAACCCATCACCCAACAAATATGCACTGGAAGGAAGTGGAGATGGATTGGATTGGGCATACACTGAGAAGGCCAACTGGGGACATCACGCGTCAGATCAGGCACTCGAGTGGAACCCAGATGGAAAACGACGAGTTGGGCGTCCGGGGTGAGGGTGACATGAAGAAGATTGTGTGAGGAGGAGATGAGAGCTTGTGGGCTGTCGTGGAGGCAGGTTCAAAAGATTTCAGAGAACAGAGTGGAATGGAGACGTGCTACTGAAGCTCTATGTTCCATTAGGAACCCAAGGGACTGATTATATATACATATATATATGAGCACCAGTGCCTTAGAACATTTTAGATAGATCTCGATGCTTGATTTAAGCATTTTTCTTCATTCGTTCTTTTGCTTTACCCAAGATAAAATGATTCGTCTTTGTGAACGAATCTGAATGATCCAAACAAGGGGTATTTCATTTCTCTGGTATTATATTCCTCTCTGTTCATAGAAATAGTTATCTTCAGTTTATTGATCACAACTATTCTATTCTGTGATTACTTCTGCTTTACTGACTATTCAATTCTTAAATGATTAGAGGTGAATATATTTGTTTTGTTAAAATGCAGGCTTATGCATAAGTTTGGAACCCAGCACATCTAACGCAATGGAAGGATTTATCACCACTTCAACCTAAATCATACTTATTTCTAAGCCTGTAATGCATTTTGGTGATATATAAAGTTGAATTCAACAATACCAAGAAGTATGTTAGGCAGAAATAAACACCTGGAAGGCGCATTGCAACGTATAGCTCAAAGAATCTTATGAAAGCATGGCAGTTGACTGTTGAAAATGAGCCAACTTGAGTTCGCCTTAGTTGAAAAAAGGAACAAAGAAGTAAGAAGTGATGAATTCGTCCCAGGATTACTTAAGAAGACATTTTGTTTAGCTAATTTGGTTTCTGTGTACAAGAAAATTTACTCATTGAATCACTTATTAACAAATATATTCTCTGATTAAATCACTTCTTTTTACATTTAAATCCAAATAACTGGTGATAAAGATTTTAATAGATCATATAAAGATGTTGCGAAGACATTCTCTTAAGGAAAGGAATACTCTTAGAATCACAGTGGCAAAACACATTGAACAAAAGAAGTAGAAAGTAGGTCAACCATACTTTTAAAGCATGATGATTTTCCTAAGCGCTTCAGTGATCATTGTTTTCTAATACTCCTGACTTTAATTCTTAATGCAATGGATAACATCATCAACTTTGCTGCCGCATTTGACTTCTGATATCTGTATTGTTTCATTTTTTATCTTCACCTTTTGACTGATTGATTCCGAAGCTTTTGAATGCCCAGTTTTCACTTCGTGACGTCCTAGTTACGATGATTAATGGTGGAAGAGAGTAAACTTATCGTAACCAAGAAATTTTGCTGTCTTCAGTCTGCTCAAATGTGTGTAAATGACAACAACTTCTCTTTCACAAGTCTACAGATAAAAAGATTATTTGTTAAGGTATCTGTGGGAAAAGCATTTTTTGCATGTTGTGTGTTTGTAATCGTAATATTGTGAAAATTGTGCAGACTTGGTTTTAGGAAGAAGTCGCAAAATGTCAGACATCTATTTTTGTAACCCACTGGAATTGTTTCAGTAGATGCATCCATTACTTACCTATCTTTCTGTAATACGACGAAAAAACCCTTATTGACAATTTGGTTTCCGGAGCACTCAGTGATTCATGTTATGTTCTATGCTAAACGACAAAAATGCGGTATTCTTAAAGCTATACTTCAGTCGCTTTTCGCAGAAGATGATTCAAGTGATACAGACTATCATATGTAAGTTATCTGTATGAAATAACATGACAAATCGGAATTTCAGGTTGGTACTCATCATGGACTGAAATCAGTTGGAGAAACACTGTAAGTCACGAAACACTAGATAGGTGTTTCGTCGCAATATGTGACTCCTCAGTAGTCTATACTCACAACCCCACCCTGACAGGGAGTGAACTCAGGATCGCAAGGTTCCGCGTCCGACAAGGTGAAATTGAGCCACTAAACTGGAAATCGGTGGTCCATATTTCCACGACATAGTGCCACCTCCACCAAATGCCTTCATTGATTAAATGTGTTCATGTTCGATTTGGCTGGCACCTTGTGGTCACGACTTCTCATTAGAACTTCGGAAATCACCTCTAGAAGCTGAAGGTCCTGGTTTCAATCTCTGGCAGGGTGAAGTCATGGATGCACACTGCTCAGGATTCCCATAGTACGACGAAACAGCTCTCTAGTGCTTCCCGATTTCCAATGTTTCTCCAACTGATATCAGTCTATAATGAATACCAACCGAAAACCAATGGGCAAATCCCCACGAACCTCTAAGTAGGAATTTCTTAGACATCTAACTTCATCTAGGCAAGAGAATGAAAGAGGTGATGTGTTAAAGATACTGTTTACCTCAAAACCACAAATTTATGAAGTATAGAATCATTAAATAGAAATATAAGTATTTCTTACTTTCGTCAAATTCACTTTTTAAAGCTTTGATGTCATCATTGGACCCACATATTCGATAGATTCCTACCTCCAGTAAACCTCTACGCTCAATTTCTTCTACGCATGCAGTAACAAAACGGGGTATAAATACTTCAGATTTTTGTTTTTTCATGTTCCCATCACCACCCTGTTCAAGTGGGACTCTGAAAAAAATTGTTAAAAAAACTGTGAAGCACCAAAATATCTATCTTTTCGGTTTGGAAGTTCGTGGGTTTTATTTGTTGTTTTCAAATTGGTTTCAATCACAGACTGACATCAGTTGCAGAATCATTGAAAAGCTGGGTGCACTGACCGATTGCTTTTTCCTAATATGGAACAAAGGTCACGCTGTGTCGCGAACTCCCAGAAATATCGAACTGCAGACCAGAGAATACTAACCTAGTGGTTTAGTTGCGGCGTACTTGCCCTGTAACTTGATTGTCCCGGGTTTGAGCTCTGGAGGAGTCATGGGTGCACACTGCTGAGAAGTCTTACACTTGGACGAAACGCCCGCCCAGTGTTTCCAGATTCTCAACGGTTCCCCAAATGATGTTGATTTTGAATAAATACCAGTCCAAACTCAGTAAACAAATCCCAACAAGCCTCCAAATTGAATTATCGTCTTGCGCTCCATGATGACCTGCTATGAGATAATTTCATGAAGTTTTTACCTTGAAGTCACGACTATTGCGGCAAACAAAGTAGAAGATAGTTTCTGAAAGATTGCATTAGATAGAGGTAGTGCTATATCGTAAACTGACAGCAGTAGAAAAATCTGGATAATTTAGTTGTTCATAAAACTCACTTAAGTCAACTAATATACTTTTGTTAATGAAAGCTGAAATACGCGTTTAACCTGCTAAAAACGTTTTTCTTTGGTACAGATGACATTCGGTAAGATGGTTTATTCATTCTAGTTACCACAGTTCAAAGAACTGGGACATCAGATAGTATATGACAAGAAGCATAATGGTTTTAAAGGGAATCAAATGCGGTGGACAGAAGTGAAGAGTTCTGTTAAAATAAATGCTGGAAACTGAAAAAAGACAATGAACATTATGTATGCGTTTGTTAGGCTTTATTCAAAGCCGTGTACTATGTACCTAGAGTCATTACTTTATGCTGTTTTTAGTAGTGTTTGCGAAGGAGAAAGCTAGGCTACAGAGCGATTAGACATATATTAGTGAGAAGTACGATTGCTTTTTGGTGGAAAAGAGTAACCACTTTGACTTCAATGAGATTAGTGTATGCTAATGAATATGTATTCACGAAGATAACACTTTTATGTCATAAGAATTCCTTTATGTGTTGCGATAAATTTTTGTTCAGTCCACATCATCAAATATTTGCATTTGATAACTAAATTGAGAAGAAATACGCCAACAGTTATGATGTACATTTTTTGTGAAGGTGACGGTTAGCCTAAAGGTCGCAAGTCACAAAAACTTGTCGTGTTACGTTGATGGTTGGAGCACGTAGTTCATTGCTGTATAGTGAATCCTTCAGGAAGTATTTAAATGAATGTAAGCTATTTTGAACTTTTAAGGGATACCTTACTTCCATCTACCACTGAACAATTTTAGAAGCCTAATTCTATCAAAAACGTAGAAATTAACATTATATTCTCAATACTTAAAACAGCAATTGCATTCGTTTGTAGATTTGTTGTATAAGTTGATAACATCAGGAAAACTTTCAAGAAAGAAACCAAGAACGATTAGCCATGTAACCTTGATTTTTGCTTTCTGCTTTTCATGCAGCATAAAGTGAAATATATTCCAATATTTAGGTTCACAATATACTCTGAATGAAAAACACCCCTCAGGTAATGACTGAATGCCACAATCTAGTGAATGATTCGATAAGAGGATAAGCAGTCCCTTCATATGAAATAAGGTGTAACGAATTAACTCTCCTAAAGACTAAAATTATCAGACAGGGGAGAGATTTTATCACTGAATCTCTGCTTATCCTTTCAACACGTAGCAAATGTAAGAGGAATAATTCAACGCCCATTTCAGATGTAATGAAAGTTCCCCTGCCATTAAAGTCAAAGAGCAAGTAGTGAAACTATATAGACGATAACTATCTGAGCAAACACTTTTTCTCAAATAAATTTTCATCAGGCTCTTCAGTTATATGTTCATTGGTCCAATGCTGTCGGACTCAAATTGTGCAAATTTACGGTGTAATAAGATTATGAGCAATAAATTGTGATCCAACTTCAGTTCAGTAAGCTGTAGTGCATCGCTTTGTCATATATCAAACAAACGTCTTCTGCATGTAATAACACTCCAATACGTGACCGAATTCTAAGCTTACACTAAGCAACAATTTGATGAAGAAATTGAAAGGTAAATGAGAGTTCCACACAGCGAATGAGTGCCTTACTTTATGAGCTCTTTAAGATGACGACCGAACAGATTTCCAGGGATTTCAGACCTCCGATTTTTGTTGAGATTCATTTGATCAATATATTCCAAAGATATCGTAAAGACTAGCTGTATAAACAAATGAAAAAAAAATGTAATACTTTACATTTCAACAACATCTGTATACAAACTTATATAATTAGACAAATATTTTCGGTAAATAAATGTAGCTTACTAGGTAATACAAAAATCATTGTCAGGCTTACGCAAAAGTGATTCCTTCATGATTAAAACCCATGCAAAGTGTCCTTGTAACACACATCTATTTATTCAGGTATGATAGGATAAAAAACCTTTGGCTATGTCATTGCCTATTATTCTGAGTTTGTTTTTGTTTCATAAATCTTAGTTTATGACAATTTTCCAACGGAATTCAACTCCTCAATCAATCGTTCTTCAAAGAAAACTAATATTCACAGAAGTATTGTCAACTTTGCTTGTTCTCATCAAGGTTTTCATGTCAATATCTTTCCGACCAAAAATGGAGCCTATTTTTAAATTCATTTTGTTTATTTGCATTGAACAGTGTTTAACATAGTTATTGAAAACATGATTAATCTTTGTTGTTATCCTTTGTTTTCTTCTCATGTGTATATTTTTTTATTATTGTCCATCTACAGGATGACTTAACTCTTTGACCACCGATGTGTCATGGGACCATCACCTTAGTCTTGGGTGGTTAGTTGTAAAGTAAAAGAGATAAGTTAATTGATGAAGTTTTAAACCTACCTAAAATAAATTGGCTAGGACATATGTCACACGTATTTGGTTGCCGTTTACCAAGTCATGCAAATTTAGCTAATTCGGGAATATACTGGCAAAAGGTTAAATATGGTTAGAATAAAACATAATCTCAGCCCACGCAGTATCTGATTATCGTCATAAGTTGCTTAGGGAGGTGTGGACTCCTAGTTTGTGGTCCATGCGATAATGGACATCACTGATGTGAGACTGCAGAAGGTATAGGTCAGAATCGATGACAGTGGAGTAGATGCACCTATATATTGTCTTTATTCTGTCACATTATTTTTCTTGATTGCCTTATCTGTTGCTCCTCCCTTTATAAGAAGTTCTACAGTTTTGACTGTATTTATTTCCTATCTTTCAACCGCTCACTTTTCTGTCTTGTAGATTGATATGAAGTGTGGCGGCTAGGACTGTTACTATGTAATACGCTGGTGTTGACCACTAACTGGCTGGCTCAGGATGAATGCTTCAGTCCGTCAGTTTTTTAACAAGGTACCTATTTGTTCATATATTGATGAGTACCTTATCAACCATCAGAAGTGTTCACAATGGTACATTCATGCTCGCAACAACTTGACCTACATACAAACATCTTTAAGCTGAGATCCAAATGATCATCACAACAAGCTATTTAGTTCATTAGGGGAACACTTAAGTTTTTGAACATCGGTTAAGAACCAGGCATTTAATCTATTGCAGCTCTACAAGGTACCTACTAAGTAGAAGAATTTGGTCTTCCGAAGTTAAATAAACAAAGAGGGTCGCTTAATTTTTGTTAAGCAAACTAGATTAGGGCCAAGCTAGCAGTTCACTCTTTTAAGTCTGTTGAGGGAGTGTCAGACTAGCCAGCTAGGGGCTGCTTGGTCCCAACTCTAACATGGCCTATTTGTTTTCGGTCAAATTCAGTCATTATCTCTGAAAATGAAGGTCAGTCTGTCAACCACGAACCTCTCAGGTATTTCATATAAGAAACAGTGATAAACTGGTTTTCAGATTGTGAAGAACTACTAAAATGTCAGTTTTCAAAACATCCCCTTTCATCCACGAAGCTGATTTTAAAAAAAATGAATACTATTAGTTTATTGTACGTCGTCTCCAACATTTACATGTAAGTAATAGACTAGGTCATGGGAGATCTAAGGTGAGTGAAGTGATAGAGAGCGGTTTGCTTCTTCATTATCTTACAGTTTGACGGTAGTCAATCAGAAAACTTGCTTGAGCTCATGCAGACTGTATTGTTTATATATGATGTGTAGATGAAAATACAAGGACTAGAAACAATCGTCTGTCTGCAAAGTTTTCAGTCTAGTTAGGTGCTTGATTCATTCTTTTATTTTTAAGATATGACAAAAAATTTTCGACACCGCTGGTTATGCAGTTCATGGCTGAACTTCAGAGACGAGACAGTAGCTTACTGTGATACTACTGAATTTAAAATCACAGTAGGATAAGAGCAGCTAGGACTATGCTTTGAAAATGTATGTTGACATAATTCGTGAGTTGTATTGTTTGTATGCGTAGAGAAGAATGTACTACTTAATGCAGAGTGTTAGGTGGACTAAAATATAACCTCTGCTTAAACATTTACGATGTCTTCCAAGTGTAATACACGCAATAGCGGTTTTATTTTATGTTCGATTTCACCCATGTGATTATCTGCAAAATCCAGAAACATTGGATATGTTGAAAGTGTTATTACCATCCTGTACACTAATCCGTGTGATGAAAATAAAATGTGATGAATAAGGAGGTCGTTTTCAAAATTGCGCACGCACACATTGATTATTCTGGTCAATAAAACTGGCCTTATCCTACTTTATCTATGCGAGGAGTTAGTAAGCATTACTGAAGTATACCTTTTGCTTCTTGAGCTTGTAAACTTATCCACTTGGATCTGCACGATAAACATAGCAAAGGAAGACGATAGTTACCATCCAAATATATTTTTTGTTTCCTACTCAAGATAGGAAAGCCTTTAAGTTTTTAGCATCACATTCAGTTCAACGTCTTTAATAGATAGACCATCACCAAGCATACTACCTGAACCGTGTCTATTTTCGACACATCAGAAAACTTTTATCAAGATAGTGAAGAATGAATGAACTCACATCTCTTGGAGGGTTTTCATTTGTTGGTACCTTCATTACTGTTACTGAGTTCTGTTTCAGTGTCTCCAAGTCTAACTGAAAATTTTGGGGAAATGGTTAACAAATAGTAAAGTTACATAATATGTGGTAAAGTACGCGTAATGAGTCAAGGAAAAAAACGAAATGTTTGTTAAAATCTGAAGAATATGAATAAGATTCATTGTCCTACTAGTGAATAGCACACACAAGAACTAGAACTGAGAATTTACACCTCGAAAGTGTAATTATCTAGAAATGTCAATAATGTTATTCCTTACCTTCTATATCTAAAACGTTTTCTATATCTGAAACGATACGCCGGAAACTAACTAAAAAGAATACTTTTCTACTAAGAGGGATGATGGTTATTTGAGTTTTATCGAAGGTCGTCATTGAATATCTGAAAGTACATGATGTAATTTAACCTTAGGTGGACTATATGATTCCTTAAATTGGTGCCTAGCTGAATCACGGGATTATGCTTCCTAAAATTACTATAAATCCGAGAATCAGTAACCTTAATCAGGTTTTTCTCGTAAGTTAACGACTTATGGATAAGATATTCTATTTTTTTAAAATACAGTAATATTTATAGTACGCTCAAGGCTTGTGGAATCAATTATTCTAATATATATGCATTAGAAAGCTTGGTCTCTTCAAAACGGGTTATTCCTTTGTCTATCTCTTGGGTTTAACGTAGAACCTCAATTGGCCAAGGAAACGATATCCCTCCTGATCAACGAAGATAAAAACCTTTCAGAACGCACGAAACTGAAATGTTCAAGTCTGATGGAACTCATCGACCGTTGTATGACAACATACTTTCAGTTTAACGACAAGATATACAAACAGATGAAAGGAACTCCAATGAGATCACCGATATCCGGATTAATAGCAGAAGCAGTGATGCAGAGACTGGAAGCCATTATTCTACCTGTGATCAAACCAAAAATTTGGATTCGTTATGTAGACGACACTTTTGTCACCATTAAAAAGAATGATATAGAAAACACTTACAGTTTGATCAACAACGTTTTCAATGACATCAAATTCACAATGGAGAAAGAGTCAAACAACCAACTACCATTCCTGGATGTTTTAGTCAGCAGGACAAATGCCGGAAAGCTGCAAACCCAAGTGTACAGGAAGCCAACACACACACTGACTAAATCCTCAACTAAAATAGCAACAACCCAACAACACACAAAATTAGTTGCTTGCAGAGTCTATTCAAAAGAGCGAGAACACACTGCAGCACAACAACTTCACGGAGAAACGAAGAAAATTACCTGGTGTCCACGCTAAAGAAGAACGGCTACCCACGAAACTTCATCAGAAGATGCCTATCCCGTGCATCACCAACTACAAAGTCATCGACAGAAATCAACAAACGCATCGTCCTACCATACATAAAGAATATATCAGAAATCACAACAAGATTGCCGAGACCACTTGGAATTGGTGTGGCTCATAAACCAACAAATCCCCTCCAAACACTATTATGCAGACCAAAGGATGCAACAAACAAAGAAGACAAACCGAATATCACTTACAAAATCAACTGCAATAACTGTAGTCAGCACTACATTGGACAAAGTGGCCGCCCTCTTTGCCTTCGTCTAAATGAGCACCAATTGGCTATTAAACGGCACGACATTTCGTCACTCATTTCAATGCACGTGGATAATTATTCAATTTTGACAATGTAGAAATTTTGGACAGAGGAAACACAAAGAATATCAGAGAATTTCTAGAAGCTTGGCATTCAGGTCAGTCAGCAATCAATAGATGTATAGACATAGACCCGATCTATCAACCAATAAGAAAAATGGTAAAAAACAGAAAGGTCAGAGGTGAAGCAGAGGAACAGCCAACGGGAAAGTCTATACAATCAATGACGCAAAAATAGAAGGAAACAACCAATCATAAACCACATCGTCAGAGCAAGCTACTAAATCACTCACGGAGAGATATTGACAGCTCACTTCATACTGAAGTTAGTGCTGATGATGTCGTCTAGCAAGGCGATGAAAGCTTCACGATTAAACAACCCAGCTCAGAGAACACAACACAACCAACACCATCCACCTGAACTGCAAATATTCTCCATTATTTCAAGGTCAGTCTTTTTCGTGGAAAAACTATTCACTGGATAAACGTTTACTATTAATATTTCAAATCAAGTTTGTTTGAATACAAACCAAAGGAATCGGTACGCAACAAAATCCATGTTTAATCATACATTAACTGTGACAGGTGAAGATCACTGGCTTATGAAGTGTTTATAAATATGATAGGCTTTTAAGGGTCAGAAATCTGTGATACCTTCACGGGGAACGAGGTATACGCTATTCAGCTTTATGGCGGGTTAAAAAGTGATACATAAGCAGGGCAGTTCGTTCTAAATTCATGAATTTTACAGCTTGATCGTCTGCTCATCATTCATATGAATTTGAGCAAGACAATCTTGGAAGGAAAATATTTTGACATTTAAAAAAAAATATTTTTAAATTGATTATGCGTTTTATATCTTGCTGATTTTCATGATGAGTGAATCTCAAAACACAATGATCTGCAGTAGGAATGGAATCAGTAGTCTATGAGTTAATAGCCCAGTTTTTATAGCAAAGAAGGTTTCATGGTGATAGTTATTAGTTATTATGTAATTTTAATCCTTTCAAGATCCAACTAACCCTATAAATGAGTCGTTAAATTAAACAATCGAAACCATATGTATGAACAGTTGTGAAATTATCAACAGAAAATGTCGGCAACTTTTAACTCTAAAATATCTTCGCATTGAAGGCGGTTAAATATGGTAATGATACAGATATTTTAACTCCATACACTGTAAAACATCAGTAGCGTATGCTGAGTGTCCTGAACGAGATTTTAATAGGTATATGCTGATACAGTAGTTTAAGGGTGAAATTTCCCTAACAGGTAATGAATAGAAAAAACATGCACTACTTTAGTGAATAACAGACAATGCGAGATAAGTGTTCTTTTAAGATGAGTAAAAATGAAAAGAATACCAATCTACTACCGGTTTCATTTATTCATAATTATGGTCTACTTGATATGCTGTAAATCGTGATTCATTGAAAACTTTATTATTTAAAAAATAATCATTGTCACCAGTTAAGTCTATAAAGAAGTAGCAGAAACCAGACTATAGCAGATAACCCTTCATGTTAACTGGTGGCTTGACAGTAACCCCTGTTCTAATCTTTCATGATATGACAAGTTCGTAATCAGATCTTGGAAACAGGCATTGTTTAATTGTAATAAAGACTTCAAAAAAGGCAGAACAACTCCTAAAAATGGTATCAGTAGCTCTTCATAAAAATTCAGTCGCTGCATGCATATTGGTTGGAATGGACTCGTTATTGGTATGTAGTTGAATAAAAAAATATACTTACGGGGACTTCTAGTTCCGCTAACATTTCTTGATGAATATTTAAAGTGAAGCACATTGTCCATGCTCCATCCACCTCCAAATCAAATGACTGAAATCAATAAAATTAGAAACATTCTAAATTCAACTTGAGAAAATTAGTTACCTGGGGTCCACTTAGTATCGTTATTTGAATAACGTCATTAGCAACCAAAATATGTAAATTTACAGGGGAACTATCCAGAACACCTTCATGTGGTGTTGTTATTCTTGCATAAGACATGGAAATCAGACACTAGTTTGTTTTATTTATTTTTCCTTTTTTTGATGTATTATGTTTAATGAGGAATATCAATTGCCTGGAATTGAAGATTCGGGAAAATTGTATAAAACCACTATTTTTACTAACAGCTTTCTTCATGCTGAAAAGTCGTCGTTATGTATACAGCAGCAAATGAAGTCTTTTGAAAAGTTTACTCATGTTTTATAAAGAATATCTCTAATCTCTTCATGCCTGAAACCTGTACTGTTATTTACACTCGTATACGTATACTATTTCGAAGACTGTTATTCCCGTCACCCTTGGTGATAACTTTGGTGATCCTAAAAATTTAAGAAAGACATGACCCATCACTGCAGATGTCTGCTACATTTGGTTACTGAAAGCCAACATTTTAGGGTTTCATAATCTTTAGATAGGTAATTATTGGAATATTCGACTACTGTGAGTGCAATAAAGTACATGGTTTTGTTAGTCTGTCACACCACAAGAATTGTGTTTTCCATAGGGTGTTATTAAAAGTTACAGGATACGACGGAAATATGGTATGATTCATTGAAGCCTTAATTGACAGTTTCTTTTTCTTCCTCTTTGAGATGAAAAATAACTGAAACACCCGAAAATTGAGCTAGGTAATCCGTCAGCAACAAACTAGTTTCAGTTATCTTAAAGATGGTTCCTGAGACATCTAAGACTAATTAATCTAGGGATGACTACAAATGACCTTTCGTGGTATTGAATAACTGAGTTTAGCGAATACAAGTTACTGAATTCTAACTCGGTCTCTTAGCCTCAACACTTTCATCACAGAATATCGAAATCTTCAGACTGGTGACTGAAATTTTAAATGCATGACCTGTTGTCTAGTTGAAGCCATCGGAAAGATTTTCAGCCTTAACCGGTGAATGCATAGTTAAGGTCCGCTCTTAACTTGAAAAGATGGTTGAAAACTTGATTTCCCGGAAGAAATTACTTGAATAGTAGTTACTATTAGTTTCTGCTTCCGGTTGTTTCGTGTACATGATTCAATCTGTCTGTAAATATTACACGGAAAAAAATCGAATATTTACACCATACCAAATAAGAATGTCCATAATTTATACATATGTTTTGAAGTAGACAACATTAACTGCAATGATAGTGCCCCAGTTTCCATAGACATGGTGATATCCTCAATCTTAACTCATGAGCTTATTAGGGATGATTTTCAGAGTGAGTCATTCTTTGAGCTAGACTTTTTGTCGGAAAACATCCCAATGTCATGAAGGATGTTGCTATCAGTGTATCGCAGCCTCACACTCACATTACCAATTAACTGGTGAGAAGTACTGGAATTCATTATCATAATTACTAGCATTTATCAACAAGAGACATTCCAAAAAGAAATATGTAGAGCAACTGGAAAGGAATGATCTTAGCTCACCAGACAAGACATACACATTGACTGATAAAAGTTAGTTAGCAGTTAGGATACGACAATAGTTACAATTCAGTAACAATTTTATGTATAATCGAACGGTGTAAGTGAGAAGTTTCAGCCTAGATATTTCACTGTTATCACGTCTAAGTTAAATGCTTATGCAAATTTCCAAGAGAGCATGAGTTCCTGCTATTTTACAAATATAGAAACCATCCCATTTAAATGTAGGAAAACGAATTGTTTCAGTGAAGACAAAGTTTTCTTTCCAACGTAATCATTCTCTTAGCCGTAAATTTGCAAATGTATAGTAGAAATGACATAACATTCCACAGTAATTTCTGGTCAAAGGTCAGTATAAATTACATCACGAGGGAAAATTACGTATCTTTCCTCTGCGATGCAATTTATAAGGATCATTGACCAGAAATTACTCTGGAATGTTCTATGATTTCTGTCATTATTTCACAGAGTCAAACGTTGCCTTTGTGCGGGTTCAGTGTCCAACTGTAACAGTGATAATGTGCATATTTTATACAGCAGTTCTACAAACTAGCATTTTGAAATAAGAAAGGGTAATAACTAACGAATCCTTGTGTAACAAATCCAAACTTCATGTCTTTAGTGGAAATCACTGAGCATTCAGTCTGGAGTTGAGAAGAACTTTATTACTATTCAAGTTAAAGCGACTTAAGTAGTTAGACTATAATAACTAAGGGCTAAAATTTACCTGGCTGTATTCAAATGAGTTCAGAGAGTGAACTGTATCTACGTAAACATTTAATGCTATCATGAGATATATCAGATGAACAAACGAAATATGGAATTAAATCCTACTAACTGGTCAATGTTCAAGCATCTTCGTGGGCTTCAAGTAACCTTCATTAAAATCCCTCTTTACCTCTCCGTGATTCTACTACTACTATATTTTAATATGGAAATTGAATGTGACCTGTAAATTCCACGAACAACGTCTTACCTGTTCCCATTGAGGATTAGCCTGCTGTAAAACTCTTGTACGAGCCACTTCTTCGTATTGGCCATACGAGTCAACTTCGATGCAAACGTGATAGCCTAAAATTACGAAGCATTCAGATGATTATTTTTCAGATTTAATAAAGTCAAATGAGAAGGCAGAGTATAAAGTTATTCTGTATTAGTTTGTAGTAAAACTAGTGACAAATTTGTTGTTATTTAGTGGGTTATATTTTCAACAAATTTTATCGTGTCGACACCCCACACGATTTTATAAATCTATTGTCGTTTGTTTGCCAGTCTTAGTGGTAATGAAATCTGTGAGTAGTTAGAAAATGACACTTGGAAAGTGAGTAAATAGATTTCGAAGAATTTTGATTAAACAAAAAAATATGTCAAAGCTTACTGTTCTTTTCATCCAGTCCATCAATTCCGTGTATTGTAGCCTTGATGAAGCCAGTTACTGGTTCATTCTCTGTAAGGTAAATGAAAGAGTTAACGAAATCCTCAAACATAATAAAGTGTTCGCGTCATGAATGTTTCAATGTTTGGTTATCAAACAGCTACCATCACCAACCTCAAAAATGTCGAAAACTATCACCGGTTATCATTTCAGTGTATTTCAGTGTATGGTATTTCATAACCATAATGGAAGAGATATAAGCTGAAACATTTTATATATATTGTTTAATTTGAAGTCGAGATCAGCTTTATCTTGAACGCAATGTAGTTAAAGGAAACGCTTCACTATGACTAGATCTGCCGTAATTGCCAATATAAATGAAGAAATTAGAGACGGTGTACCTTAACTCTAGTGCTAAAAACTGAATTACTTTTTAGGTGAACTAATCTCAATCATTTAATATCGACGGTAGTCTGAATTGCTTATTCTAATAGATAAAAAAATTTGATGTGAAGAAGATATACACTGAGATACAAAATAAGACCAAGCAGTTCAGTGAAGTGTATTCTTTCGCTTAACTCATTGTCAAAACTCAACAACCATGAATTCAAACATTTTTCTTGTTCTTTTGCTTGACATTGGAAAATGATTTGGTTTAGTGGTAACACATCGAGAAAAGAGTGTGGGTGAAGTTCTCTTGAAGCGAAGTGTCTACATAACCAAAATGGTGGATGTACTCTTCAGCGGAAAAATATTTTCTAAACCTGCGAAACAGAAGAATAACGTGTAATCTACTGGTCACAAGTGTAACGACATTGTCAGAGAATCGAAACATGACTTAATAGTAAATGGTGACTTGTACGAATATGACAAAAAAAGGGTTACAAAATTCCATACATGCATGGATTGTCAAAAATTCACAAGGCAGGTTTTCCTCTTCTTCCATTCACATAAATCTCTGAATTTCCTAGTAATCAGATCAAGTAATGTTAAGCCAAACTCCCAGAGCCGCAAAAAAGACTGATCATTATCTGTATTCCCCGTGACACTTTTGAACTTTTTATTTCCATTGCGGACGTGAACGTATCTCATGAATCTGTGGTGTCACTTAATGTCAAGTTGCTTGCCACCGATGTTTAGCTTACCGAAACTGTCTCTTTTTAGTAAAGATACATAAAAATTAACAAATCGACTGTGGGAATGCCGACCGTCTGATTCAAGAGCTTTTTACTTAGATGCTTATTAAGTGTTAAATTCAAAATAAACGACTTGACTTCTTAGTAGGAAAGGAAATCGCCATGGAATCCCTACTAGGTCCACTACTAACAGAATACTTTGGGAGATCGATGTGTAATGGTTAATCAACTAAATTTCATCTTTTGACCACCATGAGTCGCAAACACTAACTAACCATATCTGTTGCCACTAAAATTATGCAAAACTGCAGTCCCAGTATGTCAGAAGAATGAATTATGCCCTAGGAAATACTACGATTGAAAAAGGTTATCACTATGTTTCAAGGAAAAACATACCAAACCAAAACACCTCATGGAGGAACTTATCAAAGTGATGAAAATGACGCCTTATTTGAATCCAAATTTCAAGGGTTAACCCCTCATTAAATATCTAATGAACAAAATATCAAACTCTCTTAGAAGGTCACTGGAGCTGACACCTATTGATTTTTACAATAGTGAAGAACAAACTTTCGTATTTAATCATTTTTGTCTGTGTTCATCAATTCACGCGATCTTGTGGAATCAAGTAAATAGGTCTTTTGATGCAAATGTTGTCCGAAACGTTTCAGAAGCCCTATCCCATGTGGTTACAAAGAGGTGACATGGATCGATAAGAAGTGGGACGGTTGAACACACCGCGAACACGGTTCACTCTGTCTAAAGAACCTACAACATAAAGACAATATTGATAACATAAACAGCGTTCAACGATACTTCTTCTTATTTTACAAAATCAGCCATCTATTAGAAGGACCAATTACGCCACCAACATCATGTTAATCAGCAATAACAAATAGGTACTTTAATAATCACAAGAAGTCAGAGCTATGAAGTTACCGCCTTAAATCCATATGTCAATTCAGAGGCGTTTATGGAAGCAGATACGTAGTTTGTAAGTAGAAGTGTCTGTATTCGCAAATGACAGAGCATTTGACTAATGTGTTGGAGAGAGCAGAAGAGTAAACATGGAATCATTCGATAACAATACATCTAATTAACAATGAACATGATACTGAGACCTTCAATTTCCTACGACCATGAGTAGACTGCATAATTAGATGTTTGCTGTTGCAGAAGCCTGAATGTTTCGATTTTTCGAACCAAACCTCCATCTCGAAAAAGAAATGGTAGTAAACTTGAATTAACCATGGTAACAATTGCAACGTGGTTTAATCATATCTTATCCTTCCTGCCTACAATTTTCACCCCTATATGACCAGTCTTTTATTTACTCATTCTCTGTTCTATTCAATTCGTTTTATTCCTCTTACCACTGTTATCATTTTTACTCATCTCAAGATACACTTAATTTGCTTATGATGTTTAGTCCGACCCTTTTATCAAATGTCGTGACTGACTAATTGTTGTACTCAGAATGATTTAATCTAACTTCACCCTATTCACTTATCGACCCAACACCAAGAATAATAAAGTTGTTATTGTCATCATTAGTTTTTACCCCCCACTACCATCCTACTTCTTACTCCACTGTTATCTACCCTTAATTTATATTCAGGCTATTCGGTTTAGACATCCACTCCAACCGTTAGCATTACCACTTGCTCTGTTAAGGTTGTTGGTTTCTATTTTTCTATACCATAATCGGTGTCTCAGTTTGTTACTTATTTATGTTTTCTTACATTGCCTTGGTGTATAGATAATGAAATACGTAGAGTGTACAGTAGATGAATTCTAGTGAGATTCATAAATTTATTAAATCTTACTTTTTAAAAACCCTTTCCTTGTGTAAAATTTGAAAACAAATGTTTCAACACTAAAAATCTACCCTTATTAGTGCAACTAGACGAAAATAAATGAAGCATATCTCTTTTGTATGACTGCTACGACAGGTGTTCAATCAACTTTCACTTGGCCAGTAAACTGATTCAAGGGATGTTTACCAAATGCAACAAATAGTTTTCCCCCGAATGGTTATATTAGTTAGATAAAAAGGTTTTACTAACTGCAAATTGTTGGATAGGATTCCCTGAAGTAGTTATCAACAACAAATTTTCGATATTACACAGTATTACGAGGAATATATTTTCAAAATCTAAGTAAAATTAGAAGGAAACACCTATTTTGCTTTCTGTACAGAAGGGTTAAATGCTGAGATATGGAGATGAGACTTATTTTTAAATGATTACTCCGTTTAGAAGTAGTATTTATCATGGACTGACGTCAGTTGGGGAACCACTGAAAATCTGGGAGCACTGAGGAGTACTATACTAGGACAAAACAGCTGTCCAGTGCTCCCAGATTTTCAATGTTTCCACAACTGACGTCAGTTCATGATGAATACTATTTCTAAATTTAAAAAAATCCCCATTCATCTCAAAGTAGATTACTCCTTTGTTTGTTGCATCCAGAAGCACAAAAATAATTATCTTCGAAACACCTTATGGTATAGTTTATAAGTTACTCTTCTCCGTAGACAAACCATTTGCTGCCGATGAATTCAGATAAATATAATAGGTACTTACTTGTATTAGACAATTCTACAACCTTGATAACCTTGTATTTTAATCCTAATAACAGAATCCGAGAATTTTATAGTGCTTTAAGTATGCTTTATCATCTGTTGATATTCTTTGAAAAAGATTTATAATCCAAAAAGCTTTTGCTCCTATTTTCGTGAAATGTAAGTTAAGTAGATACTCAAAGTGAATCTAATGCACGCGCAGGTCATGACTAATATTTTACTTGACACTACATAACTGCTTCTGTAGAAAATACCAGAAATTATTCTCAAACCAGTCTCATTCAATGATTTAACTCAATTTTTGGAAGCTATCTCTATTAGACTATTAATTTGTTACAACAATTTAGTGGTAGTAAAGTTTTCTAAATATCTACAATATGGGAGGGGTCATTCCTGTCATATGTGTGAGACGTTGATTCAATGAACAAAGATTCGGTGAACAATCTTTCCCCCCAACTAGTTATATTGAATTTTTGGATTGTCTCCCTGTCCTACTCCATAGTGTAGGATGACCTTAAAGGCCATCGTAACACTTAATAAAACAACCAATTAAACTACCATTATTATTATTATTATTAGTCCCTTGGGTTCCTAGTGGAACATAGGGCTTCAGTAGCACGCCTCCAGTGACCTCTGTTCTCTGAGATCTTTTGAACCTGGTCCCACGACAGCCCAGAAGCTCTCATTTCCTGCTCGCACGACCTCCTCCATGTCACCCTTGGACGTCCAACTCGTCGCTTCCCATGGGGATTCCACTCGAGGGCCTGACGCGTGATGTCCTCAGTCGGCCTTCTCAGTGCATGGCCAATCCATCTCCACTTCTTCCTGCATATTTGTTGCGTGATAGGTTCTTGGTTGGTTCGTTCCCAGAGTTCCTTGTTGCTTATTTTTTCTGGCCATCTGATCTTCAGCAGCGAGCGTAAGCAGTTGTTGATGAATGTCTGTAGTTTATTGGAAATACCTTTCGTGACGCGCCAAGTCTCTGAGCCATACAAGAGCACTGACTTGACGTTGGTGTTGAAAATCCGTATCTTGTTCCGCATGCTGAGTGCAGAAGATCTCCACACTGGTTTCAGGCTAATGAATGCCTGTCTTGCTTTTCCGATTCTGACTTTGACGTCCTCGTCCGTCCCGCCTGTAGTTGAAACAGTGCTTCCTAGATAAGTGAAGGAGGTTACTTCCTTTAAGTTTCTCCCGTTGACAGTGATTGGAGTTTGTTGTTGTTGTTGATGGTGGTGGTGCGGTATCTTCATCACTTCTGTCTTCTCTATATTCACCTGAAGTCCCGTCTTCGCTGCCTCTTCTATCAACTTGTTAGTTTTTGCCTGCAGATCTTCAAGTTTATGTGACATTAGGCATAAGTCATCGGCGAAATCCAAGTCTTCTAGGTTCTTTTCCGTCGTCCAGTGTATCCCCCTCTTCTCGCTGCCTACTGTTTGCTGCATGATCCAGTCCACCACAATAAGGAATATCATGGGGGATAGTAGGCAACCTTGTTTCACTCCTGTCTTCACTTCAAAGGCATCACTGAGCTTCCCATTGTGGATTACTTGGCATGTGGCATCTTCATATAGTTGTTGAATGAGGCGGATAAAGGTTTGCGGCACTCCGTAGTAATGAAGCAGCTTCCAAATTACCTCTCGGTCGACGCTGTCAAAGGCCTTCTCAAAGTCGATGAAGTTGAGGTGGAGAGGTGATTGCCATTCTATGCTCTGTTCTATGATGATGCGAAGCGTTGCAATTTGGTCTGCACATGATTTGTACTTCCTGAAGCCTGCCTGTTCCGGTCGTAGTTTTGAATCCAGTGCATCCCTTAGCCTCTCCAGGATGATGCGGCTTAATATTTTACTTGGGGTGGACAGGAGAGTGATTCCGCGCCAGTTCTTGCAAGCACTGAGGTCTCCCTTCTTCGGCAGTTTGACAAGGTAACCCTTCTTCCAATCGTCAGGTACCTTCTCTTCCTTCCACACCTTCTGCAATAGTGGTGTGAGCATGGCCGCTGTTGTCTCTGCATCTGTTTTCAGTGCTTCTGGCGGTATTCCATCTGGTCCTGCTGCTTTCCCACATTTCAGTAGCTTTATGGCGTTCAGGACTTCCATTTTCGTTGGGGGATTATTGTTCACTTGTAGTTCAGCGGCTGCAGGTGGTATTTCTGGACGAAGTGCAGGTGGTGGTCGATTCAAGAGCTTCTTGAAGTGGTCGGCCCATCGTTTCCTCTGTTTCTCTTCTTTTGTAATTAAATTTCCTTCTTCATCTTTTATTGGTTTCATCTGTGTTGGTCTCTTCCCTGACAGCAACCTGGTTATTTGATACAATGTCGTCAGGTCTCTCTTACCTGCAGCCTGTTCTGCTTCACTTGCCAGTGTTTCGTAGAAGTGTCTTTTGTCGTTGCGTGCACTCTTCTTCACTTCTTTGTCCAGTGTTTTATACATTGTGCTCAGTTCCTCTTGTCGTTGAGCATCCTTGCACTGGTTTATCTTCCGCTTCACCATCCTCCTCTCCTCTATCAGCTTCCAGGTATCCGTCGAGATCCATTCCTTGTCTTCCACCTTCTTCCTTCCTAATACTGTTGTGCAGGTTTCTTTCCACATAGCTTTCAAAGACTTCCAATGTTCTTCCACACAGGTTTCTTCAGGGATGTTGCTCGATGTCTCCCATTTTGTCTTGATGGCTGCCTTGAAGATCTCCTTTGTAGTTTCATCCTTCAGTTTCCGAGTGTTGTACTTGAATTGAGGTCTATCACCAGCTTCCTTGAAGGCTTTTAACTTGATTTGGAAGGTTCCTTGCACTAGGTAGTGGTCTGAACCTACATCTGCTCCTCTTCTTGACCTCGTGTTAAGTAGACTGCGTCTCCATTTTCTTGAGATTGAGATAAAGTCGATTTGATTTTTAGTGTGTCCATCTGGTGAAATCCATGTCGCTTTGTGGATATCTTTGTGCCTGAACACACTGCCTCCAATCACCAAATCGTTGAATGCGCAGAATTCTGCAAACAATTCTCCATTCTCATTCATTTCACCTAGTGCCTCTCGACCCATGGTTAGTTCTCTTCCCGTGTTGTCCCCTCCCAGACGACATAGAAAAACCTTATCTGTTTCTTCAGTCATTGCTAAAGTAACGACTAAAGCAACTGCACAGAAACATTGTTCATTGAATCAACACCGAACACATGTAACAGGAATGACTCCACATACTGCAGATGTGTGGGAAATTTTACTATTACTAAAATAAATGAATGAGCTGCTGATCTGTATAGTGGAAGCTTGAAAGTCTCATGATTACTTTAATGCGAATATGAGCAGTGAATTCTACGTGAAATGTCATCTAGCAAACCATATTGTATCACTGTGGTATATAAAATAAACTATCTAGTAAACAATATTATACTCCATCACAGTGCTCATGTTTTACAGCTTACATTAATGAAAGCCATTCCACCAACAAAAAAAGTCTATGAGAGTGCAGTTTGCAGATTCCTTACTACACATGAGTAATAAGACAGCGTTATTCATGTGCAACAATGAATAGTTTGATCAGTAGATAAATTGTTGCATAACTTACTACCAAGGAGGGCAAGACCAACTTTATTTAGTGTAACCACCTAGTTGAAAAGCAAGAACAATAATATAATTAGGTTTGAATAGCTAGAAGTTATGTTGTAATTAACAGTGAGTTAATAAAATCGTACAAATCTCTATACATTGGATTATTTGAAGGCTTATTGAGGTTCAGAGTCTCAATAAATCTTTTTACTGATATTCACTTATTCCATCGCAATAACTGCCAGACAAGAAGTATTCCACTTCACGGAAATAGTACTATTCCTAAAACCTTAATAGTGTCCCCCACCATCCAGAACATTAAGTTTGTTTCTTTTATCATGTGAAGAGATGGTTAGATCTTAATGATGTTGATATGAAAACAAGCTAATGCATTGATTCTGAGCAACTGGTTAGAGTAAACTGTATTATAGGACTGTTTAGTTAGGTGGATATGATCAAAGTAAAAAGGATTATGTTTTTACAGAATCAACTAAATACGATTGAGTAAAGTTTTTGAAAAAATACAAATGAACCAAAATACTGTCAGCATTCGGGTATTTTGCTAATGACACTCAAAAGAGTACAAAATAGTAAGCCTTTCAGAATAACCCGTTCTCGGTAGCCCTCAATCTGATGTCATTTTGTGATCAAAATGTATTTTGTGATAGCAGTCTAGACAGTTCATTGAGCTCAATATTAATATAACAGTAGAAATAGAGGATTATGATCAAGTATAATTACATTGAAATTCGCTTTTCACGCGTCACACAGCTAAACAGTAGATAATCTCCTGATACATGTGATGAAAGAGCCTAGACAATTGACTATTTATTACTTTTTTCTCCATCAAATTTTCATTTTATCTGACCACAGTTTATTCATTCAAGTAGTAGATTTTACTACTAATATATTACTACTTTTGTTGCAAGACCTTTTAGGAAAAGCGATTCACTTCCGTCTCTTTATAAGTAACCTGGTACGCCTTTAATCTGTTCTCTTACTTATAAGCCAAACATATTGTAATTCGCTTATTTGTAAGCATTGACCAAGCGATTGCCAGTTCATTTATCCAATAATGAGTTAGTTGTGAGGGTAACAACTTACAAATCTTACATTAGCATACTTACTTTTCCACATTATTTCTATTTATTTGATGTAGTAACTCATAAATTAGAGGCTATGGGACTAGGAAAATGAAATTCGGAAGTTATTTGACCACTTTCGTGTCTAAAACACTTTTCAGCAAACATTACAGTTGCATTTTACGATTTGTCAAACAAACAAATCTCCTTCCATCCTACCACAGAACTCAAACTTACTGCTCTTTTATTAGGAGATTGGAATCATCCTGAAGCGGTAATTTTATTTTATTTTCAAAGCTGTGTAAACTACTTTGACTGTTACCAACCTAGGCAGTATGCGTAGAAAACTCTCACTATCAAAACAGTTTCAGACAAGCATCCTGTTTACATACGAAGGAACGGCAGTTAGTTTTTATCCAGGAGGGCATTCCAGTTTCATATATATTCAGGTTTTTTAAGCTAAACCAGTAAGGCACAAAAAATGAAAATGGTAAGAAGATAATGCTCATGTAAGTTGCAAAGTCTTCGAAATAAGATTCTGCAATAGAAGAAGGTTACACAATTAATGTCAAGTAACACTAGAAGAAGATTTGGAATACTGAATGAAAACCGTTCACAAAAGAATTTAATTAAGGTGTTTCTCTTTTTGTATATCAAAGCAATATGGCTTCAAATATGCCAAAAAATTTCTTGACATGTTTTATAGATGGAGATCAATTATAAGTGCGGCGTTACTTTATATTAAGACCCCATGCTAGAAGCTTTCAATATATTTATGTAGGAAAATGTAACCTGATGCATAATATTTTGACTTCTAAGTGTCTACTGCCTCCAGATACTCACTTGCTGAATATATGAACGTGTAATGAAATCCACGCATACTGGTTAGACTGAATAGTGCGCAGTACTATAGTATCTGGTATAAATTTCTCTTCACATAAGCCCAAATCATCAATCATGTTTAGAGGCTTCTTTCGGATGCATAATATGGATCAAAAGAATATTTTAGGAGATCATACCTTAACACTAAAGATCAAACTGGAGATCCCTTCAATGGACGTCAATCTTTGGACAATTACATTATGAAGTTAGAAAGAGTCAGAGTCCTAAAACAATTTGGTTAATGAAGTATTGTTTGCCGAATAATTACCAAACAAATGCATTTTGAGTGACGACATAAATTTTATAGGTATCTACGAAACTCTGCTACAACCAACTGAAAAAATGTAAAAGGGTAATGATATAAAACTAGTCACATAGTCACATCGACTGAATAACGTGTACGGAATAGTATGGAGGTGATGAGTAATTGATAAAGTGTGCTTTATCATATCTTCATCTTAAGATTTCATGAGTGACATGTAGTATTTAGTTGGTAGACTATGAAATCAGCCCATAACTAGGGTTCAAATTTCATCAAAGTTTTTTCATACTTGTCCATATCACTCGAAATGATGGCACCGTTCATGCAGATTTTTTACAGCGGTTTATCGGTCATGAAATAGTTTATGAGCTGTTTTACTGACATCTGTTTTGTTGTAATGAGAATAATGTTATAAAAATATTTACATGATCAGTTCATGTTGATTGTAGTGAACATGATAGATGTCCAAAGCTATTATAGACCTACACGTCTATATAACTAATGATCCATGAAATATTTAAGATTCACTCATTTGTAACACGATTAACTTACATGTTCATATTTCTTCAGACGCTCGTGTAATTCTGTCAGTGTAGGATTTCGAGATACTGCCAAGGAACTCTCTGAATTCGCTTTTTCTAGAGTACTGATTTTCGGAATATCTAAAGAGCCGCTCTTGAAATGGTGTTTGTTTGACTGTTGTTCCAGGGCAGATCTCCAATGTGTCCGTTCTCTCTCTGTTGTCAGTAGGATATTGTGTACTCTAGAGTTTTTGTCAGCAATTGGTAAAATGAGTTGCGGTGTTTCCAGTACAAGTTTACCTTCCTGTTTAAAACAAAAGAAAAATTATTTCACTGACAGAATATACATAAAAACGTCATTGTTATTCCAACTTTAGTACAATAATGTGATAGAATATGGATTTCTTCTCATATTTTTCAATATTCTGTTGTGTCAGTGATATAATTCAGCCTCATACGATGCCTATATAACGTAAGTATATTCAATACTAATAGTCTGGATAACTTGATTACGAAACCTTTAAGGTGAAGTAAAATATGCTAAGGTTAATAAACGCATCTCACGCATTTTGTTCCTTAGATATAGTCGAACAAGGTAGAAACAATACAGTTTGAAAAATAAAGTATGCAAATTGAATTCTTATGATTCCTCTTCAGCTACAAACATTCCAAGGTTTCAAATATTACTATCAGTAGGTTTCAGAATAAAACTAACGAAACAGGGGATCAACAAACGGTGAAATTTATAAACAGTCATCAAAATATATATTTATTGATGTGATAAAGTCCAGAAGATAAAACTTAGGAGTATTGAATGAGGGATGCCGTAAGTAGATAAATGACAACAAAAACGTTCATCCGAATGAGTTAAAGTTAGCACATCAGTAAGAAGTAGGGAATCGAAGTACAACTTCAGCCTACCTAAGCATTGACAGGCCAGCTAAATATTCTTGTTGCGTACTGAAGTAGGATCAACAAAGTTTGATGGCAATGACTTCCACAGTAAAAGGTATGCTTATTCTTTTCTATATTTTTGTGCATGCTGTGAAAACCAGCTTCTGTCCTATTTCAACTACATCCCTTTCCATTTTACTTGTAAAGTGTCCTGCCTCTTCCAAATCATAGGGTTTTTGTAACATGCCCAGAAAACTTAGTAGTATCTTTTTTTACGATTCTTCTAACAAAGGTATTTCGACAGTTATGCATGGGATTTGTAGATACAGCTAGAGCTGACATCAACAGGATATCACTTCGTCTTAGATTGTTTTATTGAGTAGGTATTATTATACCGTTTGATCACTTTGGCTGCGTGGTCATATTTCATAATCAGCATTAAATTCTTTTCTCAGTTCATCAAGAACTAACCTCTCCTTCAAATGAAAGTTGGATAAGTTCTCGTTTCTTACCAGAGGTATGGCATTTGGATACCTGTCGGCTTTAGGATTGTTCCCACCTAGACGTGCACCTTAAATTCCGTTTTAGTATTAATGATCATACAAAATAGGCATCACTCAAAACAGCAACACCTGACTGACATATATCGACATTTTTGCCAAATCTACTTAACTTGAAGAAGTGATTCAGAACTACACAATCATACTTCTTTGTATGATTACAGTGTCAGCTGTGAAGATTTTGCTTATATCATGTTCCCTTACTCTCATAAACATCTCCAAACTTCAAGTTCTATGTACTAAGTGAAGCAGAAGAATCATAATTTTTCTTAACTAATTTTAACTAAGCTTAGCACAAATTAAGTAATTTAAAATCATCAAAACATTATGTTTAATAATTAAAGTCAACATTTGGATCCGATTCTGCAAAACTTTAATTCACGATTATCTCCCCTGACAGTCAAAACAAAAATCCTATTATTTCACAAGCTTTGCTGACTGCATTAAACAACAGTTAGGTTGTCAGAGGGTGTTTTCAGTCTTCTCGTTTATGACTTGTGATTTACCGGTGACTGAGTGGTTCGTTAATGAGATCATACCAATGGATTCACAAAAATTGTAACAGCATATCTTTATTTATGATATCATTTGCTTTCTGACAACTGCCACGCAGACAGGATGGTATTGCTGGAAATTTTCAGAATTTGATACCGGAAACTTGGTTGAATAGAAAGATAGGAAATAATTCAACTGAGAACTGAATAGTTCACGAAAGATAGTTTAATCATTACTAAGACGGCTCAACTTGTAATTCATCAAGTTTAAAAGCTTTATTTAATCTACTATTCAATATTCAGATCAAAGATTATGTCGTTATCAGTGTTATCTAGTTTATTTTTGAATTTACAAACTGATCAAACTACTAGTCATATGTTGTAGCCTGAGCCTAGCGTTAACCAAACTGATACAACTGATGACCTCAATCTTCATCTTCTCATTAACATGTCAGCGATAAAATTGATTTGGACTTACTAATTTACTTAGATTTGTTAATTTTGATGAATTCTTTGATGACCTTCTTTCCTAAAGATGAAAAGAAGCGAGATTAATATGAGAAGAATGACAAAATCTCACTTTATTGCTATGTGTCAAGTGAACGGAAGCGAAGCTGACTGATTTAAAATACGTTTTGTCAGACAAATGGTAAACTGTTACCCCTAATATGATATTAGTGAGAATTGTCCATCAACATTAGTGTATGTTTCAGTAGATAAAGAGATTACGACTCAACAACTGAGTTAGTTGAGACATTCAAGAATCGACAAATAATTTATGTTCGAATATATCAGAGCAAGTATACACTTTTCTTCTAGCAATAAAATGTAAAAATTTCACTTCAGAAGTGTTGGTTTAGTTAAAACAATCAGCTATCGTACTCGTTTTGGATGACAGATGGATCCTTTTGCGGGAAAATTCACTCCATTTCGAAATTACACCTGACTATATTGGACTGTTTTTACCTACAATTGAGAAAATGTATTAGTCTCGACACTTGAAAAAACCTGATTGGTCGAACATTATTTAGGAATACGTCGCTCATTAGGTTGCCATACAGCACTATTTGTACAGAGTATGCCAATATCTAAACTAAACATTTGCAAACTAATGCAGTTTTTAATTGGCCTATGTCCGAACGAGCGGAAATCCAAGTCTCATAGTAATAGCATAGCATTAGCTGAAACATTCATAGCATATTTCTGTGAGACTATGAACTGCAGCCATGGTTACTGACAAAGTGCACCAGCCTTCTAAAATAAATTGGGTGGTGTTGGTATGATCTGGTAATATACTGTCTAAGCTATCAATCGATAATTCACTGGATAACATTTAATTATCGATTGTGTTGGAGTCAGGAGCATATAAACTTGTGAGACGGATAGTGATTTTCCCGATAGTATGTACACCTTCTTTAAAATTCTTCCTTCTGGTTAGAAATAAATAGTGAACAACTCTAAGGGCCACCTTGACAACGTTTAAAACAAACAACTAGGTTTCTGTATTTTACAAAAATATCACCCTCTTAGTAAAAATAAAGAAATCTATTTGATTATTTTAGTCTTTACCATGATGACAAATAAAGTCACTGGTAGATATCGAATAATAAACGATGATTGATAATGCCGCAGTTGAAGATGCTTTAACTTAAAGTGATTACCAATGTAACAGTAAAGTACGTTTGAATATGTTCACTTTAAAGTAGCAAATGAGTAATAACTTACCCCTGAACTATGACTCATTGTGTGCCGTAAATTACGAACCATACCCTTTAGCTTATCCAGATCTCTTTGCTGTTGTAGTCGACCTCTGTCATCTAAGATGTATTTTACAACAAAATTAGTAAAAAGACAGAATGACTGCTTACATTTACTAATAATGGAACTAGAAAACAGGATTACTAATCGTAATCAGTTGACTGATAAAACCCAATATGTTAGTTGGATGAAGACAATCGGCACGAAACCCAAAAACTAGATTTCCTGCTTTTTGGCACTCGTCAGCAAGGCTTATCTGCAAGCAAGATGTAAATTATACCACGCGTAAGAGAGGAACCTGCGTCACCCTTACTGACAAGTGCCAAAACGTATGGAGCCTAGTTCCAGGACTCTGTGCCGATCGTCTGCATTTAACTAACACCTCTCTCAGTGCAACACGATGGTGAGCCTCCTAGCCTGGTGGTCACATTACGGAATGACCGATAGGATTGAATCAGCACTCAGGACTAGACTATATGAAGTTGGTTGCCCTCCAGTAACCGGTGAATGTGAAATTCAATATCTTTGGCATAATTTGTACATGTAAATTAAACCTTACTATACATGTAACTAAAGTCAGTGTAGCAATTTTTATGTAACTGAGATTATCTACAACTGTTTGGGGCGGATTTCAGGACTGTAAGCTTGGGCCATCCTATGTACACAATTTTAAAACAAAAAGCAATGGGTTAAGGAACAATTCTAACTATAGTTTGCTTGTAAAGGAGAGTGGGTTAGAATATGCATCAGCAGAGGTTGTACTGCACGATATTAAGGGAACGAAATAGTTTGTTTCCTTGGAAATGCTATGATATACATCCTCATTATCAAATTTTCAGCCGAACAATCATAGTAGACGATATGTAACAAAGTCTTCCCAACTTAAATATCTGATAGGTGTCAAAGCATTTTAATTAAATTAAAGCTTATTAAGCAAGCTCGCTCTTAAAAGTTTATCAGAAAACATTCCAGTTCACCATAAGGTCATAATCTTCGCAAGAAGCATTCTGTTATTTTTCATAAATTATTTACTTCAGCTTAACCCATTATATTAAAAACAGGTAAACCAGAAAGGCTTTAGTTGAGTAACTTCGCTTCGGCTTCAAAGATTTTTGTAACAATAATACTAGCAGTGTCAAACAAACGCATGTAAAACCGTATATGGACTGACCAGTTGGTAATTTATTCAGAATTCTTCCGAAATCTTGAGTGTCTGAATTAAATCATTATTTCCAGTTCGAAGGACAAGCTTGGAAGTGTTTCATCATTATTATTATCTTAATGTTTAGAATAATAAAAACTAGATAGTACAGGTGTTTTAAAAGAAAATGTTTCAGACTGAATTTTAAAAAGCCTAAGGGGTGCAACTACAGCATAGCTTAAAAGTAGTTAAGTTCCCATTCAGTGATTGATAAGTGAGATACTGTAGGTAAGGAGTGAGATTCTGACTTTGTTTCAGGCAAAGAGTTTCAAATATGAGTCAAACGATTATCCATTCATTATGAGTTTTATCTTCGTTTTTGTCCTGCAGACCCCACATTAAAACCGTTGGACAACTGAATAATTCTTAAGTATAAGCGCTTAGTCTTCAACAATCATCTGTTTACTTAAACCTTGGGCAGACGTATAGGGGGTATTTTCATTTGACTGAACTTCAGTGATAAACTTTTATTCATTTTCATAAATGGATGTTTTAAGGTAGATTTTTATACTAGCATAGCCAACCGAATTTCACATTAAAAGCTTATTCTGTGCAGTATTTAAGCAGCTAGTGAAAAAGTGACTTCTTCATCCGTAGTATACATACCTCGTTAAAGCAATTAGTTGTTTTTCAGACTGAATGACAATGTTATGTTCATATGGATATGGACGATAAATTGTATCTGAAACGTTATTCAGTAAATAATACTATTTCACTGTGTGATATATTTAATAAATAAACTGAAATGGAACGGCAGTGTTATGGTTTTCAGATACTGACAAGAAGCTACAGGCATTGGTTTCACTCATCACCAAGTAATTCTGAGTTTTGAAGTTAAGTTTTATATAAATACCCATCGCATTGTATTCTTTGTTTATTCAGTCCGTTATTACCAATCAACAAAGTTGTTAATTTCATTTTTCTTGAAGAAAAGAACTGTAATACATAAAGCAGTGAGTAATCAAACATGAAAATCACCATACTTACCATTTCCAAACCTGGAATTTGTCAGCAAGCAGATGTCGTCTGTGTAAATGAACCATTTTATTTCAAGCTCATGACCTGAGATAGGTAATTTAAGCGACACGTTTCTTCGGAATCGTAATTCATTCTGTGACGGATCATCATGTGATAACTTTTGTCTAGTAAAGAAAAGTGAAGAAGGAATAGTTAGAATTATTAGTCCATATTAGTAAGCTGATATAAGGCTACCGAAATGTCTAGCAGATTATCAAGTCCAGAAATTTATCTTCTGTTATAAGTAGGACGATACCAGTAGTATGAATTTTTAGAATAAGAAGCTCAAGCAAGTGAAGTTAGCCATCACAAAGCAAGGTTCTTGTATACTGCTATTTCTTTATTGCATGTATTAGAATAGCAGTTTTCTCTGCTTTTGATGTATGCATATTGTACACGAATACTTGAACTTTTAATACTTTGTCTCATGTTTTTTACATCTATGTTCGTAGAATATAGGACTTCTTAAATGATTATCAGTAGTGAGTGCACATCGACACTTGCATCCATCGATATGTGCCCTTCTTGGCGACTGTGTATTTTTGAATGAACATGCATATGGATTTTGAAGAGCACTCATAAGTAATTACGCACTGCAGAAAACTTTATTCCTCAGTTAGCAGAAAGATATTTACCAAATGCTCCACAAATCAATCACCATGGTGTTAGCAGTAGTAGTGAACAAGGACTAAGGGCCTGACACATAAGTCAATTTGTATTCATTATCAAACCTTATAAGCTGACAATAGTGGCTTGAAAAGCTGGTGACAAAATCTGTAGCTAACATACTCAGTTGTGTGAGTGTACATCACCGACTGAAATACAAGTTGCTTCATGTATTCAGATTCTGTCTCTTAGCCAGTTTCAACAACTATGAAGACAAAAGTCAGCGCCTCTTGTTGATTTGTTTGTGACACCTGGCAGAGTTATATCTCATGGACTTCATCACATATAATTACTGACATGTTTTATTTCTTCTTAAAATAAAGGCAAAATCGACTTAGAAATTAGTTGCTTCAGTCAACAGTCATCTACTAGAGTACGACCTAAATATTCCTATGCACACACATACAGCATTAAAATGATCTAATTAATTTCTAGAATTTAGCCAGAGGCATTAGGCTCACCTTAAACTAGTGACCAATTTTGGTTTCGCACAAATTAACACATCTTTGAATAGAAATAGATAACGCAGTTTACGACTATTTGTTTTACCCGCCAACTCCACAACTAGACTATGCATAATCAAGTGATCTGAATCCTGTGGTAAAAAAAGATCAAAATGCATAGGCTGAAACAAATTAAATCCTTTTCACTCGCTAACAGTTAATGACACATTAAGCTGTACTGATAAAAGCAAAACAAACCTAAATCAAAGATTCTCTAATTTAGTGCTAAATAAATCTCATTAAGGGACTTAAAAACAGCTGAACAACAAGTAATTTTTGGCAACGAAATTGTTGGTATCAGCTAACGAAAACCAACAAATAAGAAACTGAGAGTCAATGTTTCGTACTTAGTGACACTGGTCAGTAAGACAAACGGGTTGATGAATTCATATTTGTGAGTGTAGAAAGAGGCTTGAAAAGCCATATTTTAGTGTATTAATTCGCATATCAAACAAATATTATTTAAACAGTTATCTGATAGCTTTATTACATGCTTTCTCTATACTTGCAACTGCTGAATTTTGATCCTTTTAAGTTACATTTACTTAGCTACAAAATACTAAAGTGACATTCTAGCCTAAATATCTCCCTTAAGGACTTCCTAAATTATGGTATAATTTGATCTCATAATTCATATGTTATTATAAATTGCTAGACTGTCACATAAGTGATTTTGATTACTGGTCCAGTCATAAGCAGAGTTTAGAAATTAGTGGCTTCACAACACACCATAGTAAAGCATAAGGATAACCCAGAATACACTAGTCATTTGTGTGTAACCGGCTGTGTCAGATAACAAATTGATCGTGTATATTACGTAAGAACATACTGAAACAGTCTCTGTTTCGTGCCACTAAAATGGAATTTACTTCAAACTGCTTTAATAAATATCATTTCCGAATATTGCAGGAAATAAGTGGATATATTGGTTGTATTTCCATACAAATAGCTGCCTGGTAACTCTTACCTCAGTGGTAACTGTCATCTGTCCATAAACCTGAAAGATGCTATCTAGTTTTATAGGCATTCCTTCAGATTCTAATAATAATAGCTCTAAGGTCAGTGAGTGAGCTTTAGAGTGAAAACCTACATTGAATATCTATCACATGAGATAAATAAAGAGACATGAAGCTATCTTTTATCATCTATTCTTGTCAAACAAATTACAAGAGGATGAGTGGGTGTGTAATAAAAACTCTGACTGAGGCAGGATTCGAACCAGCACCCATCAGGTTTCCGGCCTACTGCTCTAGCAATGAAGCTACGAGACCCGACTGCTGACCAGATTTTTATTTCACTTCAATCAAAAGGTGGGGTTTTTTCCGAATGCCATTTGAACTCCCGATGCCTGATAGTATTCACACTGATTGCCTAGCCAAAACGTCTCATCTTAATTCTAATCTAACTGAATCAGAGAGGAGGAGCATCATATTGATTATCATTTGACTATATGAGGTACCCATGGTTTAGCAGACTAGTACTGCCATTGATTAGTGAGTGAAGGTGAAGTGGAAATCCTGATCGAGGCAGGACTCTAACCAGCGATCACCGGGATTCCTGCTCGGTTCTCTACCAATTGAGCCATGAGGTCCGACTGCTGACCATATTTTTATTTTACTTCAATTACTAAGGGCTTAACCCCATCACTATGTGAATTCGTGACGCGTTGCTATCGCTTAATCGTACTCACACTGACTGTCCAGCTAAGAATTGTATATATTAGTAGCGTATACTTGTTTTATGACTGTAATTTGGTGTTATGATATTTTTTGTCTAAAATAATTATCGCACATGTGAGTTACTGAAATTTTGCCATAGATAATATGACGAAGTTGAATTCCATTTGATGTCTGTTTCCCAAAATCGAAAATCAAATTTACGAAGAGTTGCTATCTTCAAGAAATACATATGAACAGCATAATGAATGCAATACAATGGATAAAATAATGAAAAATTTAACGATTTTAGTCACAAAGACTTAACTGAACAGAAAAAGATACAGGATTTTGTTAGAATAAAAGTATCATGGCGATACGCATTACACTTGGTACACGTAAATAATAGAAGTAATCTTTTATTAAAAAGATTTCACTGGTACACTGATTTATACCGATAATAAGGTTGATGAATAAAATTCTCAGAAAATTTAGGTCATAGAAAAAAATTCCTACCCGAAATTTTTCTCTCTGATTGACATATCTGATTAGTAGTAAAACTATCACTTGATTTAAAACCCACATTTAGACTGGTATAAATGAGCGGATATGATTGAAAAGACTAATAAATAGTAAATGCTTAAAGTGTAATGCTGTGTAAATTATTTAAAAATCATCAGCAGAAATGTAAACGCATCTTATTGAGTACGCCAAATACTACCAATGCTCACAAAGTAATAGTTTGTTGTATCATAGTGTAACAGAGTTACTTGTTTAATTAACACTCCAATAAACTCCGAACCCTAAACACCTGATGTGGTAGAACAGTATAATCAGCAGCTTCTAAAACGTTCAAGCTTGGACTTGTTCATCAAGTGTTCAGTGTTTTAGCAAAGTCTCATTTGATAGCACTTTTATATGGCCTATTAGAATTTTGCTATCCTTTACTTGAAATATATTCCAGTCAGGCGAACAAAGTTTAGAACTTTAAGTAATTTAGTCATCACACTTCCTCGCTGTCTATTGGTTGTATGACTTTTTCTGAATACAAACTAATGCCCTCCTTAATTAACACATTTCTCTCACTGTATAACAAACGAGACATAGCTTGACAATATTCTAGACTACAGGCTACAACATCCAGCTGCTTTGTGCATGAGAACTGTTTGGTTGCATATAATTCCTCTTGATTCAACCTTCATCAACGGTTATGTTGAATGGAAGAGTGAAAAGGTTTTTCTTGTAAATGTAATGACATCTATCGGTTTCTTATTTTGTTGTCATGATAAGGATAATTTAAGAAGAGGTATGTGTGATAACTCAACTTCTTTGGAAAAGAACGTTTAGAAATGATTAGGAACTATGTAGTGATGAAAACCAATCTTTTATGGGGCTGAACACCTCGTATAAAATTGCCTTAGCTACAATGAACTCTTTACATGCACAACGAAAAAACTTATTATACATTAAGGTGGTAGTAGAGATGAGTATTTCTCAGTAAACGACAAGTTTCTAAAACAGATACTACTTTAACAAGACTTGTTTATTGTTACCCACATGTGTACTGATCTCTTCATCCTCCTCCCTTGAATTCAACGATTCTTCCAACAATCTTTTATATATTCTTTGAAGCTCAGGATAGTGTACTGAGTTTTTATCCAATAACAATAATAAGCTCTGTATAAAAATGTAAAGTAGAAAATTTTTTAATGAACTGACTTTGCAATAGATGATATCAAGATAAATATAGAAACCCTTATTTGTAAAGTAAAAATTAATTTAATTACATATTTTTTAAATAAAGATTTGTACTCTGCCCAGCATACAATTCATGGTTTTGAGGCGCTACTGAATTTCAGGGTGTATTTCGCATATGTTATAAGCATCTATGAAATGGTCGTGTCCTACCCTGTTAGTTAAGTTGCTATGACAGTAAACGTTAAGTAAAGCAATATGAAGCGTACTATATAGTGAAGTGAAGTTTCGTCTCAGTTACAGCCAATAACGCTATAGGGAAACGACAGAAAGAGAGAATTCGACCAGCACTTAGGACCAGATAACATAAAGTTGGTTACCCTCCAGAGGTAAATCATGTCTTCTGATAGACTCCAATGACAAAACACACAACAGTTTATAAAAAATGCAGAAGTGACACTATGCCACTCACAATAACACCTTTTTGTTGACTGACTGCGGTGAAAGTGGTCATGAAGAGGAATGGTGATCAGATTAGTTGCATATAAATGCTTCCTTTACAATCGATGAAAAAACAGTTTAGACAAACGAGCTTGACTATGCCCGTAGCTGTCACAGAGATATTCATGTGATATTCTATAAATGTTCACAGGAAACCTCAATTCGAAGAGAAAATGTGACAGAACTGACATGTAAGCCTGGTTAAACAGTTCTTACGTGAGACGTGAAAGACAAAGAGTAGCATCTGGTCTGTCATTAGAAATCCTATTGAAATGGACACTTCAGTGATAGAGAAATACGTTAAACAACATTTCTACAAAGTATTTTTAGTGAACTGTTTAAGGGATAAAACTAATCAATTGTTCTATCCTTTCATGAGATTGTGTACTGACTAGCAGAGAACAATGGTAGGTGTGTTTCCTGCGAACCATTGGTTTCTTTCTTTAGTCATTATTCACAAACAAATTATACTTAATTTAGTCAGAAAGTCAGTTATAGCTTATCGGAGAAAGCTACTGATATATTGATACACTCATTGAATGGCTACTAATTTTATCTAACAGCGACTATTTACCATGAGCTTTTGTTATCGCGTTTCATCTTTAAAGGAATGAAACATGGTTCCGGATTATTTTGACTTGTTAACATTCCTTATCAGAAAATCGATTTCGGGACCGGGTTTGATTATCAGACCACTTAAAAAGTTTTTCCGATATATTCGAAGGATCTTTAGCAGCAAATATGTAAGAAAATGCCAACGTGAAACAATATACAGTGAAAAATAACCGTTCAGGATGAAGAAAAACAAACGACTAAGGGCATCTCTCACCAAAGTCCATTCAGTTGCGGAAGTTGTACCATAATTCAACAATACCTCCTCGAAGCAAGTAAGGAGTCGTTTCAAGTCATTACCATCCTGAGTTGTATTCGAAAAGTGACGAGTACTATCAATACAAAAGAAACCTTGGACACTACACAGATTGTTATTCCATTTTGTTTCGTTTAACAGATGTATACCACGATCAAATATCGTTATTTACTGTTTCCCTTAACCTCGCCTGGTTAACTAGTTCACTAGTTACTAGCCGGTCCTAAGCCCGCGTGAACAGGGAAGGTTCAGAATACGGCTAGCAACCCTACCCCGGAAAACAAATACATCAACCAAAGAAACATCAAAGCACAAACGATATATAAACAATAATAACAAAATTATTCCTCACTGGAATCCGAGAGGCGAAATGATGCCGGTTGGTGAAAGCCTTCAGGAAGCCAATAAACCCATGTGTCTTCTCTTCTCTCGATGAAAGCGAAAATAAACGTGGGGACATGGGAAAGGTAGAGGACTCTCCAAACTGTCAACTGGAGAATTAATAATCTACCCCGATGTTGTCACACACACACACGACAACCACGAGCACACTGAGTTTTGGAGTGGCTATCATGATGTCCCCATCACAAGGACATCGAAGGCTCTCTCTCATGCAGTGGGAATCAATCTACTCCTCCACGATCAGGATCATGACAGCAAGCTTCAACTCAAAAGGAAGGAAGGTCACAATCATACAATGCTACGCTTCGCACCTACAAATAATGCAGAGCAAGAGAAGAAGGAGGAATTCTACAGACAACTGCTATCAACACTAGACAAGACCCCATACCAGTTGGCGATATCAAAATTCTAATTGGTGGGGTGACATGAATGCCAAACTGCGAGGAGTGGACAACACAGGAAGAGAACTAACCATGGGTAGAGAAGCACTCTGTGAGGTGATGAACGAGAATGGATAATTGTTTGCAGAATTCTGTGCATTCAACGATTTGGTGATTAGAGGTGAGGTAGTGTGTTCAAGCACAAGGACATCCACAAAGCCACATGGATGTCACCAGACACCAGATGGACACACTACACTAAAAATCAGATCGACTTCATCTCAATCTCAAGAAAGTGGAGACGCAGACAGCCTACTTGACACAAGGTCAAGAATAGGAGCAGATGTAGATTCAGACCACTCACACCACTATCTAGTGCAAGGAACCTGCCTTCCAAATCAAGTTGAAAGCCTTCAAGGAAGTTGGTGATAGACCTCAATTCAAGTACAACACTCGGAAACTGAAGGATGAAACTACAAAGTAGATCTTCACGGCAGCCATCAAGACAAAATGGGAGATATCGAGGAACATACATGAAGAAACCTGTGTGGAAGAACACTGGAAGTCTTTGAAAGAGATGTGGAAAGAAACCTGCACAACCGTATTAGGAAGGAAGAATGAGGAAGATAAGGAATGGATCTCGATGGACACATGGAAGCTGATGGAGCAGGGAGAGGGAGATGGTGAAGCAGAAGATAAACCAGTGCAAGGATGCTCAGCGACATGAGGAACTGAGCACAATGTATAAAACATTGGAGAAAGAAGTGAAGAAGAGTGCATGCAAAGACAAAAGACACTTCTACGAAATACTGGCAAGTGAAGCAGAACAGGCTGCAGGCTGCATTTAGGAGAGACCTGACAACATTGTATCAAATAACCAGGTTACTATCTGGGAGGGAAGAGATCAACGCAGACAAAACCAATAAAAGATGATGAAGGAAGTATAATTATCAAAAAAGGAAATAAAAGAAACAATGGGCCGACCACTTCAAGAAGAGCTTGAATAGACCACCACCTGCAGCACAGTCACAGAACTACAAGTGAACATAAATCCTCCAACAAAAGTAAAAGTCCTGAACGCCATAAAGCTACTGAAATGTGGGAAAACAGCAGGACCAGATGTAATCCCGCCAGAAGCACTGAGAACAGACACAGAGACAACAGCGGACATGCTCACACCACATCACTATTGCAGAAGGTGTGGAACGAACGGAAGGTACCTGCTGATTGATTGGAAGAAGGGTTACCTTGTCAAACTCCCGAAGAAGGGAGACCTGAGTGTTTACAAGAACGGGCGCAGAATCACTCTCCTGTCCCTGTCCATCCCAAGCTAACTATTAGGCCGCATCATCCTGGAGAGGCTAAAGCATGCAATGCATTCTAAACTACGACCCGAACAGGCAGGTTTCAGGAAGTACAAATCATGTGCAGACCAAATTGCAACGCTACACTACACATCATCATACAACGGAGTACAGAATGGCAGTCAACTCTCTACCTCAACTTCATCGACTTCCAGAAGGCCTTTGACAGAGTCGACCGAGAGGTAATTTCGAAACTGCTTCATTACTACGGAATACCACAAACCTTTATCAGCCTCATTCAACAACTATATGAAGACGCCACATGCCAGCCAAGTAATTAACAATGGGAAGCTCAGCTCAGTGATGCTTTTGAAGTGAAGACAGATAGGAGTAAAACAGGGCTGTCTACTATCACCCATGATATTCCTGATTATGGTCGACTGGACTGGATCATGCAACAGGCCGTGAGAAACGAGAAGAGGGGGATACGCTGGCTGGACCGCCGCAAAAGCCTAGAAGACTTGGGTTTCGCCGATGACTTGTGTCTGATGTCACACAAACTTGAAGATCTACAGGCGAAAACTAACAAGTTGACAGTAGTGGCAGGGCAGCGAAGGAAGATGGGACTTCAAGTGAATACAGAGAAAACAGA